>OX246749.1:20886396-21486396 GCA_945910005.1 Isoperla grammatica | reverse complement strand
GCCGCTAGTATGACGGAGCGACGAGAGCCACATTGGGGAGATTGTAAGGCGCTTGGATTGCCAAGAGGGCCGCAAGTATGGTGGAGTTAAGAGAGCCACACTGGGGAGATTGTTAGGCGCTTGGATTGCAAAGAGGGCCGCAAGTATGACGGAGTGACGAGAGCCACATTGGGGAGTTTGTTAGGCGCTTGGATTGCAAAGGGGGCCGCAAGTATGGCGGAGTGGCGAGAGCCACATCGGGGAGATTGTTTGGCGCTTGGATTGCAAAGAGGGCCGCAAGTATGACGGAGTGACGAGATCCACATCGGAGAGATTGTTAGGCGCTTGGGGCCACCTTGGGGAGTTTGTTAGGCGCTTGGATTGCAAAGAGGGCCGCAAGTATGACGGAGTGGCGAGAGTCACATTAGGGAGATTGTTAGGCGCTTGGATTGCAAAAAGGGCCGCAAGTATGGCGGAGTGGCGAGAGCCACATTAGGGAGATGTTTGGCACTTGGATTGCAAAGAGGGCCGCAAGTATGGTGGAGTGACAAGAGCCACATTGGAGAGATTGTAAGACGCTTATATTGCAAAGAGGGCCGCAAGTATGACGGTGTGACGAGAGCCACATCGGGGAGATTGTTAGGCGCTTGGATTGCAAAGAGGGCCGCAAGTATGACGAAGTGGCGAGAGCAACACTGGGGAGATTGTTAGGCACTTGGATTGCAAAGAGGGCCGCAAGTATGGTGCAGTGACGAGAGCCACATTGGGGAGATTGTTAGGTGCTTGGATTGCAAAGAGGGCCGCAAGAATGGCGGTGTGACGAGAGCCACATGGGGGAGATTGTTAGGCGCTTGGATTGCAAAGAGGGCCGCAAGTATGACGGTGTGAAGAGAGCCACATTGGGGAGATTGTTAGGCGCTTGGTTTGCAAAGAGGGCAGCAAGTATGACGGAGTGGCGAGAGCAACATTGAGGAGATTGTGAGGCGCTTGGATTGCAAAGAGGGCCGCAAGTATGACGGAGTGACGACAGGCCCATTTGGGAGATGTTAGGCACTTGGATTGCAAAGAGGGCCGCAAGTATGGTGGAGTGACGAGAGCCACATTGGGGAGATTGTTAGGCGTTTGGATTGCAAAGAGGGCCGCAAGTATGACGGTGTGAAGAGAGCCACATTGGGGAAATTGTTAGGCACTTGGATTGCAAAGAGGGCCGCAAGTATGACGGAGCGACGAGAGCCACATTGGGGAGATTGTTAGGCGCTTGGATTGCAAAGAGGGCCGCAAGTATGACGGTGTGAAGAGAGCCACATTGGGGAGATTGTTAGGCGCTTGGTTTGCAAAGAGGGCCGGAAGTATGACGGAGTGGCGAGAGCAACACTGGGGAGATTGTTAGACGCTTGGATTGCAAAGAGGGCCGCAAGTATGACGGAGTGGCGAGAGCCACATTAGGGAGATGTTAGGCACATGGATTGCAAACAGCACATTTTTGTTTTTAGGATGTCTAGATAATTAACGCAAAAAAAAAAAAAAAATACAAAAACAAATTTGGACATCCCGTATGGTAGCTACGAGCGCTTGAAAAAAAAATGTCCCCTTAGTAAACCCTTCTCAACTTTGCTTGTCTGAATATGGAAGAAAATGACTGCCGGTTACGGGACTCGAACCCCGGACCGCGAAAACACTAGTCGGCGTCGCTACCCCGTACGCCATGCCACTCGATGGAAGTTGGTTCGCTTACACTGATAGATAACCTACTGCTCTCAATGTATGCATGAATACATCTCATTGTATCTCGATTCATTCTTATTGTAATTTTAACACCAAAGCTAGATAGATTTATGGACAGCGAGGGTCTCATTGGATTTAAAAAACATCCAAGAATATCCAGAAAGCCGTTTTTTAACTAACTCTAAAAATTCAGTTTCAACACATTGTCTTTTAAAAATCGCCTTTGATAGATCTTGATCGCGTGATCGCGAAAGAGTAAATCGTTTGTGGTAACAACGAGCCGTTTAACCGGTAAAAATTAACCGTGTCCATTCACGTTGATGCATTGATATTAATGCGTGAAAATGGTGGAACAAAAAAGAGTGGGTGTACCGGGTCTCGAACCCAGACCTCAAGTATTCGAAGCTACAACGTTACTTCGTACGCCACGCCAATCGATGGAAGTAGCGTTGCTTACACTGGTAGATAACACACTGGTCTCAATGTATGGCATAGCTTGTTGTATTCAGATAGCTCGTCATCCCGCCAACATTAAAACATGTTTCCTCGGCTAACCATTAATGCAAGGCAAGCATTAACATGTTTTATGTATTGAGTATGAATGTCCAACGGAGAAACTCTAATCATTATTATATTAACCATTTAACAAGAGACGCTACGCGTCGTCAAAGACGTGCTCAAAGACACTCTGTTTTTTAGAATTATATTCTTTACGGCTATATTGTTTAATTGGGGGATCTTAAAGTTACTTCTCAAGGTAGATATGAACATGGTCTACTTTCAAAAAAATCATCGCGTCGCTATGTTTTTTGTGAGCGACGTGAGGCGTCGCCGAAATTTCGAAGATTTTCTTGTCAAGTTCCACTTTCGGTACCGATTGTGGATGAACGGTGGTACCTAGTTAGTCGTAGCGTCGAACTTAAGGTCAACAATAATCCTTGGTGACGTAGTAACTCTACTGGTGTAACGAGTGACGGTGTGACGAGAGCCACATTGGGGAGATTGTTTGGCACTTGGATTGCAAAGACGGCCGCAAGTATGACGGAGCGACGAGAGCCACATTGGGGGGATTGTTAGGCGCTTGGATTGCCAAGAGGGCCGCAAGTATGGTGGAGTTACGAGAGCCACACTGGGGAGATTGTTAGGCGCTTGGATTGCAAAGAGGGCCGCAAGTATGACGGAGTGGCGAGAACCACATGGGGGAGATTGTAAGGCGCTTGGATTGCAAAGAAGGCCGCAAGAGTGACGGAGTGAAAGTGCCACCTTGGGGAGATTGTGAGGCGCTTGGATTGCAAAAAGGGCCGCAAGCATGACGGAGTGGCGAGGGCCACATTGGGGAGATTGTTAGGCGCTCTTTTTCAAGAGGGCCGCAAGTATGCCGGAGTGAAGAGAGCCACCTTGGGGAGATTGTAAGGCGCTTGGATTGCAAAGAGGGCCGCAAGTATGGCGGAGTGGCGAGAGCCATATTGGGGAGATTGTTAGGCACTTGGATTGCAAAGAGGGCTGCAAGTATGACGGTGTGAAGAGAGCCACATTGGGGAAATTGTTAGGCGCTTGGATTGCAAAGAGGGCCGCAAGTATGACGTAGATACGAGATCCACATCGGAGAGATTGTTATACGCTTGGAACCACCTTGGGGAGTTTGTTAGGCGCTTGGATTGCAAAGAGGGCCGCAAGTATGACGGAGTGGCGAGAGCCACATCGGGGAGATTGTTAGGCGCTTGGATTGCAAAGAGGGCCGCAAGTATGACGGAGTGGCGAGAGCAACACTGGGGAGATTGTTAGACGCTTGGATTGCAAAGAGGGCCGCAAGTATGACGATGTGACGAGAGCCACATTGGGGAGATTGTTAGGCGCTTGGTTTGCAAAGAGGGCCGCAAGTATGACGGAGTGGCGAGAGCAACACTGGGGAGATTGTTAGACGCTTGGATTGCAAAGCGGGCCGCAAGTATGACGGAGTGGCGAGAGCCACATTAGGGAGATTGTTAGGCGCTTGGATTGCAAAGAGGGCCGAAAGTATGGCGGAGTGGCGAGAGCCACATTAGGGAGATGTTAGGCACTTGGATTGAAAAGAGGGCCGCAAGTATGGTGGAGTGACGAGAGCCACATTGGAGAGATTGTTAGACGCTTGTATTGCAAAGAGGGCCGCAAGTATGACGGTGTGACGAGCGCCACATTGGGGAGATATTTAGGCGCTTGGATTGCAAAGAGGGCCGCAAGTATGACGGAGTGGCGAGAGCAACACTGGGGAGATTGCATGGCGCTTGGATTGCAAAGAGGGCCGCAAGTATGGTGCAGTGACGAGAGCCACATTGGGAAGATTGTTAGGTGCTTGGATTGCAAAGAGGGCCGCAAGAATGGCGGTGTGACGAGAGCCACATTGGGGAGATTGTTAGGCGCTTGGTTTGCAAAGAGGGCCGCAAGTATGACAGAGTGACGAGAGCCACATTGGGGAGATTGTGAGGCGCTTGGATTGCAAAGAGGGCCGCAAGTTTGACGGAGTGACGAATGGCCCATTTGGGAGATGTGAGGCACTTGGATTGCAAAGAGGGCCGCAAGTATGGTGGAGTGACGAGAGCCACATTGGGGAGATTGTAAGGCGTTTGGATTGCAAAGAGGGCCGCAAGTATGACGGTGTGAAGAAAGCCACATTGGGGAAATTGTAAGGCACTTGGATTGCAAAGAGGGCCGCAAGTATGACGGAGCGGCAAGAGCCACATTGGGGAGATTGTTAGGCGCTTGGATTGCAAAGAGGGACGCAAGTATGACGGAGTGGCGAGAGCCACATTGGGGACATTGTTAGGCGCTTGGATGGCAATGAGGGCCGCAAGTATGGCGGAGTGGCGAGAGCCATATTGGGGAGATTGTAAGGCGCTTGGATTTCAAAGAGGGCCGCAAGTATGGCGGAGTGGCGAGAACCACATGGGGGAGATTGTAAGGCGCTTGGATTGCAAAGAAGGCCGCAAGAGTGACGGAGTGAAAGTGCCACCTTGGGGAGATTGTGAGGCGCTTGGATTGCAAAAAGGGCCGCAAGCATGACGGAGTGGCGAGGGCCACATTGGGGAGATTGTTAGGCGCTCTTTTTCAAGAGGGCCGCAAGTATGCCGGAGTGAAGAGAGCCACCTTGGGGAGATTGTAAGGCGCTTGGATTGCAAAGAGGGCCGCAAGTATGGCGGAGTGGCGAGAGCCATATTGGGGAGATTGTTAGGCACTTGGATTGCAAAGAGGGCTGCAAGTATGACGGTGTGAAGAGAGCCACATTGGGGAAATTGTTAGGCGCTTGGATTGCAAAGAGGGCCGCAAGTATGACGTAGATACGAGATCCACATCGGAGAGATTGTTATGCGCTTGGAACCACCTTGGGGAGTTTGTTAGGCGCTTGGATTGCAAAGAGGGCCGCAAGTATGACGGAGTGGCGAGAGCCACATCGGGGAGATTGTTAGGCGCTTGGATTGCAAAGAGGGCCGCAAGTATGACGGAGTGGCGAGAGCAACACTGGGGAGATTGTTAGACGCTTGGATTGCAAAGAGGGCCGCAAGTATGACGATGTGACGAGAGCCACATTGGGGAGATTGTTAGGCGCTTGGTTTGCAAAGAGGGCCGCAAGTATGACGGAGTGGCGAGAGCAACACTGGGGAGATTGTTAGACGCTTGGATTGCAAAGCGGGCCGCAAGTATGACGGAGTGGCGAGAGCCACATTAGGGAGATTGTTAGGCGCTTGGATTGCAAAGAGGGCCGAAAGTATGGCGGAGTGGCGAGAGCCACATTAGGGAGATGTTAGGCACTTGGATTGAAAAGAGGGCCGCAAGTATGGTGGAGTGACGAGAGCCACATTGGAGAGATTGTTAGACGCTTGTATTGCAAAGAGGGCCGCAAGTATGACGGTGTGACGAGCGCCACTTTGGGGAGATATTTAGGCGCTTGGATTGCAAAGAGGGCCGCAAGTATGACGGAGTGGCGAGAGCAACACTGGGGAGATTGAATGGCGCTTGGATTGCAAAGAGGGCCGCAAGTATGGTGCAGTGACGAGAGCCACATTGGGAAGATTGTAAGGTGCTTGGATTGCAAAGAGGGCCGCAAGAATGGCGGTGTGACGAGAGCCACATTGGGGAGATTGTTAGGCGCTTGGTTTGCAAAGAGGGCCGCAAGTATGACAGAGTGACGAGAGCCACATTGGGGAGATTGTGAGGCGCTTGGATTGCAAAGAGGGCCGCAAGTTTGACGGAGTGACGAATGGCCCATTTGGGAGATGTGAGGCACTTGGATTGCAAAGAGGGCCGCAAGTATGGTGGAGTGACGAGAGCCACATTGGGGAGATTGTAAGGCGTTTGGATTGCAAAGAGGGCCGCAAGTATGACGGTGTGAAGAAAGCCACATTGGGGAAATTGTAAGGCACTTGGATTGCAAAGAGGGCCGCAAGTATGACGGAGCGGCAAGAGCCACATTGGGGAGATTGTTAGGCGCTTGGATTGCAAAGAGGGACGCAAGTATGACGGAGTGGCGAGAGCCACATTGGGGACATTGTTAGGCGCTTGGATGGCAAAGAGGGCCGCAAGTATGGCGGAGTGGCGAGAGCCATATTGGGGAGATTGTAAGGCGCTTGGATTTCAAAGAGGGCCGCAAGTATGGCGGAGTGGCGAGAGCCACATTAGGGAGATGTTAGGCACTTGGATTGCAAAGAGGGCCGCAATTATGGGGGAGTGACGAGAGCCACATTGGGGAGATTGTGAGGCGCTTGTATTGCAAAGAAGGCCGCAAGTTTGACGGAGTGACGAATGGCCCATTTGGGAGATGTGAGGCACTTGGATTGCAAAGAGGGCCGCAAGTATGGTGGAGTGACGAGAGCCACATTGGGGAGTTTGTAAGGCGTTTGGATTGCAAAGAGGGCCGCAAGTATGACGGTGTGAAGAAAGCCACATTGGGGAAATTGTAAGGCACTTGGATTGCAAAAAGGGCCGCAAGTATGACGGAGCGGCAAGAGCCACATTGGGGAGATTGTTAGGCGCTTGGATTGCAAAGAGGGACGCAAGTATGACGGAGTGGCGAGAGCCACATTGGGGACATTGTTAGGCGCTTGGATGGCAAAGAGGGCCGCAAGTATGGCGGAGTGGCGAGAGCCATATTGGGGAGATTGTAAGGCGCTTGGATTTCAAAGAGGGCCGCAAGTATGGCGGAGTGGCGAGAACCACATGGGGGAGATTGTAAGGCGCTTGGATTGCAAAGAAGGCCGCAAGAGTGACGGAGTGAAAGTGCCACCTTGGGGAGATTGTGAGGCGCTTGGATTGCAAAAAGGGCCGCAAGCATGACGGAGTGGCGAGGGCCACATTGGGGAGATTGTTAGGCGCTCTTTTTCAAGAGGGCCGCAAGTATGCCGGAGTGAAGAGAGCCACCTTGGGGAGATTGTAAGGCGCTTGGATTGCAAAGAGGGCCGCAAGTATGGCGGAGTGGCGAGAGCCATATTGGGGAGATTGTTAGGCACTTGGATTGCAAAGAGGGCTGCAAGTATGACGGTGTGAAGAGAGCCACATTGGGGAAATTGTTAGGCGCTTGGATTGCAAAGAGGGCCGCAAGTATGACGTAGATACGAGATCCACATCGGAGAGATTGTTATGCGCTTGGAACCACCTTGGGGAGTTTGTTAGGCGCTTGGATTGCAAAGAGGGCCGCAAGTATGACGGAGTGGCGAGAGCCACATCGGGGAGATTGTTAGGCGCTTGGATTGCAAAGAGGGCCGCAAGTATGACGGAGTGGCGAGAGCAACACTGGGGAGATTGTTAGACGCTTGGATTGCAAAGAGGGCCGCAAGTATGACGATGTGACGAGAGCCACATTGGGGAGATTGTTAGGCACTTGGTTTGCAAAGAGGGCCGCAAGTATGACGGAGTGGCGAGAGCCACATTGGAGAGATTGTGAGACGCTTGTATTGCAAAGAGGGCCGCAAGTATGACGGTGTGACGAGAGCCACATTGGGGAGATTGTTAGGCGCTTGGATGGCAAAGACGGCCGCAAGTATGGCGGAGTGGCGAGAGCCACATTAGGGAGATATAAGGCACTTGGATTTTAAAGGGGGCCGCAAGTATGGCGGAGTGGCGAGAGCCACATCGGGGAGATTGTTTGGCGCTTGGATTGCAAAGAGGGCCGCAAGTATGACGGAGTGATGAGATCCACATCGGAGAGATTGTTAGGCGTTTGGGGCCACCTTGGGGAGTTTGTTAGGCGCTTGGATTGCAAAGTGGGCCGCAAGTATGACGGAGTGGCGAGAGTCACATTAGGGAGATTGTTAGGCGCTTGGATTGCAAAGACCGCCGCAAGTATGGCGGAGTGGTGAGAGCCACATTAGGGAGATGTTTGGCACTTGGATTGCAAAGAGGGCCGCAAGTATGGTGGAGTGACGAGAGCCACATTGGAGAGATTGTAAGACGCTTATATTGCAAAGAGGGCCGCAAGTAGGACGGTGTGCGAGAGCCACATCGGGGAGATTGTAAGGTGCTTGGATTGCAAAGAGGGCCGCAAGTATGACGAAGTGGCGAGAGCAACACTGGGGAGATTGTTAGGCGCTTGGATTGCAAAGAGGGCCGCAAGTATGGTGCAGTGACGAGAGCCACATTGGGGAGATTGTTAGGTGCTTGTATTGCAAAGAGGGCCGCAAGAATGGCGGTGTGACGAGAGCCACATGGGGGAGATTGTTAGGCGCTTGGATTGCAAAGAGGGCCGCAAGTATGACGGTGTGAAGAAAGCCACATTGGGGAGATTGTTAGGCGCTTGGATTGCAAAGAGAGCCGCAAGTATGGCGGTGAGATGAGAGTCACATTGGGGAGATTGTTAGGCGCTTGGATTGCAAAGAGGGCCGCAAGTTTGGCGGAGTGGCGAGATCCACATCGGGGAGATTGTTAGGCGCTTGTATTGCAAAGAGGGCCGCAAGTATGACGGTGTGGCGAGAGCCACATTGGGGATTTTGTTAGGCGTTTGGATTGCAAAGAGGGCCGCAAGTATGACGGTGTGACGAGAGCCACATTAGGGAGATTGTTAGGAGTTTTGATTGCAAAGAGGGCCGCAAGTATGGTGGAGTGATGAGAGCCATATCGGGGAGATTGTTAGGCGCTTGGATTGCAAAGAGGGCCGAGAGAATGGCGGAGTGGCGAGAGCCACATCGGGGAGATTGTTAGGCGCTCTGATTGCAAAGAGGGCCGCAAGTATGACGGAGTAGCGAGAGCCACATTGGGGAGATTGTTAGGCGCTTGGATTGCAAAGAGGGCCGCAAGAGTGATGGAGTGAAAGTGCCACCTTGGGGAGATTGTGAGGCGCTTCGATTGCAAAGAGGGCCGCAAGTATGACGGTGTGACGAGAGCAATACCGGGGAGATTTTTAGGCGCTTGGATTGCAAAGAGGGCCGCAAGTATGACGGAGTGGCGAGAGCCACATTGGGATGATTGTTAGGCGCTTGGATTGCAAAGAGGGCCGCAAGTATGAAGGTTTGACGAGAGCCACATTGGGGAGATTGTTAGTCGTTTTGATTGCAAAGAGGGCCGCAAGTATGGTGGAGTGACGAGAGCCATATTTTGGAGATTGTTAGGCGCTTGGATTTAAAAGAGGGCCGCAAGAATAGCGGAGTGGCGAAAGCCACATCGAAGAGATTGTAAGCCGCTCTGATTGCAAAGAGGGCAGCAAGTATGACGGAGTGGCGAGAGCCACATTGGGGAGATTGTTAGGCGCTTGGATGGCAAAGAGGGCCGCAAGTATGACGGTGTGACGAGAGCCACATTGGGGACATAATTAGGCGCTTGGATTGCAAAGAGGGCCGCAAGTTTGACGGAGTGGCGAGAGCAACACTGGGGAGATTGTTAGGCGCTTTGATTGCACAGAGGGCCGCAAATATAGGTGGAGTGACGAGAGCCACATTGGGGAGATTGTTAGGCGCTTGGATTGCAAAGAGGGCCGCAAGTATGACGGAGTGGCGAGAGCCACATTGGGGAGATTGTAAGGCGCTTGGATTGCAAAGAGGGCCGCAAGTATGGCGGAGTGACGAGAGCCACACTTGGGAGATTGTTAGGCGCTTGAATTGCAAAGAGGGCCGCAAGCATGACGGTGTGACGAGAGCCACATTGGGGAGATTGTTAGGCGCTTGGACTGCAAAGAGGGCCGCAAGTATGGCGGAGTGACGACAACCACATCGAGAGATTGTTAGGCGCTTGGATTGCAAAGAGGGCCGCAAGTATGACAAAGTGACAAGAGCCACATTGGGGAGATTGTTAGGCGCTTGGATTGAAAAGGGGGCCGCAAGTATGACGGAGTGGCGAGAGCCACATCGGGGAGATTGTTAGGCGCTTTGATTGCAAAGAGGGCCGCAAGTATGACGGAGTGGCGAGAACCACATGGGGGAGATTGTTAGGCACTTGGATTGCAAAGAGGGCCGCAAGTATGGTGGAGTGACGAGAGCCACATTGGAGAGATTATTAGACGCTTGTATTGCAAAGAGGGCCGCAAGTATGACGGTGTGACGAGAGCCACATTGGGGAGATTGTTAGGCGCTTGGATTGCAAAGAGGGCCGCAAGTATGACGGAGTGGCGAGAGCAACACTGGGGAGATGTTAGGCACTTGGATTGCAAAGAGGGCCGCAAGTATGGGGGAGTGACGAGAGCCACATTGGAGAGATTGTTAGACGCTTGTCTTGCAAAGAGGGCCGCAAGTATGACAATGTGACGAGAGCCACATTGGGGAGATTGTTAGGCGCTTGGATTGCAAAGAGGGCCGCAAGTATGACGAAGTGGCGAGAGCCACATTGGGGATATTGTTAGTCGCTTGGATTGCAAAGAGGGCCGCAAGTATGACGGAGTGGCGAGAGCCACATTGGGGAGATGGTTAGGCGCTCTGATTACAAAGAGGGCCGCAAGTATGGCGGAGTATGGAGAGCCACGTCGGGGAGATTGTTAGGCGCTTGGATTGCAAAATGGGCCGCAAGTATGACGGAGTAGCGAGAGCCACATTAAGGAGATTGTTAGGCGCTTGGATTGCAAAGAGGGCCGCAAGTATGACGGTGTGAAGAGTGCCACATTGGGGAGATTGTAAGGCGCTTGGATTGCAAAGAGAGCCGCAAGTATGACGGAGTGGCGAGAGCCACATAAGTGAGAGTGTTAGGCACATGCATTGCAAAGAGGGCCGTAAGTATGACGGTGTGACGAAAGCCACATTTGGGAATATGTTAGGCGTTTTGATTGCAAAGAGGGGCGCAAGTATGGTGGAGTGACGAGAGCCATATTGGGGAGATTGTTAGGAGCTTGGATTGCAAAGAGGGCCGCAAGAATGGCGGAGTGGCGAGAGCCACATCGGGGAGATTGTAAGGCGCTCTGATTGCAAAGAGGGCCGCAAGTATGACGGAGTGGCGAGAACCGCATTGGGGAGATTGTTAGGTGCTTGGATTGCAAAGAGGGCCGCAAGTATGATGGAGTGGCGAGAGCCACACTCGGGAGATTGTTAGGCGCTTGAATTGCAAAGAGGGCCGCAAGCATAACGGTTTGACGAAGGCCACATTGGGGAGATTGTTAGGCGCTTGGATGGCAAAGAGGGCCGCAAGTATGACGGAGTGACGAGAACCACATTGGGGAGATTGTTAGGCGCTTGGATTGAAAAGAGGGCCGCAAGTATGACGGAGTGGCGAGAGCCACATCGGGGAGATTGTTATGCGATTTGATTGCAAAGAGGGCCGCAAGTATGACGGAGTGGCGAGAACCGCATTGGGGAGATTGTTAGGTGCTTGGATTGCAAAGAGGGCCGCAAGTATGATGGAGTGGCGAGAGCCACATTGGGGAGATTGTTAGGCGCTTGAATTGCAAAGAGGACCGCAAGTATGACGGTGTGACGAGAGCCACATTAGGGAGATTGTTAGGCGCTTTGATTGCAAAGAGGGCCGCAAGTATGGTGGAGTGACAAGAGCCATATTGGGGAGATTGTTAGGCGCTTGGATTGCAAAGAGGGCCGCAAGAATGGCGGAGTGGCGAGAGCCACATCGGGGAGATTGTCAGGCGCTCTGATTGCGAAGAGGGCCGCAAGTATGACGGAGTGGCGAGAGAAACATTGGGGAGATTGTTAGGCGCTTGGATGGCAAAGAGGGCCGCAAGTATGACGGTGTGACGAGAGCCACATTGGGGAGATTGTAAGGCGCTCTGATTGCAAAGAGGGCCGCAAGTATGACGGAGTGGCGAGAGCCACATTGGGGAGATTGTTAGGCGCTTGGATGGCAAAGAGGGCCGCAAGTATGGCGGAGTGGCGAGAGCCACATTAGGGAGATGTTAGGCACTTGGATTGCAAAGAGGGCCGCAAGTATGGTGGAGTGACGAGAGCCACATTGGAGAGATTATTAGACGCTTGTATTGCAAAGAGGGCCGCAAGTATGACGGTGTGACGAGAGCTACATTGGGGAGATTGTTAGGCGCTTGGATTGCAAAGAGGGCCGCAAGTATGACGGAGTGGCGAGAGCAACACTGGGGAGATGTTAGGCACTTGGATTGCAAAGAGGGCCGCAAGTATGGGGGAGTGACGAGAGCCACATTTTAGAGATTGTTAGACGCTTGTATTGCAAAGAGGGCCGCAAGTATGACAATGTGACGAGAGCCACATTGGGAAGATTGTTAGGCGCTCGGATTGCAAAGAGGGCCGCAAGTATGACGGAGTATCGAGAGCCACATCGAGGAGATTGTTAGGCGCTTGGATTGCAAAGAGGGCCGCAAGTATGACGGCGTAGCGAGAGCCACATTAGGGAAATTGTTAGGCGCTTGGATTGCAAAGAGGGCCGCAAGTATGACGAAGTGGCGAGAGCCACATTGGGGAGATTGTTAGGCGCTTGGATTGCAAAGAGGGCCGCAAGTATGACGGAGTGGCGAGAGCCACATTGGGGAGATTGTTAGGCGCTCTGATTACAAAGAGGGCCGCAAGTATGGCGGAGTATCGAGAGCCACGTCGGGGAGATTGTTAGGCGCTTGGATTGCAAAGAGGGCCGCAAGTATGACGGAGTAGCGAGAGCCACATTAAGGAGATTGTTAGGCGCTTGGATTGCAAAGAGAGCCGCAAGTATGGCGGTGTGATAAGAGTCACATTGGGGAGATTGTTAGGCGCTTGGATTGCAAAGAGGGCCGCAAGTATGGGGGAGTGGCGAGATCCACATCGGGGAGATTGTTAGGCGCTTGGATTGCAAAGAGGGCCGCAAGTATGACGGTGTGGCGAGAGCCACATTGGGGATTTTGTTAGGCGTTTGGATTGCAAAGAGGGCCGCAAGTATGACGGTGTGACGAGAGCCACATTAGGGAGATTGTTAGGAAATTTGATTGCAAAGAGGGCCGCAAGTATGGAGGAGTGATGAGAGCCATATCGGGGAGATTGTTAGGCGCTTGGATTGCAAAGAGGGCCGAGAGAATGGCGGAGTGGCGAGAGCCACATCGGGGAGATTGTTAGGCGCTCTGATTGCAAAGAGGGCCGCAAGTATGACGGAGTAGCGAGAGCCACATTGGGGAGATTGTTAGGCGCTTGGATTGCAAATAGGGCCGCAAGAGTGATGGAGTGAAAGTGCCACCTTGGGGAGATTGTGAGGCGCTTCGATTGCAAAGAGGGCCGCAAGTATGACGGTGTGACGAGAGCAACACTGGGGAGATTTTTAGGCGCTTGGATTGCAAAGAGGGCCGCAAGTATGACGGAGTGGCGAGAGCCACATTGGGATGATTGTTAGGCGCTTGGATTGCAAAGAGGGCCGCAAGTATGACGGTGTGACGAGAGCCACATTGGGGGATTGTTATGCGCTTGGATTGCAAAGAGGGCCGCAAGTATGACGGAGTGACGAGAGATACATTGGGGATATGTTAGGCACTTGGATTGCAAAGAGGGCCGCAAGTATGAAGGTTTGACGAGAGCCACATTGGGGAGATTGTTAGTCGTTTTGATTGCAAAGAGGGCCGCAAGTATGGTGGAGTGACGAGAGCCATATTTTGGAGATTGTTAGGCGCTTGGATTGCAAAGAGGGCCGCAAGAATGGCGGAGTGGCGTAAGCCACATCGAAGAGATTGTAAGCCGCTCTGATTGCAAAGAGGGCCGCAAGTATGACGGAGTGGCGAGAGCCACATTGGGGAGATTGTCAGGCGCTTGGATGGCAAAGAGGTCCGCAAGTATGACGGTGTGACGAGAGCCACATTGGGGACATAATTAGGCGCTTGGATTGCAAAGAGGGCCGAAAGTTTGACGGAGTGGCGAGAGCAACACTGGGGAGATTGTTAGGCGCTTTGATTGCACAGAGGGCCGCAAATATAGGTGGAGTGACGAGAGCCACATTGGGGAGATTGTTAGGCGCTTGGATTGCAAAGAGGGCCGCAAGTATGACGGAGTGGCGAGAGCCACATTGGGGAGATTGTAAGGCGCTTGGATTGCAAAGAGGGCCGCAAGTATGGCGGAGTGACGAGAGCCACACTTGGGAGATTGTTAGGCGCTTGAATTGCAAAGAGGGCCGCAAGCATGAAGGTGTGACGAGAGCCACATTGGGGAGATTGTTAGGCGCTTGGACTGCAAAGAGGGCTGCAAGTATGGCGGAGTGACGACAACCACATCGAGAGATTGTTAGGCGCTTGGATTGCAAAGAGGGCCGCAAGTATGACAAAGTGACAAGAGCCACATTGGGGAGATTGTTAGGCGCTTGGATTGAAAAGAGGGCCGCAAGTATGACGGAGTGGCGAGAGCCACATCGGGGAGATTGTTAGGCGCTTTGATTGCAAAGAGGGCCGCAAGTATGACGGAGTGGCGAGAACCACATGGGGGAGATTGTTAGGCACTTGGATTGCAAAGAGGGCCGCAAGTATGGTGGAGTGACGAGAGCCACATTGGAGAGATTAATAGACGCTTGTATTGCAAAGAGGGCCGCAAGTATGACGGTGTGACGAGAGCCACATTGGGGAGATTGTTAGGCGCTTGGATTGCAAAGAGGGCCGCAAGTATGACGGAGTGGCGAGAGCAACACTGGGGAGATGTTAGGCACTTGGATTGCAAAGAGGGCCGCAAGTATGGGGGAGTGACGAGAGCCACATTGGAGAGATTGTTAGACGCTTGTCTTGCAAAGAGGGCCGCAAGTATGACAATGTGACGAGAGCCACATTGGGGAGATTGTTAGGCGCTTGGATTGCAAAGAGGGCTGCAAGTATGACGGTGTGACGAGAGCAACACCTGGGAGATTTTTAGGCGCTTGGATTGCAAAGAAGGCCCCAAGTATGGCGGAGTGACGAGAGCCACATTGGGGAGATTGTTAGGCGTTTTGATTGCAAAGAGGGCCGCAAGTATGGTGAAGTGGCGAGAGCCACATTGGGGAGATTGTAAGGCGCTCTGATTGCAAAGAGGGCCGCAAGTATGACGGAGTGGCGAGAGCCACATTGGGGAGATTGTTAGGCGCTTGGATGGCAAAGAGGGCCGCAAGTATGACGGAGGGACGAGAGCCACATTGGGGAGTTTGTTAGGCGCTTGGATTGCAAAGGGGGCCGCAAGTATGGCGGAGTGGCGAGAGCCACATCGGGGAGATTGTTAGGCGCTTGGATTGCAAAGAGGGCCGCAAGTATGACGGAGTGACGAGATCCACATCGGAGAGATTGTTAGGCGCTTGGATTGAAAAGAAGGCCCCAAGTATGGCGGAGTGACGAGAGCCACATTGGGGAGATTGTTAGGCGTTTTGATTGCAAAGAGGGCCGCAAGTATGGTGAAGTGGCGAGAGCCATATTGGGGAGATTGTTAGGCGCTTGGATTGCAAAGAGGGCCGCGAGTATGACGGAGTGGCGAAAGCCACATTAGGGAGATTGTTAGGCGCTTGGATTGCAAAGAGGGCCGCAAGTATGGCGGAGTGGTGAGAGCCACATTAGGGAGATTGTTAGGCGCTTGGATTGCAAAGAGAGCCGCAAGTATGGAAGAGTGGCGAGAGCCACATTGGGAAGATTGTTAGGTGCTTGGATTGCAAAAAGGGCCGCAAGAATGGCGGAGTGGCGAGATCCACACGGGGAGATTGTAAGAAGCTCTGATTGCAAAGAGGGCCGCAAGTATGACGAAGTGACGAGATCCACATTGGGGAGATTGTTAGGCGCTCTGATTGCAAAGAGGGCCGCAAGTATGGCGGTGTGACGAGAGCCACATTGGGGAAATTGTGAGGCACTTGGATTTCAAAGAGGGCCGCAAGTATGACGGAGTGGCGAGAGCAACATTGGGGAGATTGTGAGGCGCTTGGATTGCAAAGAGGGCCGCAAGTATGACGGAGTGACGACAGGCCCATTTGGGAGATGTGAGGCGCTTGGATTGCAAAAAGGGCCGCAAGTATGACGGAGTGACGACCGGCCCATTTGAGAGATGTGAGGCACTTGGATTGCAAAGAGGGCCGCAAGTATGACGGAGCGACGAGAGCCACATTGGGGAGATTGTTAGGCGCTTGGATTGCAAAGAGGGCCGCAAGTATGACGGTGTGAAGAGAGCCACATTGGGGAGATTGTTAGGCGCTTGGTTTGCAAAGAGGGCCGCAAGTATGACGGAGTGGCGAGAGCAACACTGGGGAGATTGTTAGACGCTTGGATTGCAAAGAGGGCCGCAAGTATGACGGAGTGGCGATAGCCACATTAGGGAGATGTTAGGCACATGGATTGCAAACAGCACATTTTTGATTTCAGGATGACTAGATAATTTACGCAAAAAAAATAAAAAAAAATACAAAAACAAATTTGGACATCCCGTATGGTAGCTACGAGCGCTTGAAAAAAAAATTTCCCCTTAGTAAACCCTTCTCAACTTTGCTTGTCTGAATATGGAAGAAAAAAAGACTGCCGGTTACGGGACTCGAACCCCGGACCGCGAAAACACTAGTCGGCGTCGCTACCCCGTACGCCATGCCACTCGATGGAAGTTGGATCGCTTACACTGATAGATAACCCACTGCTCTCAATGTATGCATGAATACATCTCATTGTATCTCGATTCATTCTTATTGTAATTGTAACACCAAAGCTAGATAGATTTATGGACAGCGAGGGTCTCATTGGATTTAAAAAACATCCAAGAATATCCAGGAAGCCGTTTTTTAACTAACTCTAAAAATTTAGTTTTAACACATTGTCTTTTAAAAATCGCCTTTGATAGATCTTGATCGCGTGATCGCGAAAGAGTAAATCGTTTGTGGTAACAACGAGCCATTTAACCGGTAAAAAATAAACCGTGTCCACTCACGTTGATGCATTGATATTAATGCGTGAAAATGGTGGAACAAAAAAGAGTGGGTGTACCGGGTCTCGAACCCCAGACCTCAAGTATTCGAAGCTTCAACGATACTTCGTACGCCTCGCCAATCGATGGAAGTAGCGTTGCTTACACTGGTAGATAACACACTGGTCTCAATGTATGACATAGCTTGTTGTATTCAGATAGCTCGTCATCACGCCAACATTAAAACATGTTTCCTCGGCTAACCTTTAATGCAAGGCAAGCATTACCATGTTTTATGTATAGAGTATGAATGTCCAACGGAGAAACTCTAATCATTATTATATTAACCATTTAACAAGAGACGCTACGCGTCGTCAAAGACGTGCTCAAAGACACTCTGTTTTTTAGAATTATATTCTTTACGGCTATATTGTTTAATTGGGGGATCTTAAAGTTACCTTTCAAGGTAGATATGAACATGGTCTACTTTCAAAAAAATCATCGCGTCGCTATGTTTTTTGTGAGCGACGTGAGGCGTCGCCGAAATTTTAAAGATTTTCTTGTCAAGTTCCACTTTCGGTACCGATTGTGGATTAACGGTGGTACCTAGTTAGTCGTAGCGTCGAACTTAAGGTCAACAATAATCCTTGGTGACGTAATAACTCTACTGGTGTGACGAGTGACGGTGTGACGAGAGCCACATTGGGGAGATTGTTTGGCACTTGGATTGCAAAGAGGGCCGCAAGTATGGTGGAGTTACGAGAGCCACACTGGGGAGATTGTTAGGCGCTTGGATTGCCAAGGGGGCTGCCAGTATGGTGGAGTTACGAGAGCCACACTGGGGAGATTGTTAGGCGCTTGGATTGCAAAGAGGTCCGCAAGTATGACGGAGTGACGAGAGCCACATTGGGGAGTTTGTTAGGCGCTTGGATTGCAAAGAGGGCCGCAAGTATGACGGAGTGACGAGATCCACATCGAAGAGATTGTTAGGCGCTTGGGGCCACCTTGGGGAGTTTGTTAGGCGCTTGGATTGCAAAGAGGGCCGCAAGTATGGCGGAGTGGCGAGAGCCACATCGGGGAGATTGTTAGGCGCTTGGATTGCAAAGAGGGCCGCAAGTATGACGGAGTGGCGAAAGCAACACTGGGGAGATTGTTAGACGCTTGGATTGCAAAGAGGGCCGCAAGTATGACGGTGTGACGAGAGCCACATTGGGGAGATTGTTAGGCGGTTGGTTTGCAAAGAGGGCCGCAAGTATGACGGAGTTGCGAGAGCAACACTGGGGAGATTGTTAGACGCTTGGATTGCAAAGCGGGCCGCAAGTATGACGGAGTGGCGAGACCCACATTAGGGAGATTGTTAGGCGCTTGGATTGCAAAGAGGGCCGAAAGTATGGCGGAGTGGCGAGAGCCACATAAGGGAGATGTTAGGCACTTGGATTGAAAAGAGGGCCGCAAGTATGGTGGAGTGACGAGAGCCACATTGGAGAGATTGTTAGACGCTTGTATTGCAAAGAGGGCCGCAAGTATGACGGTGTGACGAGCGCCACATTGGGGAGATTGTTAGGCGCTTGGATTGCAAAGAGGGCCGCAAGTATGACGGAGTGGCGAGAGCAACACTGGGGAGATTGTAAGGCGCTTGGATTGCAAAGAGGGCCGCAAGTATGGTGCAGTGACGAGAGCCATATTGGGAAGATTGTTAGGTGCTTGGATTGCAAAGAGGGCCGCAAGAATGGCGGTGTGACGAGAGCCACATTGGGGAGATTGTTAGGCGCTTGGATTGCAACGAGGGCCGCAAGTATGACAGAGTGACGAGAGCCACATTGGGGAGATTGTGAGGCGCTTGGATTGCAAAGAGGTCCGCAAGTATGGCGGAGTGGCGAGAGCCATATTGGGGAGATTGTTAGGCGCTTGGATTTCAAAGAGGGCCGCAAGTATGGCGGAGTGGCGAGAGCCACATTAGCGAGATGTAAGGCACTTGGATTGCAAAGAGGGCCGCAATTATGGGGGAGTGACGAGAGCCACATTGGAGAGATTGTGAGACGCTTGTATTGCAAAGAGGGCCGCAAGTATGACGGTGTGACCAGAGCCACATTGGGGAGATTGTTAGGCGCTTGGATTGCAAAGAGGGCCGCAAGTATGACGGAGTGGGGAAGCAACACTGGGGAGCTTGTTAGGCGCTTGGATTGCAAAGAGGGCCGCAAGTATGGTGCAGTGACGAGAGCCACATTGGGAAGATTGTAAGGTGCTTGGATTGCTAAGAGGGCCGTAAGAATGGCGGAGTGGCGAGATCATCATCGGGGAGATTGTAAGAAGCTCTGATTGCAAAGAGGGCCGCAAGTATGACGAAGTGACGAGAGCCACATTGGGGAGATTGTTAGGGGCTCTGATTGCAAAGAGGGCCGCAAGTATGGCGGTGTGACGAGAGCCACATTAGGGAGATTGTTTGGCACTTGGATTGCAAAGAGGGCCGCTAGTATGACGGAGCGACGAGAGCCACATTGGGGAGATTGTAAGGCGCTTGGATTGCCAAGAGGGCCGCAAGTATGGTGGAGTTAAGAGAGCCACACTGGGGAGATTGTTAGGCGCTTGGATTGCAAAGAGGGCCGCAAGTATGACGGAGTGACGAGAGCCACATTGGGGAGTTTGTTAGGCGCTTGGATTGCAAAGGGGGCCGCAAGTATGGCGGAGTGGCGAGAGCCACATCGGGGAGATTGTTTGGCGCTTGGATTGCAAAGAGGGCCGCAAGTATGACGGAGTGACGAGATCCACATCGGAGAGATTGTTAGGCGCTTGGGGCCACCTTGGGGAGTTTGTTAGGCGCTTGGATTGCAAAGAGGGCCGCAAGTATGACGGAGTGGCGAGAGTCACATTAGGGAGATTGTTAGGCGCTTGGATTGCAAAAAGGGCCGCAAGTATGGCGGAGTGGCGAGAGCCACATTAGGGAGATGTTTGGCACTTGGATTGCAAAGAGGGCCGCAAGTATGGTGGAGTGACAAGAGCCACATTGGAGAGATTGTAAGACGCTTATATTGCAAAGAGGGCCGCAAGTATGACGGTGTGACGAGAGCCACATCGGGGAGATTGTTAGGCGCTTGGATTGCAAAGAGGGCCGCAAGTATGACGAAGTGGCGAGAGCAACACTGGGGAGATTGTTAGGCACTTGGATTGCAAAGAGGGCCGCAAGTATGGTGCAGTGACGAGAGCCACATTGGGGAGATTGTTAGGTGCTTGGATTGCAAAGAGGGCCGCAAGAATGGCGGTGTGACGAGAGCCACATGGGGGAGATTGTTAGGCGCTTGGATTGCAAAGAGGGCCGCAAGTATGACGGTGTGAAGAGAGCCACATTGGGGAGATTGTTAGGCGCTTGGTTTGCAAAGAGGGCAGCAAGTATGACGGAGTGGCGAGAGCAACATTGAGGAGATTGTGAGGCGCTTGGATTGCAAAGAGGGCCGCAAGTATGACGGAGTGACGACAGGCCCATTTGGGAGATGTTAGGCACTTGGATTGCAAAGAGGGCCGCAAGTATGGTGGAGTGACGAGAGCCACATTGGGGAGATTGTTAGGCGTTTGGATTGCAAAGAGGGCCGCAAGTATGACGGTGTGAAGAGAGCCACATTGGGGAAATTGTTAGGCACTTGGATTGCAAAGAGGGCCGCAAGTATGACGGAGCGACGAGAGCCACATTGGGGAGATTGTTAGGCGCTTGGATTGCAAAGAGGGCCGCAAGTATGACGGTGTGAAGAGAGCCACATTGGGGAGATTGTTAGGCGCTTGGTTTGCAAAGAGGGCCGGAAGTATGACGGAGTGGCGAGAGCAACACTGGGGAGATTGTTAGACGCTTGGATTGCAAAGAGGGCCGCAAGTATGACGGAGTGGCGAGAGCCACATTAGGGAGATGTTAGGCACATGGATTGCAAACAGCACATTTTTGTTTTTAGGATGTCTAGATAATTAACGCAAAAAAAAAAAAAAAATACAAAAACAAATTTGGACATCCCGTATGGTAGCTACGAGCGCTTGAAAAAAAAATGTCCCCTTAGTAAACCCTTCTCAACTTTGCTTGTCTGAATATGGAAGAAAATGACTGCCGGTTACGGGACTCGAACCCCGGACCGCGAAAACACTAGTCGGCGTCGCTACCCCGTACGCCATGCCACTCGATGGAAGTTGGTTCGCTTACACTGATAGATAACCTACTGCTCTCAATGTATGCATGAATACATCTCATTGTATCTCGATTCATTCTTATTGTAATTTTAACACCAAAGCTAGATAGATTTATGGACAGCGAGGGTCTCATTGGATTTAAAAAACATCCAAGAATATCCAGAAAGCCGTTTTTTAACTAACTCTAAAAATTCAGTTTCAACACATTGTCTTTTAAAAATCGCCTTTGATAGATCTTGATCGCGTGATCGCGAAAGAGTAAATCGTTTGTGGTAACAACGAGCCGTTTAACCGGTAAAAATTAACCGTGTCCATTCACGTTGATGCATTGATATTAATGCGTGAAAATGGTGGAACAAAAAAGAGTGGGTGTACCGGGTCTCGAACCCAGACCTCAAGTATTCGAAGCTACAACGTTACTTCGTACGCCACGCCAATCGATGGAAGTAGCGTTGCTTACACTGGTAGATAACACACTGGTCTCAATGTATGGCATAGCTTGTTGTATTCAGATAGCTCGTCATCCCGCCAACATTAAAACATGTTTCCTCGGCTAACCATTAATGCAAGGCAAGCATTAACATGTTTTATGTATTGAGTATGAATGTCCAACGGAGAAACTCTAATCATTATTATATTAACCATTTAACAAGAGACGCTACGCGTCGTCAAAGACGTGCTCAAAGACACTCTGTTTTTTAGAATTATATTCTTTACGGCTATATTGTTTAATTGGGGGATCTTAAAGTTACTTCTCAAGGTAGATATGAACATGGTCTACTTTCAAAAAAATCATCGCGTCGCTATGTTTTTTGTGAGCGACGTGAGGCGTCGCCGAAATTTCGAAGATTTTCTTGTCAAGTTCCACTTTCGGTACCGATTGTGGATGAACGGTGGTACCTAGTTAGTCGTAGCGTCGAACTTAAGGTCAACAATAATCCTTGGTGACGTAGTAACTCTACTGGTGTAACGAGTGACGGTGTGACGAGAGCCACATTGGGGAGATTGTTTGGCACTTGGATTGCAAAGACGGCCGCAAGTATGACGGAGCGACGAGAGCCACATTGGGGGGATTGTTAGGCGCTTGGATTGCCAAGAGGGCCGCAAGTATGGTGGAGTTACGAGAGCCACACTGGGGAGATTGTTAGGCGCTTGGATTGCAAAGAGGGCCGCAAGTATGACGGAGTGGCGAGAACCACATGGGGGAGATTGTAAGGCGCTTGGATTGCAAAGAAGGCCGCAAGAGTGACGGAGTGAAAGTGCCACCTTGGGGAGATTGTGAGGCGCTTGGATTGCAAAAAGGGCCGCAAGCATGACGGAGTGGCGAGGGCCACATTGGGGAGATTGTTAGGCGCTCTTTTTCAAGAGGGCCGCAAGTATGCCGGAGTGAAGAGAGCCACCTTGGGGAGATTGTAAGGCGCTTGGATTGCAAAGAGGGCCGCAAGTATGGCGGAGTGGCGAGAGCCATATTGGGGAGATTGTTAGGCACTTGGATTGCAAAGAGGGCTGCAAGTATGACGGTGTGAAGAGAGCCACATTGGGGAAATTGTTAGGCGCTTGGATTGCAAAGAGGGCCGCAAGTATGACGTAGATACGAGATCCACATCGGAGAGATTGTTATACGCTTGGAACCACCTTGGGGAGTTTGTTAGGCGCTTGGATTGCAAAGAGGGCCGCAAGTATGACGGAGTGGCGAGAGCCACATCGGGGAGATTGTTAGGCGCTTGGATTGCAAAGAGGGCCGCAAGTATGACGGAGTGGCGAGAGCAACACTGGGGAGATTGTTAGACGCTTGGATTGCAAAGAGGGCCGCAAGTATGACGATGTGACGAGAGCCACATTGGGGAGATTGTTAGGCGCTTGGTTTGCAAAGAGGGCCGCAAGTATGACGGAGTGGCGAGAGCAACACTGGGGAGATTGTTAGACGCTTGGATTGCAAAGCGGGCCGCAAGTATGACGGAGTGGCGAGAGCCACATTAGGGAGATTGTTAGGCGCTTGGATTGCAAAGAGGGCCGAAAGTATGGCGGAGTGGCGAGAGCCACATTAGGGAGATGTTAGGCACTTGGATTGAAAAGAGGGCCGCAAGTATGGTGGAGTGACGAGAGCCACATTGGAGAGATTGTTAGACGCTTGTATTGCAAAGAGGGCCGCAAGTATGACGGTGTGACGAGCGCCACATTGGGGAGATATTTAGGCGCTTGGATTGCAAAGAGGGCCGCAAGTATGACGGAGTGGCGAGAGCAACACTGGGGAGATTGCATGGCGCTTGGATTGCAAAGAGGGCCGCAAGTATGGTGCAGTGACGAGAGCCACATTGGGAAGATTGTTAGGTGCTTGGATTGCAAAGAGGGCCGCAAGAATGGCGGTGTGACGAGAGCCACATTGGGGAGATTGTTAGGCGCTTGGTTTGCAAAGAGGGCCGCAAGTATGACAGAGTGACGAGAGCCACATTGGGGAGATTGTGAGGCGCTTGGATTGCAAAGAGGGCCGCAAGTTTGACGGAGTGACGAATGGCCCATTTGGGAGATGTGAGGCACTTGGATTGCAAAGAGGGCCGCAAGTATGGTGGAGTGACGAGAGCCACATTGGGGAGATTGTAAGGCGTTTGGATTGCAAAGAGGGCCGCAAGTATGACGGTGTGAAGAAAGCCACATTGGGGAAATTGTAAGGCACTTGGATTGCAAAGAGGGCCGCAAGTATGACGGAGCGGCAAGAGCCACATTGGGGAGATTGTTAGGCGCTTGGATTGCAAAGAGGGACGCAAGTATGACGGAGTGGCGAGAGCCACATTGGGGACATTGTTAGGCGCTTGGATGGCAATGAGGGCCGCAAGTATGGCGGAGTGGCGAGAGCCATATTGGGGAGATTGTAAGGCGCTTGGATTTCAAAGAGGGCCGCAAGTATGGCGGAGTGGCGAGAACCACATGGGGGAGATTGTAAGGCGCTTGGATTGCAAAGAAGGCCGCAAGAGTGACGGAGTGAAAGTGCCACCTTGGGGAGATTGTGAGGCGCTTGGATTGCAAAAAGGGCCGCAAGCATGACGGAGTGGCGAGGGCCACATTGGGGAGATTGTTAGGCGCTCTTTTTCAAGAGGGCCGCAAGTATGCCGGAGTGAAGAGAGCCACCTTGGGGAGATTGTAAGGCGCTTGGATTGCAAAGAGGGCCGCAAGTATGGCGGAGTGGCGAGAGCCATATTGGGGAGATTGTTAGGCACTTGGATTGCAAAGAGGGCTGCAAGTATGACGGTGTGAAGAGAGCCACATTGGGGAAATTGTTAGGCGCTTGGATTGCAAAGAGGGCCGCAAGTATGACGTAGATACGAGATCCACATCGGAGAGATTGTTATGCGCTTGGAACCACCTTGGGGAGTTTGTTAGGCGCTTGGATTGCAAAGAGGGCCGCAAGTATGACGGAGTGGCGAGAGCCACATCGGGGAGATTGTTAGGCGCTTGGATTGCAAAGAGGGCCGCAAGTATGACGGAGTGGCGAGAGCAACACTGGGGAGATTGTTAGACGCTTGGATTGCAAAGAGGGCCGCAAGTATGACGATGTGACGAGAGCCACATTGGGGAGATTGTTAGGCGCTTGGTTTGCAAAGAGGGCCGCAAGTATGACGGAGTGGCGAGAGCAACACTGGGGAGATTGTTAGACGCTTGGATTGCAAAGCGGGCCGCAAGTATGACGGAGTGGCGAGAGCCACATTAGGGAGATTGTTAGGCGCTTGGATTGCAAAGAGGGCCGAAAGTATGGCGGAGTGGCGAGAGCCACATTAGGGAGATGTTAGGCACTTGGATTGAAAAGAGGGCCGCAAGTATGGTGGAGTGACGAGAGCCACATTGGAGAGATTGTTAGACGCTTGTATTGCAAAGAGGGCCGCAAGTATGACGGTGTGACGAGCGCCACTTTGGGGAGATATTTAGGCGCTTGGATTGCAAAGAGGGCCGCAAGTATGACGGAGTGGCGAGAGCAACACTGGGGAGATTGAATGGCGCTTGGATTGCAAAGAGGGCCGCAAGTATGGTGCAGTGACGAGAGCCACATTGGGAAGATTGTAAGGTGCTTGGATTGCAAAGAGGGCCGCAAGAATGGCGGTGTGACGAGAGCCACATTGGGGAGATTGTTAGGCGCTTGGTTTGCAAAGAGGGCCGCAAGTATGACAGAGTGACGAGAGCCACATTGGGGAGATTGTGAGGCGCTTGGATTGCAAAGAGGGCCGCAAGTTTGACGGAGTGACGAATGGCCCATTTGGGAGATGTGAGGCACTTGGATTGCAAAGAGGGCCGCAAGTATGGTGGAGTGACGAGAGCCACATTGGGGAGATTGTAAGGCGTTTGGATTGCAAAGAGGGCCGCAAGTATGACGGTGTGAAGAAAGCCACATTGGGGAAATTGTAAGGCACTTGGATTGCAAAGAGGGCCGCAAGTATGACGGAGCGGCAAGAGCCACATTGGGGAGATTGTTAGGCGCTTGGATTGCAAAGAGGGACGCAAGTATGACGGAGTGGCGAGAGCCACATTGGGGACATTGTTAGGCGCTTGGATGGCAAAGAGGGCCGCAAGTATGGCGGAGTGGCGAGAGCCATATTGGGGAGATTGTAAGGCGCTTGGATTTCAAAGAGGGCCGCAAGTATGGCGGAGTGGCGAGAGCCACATTAGGGAGATGTTAGGCACTTGGATTGCAAAGAGGGCCGCAATTATGGGGGAGTGACGAGAGCCACATTGGGGAGATTGTGAGGCGCTTGTATTGCAAAGAAGGCCGCAAGTTTGACGGAGTGACGAATGGCCCATTTGGGAGATGTGAGGCACTTGGATTGCAAAGAGGGCCGCAAGTATGGTGGAGTGACGAGAGCCACATTGGGGAGTTTGTAAGGCGTTTGGATTGCAAAGAGGGCCGCAAGTATGACGGTGTGAAGAAAGCCACATTGGGGAAATTGTAAGGCACTTGGATTGCAAAAAGGGCCGCAAGTATGACGGAGCGGCAAGAGCCACATTGGGGAGATTGTTAGGCGCTTGGATTGCAAAGAGGGACGCAAGTATGACGGAGTGGCGAGAGCCACATTGGGGACATTGTTAGGCGCTTGGATGGCAAAGAGGGCCGCAAGTATGGCGGAGTGGCGAGAGCCATATTGGGGAGATTGTAAGGCGCTTGGATTTCAAAGAGGGCCGCAAGTATGGCGGAGTGGCGAGAACCACATGGGGGAGATTGTAAGGCGCTTGGATTGCAAAGAAGGCCGCAAGAGTGACGGAGTGAAAGTGCCACCTTGGGGAGATTGTGAGGCGCTTGGATTGCAAAAAGGGCCGCAAGCATGACGGAGTGGCGAGGGCCACATTGGGGAGATTGTTAGGCGCTCTTTTTCAAGAGGGCCGCAAGTATGCCGGAGTGAAGAGAGCCACCTTGGGGAGATTGTAAGGCGCTTGGATTGCAAAGAGGGCCGCAAGTATGGCGGAGTGGCGAGAGCCATATTGGGGAGATTGTTAGGCACTTGGATTGCAAAGAGGGCTGCAAGTATGACGGTGTGAAGAGAGCCACATTGGGGAAATTGTTAGGCGCTTGGATTGCAAAGAGGGCCGCAAGTATGACGTAGATACGAGATCCACATCGGAGAGATTGTTATGCGCTTGGAACCACCTTGGGGAGTTTGTTAGGCGCTTGGATTGCAAAGAGGGCCGCAAGTATGACGGAGTGGCGAGAGCCACATCGGGGAGATTGTTAGGCGCTTGGATTGCAAAGAGGGCCGCAAGTATGACGGAGTGGCGAGAGCAACACTGGGGAGATTGTTAGACGCTTGGATTGCAAAGAGGGCCGCAAGTATGACGATGTGACGAGAGCCACATTGGGGAGATTGTTAGGCACTTGGTTTGCAAAGAGGGCCGCAAGTATGACGGAGTGGCGAGAGCCACATTGGAGAGATTGTGAGACGCTTGTATTGCAAAGAGGGCCGCAAGTATGACGGTGTGACGAGAGCCACATTGGGGAGATTGTTAGGCGCTTGGATGGCAAAGACGGCCGCAAGTATGGCGGAGTGGCGAGAGCCACATTAGGGAGATATAAGGCACTTGGATTTTAAAGGGGGCCGCAAGTATGGCGGAGTGGCGAGAGCCACATCGGGGAGATTGTTTGGCGCTTGGATTGCAAAGAGGGCCGCAAGTATGACGGAGTGATGAGATCCACATCGGAGAGATTGTTAGGCGTTTGGGGCCACCTTGGGGAGTTTGTTAGGCGCTTGGATTGCAAAGTGGGCCGCAAGTATGACGGAGTGGCGAGAGTCACATTAGGGAGATTGTTAGGCGCTTGGATTGCAAAGACCGCCGCAAGTATGGCGGAGTGGTGAGAGCCACATTAGGGAGATGTTTGGCACTTGGATTGCAAAGAGGGCCGCAAGTATGGTGGAGTGACGAGAGCCACATTGGAGAGATTGTAAGACGCTTATATTGCAAAGAGGGCCGCAAGTAGGACGGTGTGCGAGAGCCACATCGGGGAGATTGTAAGGTGCTTGGATTGCAAAGAGGGCCGCAAGTATGACGAAGTGGCGAGAGCAACACTGGGGAGATTGTTAGGCGCTTGGATTGCAAAGAGGGCCGCAAGTATGGTGCAGTGACGAGAGCCACATTGGGGAGATTGTTAGGTGCTTGTATTGCAAAGAGGGCCGCAAGAATGGCGGTGTGACGAGAGCCACATGGGGGAGATTGTTAGGCGCTTGGATTGCAAAGAGGGCCGCAAGTATGACGGTGTGAAGAAAGCCACATTGGGGAGATTGTTAGGCGCTTGGTTTGCAAAGAGGGCCGCAAGTATGACGGAGTGGCGAGAGCAACATTGGGGAGATTGTGAGGCGCTTGGATTGCAAAGAGGGCCGCAAGTATGACGGAGTGACGACAGGCCCATTTGGGAGATGTTAGGCACTTGGATTGCAAAGAGGGCCGCAAGTATGGTGGAGTGACAAGAGCCACATTGGGGAGATTGTTAGGCGTTTGGATTGCAAAGAGGGCCGCCAGTATGACGGTGTGAAGAGAGCCACATTGGGGAAATTGTTAGGCACTTGGATTGCAAAGAGGGCCGCAAGTATGACGGAGCGACGAGAGCCACATTGGGGAGATTGTTAGGCGCTTGGATTGAAAAGAGGGCCGCAAGTATGACGGAGTGGCGAGAGCCACATCGGGGAGAGTGTTAGGCGCTTTGATTGCAAAGAGGGCCGCAAGTATGACGGAGTGGCGAGAACCACATGGGGGAGATTGTAAGGCGCTTGGATTGCAAAGAGGGCCGCAAGAGTGACGGAGTGAAAGTGCCACCTTGGGGAGATTGTGAGGCGCTTAGATTGCAAAGAGAGCCGCAAGTATGACGGAGTGGCGAGGGCCACATTGGGGAGAATGTTAGGTGCTCTATTTCAAGAGGGCCGCAAGTATGCCGGAGTGACGAGAGCCACATTGGAGAGATTGTTAGGCGCTTGGATTGCAAAGAGGGCCGCAAGAGTGACGGTGTGAAAGTGCCACTTTGGGGAGATTGTTAGGCGCTTGGATTGCAAAGAGGGCCGCAAGTATGGCGGAGTGGCGAGAGCCATATTGGGGAGATTGTTAGGCACTTGGATTGCAAAGAGGGCCGCAAGTATGACGGTGTGAAGAGAGCCACATTGGGGAAATTGTTAGGCGCTTGGATTGCAAAGAGGGCCGCAAGTATGACGGAGTGACGAGATCCACATCGGAGAGATTGTTAGGCGCTTGGAACCACCTTGGGGAGTTTGTTAGGCGCTTGGATTGCAAAGAGGGCCGCAAGTATGGCGGAGTGGCGAGAGCCACATCGGGGAGATTGTTAGGCGCTTGGATTGCAAAGAGGGCCGCAAGTATGACGGAGTGGCGAGAGCAACACTGGGGAGATTGTTAGACGCTTGGATTGCAAAGAGGGCGCAATTATGACGATGGGACGAGAGCCACATTGGGGAGATTGTTAGGCGCTTGGTTTGCAAAGAGGGCCGCAAGTATGACGGAGTGGCGAGAGCAACACTGGGGAGATTGTTAGACGCTTGGATTGCAAAGCGGGCTGCAAGTATGACGGAGTGGCGAGAGCCACATTAGGGAGATTGTTAGGCGCTTGGATTGCAAAGAGGGCCGAAAGTATGGCGGAGTGGCGAGAGCCACATTAGGAGGATGTAAGGCACTTGGATTAAAAAGAGGGCCGCAAGTATGGTGGAGTGACGAGAGCCACATTGGAGAGATTGTTAGACGCTTGTATTGCAAAGAGGGCCGCAAGTATGACGGTGTGACGAGCGCCACATTGGGGAGATTGTTAGGCGCTTGGATTGCAAAGAGGGCCGCAAGTATGACGGAGTGGCGAGAGCAACACTGGGGAGATTGCAAGGCGCTTGGATTGCAAAGAGGGCCGCAAGTATGGTGCAGTGACGAGAGCCACATTGGGAAGATTGTTAGGTGCTTGGATTGCAAAGAGGGCCGCAAGAATGGCGGTGTGACGAGAGCCACATTGGGGAGATTGTTAGGCGCTTGGTATGCAAAGAGGGCCGCAAGTATGACAGAGTGACGAGAGCCACACTGGGGAGATTGTGAGGCGCTTGGATTGCAAAGAGGGCCGCAAGTTTGACGGAGTGACGACAGGCCGATTTGGGAGATGTCAGGGACTTGGATTGCAAAGAGGGCCGCAAGTATGGTGGAGTGACGAGAGCCACATTGGGGAGATTGTAAGGCGTTTGGATTGCAAAGAGGGCCGCAAGTATGACGGTGTGAAAAGAGCCACATTGGGGAAATTGTAAGGCACTTGGATTGCAAAGAGGGCCGCAAGTATGACGGAGCGGCAAGAGCCACATTGGGGAGATTGTTAGGCGCTTGGATTGCAAAGAGGGCCGCAAGTAAGACGGAGTGGCGAGAGCCACATTGGGGACATTGTTAGGCGCTTGGATGGCAAAGAGGGCCGCAAGTATGGCGGAGTGGCGAGAGCCATATTGGGGAGATTGTTAGGCGCTTGGATTTCAAAGAGGGCCGCAAGTATGGCGGAGTGGCGAGAGCCACATTAGAGAGATGTTAGGCACTTGAATTGCAAAGAGGGCCGCAATTATGTGGGAGTGACGAGAGCCACATTGGAGAGATTGTGAGACGCTTGTATTGCAAAGAGGGCCGCAAGTATGACGGTGTGACGAGAGCCACATTGGGGAGATTGTTAGGCGCTTGGATTGCAAAGAGGGCCGCAAGTTTGACGGAGTGGGAAAGCAACACTGGGGAGCTTGTTGACGCTTGGATTGCAAAGAGGGCCGCAAGTATGGTGCAGTGACGAGAGCCACATTGGGAAGATTGTAAGGTGCTTGGATTGCAAAGAGGGCCGCAAGAATGGCGGAGAGGCGAGATCCACATCGGGGAGATTGTAAGAAGCTCTGATTGCAAAGAGGGCCGCAAGTATGACGAAGTGACGAGAGTGACATTGGGGAGATTTTTAGGCGCTCTGATTGCAACGATGGCCGCAAGTATGGCGGTGTGACGAAAGCCACATTGGGGAGATTGTTTGGCACTTGGATTGCAAAGAGGGCCGCAAGTATGACGGTGTGACGAGAGCCACATAAGGGAGATGTTTGGCACTTGGATTGCAAAGAGGGCCGCAAGTATGACGGTGTGAAGAGAGCCACATTGGGGAGATTGTTAGGCGCTTGTTTTGCAAAGAGGGCCGGAAGTATGACGGAGTGGCGAGAGCAACACTGGGGAGATTGTTAGACGCTTGGATTGCAAAGAGGGCCGCAAGTATGACGGAGTGGCGAGAGCCACATTAGGGAGATGTTAGGCACATGGATTGCAAACAGCACATTTTTGTTTTTAGGATGTCTAGATAATTAACGCAAAAAAAAATAAAAAAAAATACAAAAACAAATTTGGACATCCCGTATGGTAGCTACGAGCGCTTGAAAAAAAAATTTCCCCTTAGTAAACCCTTCTCAACTTTGCTTGTCTGAATATGGAAGAAAAAAGACTGCCGGTTACGGGACTCGAACCCCGGACCGCGAAAACACTAGTCGGCGTCGCTACCCCTTACGCCATGCCACTCGAAGGAAGTTGGATCGCTTTCACTGATAGATAACCCACTGCTCTCAATGTATGCATGAATACATCTCATTGTATCTCGATTCATTCTTATTGTAATTGTAACACCAAAGCTAGATAGATTTATGGACAGCGAGGGTCTCATTGGATTTAAAAAACATCCAAGAATATCCAGAAATCCGTTTTTTAACTAACTCTAAAAATTCAGTTTCAACACATTGTCTTTTTAAAATCGCCTTTGATAGATCTTGATCGCGTGATCGCGAAAGAGTTAATCGTTTGTGGTAACAACGAGCCGTTTAACCGGTAAAAAATAAACCGTGTCCATTCACGTTGATGCATTGATATTAATGCGTGAAAATGGTGGAACAAAAAAGAGTGGGTGTACCGGGTCTCGAACCCCAGACCTCAAGTATTCGAATCTACAACGTTACTTCGTACGCCACGCCAATCGATGGAAGTAGGGCTGCTTACACTGGTAGATAACACACTGGTCTCAATGTATGGCATAGCTTGTTGTATACAGATAGCTCGTCATCCCGCCAACATTAAAACATGTTTCCTCGGCTTACCATTAATCCAAGGCAAGCATTAACATGTTTTATGTATTGAGTATGAATGTTTAACGGAGAAACTCAAATCATTATTATATTAACCATTTAACAAGAGACGCTACGCGTCGTCAAAGACGTGCTCAAAGACACTCTGTTTTTTAAGAATTATATTCTTTACGGCTATATTGTTTAATTAAGGGATCTTAAAGTTACTTCTCAAGGTAGATATGAACATGGTCTACTTTCAAAAAAATCATCGCGTCGCTATGTTTTTTGTGAGCGACGTGAGGCGTCGCCGAAATTTCAAAGATTTTCTTGTCAAGTTCCACTTTCGGTACCGATTGGGGATGAACGGTGGTACCTAGTTAGTCGTAGCGTCGAACTTAAGGTCAACAATAATCCTTGGTGACGTAGTTACTCTACTGGTGTGACGAGTGACGGTGTGACGAGAGCCACATTGGGGAGATTGTTTGGCACTTGGATTGCAAAGAGGGCCGCAAGTATGACGGAGCGACGAGAGCCACATTGGGGAGATTGTTAGGCGCTTGGATTGCCAAGAGGGCCGCAAGTATGGTGGAGTTACGAGAGCCACACTGGGGAGATTGTTAGGCGCTTGGATGGCAAAGAGGGCTGCAAGTATGACGGTGTGACGAGAGCCACATTGGGGACATAATTAGGCGCTTGGATTGCAAAGAGGGCCGCAAGTTTGACGGAGTGGCGAGAGCAACACTGGGGAGATTGTGAGGCGCTTTGATTGCACAGAGGGCCGCAAATATAGGTGGAGTGACGAGAGCCACATTGGGGAGATTGTTAGGCGCTTGGATTGCAAAGAGGGCCGCAAGTATGACGGAGTGGCGAGAGCCACATTGGGGAGATTGTTAGGCGCTTGGATTGCAAAGAGGGCCGCAAGTATGGCGGAGTGACGAGAGCCACACTGGGGAGATTGTTAGGCGCTTGAATTGCAAAGAGGGCCGCAAGCATGACGGTGTGACGAGAGCCACATTGAGGAGATTGTTAGGCGCTTGGACTGCAAAGAGGGCCGCAAGTATGGCGGAGTGACGAGAACCACATCGAGAGATTGTTAGGCGCTTGGATTGCAAAGAGGGCCGCAAGTATGACAAAGTGACGAGAGCCACATTGGGGAGATTGTTAGGCGCTTGGATTGAAAAGAGGGCCACAAGTATGACGGAGTGGCGAGAGCCACATCGGGGAGATTGTTAGGCGCTTTGATTGCAAAGAGGGCCGCAAGTATGACGGAGTGGCGAGAACCACATGAGGGAGATTGTAAGGCGCTTGGATTGCAAAGAGGGCCGCAAGAGTGACGGAGTGAAAGTGCCACCTTGGGGAGATTGTGAGGCGCTTGGATTGCAAAGAATGACGGAGTGGCGAGAGCCACATTGGGGAGATTGTTAGGCGCTTGGATTGCAAAGAGGGCCGCAAGTATGACGGAGTGGCGAGAGCCACATTGGGGAGATTGTTAGGCGCTTGGATTGCAAAGAGGGCCGCAAGTATGGCGGAGTGACGAGAGCCACATTGGGGAGATTGTTAGGCGCTTGGATGGCAAAGACGGCCGCAAGTATGGCGGAGTGGCGAGAGCCACATTAGGGAGATATAAGGCACTTGGATTTTAAAGGGGGCCGCAAGTATGGCGGAGTGGCGAGAGCCACATCGGGGAGATTGTTTGGCGCTTGGATTGCAAAGAGGGCCGCAAGTATGACGGAGTGATGAGATCCACATCGGAGAGATTGTTAGGCGTTTGGGGCCACCTTGGGGAGTTTGTTAGGCGCTTGGATTGCAAAGTGGGCCGCAAGTATGACGGAGTGGCGAGAGTCACATTAGGGAGATTGTTAGGCGCTTGGATTGCAAAGACCGCCGCAAGTATGGCGGAGTGGTGAGAGCCACATTAGGGAGATGTTTGGCACTTGGATTGCAAAGAGGGCCGCAAGTATGGTGGAGTGACGAGAGCCACATTGGAGAGATTGTAAGACGCTTATATTGCAAAGAGGGCCGCAAGTAGGACGGTGTGCGAGAGCCACATCGGGGAGATTGTAAGGTGCTTGGATTGCAAAGAGGGCCGCAAGTATGACGAAGTGGCGAGAGCAACACTGGGGAGATTGTTAGGCGCTTGGATTGCAAAGAGGGCCGCAAGTATGGTGCAGTGACGAGAGCCACATTGGGGAGATTGTTAGGTGCTTGTATTGCAAAGAGGGCCGCAAGAATGGCGGTGTGACGAGAGCCACATGGGGGAGATTGTTAGGCGCTTGGATTGCAAAGAGGGCCGCAAGTATGACGGTGTGAAGAAAGCCACATTGGGGAGATTGTTAGGCGCTTGGTTTGCAAAGAGGGCCGCAAGTATGACGGAGTGGCGAGAGCAACATTGGGGAGATTGTGAGGCGCTTGGATTGCAAAGAGGGCCGCAAGTATGACGGAGTGACGACAGGCCCATTTGGGAGATGTTAGGCACTTGGATTGCAAAGAGGGCCGCAAGTATGGTGGAGTGACAAGAGCCACATTGGGGAGATTGTTAGGCGTTTGGATTGCAAAGAGGGCCGCCAGTATGACGGTGTGAAGAGAGCCACATTGGGGAAATTGTTAGGCACTTGGATTGCAAAGAGGGCCGCAAGTATGACGGAGCGACGAGAGCCACATTGGGGAGATTGTTAGGCGCTTGGATTGAAAAGAGGGCCGCAAGTATGACGGAGTGGCGAGAGCCACATCGGGGAGAGTGTTAGGCGCTTTGATTGCAAAGAGGGCCGCAAGTATGACGGAGTGGCGAGAACCACATGGGGGAGATTGTAAGGCGCTTGGATTGCAAAGAGGGCCGCAAGAGTGACGGAGTGAAAGTGCCACCTTGGGGAGATTGTGAGGCGCTTAGATTGCAAAGAGAGCCGCAAGTATGACGGAGTGGCGAGGGCCACATTGGGGAGAATGTTAGGTGCTCTATTTCAAGAGGGCCGCAAGTATGCCGGAGTGACGAGAGCCACATTGGAGAGATTGTTAGGCGCTTGGATTGCAAAGAGGGCCGCAAGAGTGACGGTGTGAAAGTGCCACTTTGGGGAGATTGTTAGGCGCTTGGATTGCAAAGAGGGCCGCAAGTATGGCGGAGTGGCGAGAGCCATATTGGGGAGATTGTTAGGCACTTGGATTGCAAAGAGGGCCGCAAGTATGACGGTGTGAAGAGAGCCACATTGGGGAAATTGTTAGGCGCTTGGATTGCAAAGAGGGCCGCAAGTATGACGGAGTGACGAGATCCACATCGGAGAGATTGTTAGGCGCTTGGAACCACCTTGGGGAGTTTGTTAGGCGCTTGGATTGCAAAGAGGGCCGCAAGTATGGCGGAGTGGCGAGAGCCACATCGGGGAGATTGTTAGGCGCTTGGATTGCAAAGAGGGCCGCAAGTATGACGGAGTGGCGAGAGCAACACTGGGGAGATTGTTAGACGCTTGGATTGCAAAGAGGGCGCAATTATGACGATGGGACGAGAGCCACATTGGGGAGATTGTTAGGCGCTTGGTTTGCAAAGAGGGCCGCAAGTATGACGGAGTGGCGAGAGCAACACTGGGGAGATTGTTAGACGCTTGGATTGCAAAGCGGGCTGCAAGTATGACGGAGTGGCGAGAGCCACATTAGGGAGATTGTTAGGCGCTTGGATTGCAAAGAGGGCCGAAAGTATGGCGGAGTGGCGAGAGCCACATTAGGAGGATGTAAGGCACTTGGATTGAAAAGAGGGCCGCAAGTATGGTGGAGTGACGAGAGCCACATTGGAGAGATTGTTAGACGCTTGTATTGCAAAGAGGGCCGCAAGTATGACGGTGTGACGAGCGCCACATTGGGGAGATTGTTAGGCGCTTGGATTGCAAAGAGGGCCGCAAGTATGACGGAGTGGCGAGAGCAACACTGGGGAGATTGCAAGGCGCTTGGATTGCAAAGAGGGCCGCAAGTATGGTGCAGTGACGAGAGCCACATTGGGAAGATTGTTAGGTGCTTGGATTGCAAAGAGGGCCGCAAGAATGGCGGTGTGACGAGAGCCACATTGGGGAGATTGTTAGGCGCTTGGTATGCAAAGAGGGCCGCAAGTATGACAGAGTGACGAGAGCCACACTGGGGAGATTGTGAGGCGCTTGGATTGCAAAGAGGGCCGCAAGTTTGACGGAGTGACGACAGGCCGATTTGGGAGATGTCAGGGACTTGGATTGCAAAGAGGGCCGCAAGTATGGTGGAGTGACGAGAGCCACATTGGGGAGATTGTAAGGCGTTTGGATTGCAAAGAGGGCCGCAAGTATGACGGTGTGAAAAGAGCCACATTGGGGAAATTGTAAGGCACTTGGATTGCAAAGAGGGCCGCAAGTATGACGGAGCGGCAAGAGCCACATTGGGGAGATTGTTAGGCGCTTGGATTGCAAAGAGGGCCGCAAGTAAGACGGAGTGGCGAGAGCCACATTGGGGACATTGTTAGGCGCTTGGATGGCAAAGAGGGCCGCAAGTATGGCGGAGTGGCGAGAGCCATATTGGGGAGATTGTTAGGCGCTTGGATTTCAAAGAGGGCCGCAAGTATGGCGGAGTGGCGAGAGCCACATTAGAGAGATGTTAGGCACTTGAATTGCAAAGAGGGCCGCAATTATGTGGGAGTGACGAGAGCCACATTGGAGAGATTGTGAGACGCTTGTATTGCAAAGAGGGCCGCAAGTATGACGGTGTGACGAGAGCCACATTGGGGAGATTGTTAGGCGCTTGGATTGCAAAGAGGGCCGCAAGTTTGACGGAGTGGGAAAGCAACACTGGGGAGCTTGTTGACGCTTGGATTGCAAAGAGGGCCGCAAGTATGGTGCAGTGACGAGAGCCACATTGGGAAGATTGTAAGGTGCTTGGATTGCAAAGAGGGCCGCAAGAATGGCGGAGAGGCGAGATCCACATCGGGGAGATTGTAAGAAGCTCTGATTGCAAAGAGGGCCGCAAGTATGACGAAGTGACGAGAGTGACATTGGGGAGATTTTTAGGCGCTCTGATTGCAACGATGGCCGCAAGTATGGCGGTGTGACGAAAGCCACATTGGGGAGATTGTTTGGCACTTGGATTGCAAAGAGGGCCGCAAGTATGACGGTGTGACGAGAGCCACATAAGGGAGATGTTTGGCACTTGGATTGCAAAGAGGGCCGCAAGTATGACGGTGTGAAGAGAGCCACATTGGGGAGATTGTTAGGCGCTTGTTTTGCAAAGAGGGCCGGAAGTATGACGGAGTGGCGAGAGCAACACTGGGGAGATTGTTAGACGCTTGGATTGCAAAGAGGGCCGCAAGTATGACGGAGTGGCGAGAGCCACATTAGGGAGATGTTAGGCACATGGATTGCAAACAGCACATTTTTGTTTTTAGGATGTCTAGATAATTAACGCAAAAAAAAATAAAAAAAAATACAAAAACAAATTTGGACATCCCGTATGGTAGCTACGAGCGCTTGAAAAAAAAATTTCCCCTTAGTAAACCCTTCTCAACTTTGCTTGTCTGAATATGGAAGAAAAAAGACTGCCGGTTACGGGACTCGAACCCCGGACCGCGAAAACACTAGTCGGCGTCGCTACCCCTTACGCCATGCCACTCGAAGGAAGTTGGATCGCTTTCACTGATAGATAACCCACTGCTCTCAATGTATGCATGAATACATCTCATTGTATCTCGATTCATTCTTATTGTAATTGTAACACCAAAGCTAGATAGATTTATGGACAGCGAGGGTCTCATTGGATTTAAAAAACATCCAAGAATATCCAGAAATCCGTTTTTTAACTAACTCTAAAAATTCAGTTTCAACACATTGTCTTTTTAAAATCGCCTTTGATAGATCTTGATCGCGTGATCGCGAAAGAGTTAATCGTTTGTGGTAACAACGAGCCGTTTAACCGGTAAAAAATAAACCGTGTCCATTCACGTTGATGCATTGATATTAATGCGTGAAAATGGTGGAACAAAAAAGAGTGGGTGTACCGGGTCTCGAACCCCAGACCTCAAGTATTCGAATCTACAACGTTACTTCGTACGCCACGCCAATCGATGGAAGTAGGGCTGCTTACACTGGTAGATAACACACTGGTCTCAATGTATGGCATAGCTTGTTGTATACAGATAGCTCGTCATCCCGCCAACATTAAAACATGTTTCCTCGGCTTACCATTAATCCAAGGCAAGCATTAACATGTTTTATGTATTGAGTATGAATGTTTAACGGAGAAACTCAAATCATTATTATATTAACCATTTAACAAGAGACGCTACGCGTCGTCAAAGACGTGCTCAAAGACACTCTGTTTTTTAAGAATTATATTCTTTACGGCTATATTGTTTAATTAAGGGATCTTAAAGTTACTTCTCAAGGTAGATATGAACATGGTCTACTTTCAAAAAAATCATCGCGTCGCTATGTTTTTTGTGAGCGACGTGAGGCGTCGCCGAAATTTCAAAGATTTTCTTGTCAAGTTCCACTTTCGGTACCGATTGGGGATGAACGGTGGTACCTAGTTAGTCGTAGCGTCGAACTTAAGGTCAACAATAATCCTTGGTGACGTAGTTACTCTACTGGTGTGACGAGTGACGGTGTGACGAGAGCCACATTGGGGAGATTGTTTGGCACTTGGATTGCAAAGAGGGCCGCAAGTATGACGGAGCGACGAGAGCCACATTGGGGAGATTGTTAGGCGCTTGGATTGCCAAGAGGGCCGCAAGTATGGTGGAGTTACGAGAGCCACACTGGGGAGATTGTTAGGCGCTTGGATGGCAAAGAGGGCTGCAAGTATGACGGTGTGACGAGAGCCACATTGGGGACATAATTAGGCGCTTGGATTGCAAAGAGGGCCGCAAGTTTGACGGAGTGGCGAGAGCAACACTGGGGAGATTGTGAGGCGCTTTGATTGCACAGAGGGCCGCAAATATAGGTGGAGTGACGAGAGCCACATTGGGGAGATTGTTAGGCGCTTGGATTGCAAAGAGGGCCGCAAGTATGACGGAGTGGCGAGAGCCACATTGGGGAGATTGTTAGGCGCTTGGATTGCAAAGAGGGCCGCAAGTATGGCGGAGTGACGAGAGCCACACTGGGGAGATTGTTAGGCGCTTGAATTGCAAAGAGGGCCGCAAGCATGACGGTGTGACGAGAGCCACATTGAGGAGATTGTTAGGCGCTTGGACTGCAAAGAGGGCCGCAAGTATGGCGGAGTGACGAGAACCACATCGAGAGATTGTTAGGCGCTTGGATTGCAAAGAGGGCCGCAAGTATGACAAAGTGACGAGAGCCACATTGGGGAGATTGTTAGGCGCTTGGATTGAAAAGAGGGCCACAAGTATGACGGAGTGGCGAGAGCCACATCGGGGAGATTGTTAGGCGCTTTGATTGCAAAGAGGGCCGCAAGTATGACGGAGTGGCGAGAACCACATGAGGGAGATTGTAAGGCGCTTGGATTGCAAAGAGGGCCGCAAGAGTGACGGAGTGAAAGTGCCACCTTGGGGAGATTGTGAGGCGCTTGGATTGCAAAGAATGACGGAGTGGCGAGAGCCACATTGGGGAGATTGTTAGGCGCTTGGATTGCAAAGAGGGCCGCAAGTATGACGGAGTGGCGAGAGCCACATTGGGGAGATTGTTAGGCGCTTGGATTGCAAAGAGGGCCGCAAGTATGGCGGAGTGACGAGAGCCACATTGGGGAGATTGTTAGGCGCTTGGATGGCAAAGACGGCCGCAAGTATGGCGGAGTGGCGAGAGCCACATTAGGGAGATATAAGGCACTTGGATTTTAAAGGGGGCCGCAAGTATGGCGGAGTGGCGAGAGCCACATCGGGGAGATTGTTTGGCGCTTGGATTGCAAAGAGGGCCGCAAGTATGACGGAGTGATGAGATCCACATCGGAGAGATTGTTAGGCGTTTGGGGCCACCTTGGGGAGTTTGTTAGGCGCTTGGATTGCAAAGTGGGCCGCAAGTATGACGGAGTGGCGAGAGTCACATTAGGGAGATTGTTAGGCGCTTGGATTGCAAAGACCGCCGCAAGTATGGCGGAGTGGTGAGAGCCACATTAGGGAGATGTTTGGCACTTGGATTGCAAAGAGGGCCGCAAGTATGGTGGAGTGACGAGAGCCACATTGGAGAGATTGTAAGACGCTTATATTGCAAAGAGGGCCGCAAGTAGGACGGTGTGCGAGAGCCACATCGGGGAGATTGTAAGGTGCTTGGATTGCAAAGAGGGCCGCAAGTATGACGAAGTGGCGAGAGCAACACTGGGGAGATTGTTAGGCGCTTGGATTGCAAAGAGGGCCGCAAGTATGGTGCAGTGACGAGAGCCACATTGGGGAGATTGTTAGGTGCTTGTATTGCAAAGAGGGCCGCAAGAATGGCGGTGTGACGAGAGCCACATGGGGGAGATTGTTAGGCGCTTGGATTGCAAAGAGGGCCGCAAGTATGACGGTGTGAAGAAAGCCACATTGGGGAGATTGTTAGGCGCTTGGTTTGCAAAGAGGGCCGCAAGTATGACGGAGTGGCGAGAGCAACATTGGGGAGATTGTGAGGCGCTTGGATTGCAAAGAGGGCCGCAAGTATGACGGAGTGACGACAGGCCCATTTGGGAGATGTTAGGCACTTGGATTGCAAAGAGGGCCGCAAGTATGGTGGAGTGACAAGAGCCACATTGGGGAGATTGTTAGGCGTTTGGATTGCAAAGAGGGCCGCCAGTATGACGGTGTGAAGAGAGCCACATTGGGGAAATTGTTAGGCACTTGGATTGCAAAGAGGGCCGCAAGTATGACGGAGCGACGAGAGCCACATTGGGGAGATTGTTAGGCGCTCTGATTGCAACGATGGCCGCAAGTATGGCGGTGTGACGAAAGCCACATTGGGGAGATTGTTTGGCACTTGGATTGCAAAGAGGGCCGCAAGTATGACGGTGTGACGAGAGCCACATAAGGGAGATGTTTGGCACTTGGATTGCAAAGAGGGCCGCAAGTATGACGGTGTGAAGAGAGCCACATTGGGGAGATTGTTAGGCGCTTGTTTTGCAAAGAGGGCCGGAAGTATGACGGAGTGGCGAGAGCAACACTGGGGAGATTGTTAGACGCTTGGATTGCAAAGAGGGCCGCAAGTATGACGGAGTGGCGAGAGCCACATTAGGGAGATGTTAGGCACATGGATTGCAAACAGCACATTTTTGTTTTTAGGATGTCTAGATAATTAACGCAAAAAAAAATAAAAAAAAATACAAAAACAAATTTGGACATCCCGTATGGTAGCTACGAGCGCTTGAAAAAAAAATTTCCCCTTAGTAAACCCTTCTCAACTTTGCTTGTCTGAATATGGAAGAAAAAAGACTGCCGGTTACGGGACTCGAACCCCGGACCGCGAAAACACTAGTCGGCGTCGCTACCCCTTACGCCATGCCACTCGAAGGAAGTTGGATCGCTTTCACTGATAGATAACCCACTGCTCTCAATGTATGCATGAATACATCTCATTGTATCTCGATTCATTCTTATTGTAATTGTAACACCAAAGCTAGATAGATTTATGGACAGCGAGGGTCTCATTGGATTTAAAAAACATCCAAGAATATCCAGAAATCCGTTTTTTAACTAACTCTAAAAATTCAGTTTCAACACATTGTCTTTTTAAAATCGCCTTTGATAGATCTTGATCGCGTGATCGCGAAAGAGTTAATCGTTTGTGGTAACAACGAGCCGTTTAACCGGTAAAAAATAAACCGTGTCCATTCACGTTGATGCATTGATATTAATGCGTGAAAATGGTGGAACAAAAAAGAGTGGGTGTACCGGGTCTCGAACCCCAGACCTCAAGTATTCGAATCTACAACGTTACTTCGTACGCCACGCCAATCGATGGAAGTAGGGCTGCTTACACTGGTAGATAACACACTGGTCTCAATGTATGGCATAGCTTGTTGTATACAGATAGCTCGTCATCCCGCCAACATTAAAACATGTTTCCTCGGCTTACCATTAATCCAAGGCAAGCATTAACATGTTTTATGTATTGAGTATGAATGTTTAACGGAGAAACTCAAATCATTATTATATTAACCATTTAACAAGAGACGCTACGCGTCGTCAAAGACGTGCTCAAAGACACTCTGTTTTTTAAGAATTATATTCTTTACGGCTATATTGTTTAATTAAGGGATCTTAAAGTTACTTCTCAAGGTAGATATGAACATGGTCTACTTTCAAAAAAATCATCGCGTCGCTATGTTTTTTGTGAGCGACGTGAGGCGTCGCCGAAATTTCAAAGATTTTCTTGTCAAGTTCCACTTTCGGTACCGATTGGGGATGAACGGTGGTACCTAGTTAGTCGTAGCGTCGAACTTAAGGTCAACAATAATCCTTGGTGACGTAGTTACTCTACTGGTGTGACGAGTGACGGTGTGACGAGAGCCACATTGGGGAGATTGTTTGGCACTTGGATTGCAAAGAGGGCCGCAAGTATGACGGAGCGACGAGAGCCACATTGGGGAGATTGTTAGGCGCTTGGATTGCCAAGAGGGCCGCAAGTATGGTGGAGTTACGAGAGCCACACTGGGGAGATTGTTAGGCGCTTGGATGGCAAAGAGGGCTGCAAGTATGACGGTGTGACGAGAGCCACATTGGGGACATAATTAGGCGCTTGGATTGCAAAGAGGGCCGCAAGTTTGACGGAGTGGCGAGAGCAACACTGGGGAGATTGTGAGGCGCTTTGATTGCACAGAGGGCCGCAAATATAGGTGGAGTGACGAGAGCCACATTGGGGAGATTGTTAGGCGCTTGGATTGCAAAGAGGGCCGCAAGTATGACGGAGTGGCGAGAGCCACATTGGGGAGATTGTTAGGCGCTTGGATTGCAAAGAGGGCCGCAAGTATGGCGGAGTGACGAGAGCCACACTGGGGAGATTGTTAGGCGCTTGAATTGCAAAGAGGGCCGCAAGCATGACGGTGTGACGAGAGCCACATTGAGGAGATTGTTAGGCGCTTGGACTGCAAAGAGGGCCGCAAGTATGGCGGAGTGACGAGAACCACATCGAGAGATTGTTAGGCGCTTGGATTGCAAAGAGGGCCGCAAGTATGACAAAGTGACGAGAGCCACATTGGGGAGATTGTTAGGCGCTTGGATTGAAAAGAGGGCCACAAGTATGACGGAGTGGCGAGAGCCACATCGGGGAGATTGTTAGGCGCTTTGATTGCAAAGAGGGCCGCAAGTATGACGGAGTGGCGAGAACCACATGAGGGAGATTGTAAGGCGCTTGGATTGCAAAGAGGGCCGCAAGAGTGACGGAGTGAAAGTGCCACCTTGGGGAGATTGTGAGGCGCTTGGATTGCAAAGAATGACGGAGTGGCGAGAGCCACATTGGGGAGATTGTTAGGCGCTTGGATTGCAAAGAGGGCCGCAAGTATGACGGAGTGGCGAGAGCCACATTGGGGAGATTGTTAGGCGCTTGGATTGCAAAGAGGGCCGCAAGTATGGCGGAGTGACGAGAGCCACATTGGGGAGATTGTTAGGCGCTTGGATGGCAAAGACGGCCGCAAGTATGGCGGAGTGGCGAGAGCCACATTAGGGAGATATAAGGCACTTGGATTTTAAAGGGGGCCGCAAGTATGGCGGAGTGGCGAGAGCCACATCGGGGAGATTGTTTGGCGCTTGGATTGCAAAGAGGGCCGCAAGTATGACGGAGTGATGAGATCCACATCGGAGAGATTGTTAGGCGTTTGGGGCCACCTTGGGGAGTTTGTTAGGCGCTTGGATTGCAAAGTGGGCCGCAAGTATGACGGAGTGGCGAGAGTCACATTAGGGAGATTGTTAGGCGCTTGGATTGCAAAGACCGCCGCAAGTATGGCGGAGTGGTGAGAGCCACATTAGGGAGATGTTTGGCACTTGGATTGCAAAGAGGGCCGCAAGTATGGTGGAGTGACGAGAGCCACATTGGAGAGATTGTAAGACGCTTATATTGCAAAGAGGGCCGCAAGTAGGACGGTGTGCGAGAGCCACATCGGGGAGATTGTAAGGTGCTTGGATTGCAAAGAGGGCCGCAAGTATGACGAAGTGGCGAGAGCAACACTGGGGAGATTGTTAGGCGCTTGGATTGCAAAGAGGGCCGCAAGTATGGTGCAGTGACGAGAGCCACATTGGGGAGATTGTTAGGTGCTTGTATTGCAAAGAGGGCCGCAAGAATGGCGGTGTGACGAGAGCCACATGGGGGAGATTGTTAGGCGCTTGGATTGCAAAGAGGGCCGCAAGTATGACGGTGTGAAGAAAGCCACATTGGGGAGATTGTTAGGCGCTTGGTTTGCAAAGAGGGCCGCAAGTATGACGGAGTGGCGAGAGCAACATTGGGGAGATTGTGAGGCGCTTGGATTGCAAAGAGGGCCGCAAGTATGACGGAGTGACGACAGGCCCATTTGGGAGATGTTAGGCACTTGGATTGCAAAGAGGGCCGCAAGTATGGTGGAGTGACAAGAGCCACATTGGGGAGATTGTTAGGCGTTTGGATTGCAAAGAGGGCCGCCAGTATGACGGTGTGAAGAGAGCCACATTGGGGAAATTGTTAGGCACTTGGATTGCAAAGAGGGCCGCAAGTATGACGGAGCGACGAGAGCCACATTGGGGAGATTGTTAGGCGCTTGGATTGAAAAGAGGGCCGCAAGTATGACGGAGTGGCGAGAGCCACATCGGGGAGAGTGTTAGGCGCTTTGATTGCAAAGAGGGCCGCAAGTATGACGGAGTGGCGAGAACCACATGGGGGAGATTGTAAGGCGCTTGGATTGCAAAGAGGGCCGCAAGAGTGACGGAGTGAAAGTGCCACCTTGGGGAGATTGTGAGGCGCTTAGATTGCAAAGAGAGCCGCAAGTATGACGGAGTGGCGAGGGCCACATTGGGGAGAATGTTAGGTGCTCTATTTCAAGAGGGCCGCAAGTATGCCGGAGTGACGAGAGCCACATTGGAGAGATTGTTAGGCGCTTGGATTGCAAAGAGGGCCGCAAGAGTGACGGTGTGAAAGTGCCACTTTGGGGAGATTGTTAGGCGCTTGGATTGCAAAGAGGGCCGCAAGTATGGCGGAGTGGCGAGAGCCATATTGGGGAGATTGTTAGGCACTTGGATTGCAAAGAGGGCCGCAAGTATGACGGTGTGAAGAGAGCCACATTGGGGAAATTGTTAGGCGCTTGGATTGCAAAGAGGGCCGCAAGTATGACGGAGTGACGAGATCCACATCGGAGAGATTGTTAGGCGCTTGGAACCACCTTGGGGAGTTTGTTAGGCGCTTGGATTGCAAAGAGGGCCGCAAGTATGGCGGAGTGGCGAGAGCCACATCGGGGAGATTGTTAGGCGCTTGGATTGCAAAGAGGGCCGCAAGTATGACGGAGTGGCGAGAGCAACACTGGGGAGATTGTTAGACGCTTGGATTGCAAAGAGGGCGCAATTATGACGATGGGACGAGAGCCACATTGGGGAGATTGTTAGGCGCTTGGTTTGCAAAGAGGGCCGCAAGTATGACGGAGTGGCGAGAGCAACACTGGGGAGATTGTTAGACGCTTGGATTGCAAAGCGGGCTGCAAGTATGACGGAGTGGCGAGAGCCACATTAGGGAGATTGTTAGGCGCTTGGATTGCAAAGAGGGCCGAAAGTATGGCGGAGTGGCGAGAGCCACATTAGGAGGATGTAAGGCACTTGGATTGAAAAGAGGGCCGCAAGTATGGTGGAGTGACGAGAGCCACATTGGAGAGATTGTTAGACGCTTGTATTGCAAAGAGGGCCGCAAGTATGACGGTGTGACGAGCGCCACATTGGGGAGATTGTTAGGCGCTTGGATTGCAAAGAGGGCCGCAAGTATGACGGAGTGGCGAGAGCAACACTGGGGAGATTGCAAGGCGCTTGGATTGCAAAGAGGGCCGCAAGTATGGTGCAGTGACGAGAGCCACATTGGGAAGATTGTTAGGTGCTTGGATTGCAAAGAGGGCCGCAAGAATGGCGGTGTGACGAGAGCCACATTGGGGAGATTGTTAGGCGCTTGGTATGCAAAGAGGGCCGCAAGTATGACAGAGTGACGAGAGCCACACTGGGGAGATTGTGAGGCGCTTGGATTGCAAAGAGGGCCGCAAGTTTGACGGAGTGACGACAGGCCGATTTGGGAGATGTCAGGGACTTGGATTGCAAAGAGGGCCGCAAGTATGGTGGAGTGACGAGAGCCACATTGGGGAGATTGTAAGGCGTTTGGATTGCAAAGAGGGCCGCAAGTATGACGGTGTGAAAAGAGCCACATTGGGGAAATTGTAAGGCACTTGGATTGCAAAGAGGGCCGCAAGTATGACGGAGCGGCAAGAGCCACATTGGGGAGATTGTTAGGCGCTTGGATTGCAAAGAGGGCCGCAAGTAAGACGGAGTGGCGAGAGCCACATTGGGGACATTGTTAGGCGCTTGGATGGCAAAGAGGGCCGCAAGTATGGCGGAGTGGCGAGAGCCATATTGGGGAGATTGTTAGGCGCTTGGATTTCAAAGAGGGCCGCAAGTATGGCGGAGTGGCGAGAGCCACATTAGAGAGATGTTAGGCACTTGAATTGCAAAGAGGGCCGCAATTATGTGGGAGTGACGAGAGCCACATTGGAGAGATTGTGAGACGCTTGTATTGCAAAGAGGGCCGCAAGTATGACGGTGTGACGAGAGCCACATTGGGGAGATTGTTAGGCGCTTGGATTGCAAAGAGGGCCGCAAGTTTGACGGAGTGGGAAAGCAACACTGGGGAGCTTGTTGACGCTTGGATTGCAAAGAGGGCCGCAAGTATGGTGCAGTGACGAGAGCCACATTGGGAAGATTGTAAGGTGCTTGGATTGCAAAGAGGGCCGCAAGAATGGCGGAGAGGCGAGATCCACATCGGGGAGATTGTAAGAAGCTCTGATTGCAAAGAGGGCCGCAAGTATGACGAAGTGACGAGAGTGACATTGGGGAGATTTTTAGGCGCTCTGATTGCAACGATGGCCGCAAGTATGGCGGTGTGACGAAAGCCACATTGGGGAGATTGTTTGGCACTTGGATTGCAAAGAGGGCCGCAAGTATGACGGTGTGACGAGAGCCACATAAGGGAGATGTTTGGCACTTGGATTGCAAAGAGGGCCGCAAGTATGACGGTGTGAAGAGAGCCACATTGGGGAGATTGTTAGGCGCTTGTTTTGCAAAGAGGGCCGGAAGTATGACGGAGTGGCGAGAGCAACACTGGGGAGATTGTTAGACGCTTGGATTGCAAAGAGGGCCGCAAGTATGACGGAGTGGCGAGAGCCACATTAGGGAGATGTTAGGCACATGGATTGCAAACAGCACATTTTTGTTTTTAGGATGTCTAGATAATTAACGCAAAAAAAAATAAAAAAAAATACAAAAACAAATTTGGACATCCCGTATGGTAGCTACGAGCGCTTGAAAAAAAAATTTCCCCTTAGTAAACCCTTCTCAACTTTGCTTGTCTGAATATGGAAGAAAAAAGACTGCCGGTTACGGGACTCGAACCCCGGACCGCGAAAACACTAGTCGGCGTCGCTACCCCTTACGCCATGCCACTCGAAGGAAGTTGGATCGCTTTCACTGATAGATAACCCACTGCTCTCAATGTATGCATGAATACATCTCATTGTATCTCGATTCATTCTTATTGTAATTGTAACACCAAAGCTAGATAGATTTATGGACAGCGAGGGTCTCATTGGATTTAAAAAACATCCAAGAATATCCAGAAATCCGTTTTTTAACTAACTCTAAAAATTCAGTTTCAACACATTGTCTTTTTAAAATCGCCTTTGATAGATCTTGATCGCGTGATCGCGAAAGAGTTAATCGCTTGTGGTAACAACGAGCCGTTTAACCGGTAAAAAATAAACCGTGTCCATTCACGTTGATGCATTGATATTAATGCGTGAAAATGGTGGAACAAAAAAGAGTGGGTGTACCGGGTCTCGAACCCCAGACCTCAAGTATTCGAATCTACAACGTTACTTCGTACGCCACGCCAATCGATGGAAGTAGGGCTGCTTACACTGGTAGATAACACACTGGTCTCAATGTATGGCATAGCTTGTTGTATACAGATAGCTCGTCATCCCGCCAACATTAAAACATGTTTCCTCGGCTTACCATTAATCCAAGGCAAGCATTAACATGTTTTATGTATTGAGTATGAATGTTTAACGGAGAAACTCAAATCATTATTATATTAACCATTTAACAAGAGACGCTACGCGTCGTCAAAGACGTGCTCAAAGACACTCTGTTTTTTAAGAATTATATTCTTTACGGCTATATTGTTTAATTAAGGGATCTTAAAGTTACTTCTCAAGGTAGATATGAACATGGTCTACTTTCAAAAAAATCATCGCGTCGCTATGTTTTTTGTGAGCGACGTGAGGCGTCGCCGAAATTTCAAAGATTTTCTTGTCAAGTTCCACTTTCGGTACCGATTGGGGATGAACGGTGGTACCTAGTTAGTCGTAGCGTCGAACTTAAGGTCAACAATAATCCTTGGTGACGTAGTTACTCTACTGGTGTGACGAGTGACGGTGTGACGAGAGCCACATTGGGGAGATTGTTTGGCACTTGGATTGCAAAGAGGGCCGCAAGTATGACGGAGCGACGAGAGCCACATTGGGGAGATTGTTAGGCGCTTGGATTGCCAAGAGGGCCGCAAGTATGGTGGAGTTACGAGAGCCACACTGGGGAGATTGTTAGGCGCTTGGATGGCAAAGAGGGCTGCAAGTATGACGGTGTGACGAGAGCCACATTGGGGACATAATTAGGCGCTTGGATTGCAAAGAGGGCCGCAAGTTTGACGGAGTGGCGAGAGCAACACTGGGGAGATTGTGAGGCGCTTTGATTGCACAGAGGGCCGCAAATATAGGTGGAGTGACGAGAGCCACATTGGGGAGATTGTTAGGCGCTTGGATTGCAAAGAGGGCCGCAAGTATGACGGAGTGGCGAGAGCCACATTGGGGAGATTGTTAGGCGCTTGGATTGCAAAGAGGGCCGCAAGTATGGCGGAGTGACGAGAGCCACACTGGGGAGATTGTTAGGCGCTTGAATTGCAAAGAGGGCCGCAAGCATGACGGTGTGACGAGAGCCACATTGAGGAGATTGTTAGGCGCTTGGACTGCAAAGAGGGCCGCAAGTATGGCGGAGTGACGAGAACCACATCGAGAGATTGTTAGGCGCTTGGATTGCAAAGAGGGCCGCAAGTATGACAAAGTGACGAGAGCCACATTGGGGAGATTGTTAGGCGCTTGGATTGAAAAGAGGGCCACAAGTATGACGGAGTGGCGAGAGCCACATCGGGGAGATTGTTAGGCGCTTTGATTGCAAAGAGGGCCGCAAGTATGACGGAGTGGCGAGAACCACATGAGGGAGATTGTAAGGCGCTTGGATTGCAAAGAGGGCCGCAAGAGTGACGGAGTGAAAGTGCCACCTTGGGGAGATTGTGAGGCGCTTGGATTGCAAAGAATGACGGAGTGGCGAGAGCCACATTGGGGAGATTGTTAGGCGCTCTGATTCAAGAGGGCCGCAAGTATGCCGGAGTGACGAGAGCCACATTGGAGAGATTGTAAGGCGCTTGGATTGCAAAGAGGGCCGCAAGAGTGACGGAGTGAAAGTGCCACCTTGGGGAGATTGTTAGGCGCTTGGATTGCAAAGAGGGCCGCAAGTATGGCGGAGTGGCGAGAGCCATATTGGGGAGATTGTTAGGCACTTGGATTGCAAAGAGGGCCGCAAGTATGACGGTGTGAAGAGAGCCACTTTGGGGAAATTGTTAGGCACTTGGATTGCAAAGAGGGCCGCAAGTATGACGGAGCGACGAGAGCCACTATGGGGAGATTGTTAGGCGCTTGGATTGCAAAGAGGGCCGCAAGTATGACGGTGTGAAGAGAGCCACATTGGGGAGATTGTTAGGCGCTTGGTTTGCAAAGAGGGCCGCAAGTATGACGGAGTGGCGTGAGCAACACTGGGGAGATTGTTAGACGCTTGGATTGCAAAAAGGGCCGCAAGTATGACGGAGTGGCGAGAGCCACATTAGGGAGATGTTAGGCACATGGATTGCAAACAGCACATTTTTGTTTTCAGGATGTCTAGATAATTAACGCAAAAAAAATAAAAAAAAATACAAATCAAATTTGGACATCCCGTATGGTAGCTACGAGCGCTTGAAAAAAAAATTTCCCCTTAGTTAACCCTTCTCAACTTTGCTTGTCTGAATATGGAAGAAAAAAAGACTGCCGGTTACGGGACTCGAACCCCGGACCGCGAAAACACTAGTCGGCGTCGCTACCCCGTACGCCATGCCACTCGATGGAAGTTGGATCGCTTACACTGATGGATAACCCACTGCTCTCAATGTATGCATGAATACATCTCATTGTATCTCGATTCATTCTTATTGTAGTTGTAACACCAAAGCTAGATAGATTTATGGACAGCGAGGGTCTCATTGGATTTAAAAAACATCCAAGAATATCCAGGAAGCCGTTTTTTAACTATTTCTAAAAATTCAGTTTCAACACATTGTCTTTTAAAAATCGCCTTTGATAGATCTTGATCGCGTGATCGCGAAAGAGTAAATCGTTTGTGGTAACAACGAGCCGTTTAACCGGTAAAAAAAAAACCGTGTCCATTCACGTTGATGCATTGTTATTAATGCGTGAAAATGGTGAAACAAAAAAGAGTGGGTGTACCGGGTCTCGAACCCCAGACCTCAAGTATTCGAAGCTACAACGTTACTTCGTACGCCACGCCAATCGATGGAAGTAACGTTGCTTACACTGGTAGATAACACACTGGTCTCAATGTATGGCATAGCTTGTTGTATTCAGATAGCTCGTCATCACGCCAACATTAAAACATGTTTCCTCGGCTAACCATTAATGCAAGGCAAGCATGAACATGTGATATGTATAGAGTATGAATGTCCAACGGAGAAACTCTAATCATTATTATATTAACCATTTAACAAGAGACGATACGCGTCGTCAAAGACGTGCTCAAAGACACTCTGTTTTTTAGAATTATATTCTTTACGGCTATATTGTTTAATTGGGGGATCTTAAAGTTACTTCTCAAGGTAGATATGAACATGGTCTACTTTCTAAAAAATCATCGCGTCGCTATGTTTTTTGTGAGCGACGAGAGGCGTCGCCGAAATTTCAAAGATTTTCTTATCAAGTTCCACTTTCGGTACCGATTGTGGATGAACGGTGGTACCTAGTTAGTCGTAACGTCGAACTTAAGGTCAACAATAATCCTTGGTGACGTAGTAACTCTACTGGTGTGACGAGTGACGGTGTGACGAGAGCCACATTGGGGAGATTGTTTGGAACTTGGATTGCAAAGAGGGCCGCAAGTATGACGGAGCGACGAGAGCCACATTGGGGAGATTGTAAGGCGCTTGGATTGCCAAGAGGGCCGCAAGTATGGTGGAGTTACGAGAGCCACACTGGGGAGATTGTTAGGCGCTTGGATTGCAAAGAGGGCCGCAAGTATGACGGAGTGACGAGAGCCACATTGGGGAGTTTGTGAGGCGCTTGGATTGCAAAGAGGGCCGCAAGTATGACGGAGTGACGAGAGATACATTGGGGATATGTAAGGCACTTGGATTGCAAAGAGGGCCGATGGTATGAAGGTTTGACGAGAGCCACATTGGGGAGATTGTTAAGCGTTTTGATTGCAAAGAGGGCCGCAAGTATGGTGGAGTGACAAGAGCCATATTGGGGAGATTGTTAGGCACTTACATTGCAAAGAGGGCCGCAAGAATGGCGGAGTGGCGAAAGCCGCATCGGAGAGATTGTAAAGCGCTCTGATTGCAAAGAGGGCCGCAAGTATGACGGAGTGGCGAGAGCCACATTGGGGAGATTGTTAGGCGCTTGGATGGCAAAGAGGGCCGCAAGTATGACGGTGTGAAGAGAGCCACATTAGGGAGATTGTTAGGCGCTTGGTTTGCAAAGAGGGCCGCAAGTATGACGGAGTGGCGAGAGCAACATTGGGGAGATTGTGAGGCGCTTGGATTGCAAAGAGGGCCGCAAGTATGACGGAGTGACGACAGGCCCATTTGGGAGATGTTAGGCACTTGGATTGCAAAGAGGGCCGCAAGTATGGTGGAGTGACGAGAGCCACATTGGGGAGATTGTTAGGCGTTTGGATTGCAAAGAGGGCCGCAAGTATGACGGTGTGAAGAGAGCCACATTGGGGAAATTGTTAGGCACTTGGATTGCAAAGTGGGCCGCAAGTATGACGGAGCGACGGGGGCCACATTGGGGAGATTGTTAGGCGCTTGGATTGCAAAGAGGACCGCAAGTATGACGGTGTGAAGAGAGCCACATTGGGGAGATTGTTAGGCGCTTGGTTTGCAAAGAGGGCCGGAAGTATGACGGAGTGGCGAGAGCAACACTGGGGAGATTGTAAGACGCTTGCAATGCAAAGAGGGCCGCAAGTATGACGGAGTGGCGAGAGCCACATTAGGGAGATGTTAGGCACATGGATTGCCAACAGCACATTTTTGTTTTTAGGATGTCTAGATAATTAACGCAAAAAAAAAAAATACAAAAACAAATTTGGACATCCCGTATGGTAGCTACGAGCGCTTGAAAAAATAATTTCCCCTTAGTAAACCCTTCTCAACTCTGCTTGTCTGAATATGGAAGAAAAAAGACTGCCGGTTACGGGACTCGAACCCCGGACCGCGAAAACACTAGTCGGCGTCGCTACCCCGTACGCCATGCCACTCGATGGAAGTTGGATCGCTTACACTGATAGATAACCCACTGCTGTCAATGTATGCATGAATACATCTCATTGTATCTCGATTCATTCTTATTGTAATTGTAACACCAAAGCTAGATAGATTTATGGACAGCGAGGGTCTCATTGGATTTAAAAAACATCCAAGAATATCCAGAAAGCCGTTTTTTAACTAACTCTAAAAATTCAGTTTCAACACATTGTCTTTTTAAAATCGCCTTTGATAGATCTTGATCGCGTGATCGCGAAAGAGTTAATCGTTTGTGGTAACAACGAGCCGTTTAACCGGTAAAAAATAAACCGTGTCCATTCACGTTGATGCATTGATATTAATGCGTGAAAATGGTGGAACAAAAAAGAGTGGGTGTACCGGGTCTCGAACCCCAGACCTCAAGTATTCGAAGCTACAACGTTACTTCGTACGCCACGCCAATCGATGGAAGTAGCGTTGCTTACACTGGTAGATAACACACTGGTCTCAATGTATGGCATAGCTTGTTGTATTCAGATAGCTCGTCATCCCGCCAACATTAAAACATGTTTCCTCGGCTAACCATTAATGCAAGGCAAGCATTAACATGTTTTATGTATTGAGTATGAATGTCCAACGGAGAAACTCTAATCATTATTATATTAACCATTTAACAAGAGACGCTACGCGTCGTCAAAGAAGTGCTCAAAGACACTCTGTTTTTTAGAATTATATTCTTTACGGCTATATTGTTTAATTGGGGGATCTTAAAGTTACTTCTCAAGGTAGATATGAACATGGTCTACTTTCAAAAAAATCATCGCGTCGCTATGTTTTTTGTGAGCGACGTGAGGCGTCGCCGAAATTTCAAAGATTTTCTTGTCAAGTTCCACTTTCGGTACCGATTGTGGATGAACGGTGGTACCTAGTTAGTCGTAGCGTCGAACTTAAGGTCAACAATAATCCTTGGTGACGTAGTAACTCTACTGGTGTGACGAGTGACGGTGTGACGAGAGCCACATTGGGGAGATTGTTTGGCACTTGGATTGCAAAGAGGGCCGCAAGTATGACGGAGCGACGAGAGCCACATTGGGGAGATTGTTAGGCGCTTGGATTGCCAAGAGGGCCGCAAGTATGGTGGAGTTACGAGAGCCACACTGGGGAGATTGTTAGGCGCTTGGATTGCAAAGAGGGCCGCAAGTATGACGGAGTGACGAGAGCCACATTGGGGAGTTTGTGAGGCGCTTGGATTGCAAAGAGGGCCGCAAGTATGACGGAGTGACGAGAGATACATTGGGGATATGTTTGGCACTTGGATTGCAAAGAGGGCCGCAAGTTTGAAGGTTTGACGAGAGCCACATTGGGGAGATTGTTAGGCGTTTTGATTGCAAAGAGGGCCGCAAGTATGGTGGAGTGACGAGAGCCATATTGGGGAGATTATTAGGCGCTTGGATTGCAAAGAGGGCCGCAAGAATGGCGGAGTGGCGAAAGCCACATCGGGGAGATTGTAAGGCGCTCTGATTGCAAAGAGGGCCGCAAGTATGACGGAGTGGCGAGAGCCACATTGGGGAGATTGTTAGGCGCTTGGATGGCAAAGAGGGCCGCAAGTATGACGGTGTGACGAGAGCCACATAGGGGACATAATTAGGCGCTTGGATTGCAAAGAGGGCCGCAAGTTTGACGGAGTGGCGAGAGCAACACTGGGGAGATTGTTAGGCGCTTTGATTGCACAGAGGGCCGCAAATATAGGTGGAGTGACGAGAGCCACATTGAGGAGATTGTTAGGCGCTTGGATTACAAAGAGGGCCGCAAGTATGACGGAGTGGCGAGAGCCAAATTGGGGAGATTGTTAGGCGCTTGGATTGCAAAGAGGGCCGCAAGTATGGCGGAGTGACGAGAGCCACACTGGGGAGATTGTAAGGCGCTTGAATTGCAAAGAGGGCCGCAAGCATGACGGTTTGACGAAAGCCACATTGGGGAGATTGTTAGGCGCTTGGACTGCAAAGAGGGCCGCAAGTATGGCGGAGTGACGAGAACCACATCGAGAGATTGTTAGGCGCTTGGATTGCAAAGAGGGCCGCAAGTATGACAAAGTGACGAGAGCCACATTGGGGAGATTGTTAGGCGCTTGGATTGAAAAGAGGGCCGCAAGTATGACGGAGTGGCGAGAGCCACATCGGGGAGATTGTTAGGCGCTTTGATTGCAAAGAGGGCCGCAAGTATGACGGAGTGGCGAGAACCACATGGGGGAGATTGTAAGGCGCTTGGATTGCAAAGAGGGCCGCAAGAGTGACGGAGTGAAAGTGCCACCTTGGGGAGATTGTGAGGCGCTTGGATTGAAAAGAGGGCCGCAAGTATGATGGAGTGGCGAGAGCCACATTGGGGAGATTGTTAGGCGCTCTGATTCAAGAGGGCCGCAAGTATGCCGGAGTGACGAGAGCCACATTGGAGAGATTGTTAGGCGCTTGGATTGCAAAGAGGGCCGCAAGAGTGACGGAGTGAAAGTGCCACCTTGGGGAGATTGTTAGGCGCTTGGATTGCAAAGAGGGCCGCAAGTATGGCGGAGTGGCGAGAGCCATATTGGGGAGATTGATAGGCACTTGGATTGCAAAGAGGGCCGCAAGTATGACGGTGTGAAGAGAGCCACATTGGGGAAATTGTTAGGCACTTGGATTGCAAAGAGGGCCGCAAGTATGACGGAGCGACGAGAGCCACATTAGGGAGATTGTTAGGCGCTTGGATTGCAAAGAGGGCCGCAAGTATGACGGTGTGAAGAGAGCAACACTGGGGAGATTGTAAGACGCTTGCAATGCAAAGAGGGCCGCAAGTATGACGGAGTGGCGAGAGCCACATTAGGGAGATGTTAGGCACATGGATTGCCAACAGCACATTTTTGTTTTTAGGATGTCTAGATAATTAACGCAAAAAAAAAAAATACAAAAACAAATTTGGACATCCCGTATGGTAGCTACGAGCGCTTGAAAAAATAATTTCCCCTTAGTAAACCCTTCTCAACTCTGCTTGTCTGAATATGGAAGAAAAAAGACTGCCGGTTACGGGACTCGAACCCCGGACCGCGAAAACACTAGTCGGCGTCGCTACCCCGTACGCCATGCCACTCGATGGAAGTTGGATCGCTTACACTGATAGATAACCCACTGCTGTCAATGTATGCATGAATACATCTCATTGTATCTCGATTCATTCTTATTGTAATTGTAACACCAAAGCTAGATAGATTTATGGACAGCGAGGGTCTCATTGGATTTAAAAAACATCCAAGAATATCCAGAAAGCCGTTTTTTAACTAACTCTAAAAATTCAGTTTCAACACATTGTCTTTTTAAAATCGCCTTTGATAGATCTTGATCGCGTGATCGCGAAAGAGTTAATCGTTTGTGGTAACAACGAGCCGTTTAACCGGTAAAAAATAAACCGTGTCCATTCACGTTGATGCATTGATATTAATGCGTGAAAATGGTGGAACAAAAAAGAGTGGGTGTACCGGGTCTCGAACCCCAGACCTCAAGTATTCGAAGCTACAACGTTACTTCGTACGCCACGCCAATCGATGGAAGTAGCGTTGCTTACACTGGTAGATAACACACTGGTCTCAATGTATGGCATAGCTTGTTGTATTCAGATAGCTCGTCATCCCGCCAACATTAAAACATGTTTCCTCGGCTAACCATTAATGCAAGGCAAGCATTAACATGTTTTATGTATTGAGTATGAATGTCCAACGGAGAAACTCTAATCATTATTATATTAACCATTTAACAAGAGACGCTACGCGTCGTCAAAGAAGTGCTCAAAGACACTCTGTTTTTTAGAATTATATTCTTTACGGCTATATTGTTTAATTGGGGGATCTTAAAGTTACTTCTCAAGGTAGATATGAACATGGTCTACTTTCAAAAAAATCATCGCGTCGCTATGTTTTTTGTGAGCGACGTGAGGCGTCGCCGAAATTTCAAAGATTTTCTTGTCAAGTTCCACTTTCGGTACCGATTGTGGATGAACGGTGGTACCTAGTTAGTCGTAGCGTCGAACTTAAGGTCAACAATAATCCTTGGTGACGTAGTAACTCTACTGGTGTGACGAGTGACGGTGTGACGAGAGCCACATTGGGGAGATTGTTTGGCACTTGGATTGCAAAGAGGGCCGCAAGTATGACGGAGCGACGAGAGCCACATTGGGGAGATTGTTAGGCGCTTGGATTGCCAAGAGGGCCGCAAGTATGGTGGAGTTACGAGAGCCACACTGGGGAGATTGTTAGGCGCTTGGATTGCAAAGAGGGCCGCAAGTATGACGGAGTGACGAGAGCCACATTGGGGAGTTTGTGAGGCGCTTGGATTGCAAAGAGGGCCGCAAGTATGACGGAGTGACGAGAGATACATTGGGGATATGTTTGGCACTTGGATTGCAAAGAGGGCCGCAAGTTTGAAGGTTTGACGAGAGCCACATTGGGGAGATTGTTAGGCGTTTTGATTGCAAAGAGGGCCGCAAGTATGGTGGAGTGACGAGAGCCATATTGGGGAGATTATTAGGCGCTTGGATTGCAAAGAGGGCCGCAAGAATGGCGGAGTGGCGAAAGCCACATCGGGGAGATTGTAAGGCGCTCTGATTGCAAAGAGGGCCGCAAGTATGACGGAGTGGCGAGAGCCACATTGGGGAGATTGTTAGGCGCTTGGATGGCAAAGAGGGCCGCAAGTATGACGGTGTGACGAGAGCCACATAGGGGACATAATTAGGCGCTTGGATTGCAAAGAGGGCCGCAAGTTTGACGGAGTGGCGAGAGCAACACTGGGGAGATTGTTAGGCGCTTTGATTGCACAGAGGGCCGCAAATATAGGTGGAGTGACGAGAGCCACATTGAGGAGAATGTTAGGCGCTTGGATTACAAAGAGGGCCGCAAGTATGACGGAGTGGCGAGAGCCAAATTGGGGAGATTGTTAGGCGCTTGGATTGCAAAGAGGGCCGCAAGTATGGCGGAGTGACGAGAGCCACACTGGGGAGATTGTAAGGCGCTTGAATTGCAAAGAGGGCCGCAAGCATGACGGTTTGACGAAAGCCACATTGGGGAGATTGTTAGGCGCTTGGACTGCAAAGAGGGCCGCAAGTATGGCGGAGTGACGAGAACCACATCGAGAGATTGTTAGGCGCTTGGATTGCAAAGAGGGCCGCAAGTATGACAAAGTGACGAGAGCCACATTGGGGAGATTGTTAGGCGCTTGGATTGAAAAGAGGGCCGCAAGTATGACGGAGTGGCGAGAGCCACATCGGGGAGATTGTTAGGCGCTTTGATTGCAAAGAGGGCCGCAAGTATGACGGAGTGGCGAGAACCACATGGGGGAGATTGTAAGGCGCTTGGATTGCAAAGAGGGCCGCAAGAGTGACGGAGTGAAAGTGCCACCTTGGGGAGATTGTGAGGCGCTTGGATTGAAAAGAGGGCCGCAAGTATGATGGAGTGGCGAGAGCCACATTGGGGAGATTGTTAGGCGCTCTGATTCAAGAGGGCCGCAAGTATGCCGGAGTGACGAGAGCCACATTGGAGAGATTGTTAGGCGCTTGGATTGCAAAGAGGGCCGCAAGAGTGACGGAGTGAAAGTGCCACCTTGGGGAGATTGTTAGGCGCTTGGATTGCAAAGAGGGCCGCAAGTATGGCGGAGTGGCGAGAGCCATATTAGGGAGATTGATAGGCACTTGGATTGCAAAGAGGGCCGCAAGTATGACGGTGTGAAGAGAGCCACATTGGGGAAATTGTTAGGCACTTGGATTGCAAAGAGGGCCGCAAGTATGACGGAGCGACGAGAGCCACATTAGGGAGATTGTTAGGCGCTTGGATTGCAAAGAGGGCCGCAAGTATGACGGTGTGAAGAGAGCCACATTGGGGAGATTGTTAGGCGCTTGGATTGCAAAGAGGGCCGCAAGTATGACGGAGTGGCGAGAGCCACATTAGGGAGATGTTAGGCACATGGATTGCAAACAGCACATTTTTGTTTTTAGGATGTCTAGATAATTAACGCAAAAAAAATAAAAAAAAATACAAAAACAAATTTGGACATCCCGTATGGTAGCTACGAGCGCTTGAAAAAAAAATTTCCCTTTAGTAAACCCTTCTCAACTTTGCTTGTCGTAATATGGAAGAAAAAAAGACTGCCGGTTACGGGACTCGAACCCCGGACCGCGAAAACACTAGTCGGCGTCGCTTCCCCGTACGCCATGCCACTCGATGGAAGTTGAATCGCTTACACTGATAGATAACCCACTGCTCTCAATGTATGCATGAATACATCTCATTGTATCTCGATTCATTCTTATTGTAGTTGTAACACCAAAGCTAGATAGATTTTTGGACAGCGAGGGTCTCATTGGATTTAAAAAACATCCAAGAATATCCAGGAAGCCGTTTTTCAACTATTTCTAAAAATTCAGTTTCAACACATTGTCTTTTTAAAATCGCCTTTGATAGATCTTGATCACGTGATCGCGAAAGAGAAAATCGTTTGTGGTAACAACGAGCCGTTTAACCGGTAAAAAATAAACCGTGTCCATTCACGTTGATGCATTGATATTAATGCGTGAAAATGGTGAAACAAAAAAGAGTGGGTGTACCGTGTCTCGAACCCCAGACCTCAAGTATTCGAAGCTACAACGTTACTTCGTACGCCACGCCAATCGATGGAAGTAATGTTGCTTACACTGGTAGATAACACACTGGTCTCAATGTATGGCATAGCTTGTTGTATTCAGATAGCTCGTCATCACGCCAACATTAAAACATGTTTCCTCGGCTAACCATTAATGCAAGGCAAGCATGAACATGTTTTATGTATAGAGTATGAATGTCCAACGGAGAAACTCTAATCATTATTATATTAACCATTTAACAAGAGACGCTACGCGTCGTCAAAGACGTGCTCAAAGACACTCTGTTTTTTAGAATTATATTCTTTACGGCTATAATGTTTAATTGGGGGATCTTAAAGTTACTTCTCAAGGTAGATATGAACATGGTCTACTTTCAAAAAAATCATCGCGTCGCTATGTATTTTGTGAGCGACGTGAGGCGTTGCCGAAATTTCAAAGATTTTCTTATCAAGTTCCACTTTCGGTACCGATTGTGGATGAACGGTGGTACCTAGTTAGTCGTAGCGTCGAACTTAAGGTCAACAATAATCCTTGGTGACGTAGTAACTCTACTGCTGTGACGAGTGACGGTGTGACGAGAGCCACATTGGGGAGATTGTTTGGCACTTGGATTGCAAAGAGGGCCGCAAGTATGACGGAGCGACGAGAGCCACATTGGGGAGATTGTCAGGCGCTTGGATTGCCAAGAGGGCCGCAAGTATGAAGGTTTGACGAGAGCCACATTGGGGAGATTGTGAAGCGTTTTGATTGCAAAGAGGGCCGCAAGTATGGTGGAGTGACGAGAGCCATATTGGGGAGATTGTTAGGCGCTTGGATTGCAAAGAGGGCCGCAAGAAAGGCGGAGTGGCGAAAGCCACATCGGGGAGATTGTAAGGCGCTCTGATTGCAAAGAGGGCCGCAAGTATGACGGAGTGGCGAGAGCCACATTGGGGAGATTGTTAGGCGCTTGGATGGCAAAGAGGGCCGCAAGTATGACGGTGTGACGAGAGCCACATTGGGGACATAATTAGGCGCTTGGATTGCAAAGAGGGCCGCAAGTTTGACGGAGTGGCGAGAGCAATACTGGGGAGATTGTTAGGCGCTTTGATTGCACAGAGGGCCGCAAATATAGGTGGAGTGACGAGAGCCACATTGGGGAGATTGGTAGGCGCTTGGATTGCAAAGAGGGCCGCAAGTATGACGGAGTGGCGAGAGCCACATTGAGGAGATTGTTTGGCGCTTGGATTGCAAAGAGGGCCGCAAGTATGGCGGAGTGACGAGAGCCACACTGGGGAGATTGTTAGGCGCTTGAATTGCAAAGAGGGCCGCAAGCATGACGGTGTGACGAGAGCCACATTAGGGAGATTGTTAGGCGCTTGGACTGCAAAAAGGGCCGCAAGTATGGCGGAGTGACGAGAACCACATCGAGAGATTGTTAGGCGCTTGGATTGCAAAGAGGGCCGCAAGTATGACAAAGTGACGAGAGCCACATTGGGGAGATTGTTAGGCGCTTGGATTGAAAAGAGGGCCGCAAGTATGACGGAGTGGCGAGAGCCACATCGGGGAGATTGTTAGGCGCTTTGATTGCAAACAGGGCCGCAAGTATGACGGAGTGGCGAGAACCACATAGGGGAGATTGTTAGGCGCTTGGATTGCAAAGAGGGCCGCAAGAGTGACGGAGTAAAAGTGCCACCATGGGGAGATTGTGAGGCCTTTGGATTGCAAAGAGGGCCGCAAGTATGACGGAGTTACGAGAGCCACATTGGGGAGATTGTTAGGCGCTCTGATTCAAGAGGGCCGCAAGTATGCCGGAGTGACGAGAGCCACATTGGAGACATTGTAAGGCGCTTGGATTGCAAAGAGGGCCGCAAGAGTGACGGAGTGAAAGTGCCACCTTGGGGAGATTGTTAGGCGCTTGGATTGCAAAGAGGGCCGCAAGTATGGCGGAGTGGCGAGAGCCATATTGGGGAGATTGTTAGGCACTTGGATTGCAAAGAGGGCCGCAAGTATGGGGGAGTGACGAGAGCCACATTGGAGAGATTGTGAGACGCTTGTATTGCAAAGAGGCCGCAAGTATGACGGTGTGACGAGAGCCACATTGGGGAGATTGTGAGGCGCTTGGATTGCAAAGAGGGCCGCAAGTATGACGGAGTGGGAAAGCAACACTGGGGAGATTGTTAGGCGCTTGGATTGCAAAGAGGGCCGCAAGTATGAAGGTGTAACGAGAGCCACATATGGGACATTGTTAGGCGCTTGGATTGCAAAGAGGGCCGCAAGTATGACGGAATGGCGAGAGCAACACTGGGGAGATTGTTAGGCGCTTTGATTGCACAGAGGGCCGCAAATATAGGTGGAGGGACGAGAGCCACATTGGGGAGATTGTTAGGCGCTTGGATTGCAAAGAGGGCCGCAAGTATGGCGGAGTGACGAGAGCTACACTGGGGAGATTGTTAGGTGCTTGAATTGCAAAGAGGGCCGCAAGCATTACGGTTTGACGAGAGCCACATTTGGGAGATTGTTAGGCGCTTGGATGGCAAAGAGGGCCGCAAGTATGACGGAGTGACGAGAACCACATCGGGAAGATGGTAAGGCGCTTGGATTGCAAAGAGGGCCGCAAGTATGACAAAGTGACGAGAGCCACATTGGGGAGATTGTTAGGCGCTTGGATTGAAAAGAGGGCCGCAAGTATGACGGAGTTGCGAGAGCCACATCGGGGAGATTGTTATGCGCTTTGATTGCAAAGAGGGCCGCAAGTATGACGGAGTGGCGAGAACCACATTGGGAAGATTTTTAGGCGATTGGATTGCAAAGAGGGCCGCAAGTATGACGGAGTGGCGAGAGCCACATTGGGGAGATTGTTAGGCGCTTGGTTTGCAAAGAGGGCCGCAAGTATGACGGTGACACGAGAGCCACATTGGGGAGATTGTTAGGCGCTTTGATTGCAAAGAGGGCCGCAAGTATGAAGGTGTGACGAGAGCCACATTAGGGAGATTGTAAGTTGTTTTGATTGCAAAGAGGGCCGCAAGTATGGTGGAGTGACAAGAGCCATATTGGGGAGATTGTAAGGCGCTTGGATTGCAAAGTGGGCCGCAAGAATGGCGGAGTGGCAAGAGCCACATCGGGGAGATTGTTACGCGTTTTGATTGCAAAGAGGGCCGCAAGTATGGTGGAGTGACGAGAGCCATATTGGGGAGATTGTTAGGCGCTTGGATTGCAAAGAGGGCCGCAAGAATGGCGGGGTGGCGAGAGAAACATCGGGGAGATTGTAAGGCGCTCTGATTGCAAAGAGGGCCGCAAGTATGACGGAGTGGCGAGAGCAACATTGGGGAGATTGTAAGGTGCTTGGATGGCAAAGAGGGCCGCAAGTATGACGTTGTGACGAGAGCCACTTTGGGGAGATTGTAAGGCGCTCTGATTGAAAAGAGGGCCGCAAGTATGACGGAGTGGCGAGAGCCACATTGGGGAGATTGTAAGGCGCTCTGATTGCAAAGAGGGCCGCAAGTATGACGGAGTGGCGAGAGCCACATTTTGGAGATTGTTAGGCGCTTGGATGGCAAAGAGGGCCGCAAGTATGGCGGAGTGGCGAGAGCCATATTGGGGAGATTGATAGGCACTTGGATTGCAAAGAGGGCCGCAAGTATGACGGTGTGAAGAGAGCCACATTGGGGAAATTGTTAGGCACTTGGATTGCAAAGAGGGCCGCAAGTATGACGGAGCGACGAGAGCCACATTAGGGAGATTGTTAGGCGCTTGGATTGCAAAGAGGGCCGCAAGTATGACGGTGTGAAGAGAGCAACACTGGGGAGATTGTAAGACGCTTGCAATGCAAAGAGGGCCGCAAGTATGACGGAGTGGCGAGAGCCACATTAGGGAGATGTTAGGCACATGGATTGCCAACAGCACATTTTTGTTTTTAGGATGTCTAGATAATTAACGCAAAAAAAAAAAATACAAAAACAAATTTGGACATCCCGTATGGTAGCTACGAGCGCTTGAAAAAATAATTTCCCCTTAGTAAACCCTTCTCAACTCTGCTTGTCTGAATATGGAAGAAAAAAGACTGCCGGTTACGGGACTCGAACCCCGGACCGCGAAAACACTAGTCGGCGTCGCTACCCCGTACGCCATGCCACTCGATGGAAGTTGGATCGCTTACACTGATAGATAACCCACTGCTGTCAATGTATGCATGAATACATCTCATTGTATCTCGATTCATTCTTATTGTAATTGTAACACCAAAGCTAGATAGATTTATGGACAGCGAGGGTCTCATTGGATTTAAAAAACATCCAAGAATATCCAGAAAGCCGTTTTTTAACTAACTCTAAAAATTCAGTTTCAACACATTGTCTTTTTAAAATCGCCTTTGATAGATCTTGATCGCGTGATCGCGAAAGAGTTAATCGTTTGTGGTAACAACGAGCCGTTTAACCGGTAAAAAATAAACCGTGTCCATTCACGTTGATGCATTGATATTAATGCGTGAAAATGGTGGAACAAAAAAGAGTGGGTGTACCGGGTCTCGAACCCCAGACCTCAAGTATTCGAAGCTACAACGTTACTTCGTACGCCACGCCAATCGATGGAAGTAGCGTTGCTTACACTGGTAGATAACACACTGGTCTCAATGTATGGCATAGCTTGTTGTATTCAGATAGCTCGTCATCCCGCCAACATTAAAACATGTTTCCTCGGCTAACCATTAATGCAAGGCAAGCATTAACATGTTTTATGTATTGAGTATGAATGTCCAACGGAGAAACTCTAATCATTATTATATTAACCATTTAACAAGAGACGCTACGCGTCGTCAAAGAAGTGCTCAAAGACACTCTGTTTTTTAGAATTATATTCTTTACGGCTATATTGTTTAATTGGGGGATCTTAAAGTTACTTCTCAAGGTAGATATGAACATGGTCTACTTTCAAAAAAATCATCGCGTCGCTATGTTTTTTGTGAGCGACGTGAGGCGTCGCCGAAATTTCAAAGATTTTCTTGTCAAGTTCCACTTTCGGTACCGATTGTGGATGAACGGTGGTACCTAGTTAGTCGTAGCGTCGAACTTAAGGTCAACAATAATCCTTGGTGACGTAGTAACTCTACTGGTGTGACGAGTGACGGTGTGACGAGAGCCACATTGGGGAGATTGTTTGGCACTTGGATTGCAAAGAGGGCCGCAAGTATGACGGAGCGACGAGAGCCACATTGGGGAGATTGTTAGGCGCTTGGATTGCCAAGAGGGCCGCAAGTATGGTGGAGTTACGAGAGCCACACTGGGGAGATTGTTAGGCGCTTGGATTGCAAAGAGGGCCGCAAGTATGACGGAGTGACGAGAGCCACATTGGGGAGTTTGTGAGGCGCTTGGATTGCAAAGAGGGCCGCAAGTATGACGGAGTGACGAGAGATACATTGGGGATATGTTTGGCACTTGGATTGCAAAGAGGGCCGCAAGTTTGAAGGTTTGACGAGAGCCACATTGGGGAGATTGTTAGGCGTTTTGATTGCAAAGAGGGCCGCAAGTATGGTGGAGTGACGAGAGCCATATTGGGGAGATTATTAGGCGCTTGGATTGCAAAGAGGGCCGCAAGAATGGCGGAGTGGCGAAAGCCACATCGGGGAGATTGTAAGGCGCTCTGATTGCAAAGAGGGCCGCAAGTATGACGGAGTGGCGAGAGCCACATTGGGGAGATTGTTAGGCGCTTGGATGGCAAAGAGGGCCGCAAGTATGACGGTGTGACGAGAGCCACATAGGGGACATAATTAGGCGCTTGGATTGCAAAGAGGGCCGCAAGTTTGACGGAGTGGCGAGAGCAACACTGGGGAGATTGTTAGGCGCTTTGATTGCACAGAGGGCCGCAAATATAGGTGGAGTGACGAGAGCCACATTGAGGAGATTGTTAGGCGCTTGGATTACAAAGAGGGCCGCAAGTATGACGGAGTGGCGAGAGCCAAATTGGGGAGATTGTTAGGCGCTTGGATTGCAAAGAGGGCCGCAAGTATGGCGGAGTGACGAGAGCCACACTGGGGAGATTGTAAGGCGCTTGAATTGCAAAGAGGGCCGCAAGCATGACGGTTTGACGAAAGCCACATTGGGGAGATTGTTAGGCGCTTGGACTGCAAAGAGGGCCGCAAGTATGGCGGAGTGACGAGAACCACATCGAGAGATTGTTAGGCGCTTGGATTGCAAAGAGGGCCGCAAGTATGACAAAGTGACGAGAGCCACATTGGGGAGATTGTTAGGCGCTTGGATTGAAAAGAGGGCCGCAAGTATGACGGAGTGGCGAGAGCCACATCGGGGAGATTGTTAGGCGCTTTGATTGCAAAGAGGGCCGCAAGTATGACGGAGTGGCGAGAACCACATGGGGGAGATTGTAAGGCGCTTGGATTGCAAAGAGGGCCGCAAGAGTGACGGAGTGAAAGTGCCACCTTGGGGAGATTGTGAGGCGCTTGGATTGAAAAGAGGGCCGCAAGTATGATGGAGTGGCGAGAGCCACATTGGGGAGATTGTTAGGCGCTCTGATTCAAGAGGGCCGCAAGTATGCCGGAGTGACGAGAGCCACATTGGAGAGATTGTTAGGCGCTTGGATTGCAAAGAGGGCCGCAAGAGTGACGGAGTGAAAGTGCCACCTTGGGGAGATTGTTAGGCGCTTGGATTGCAAAGAGGGCCGCAAGTATGGCGGAGTGGCGAGAGCCATATTAGGGAGATTGATAGGCACTTGGATTGCAAAGAGGGCCGCAAGTATGACGGTGTGAAGAGAGCCACATTGGGGAAATTGTTAGGCACTTGGATTGCAAAGAGGGCCGCAAGTATGACGGAGCGACGAGAGCCACATTAGGGAGATTGTTAGGCGCTTGGATTGCAAAGAGGGCCGCAAGTATGACGGTGTGAAGAGAGCCACATTGGGGAGATTGTTAGGCGCTTGGATTGCAAAGAGGGCCGCAAGTATGACGGAGTGGCGAGAGCCACATTAGGGAGATGTTAGGCACATGGATTGCAAACAGCACATTTTTGTTTTTAGGATGTCTAGATAATTAACGCAAAAAAAATAAAAAAAAATACAAAAACAAATTTGGACATCCCGTATGGTAGCTACGAGCGCTTGAAAAAAAAATTTCCCTTTAGTAAACCCTTCTCAACTTTGCTTGTCGTAATATGGAAGAAAAAAAGACTGCCGGTTACGGGACTCGAACCCCGGACCGCGAAAACACTAGTCGGCGTCGCTTCCCCGTACGCCATGCCACTCGATGGAAGTTGAATCGCTTACACTGATAGATAACCCACTGCTCTCAATGTATGCATGAATACATCTCATTGTATCTCGATTCATTCTTATTGTAGTTGTAACACCAAAGCTAGATAGATTTTTGGACAGCGAGGGTCTCATTGGATTTAAAAAACATCCAAGAATATCCAGGAAGCCGTTTTTCAACTATTTCTAAAAATTCAGTTTCAACACATTGTCTTTTTAAAATCGCCTTTGATAGATCTTGATCACGTGATCGCGAAAGAGAAAATCGTTTGTGGTAACAACGAGCCGTTTAACCGGTAAAAAATAAACCGTGTCCATTCACGTTGATGCATTGATATTAATGCGTGAAAATGGTGAAACAAAAAAGAGTGGGTGTACCGTGTCTCGAACCCCAGACCTCAAGTATTCGAAGCTACAACGTTACTTCGTACGCCACGCCAATCGATGGAAGTAATGTTGCTTACACTGGTAGATAACACACTGGTCTCAATGTATGGCATAGCTTGTTGTATTCAGATAGCTCGTCATCACGCCAACATTAAAACATGTTTCCTCGGCTAACCATTAATGCAAGGCAAGCATGAACATGTTTTATGTATAGAGTATGAATGTCCAACGGAGAAACTCTAATCATTATTATATTAACCATTTAACAAGAGACGCTACGCGTCGTCAAAGACGTGCTCAAAGACACTCTGTTTTTTAGAATTATATTCTTTACGGCTATAATGTTTAATTGGGGGATCTTAAAGTTACTTCTCAAGGTAGATATGAACATGGTCTACTTTCAAAAAAATCATCGCGTCGCTATGTATTTTGTGAGCGACGTGAGGCGTTGCCGAAATTTCAAAGATTTTCTTATCAAGTTCCACTTTCGGTACCGATTGTGGATGAACGGTGGTACCTAGTTAGTCGTAGCGTCGAACTTAAGGTCAACAATAATCCTTGGTGACGTAGTAACTCTACTGCTGTGACGAGTGACGGTGTGACGAGAGCCACATTGGGGAGATTGTTTGGCACTTGGATTGCAAAGAGGGCCGCAAGTATGACGGAGCGACGAGAGCCACATTGGGGAGATTGTCAGGCGCTTGGATTGCCAAGAGGGCCGCAAGTATGAAGGTTTGACGAGAGCCACATTGGGGAGATTGTGAAGCGTTTTGATTGCAAAGAGGGCCGCAAGTATGGTGGAGTGACGAGAGCCATATTGGGGAGATTGTTAGGCGCTTGGATTGCAAAGAGGGCCGCAAGAAAGGCGGAGTGGCGAAAGCCACATCGGGGAGATTGTAAGGCGCTCTGATTGCAAAGAGGGCCGCAAGTATGACGGAGTGGCGAGAGCCACATTGGGGAGATTGTTAGGCGCTTGGATGGCAAAGAGGGCCGCAAGTATGACGGTGTGACGAGAGCCACATTGGGGACATAATTAGGCGCTTGGATTGCAAAGAGGGCCGCAAGTTTGACGGAGTGGCGAGAGCAATACTGGGGAGATTGTTAGGCGCTTTGATTGCACAGAGGGCCGCAAATATAGGTGGAGTGACGAGAGCCACATTGGGGAGATTGGTAGGCGCTTGGATTGCAAAGAGGGCCGCAAGTATGACGGAGTGGCGAGAGCCACATTGAGGAGATTGTTTGGCGCTTGGATTGCAAAGAGGGCCGCAAGTATGGCGGAGTGACGAGAGCCACACTGGGGAGATTGTTAGGCGCTTGAATTGCAAAGAGGGCCGCAAGCATGACGGTGTGACGAGAGCCACATTAGGGAGATTGTTAGGCGCTTGGACTGCAAAAAGGGCCGCAAGTATGGCGGAGTGACGAGAACCACATCGAGAGATTGTTAGGCGCTTGGATTGCAAAGAGGGCCGCAAGTATGACAAAGTGACGAGAGCCACATTGGGGAGATTGTTAGGCGCTTGGATTGAAAAGAGGGCCGCAAGTATGACGGAGTGGCGAGAGCCACATCGGGGAGATTGTTAGGCGCTTTGATTGCAAACAGGGCCGCAAGTATGACGGAGTGGCGAGAACCACATAGGGGAGATTGTTAGGCGCTTGGATTGCAAAGAGGGCCGCAAGAGTGACGGAGTAAAAGTGCCACCATGGGGAGATTGTGAGGCCTTTGGATTGCAAAGAGGGCCGCAAGTATGACGGAGTTACGAGAGCCACATTGGGGAGATTGTTAGGCGCTCTGATTCAAGAGGGCCGCAAGTATGCCGGAGTGACGAGAGCCACATTGGAGACATTGTAAGGCGCTTGGATTGCAAAGAGGGCCGCAAGAGTGACGGAGTGAAAGTGCCACCTTGGGGAGATTGTTAGGCGCTTGGATTGCAAAGAGGGCCGCAAGTATGGCGGAGTGGCGAGAGCCATATTGGGGAGATTGTTAGGCACTTGGATTGCAAAGAGGGCCGCAAGTATGGGGGAGTGACGAGAGCCACATTGGAGAGATTGTGAGACGCTTGTATTGCAAAGAGGCCGCAAGTATGACGGTGTGACGAGAGCCACATTGGGGAGATTGTGAGGCGCTTGGATTGCAAAGAGGGCCGAAAGTATGACGGAGTGGGAAAGCAACACTGGGGAGATTGTTAGGCGCTTGGATTGCAAAGAGGGCCGCAAGTATGAAGGTGTAACGAGAGCCACATATGGGACATTGTTAGGCGCTTGGATTGCAAAGAGGGCCGCAAGTATGACGGAATGGCGAGAGCAACACTGGGGAGATTGTTAGGCGCTTTGATTGCACAGAGGGCCGCAAATATAGGTGGAGGGACGAGAGCCACATTGGGGAGATTGTTAGGCGCTTGGATTGCAAAGAGGGCCGCAAGTATGGCGGAGTGACGAGAGCTACACTGGGGAGATTGTTAGGTGCTTGAATTGCAAAGAGGGCCGCAAGCATTACGGTTTGACGAGAGCCACATTTGGGAGATTGTTAGGCGCTTGGATGGCAAAGAGGGCCGCAAGTATGACGGAGTGACGAGAACCACATCGGGAAGATGGTAAGGCGCTTGGATTGCAAAGAGGGCCGCAAGTATGACAAAGTGACGAGAGCCACATTGGGGAGATTGTTAGGCGCTTGGATTGAAAAGAGGGCCGCAAGTATGACGGAGTTGCGAGAGCCACATCGGGGAGATTGTTATGCGCTTTGATTGCAAAGAGGGCCGCAAGTATGACGGAGTGGCGAGAACCACATTGGGAAGATTTTTAGGCGATTGGATTGCAAAGAGGGCCGCAAGTATGACGGAGTGGCGAGAGCCACATTGGGGAGATTGTTAGGCGCTTGGTTTGCAAAGAGGGCCGCAAGTATGACGGTGACACGAGAGCCACATTGGGGAGATTGTTAGGCGCTTTGATTGCAAAGAGGGCCGCAAGTATGAAGGTGTGACGAGAGCCACATTAGGGAGATTGTAAGTTGTTTTGATTGCAAAGAGGGCCGCAAGTATGGTGGAGTGACAAGAGCCATATTGGGGAGATTGTAAGGCGCTTGGATTGCAAAGTGGGCCGCAAGAATGGCGGAGTGGCGAGAGCCACATCGGGGAGATTGTTACGCGTTTTGATTGCAAAGAGGGCCGCAAGTATGGTGGAGTGACGAGAGCCATATTGGGGAGATTGTTAGGCGCTTGGATTGCAAAGAGGGCCGCAAGAATGGCGGGGTGGCGAGAGAAACATCGGGGAGATTGTAAGGCGCTCTGATTGCAAAGAGGGCCGCAAGTATGACGGAGTGGCGAGAGCAACATTGGGGAGATTGTAAGGTGCTTGGATGGCAAAGAGGGCCGCAAGTATGACGTTGTGACGAGAGCCACTTTGGGGAGATTGTAAGGCGCTCTGATTGCAAAGAGGGCCGCAAGTATGACGGAGTGGCGAGAGCCACATTGGGGAGATTGTAAGGCGCTCTGATTGCAAAGAGGGCCGCAAGTATGACGGAGTGGCGAGAGCCACATTTTGGAGATTGTTAGGCGCTTGGATGGCAAAGAGGGCCGCAAGTATGGCGGAGTGGCGAGAGCCACATTAGGGAGATGTAAGGCACTTGGATTGCAAAGAGGGCCGCAAAAATAGTGGAGTGACGAGAGCCACATAGGAGAGATTATTAGACGCTTGTATTGCAAAGAGGGCCGCAAGTATGACGGTGTGACGAGAGCCACATTGGGGAGATTGTTAGGCGCTTGGATTGCAAAGAGGGCCGCAAGTATGACGGAGTGGCGAGAGCAACACTGGGGAGATTGAAAGGCGCTTGGATTGCAAAGAGGGCCGCAAGTATGGTGCTGTGACGAGAGCCACATTGGGAAGATTGTAAGGTGCTTGGATTGCAAAGAGGGCCGCAAGAATGGCGGTGTGACGAGAGCCACATTGGGGAGATTGTTAGGCGCTTGGATTGCAAAGAGGGCCGCAAGTATGACAGAGTGACGAGAGCCACATTGGGGAGATTGTGAGGCGCTTTGATTGCAAAGAGGGCCGCAAGTATGACGGAGTGACGACAGGCCCATTTGGGAGATGTGAGGCACTTGAATGCAATGAGGGCCGCAAGTATGACGGTGTGACGAGAGCCACATTGGGGAGATTGTGAAGCGCTTGGACTGCAAAGAGGGCCGCAAGTATGGCGGAGTGACGAGAACCACATCGAGAGATTGTTAGGCGCTTGGATTGCAAAGAGGGCCGCAAGTATGACAAAGTGACGAGAGCCACATTGGGGAGATTGTTAGGCGCTTGGATTGAAAAGAGGGCCGCAAGTATGACGGAGTGGCGAGAGCCACATCGGGGAGATTGTTAGGCGCTTTGATTGCAAAGAGGGCCGCAAGTATGACGGAGTGGCGAGAACCACATGGGGGAGATTGTTAGGCGCTTGGATTGCAAAGAGGGCCACAAGTATGACGGAGTGGCGAGAGCCACATTGGGGAAATTGTTAGGCGCTCTTATTGCAAAGAGGGCCGCAAGTATGCCGGAGTGACGAGAGCCACATTGGAGAGATTGTTAGGCGCTTGGATTGCAAAGAGGGCCGCAAGAGTGACGGAGTGAAAGTGCCACCTTGGGGAGATTGTGAGGCGCTTGGATTGCAAAGAGGGCCGCAAGTATAACGAAGTGACGAGAGCCACATTGGGAAGATTGTTAGGCGCTTGGATGGCAAAGAGGGCCGCAAGTATGACGGTGTGACGAGAGCCACATTGGGGCCATTGTTAGGCGCTTGGATTGCAAAGTGGGCCGCAAGTATGACGGAGTGGCGAGAGCAACACTGGGGAGATTGTTAGGCGCTTTGATTGCACAGAGGGCCGCAAATATAGGTGGGGTGACGAGAGCCACATTGGGGAGATTGTTAGGCGCTTGGATTGCAAAGAGGGCCGCAAGTATGGCGGAGTGACGAGAGCCACACTGGGGAGATTGTTAGGCGCTTGAATTGCAAAGAGGGCCGCAAGCATAACGGTTTGACGAGAGCCACATTGGGGAGATTGTTAGGCGCTTGGATGGCAAAGAGGGCCGCAAGTATGACGGAGTGACGAGAACCACATCGGGGAGATTGTTAGGCGCTTGGATTGCAAAGAGGGCCGCAAGTATGACAAAGTGACGAGAGCCACATTGAGGAGATTGTTAGGCGCTTGGATTGAAAAGAGGGCCGCAAGTATGACGAAGTGGCGAGAGCCACATCGGGGAGATTGTTATGCGCTTTGATTGCAAAGAGGGCCGCAAGTATGACGGAGTGGCGAGAACCGCATTGGGGAGATTGTTAGGTGCTTGGATTGCAAAGAGGGCCGCAAGTATGACGGAGTGGCGAGCACCACATTGGGGAGATTGTTAGGCGCTTGGATTGCAAAGAGGGCCGCAAGTATGACGGTGTGACGAGAGCCACATTGGGGAGATTGTTAGGCGCTTTGATTGCCAAGAGGGCCGCAAGTATGGTGGAGTGACGAGAGCCATATTGGGGTGATTGTTCGGCGCTTGGATTGCAAAGAGGGCCGCAAGAATGGCGGAGTGGCGAGAGCCACATCGGGGAGATTGTCAGGCGCTCTGATTGCAAAGAGGGCCGCAAGTATGACGGAGTGGCGAGAGAAACATTGGGGAGATTGTTAGGCGCTTGGATGGCAAAGAGGACCGCAAGTATGACGGTGTGACGAGAGCCACATTGGGGAGATTGTAAGGCGCTCTGATTGCAAAGAGGGCCGCAAGTATGACGGAGTGGCGAGAGCCACATTGGGGAGATTGTTAGGCGCTTGGATGGCAAAGAGGGCCGCAAGTATGGCGGAGTAGCGAGATGCCACATTAGGGAGATGTTAGGCACTTTGATTGCAAAGAGGGCCGGAAGTATGGTGGAGTGACGAGAGCCACATTGGAGAGATTATTAGACGCTTGTATTGCAAAGAGGGCCGCAAGTATGACGGTGTGACGAGAGCCACATTAGGAAGATTGTAAGGCGCTTGGATTGCAAAGAGGGCCGCAAGTATGACGGAGTGGCGAGAGCAACACTGGGGAGATGTTAGGCACTTGGATTGCAAAGAGGGCCGCAATTATGGGGGAGTGACAAGAGCCACATTGGAGAGATTGTTAGACGCTCGTATTGCAAAGAGGGCCGCAAGTATGACAATGTGACGAGAGCCACATTGGGGAGATTGTTAGGCGCTTGGATTGCAAATAGGGCCGCAAGTATGACGGAGTATCGAGAGCCAAATCGAGGAGATTGTTAGGCGCTTGGATTGCAAAGAGGGCCGCAAGTATGACGGAGTAGCGAGAGCCACATTAGGGAAATTGTTAGGCGCTTGGATTGAAAAGAGGGCCGCAAGTATGACGAAGTGGCAAAAGCCACATTGGGGAGATTGTTAGGCGCTTGGATTGCAAAGAGGGCCGCAAGTATGACGGAGTGGCGAGAGCCACATTGGGGAGATTGTTAGGCGCTCTGATTACAAAGAGGGCCGCAAGTATGGCGGAGCATCGAGAGCCACGTCGGGGAGATTGTTAGGCGCTTGGATTGCAAAGAGGGCCGCAAGTATGACGGAGTAGCGAGAGCCACATTAAGGAGATTATTAGGCGCTTGGATTGCAAAGAGGGCCGCAAGTATGGCGGTGTGATGAGAGTCACATTGGGGAGATTGTTAGGCGCTTGGATTGCAAAGAGGGCCGCAAGTATGGCGGAGTGGCGAGAGCCACATTGGGGAGATTGTAAGGTGCTTGGATTGCAAAGAGGGCTGCAAGTATGACGGAGTGGCGAGAGCCACATTGGGGAGATTGTTAGGCGCTCTGATTACAAAGAGGGCCGCAAGTATGGCGGAGTATCGAGAGCCACCTCGGGGAGATTGTTTGGCGCTTGGATTGGAAAGAGGGCCGCAAGAATGACGGAGTAGCGAGAGCCACATTAAGGAGATTGTAAGGCGCTTGGATTGCAAAGAGGGCCGCAAGTATGGCGGTATGATGAGAGTCACATTGGGGAGATTGTTAGGCGCTTGGATTGCAAAGAGGGCCGGAAGTATGGCGGAGTAGCGAGAGCCACATTAGGGAGATTGTTAGGCGCTTGATTGCAAAGAGGGCCGCAAGTATGACATAGTGACGAGAGCCACATTGGGGAGATTGTAAGGCGCTAGGATTGCAAAGAGGGCCGCAAGTATGACGGAGTGGCGAGAGCCACATAAGTGAGATTGTTAGGCACATGGATTGCAAACAGAGCCGCAAGTATGACGGTGTGACGAGAGCCACATTAGGGAAATTGTTAGGCGCTAGGATTGCAAAGAGGGCCGCAAGTATGACGGAGTGGCGAGAGCCACATAAGTGAGATTGTTAGGCACATGGATTGCAAAGAGGGCCGCAAGTATGACGGTGTGACGAGAGCCACATTAGGGAAATTGTTAGGCGTTTTGATTGCAAAGAGGGCGTCAAGTATGACGGAGTGACGACAGGCCTATTTGGGAGATGTGAGGCACTTGGATTGCAAAGAGGGCCGCAAATATGGTGGAGTGACGAGAGCCACATTGGGGAGATTGTTAGGCGTTTGGATTGCAAAGAGGGCCGCAAGTATGACGGTGTGAAGAGAGCCACATTGGGGAAATTGTTAGGCACTTGGATTGCAAAGAGGGCCGCAAGTATGACGGAGCGACGAGAGCCACATTGGGGAGGTTGTTAGGCGCTTGGATTGCAAAGAGGGCCGCAAATATGACGGTGTGAAGAGAGCCACATTGGGGAGATTGTTAGGCGCTTGGTTTGCAAAGAGGGCCGCAAGTATGACGGAGTGGCGAGAGCAACACTGGGGAGATTGTTAGACGCTTGGATTGCAAAGAGGGCCGCAAGTATGACGGAGTGGCGAGAGCCACATTAGGGAGATGTTAGGCACATGGATTGCAAACAGCACATTTTTGTTTTCAGGATGTCTAGATAATTAACGCAAAAAAAATAAAAAAAAATACAAAAACAAATTTGGACATCCCGTATGGTAGCTACGAGCGCTTGAAAAAATAATTTCCCCTTAGTAAACCCTTCTCAACTTTGCTTGTCTGAATATGGAAGAAAAAAAGACTGCCGGTTACGGGACTCGAATCCCAGACCGCGAAAACACTAGTCGGCGTCGCTACTCCGTACGCCATGCCACTCGATGGAAGTTGGATCGCTTACACTGATAGATAACCCACTGCTCTCAATGTATGCATGAATACATCTCATTGTATCTCGATTCATTCTTATTGTAATTGTAACACCAAAGCTAGATAGATTTATGGACAGCGAGGGTCTCATTGGATTTAAAAAACATCCAAGAATATCCAGAAAGCCGTTTTTTAACTAACTCTAAAAATTCAGTTTCAACACATTGTCTTTTTAAAATCGCCTTTGATAGATCTTGATCGCGTGATCGCGAAAGAGTAAATCGTTTGTGGTAACAACGAGCCGTTTAACCGGTAAAAAATAAACCGTGTCCATTCACGTTGATGCATTGATATTAATGCGTGAAAATGGTGGAACAAAAAAGAGTGGGTGTACCGGGTCTCGAACCCCAGACCTCAAGTATTCGAAGCTACAACGTTACTTCGTACGCCACGCCAATCGATGGAAGTAACGTTGCTTACACTGGTAGATAACACACTGGTCTCAATGTATGGCATAGCTTGTTGTATTCAGATAGCTCGTCATCCCGCCAACATTAAAACATGTTTCCTCGGCTAACCATTAATGCAAGGCAAGCATGAACATGTTTTATGTATAGAGTATGAATGTCCAACGGAGAAACTCTAATCATTATTATATTAACCATTTAACAAGAGACGCTACGCGTCGTCAAAGACGTGCTCAAAGACACTCTGTTTTTTAGAATTATATTCTTTACGGCTATAATGTTTAATTGGGGGATCTTAAAGTTACTTCTCAAGGTAGATATGAACATGGTCTACTTTCAAAAAAATCATCGCGTCGCTATGTATTTTGTGAGCGACGTGAGGCGTTGCCGAAATTTCAAAGATTTTCTTATCAAGTTCCACTTTCGGTACCGATTGTGGATGAACGGTGGTACCTAGTTAGTCGTAGCGTCGAACTTAAGGTCAACAATAATCCTTGGTGACGTAGTAACTCTACTGCTGTGACGAGTGACGGTGTGACGAGAGCCACATTGGGGAGATTGTTTGGCACTTGGATTGCAAAGAGGGCCGCAAGTATGACGGAGCGACGAGAGCCACATTGGGGAGATTGTCAGGCGCTTGGATTGCCAAGAGGGCCGCAAGTATGAAGGTTTGACGAGAGCCACATTGGGGAGATTGTGAAGCGTTTTGATTGCAAAGAGGGCCGCAAGTATGGTGGAGTGACGAGAGCCATATTGGGGAGATTGTTAGGCGCTTGGATTGCAAAGAGGGCCGCAAGAAAGGCGGAGTGGCGAAAGCCACATCGGGGAGATTGTAAGGCGCTCTGATTGCAAAGAGGGCCGCAAGTATGACGGAGTGGCGAGAGCCACATTGGGGAGATTGTTAGGCGCTTGGATGGCAAAGAGGGCCGCAAGTATGACGGTGTGACGAGAGCCACATTGGGGACATAATTAGGCGCTTGGATTGCAAAGAGGGCCGCAAGTTTGACGGAGTGGCGAGAGCAATACTGGGGAGATTGTTAGGCGCTTTGATTGCACAGAGGGCCGCAAATATAGGTGGAGTGACGAGAGCCACATTGGGGAGATTGGTAGGCGCTTGGATTGCAAAGAGGGCCGCAAGTATGACGGAGTGGCGAGAGCCACATTGGGGAGATTGTTTGGCGCTTGGATTGCAAAGAGGGCCGCAAGTATGGCGGAGTGATGAGAGCCACACTGGGGAGATTGTTAGGCGCTTGAATTGCAAAGAGGGCCGCAAGCATGACGGTGTGACGAGAGCCACATTAGGGAGATTGTTAGGCGCTTGGACTGCAAAAAGGGCCGCAAGTATGGCGGAGTGACGAGAACCACATCGAGAGATTGTTAGGCGCTTGGATTGCAAAGAGGGCCGCAAGTATGACAAAGTGACGAGAGCCACATTGGGGAGATTGTTAGGCGCTTGGATTGAAAAGAGGGCCGCAAGTATGACGGAGTGGCGAGAGCCACATCGGGGAGATTGTTAGGCGCTTTGATTGCAAACAGGGCCGCAAGTATGACGGAGTGGCGAGAACCACATAGGGGAGATTGTTAGGCGCTTGGATTGCAGAGAGGGCCGCAAGAGTGACGGAGTAAAAGTGCCACCATGGGGAGATTGTGAGGCCTTTGGATTGCAAAGAGGGCCGCAAGTATGACGGAGTTACGAGAGCCACATTGGGGAGATTGTTAGGCGCTCTGATTCAAGAGGGCCGCAAGTATGCCGGAGTGACGAGAGCCACATTGGAGACATTGTAAGGCGCTTGGATTGCAAAGAGGGCCGCAAGAGTGACGGAGTGAAAGTGCCACCTTGGGGAGATTGTTAGGCGCTTGGATTGCAAAGAGGGCCGCAAGTATGGCGGAGTGGCGAGAGCCATATTGGGGAGATTGTTAGGCACTTGGATTGCAAAGAGGGCCGCAAGTATGGGGGAGTGACGAGAGCCACATTGGAGAGATTGTGAGACGCTTGTATTGCAAAGAGGCCGCAAGTATGACGGTGTGACGAGAGCCACATTGGGGAGATTGTGAGGCGCTTGGATTGCAAAGAGGGCCGCAAGTATGACGGAGTGGGAAAGCAACACTGGGGAGATTGTTAGGCGCTTGGATTGCAAAGAGGGCCGCAAGTATGAAGGTGTAACGAGAGCCACATATGGGACATTGTTAGGCGCTTGGATTGCAAAGAGGGCCGCAAGTATGACGGAATGGCGAGAGCAACACTGGGGAGATTGTTAGGCGCTTTGATTGCACAGAGGGCCGCAAATATAGGTGGAGGGACGAGAGCCACATTGGGGAGATTGTTAGGCGCTTGGATTGCAAAGAGGGCCGCAAGTATGGCGGAGTGACGAGAGCTACACTGGGGAGATTGTTAGGTGCTTGAATTGCAAAGAGGGCCGCAAGCATTACGGTTTGACGAGAGCCACATTTGGGAGATTGTTAGGCGCTTGGATGGCAAAGAGGGCCGCAAGTATGACGGAGTGACGAGAACCACATCGGGAAGATGGTAAGGCGCTTGGATTGCAAAGAGGGCCGCAAGTATGACAAAGTGACGAGAGCCACATTGGGGAGATTGTTAGGCGCTTGGATTGAAAAGAGGGCCGCAAGTATGACGGAGTTGCGAGAGCCACATCGGGGAGATTGTTATGCGCTTTGATTGCAAAGAGGGCCGCAAGTATGACGGAGTGGCGAGAACCACATTGGGAAGATTTTTAGGCGATTGGATTGCAAAGAGGGCCGCAAGTATGACGGAGTGGCGAGAGCCACATTGGGGAGATTGTTAGGCGCTTGGATTGCAAAGAGGGCCGCAAGTATGACGGTGACACGAGAGCCACATTGGGGAGATTGTTAGGCGCTTTGATTGCAAAGAGGGCCGCAAGTATGAAGGTGTGACGAGAGCCACATTAGGGAGATTGTAAGTTGTTTTGATTGCAAAGAGGGCCGCAAGTATGGTGGAGTGACAAGAGCCATATTGGGGAGATTGTAAGGCGCTTGGATTGCAAAGAGGGCCGCAAGAATGGCGGAGTGGCGAGAGCCACATCGGGGAGATTGTTACGCGTTTTGATTGCAAAGAGGGCCGCAAGTATGGTGGAGTGACGAGAGCCATATTGGGGAGATTGTTAGGCGCTTGGATTGCAAAGAGGGCCGCAAGAATGGCGGGGTGGCGAGAGAAACATCGGGGAGATTGTAAGGCGCTCTGATTGCAAAGAGGGCCGCAAGTATGACGGAGTGGCGAGAGCAACATTGGGGAGATTGTAAGGTGCTTGGATGGCAAAGAGGGCCACAAGTATGACGTTGTGACGAGAGCCACTTTGGGGAGATTGTAAGGCGCTCTGATTGCAAAGAGGGCCGCAAGTATGACGGAGTGGCGAGAGCCACATTGGGGAGATTGTAAGGCGCTCTGATTGCAAAGAGGGCCGCAAGTATGACGGAGTGGCGAGAGCCACATTTTGGAGATTGTTAGGCGCTTGGATGGCAAAGAGGGCCGCAAGTATGGCGGAGTGGCGAGAGCCACATTAGGGAGATGTAAGGCACTTGGATTGCAAAGAGGGCCGCAAAAATAGTGGAGTGACGAGAGCCACATAGGAGAGATTATTAGACGCTTGTATTGCAAAGAGGGCCGCAAGTATGACGGTGTGACGAGAGCCACATTGGGGAGATTGTTAGGCGCTTGGATTGCAAAGAGGGCCGCAAGTATGACGGAGTGGCGAGAGCAACACTGGGGAGATTGAAAGGCGCTTGGATTGCAAAGAGGGCCGCAAGTATGGTGCTGTGACGAGAGCCACATTGGGAAGATTGTAAGGTGCTTGGATTGCAAAGAGGGCCGCAAGAATGGCGGTGTGACGAGAGCCACATTGGGGAGATTGTTAGGCGCTTGGATTGCAAAGAGGGCCGCAAGTATGACAGAGTGACGAGAGCCACATTGGGGAGATTGTGAGGCGCTTTGATTGCAAAGAGGGCCGCAAGTATGACGGAGTGACGACAGGCCCATTTGGGAGATGTGAGGCACTTGAATGCAATGAGGGCCGCAAGTATGACGGTGTGACGAGAGCCACATTGGGGAGATTGTGAAGCGCTTGGACTGCAAAGAGGGCCGCAAGTATGGCGGAGTGACGAGAACCACATCGAGAGATTGTTAGGCGCTTGGATTGCAAAGAGGGCCGCAAGTATGACAAAGTGACGAGAGCCACATTGGGGAGATTGTTAGGCGCTTGGATTGAAAAGAGGGCCGCAAGTATGACGGAGTGGCGAGAGCCACATCGGGGAGATTGTTAGGCGCTTTGATTGCAAAGAGGGCCGCAAGTATGACGGAGTGGCGAGAACCACATGGGGGAGATTGTTAGGCGCTTGGATTGCAAAGAGGGCCACAAGTATGACGGAGTGGCGAGAGCCACATTGGGGAAATTGTTAGGCGCTCTTATTGCAAAGAGGGCCGCAAGTATGCCGGAGTGACGAGAGCCACATTGGAGAGATTGTTAGGCGCTTGGATTGCAAAGAGGGCCGCAAGAGTGACGGAGTGAAAGTGCCACCTTGGGGAGATTGTGAGGCGCTTGGATTGCAAAGAGGGCCGCAAGTATAACGAAGTGACGAGAGCCACATTGGGAAGATTGTTAGGCGCTTGGATGGCAAAGAGGGCCGCAAGTATGACGGTGTGACGAGAGCCACATTGGGGCCATTGTTAGGCGCTTGGATTGCAAAGTGGGCCGCAAGTATGACGGAGTGGCGAGAGCAACACTGGGGAGATTGTTAGGCGCTTTGATTGCACAGAGGGCCGCAAATATAGGTGGGGTGACGAGAGCCACATTGGGGAGATTGTTAGGCGCTTGGATTGCAAAGAGGGCCGCAAGTATGGCGGAGTGACGAGAGCCACACTGGGGAGATTGTTAGGCGCTTGAATTGCAAAGAGGGCCGCAAGCATAACGGTTTGACGAGAGCCACATTGGGGAGATTGTTAGGCGCTTGGATGGCAAAGAGGGCCGCAAGTATGACGGAGTGACGAGAACCACATCGGGGAGATTGTTAGGCGCTTGGATTGCAAAGAGGGCCGCAAGTATGACAAAGTGACGAGAGCCACATTGAGGAGATTGTTAGGCGCTTGGATTGAAAAGAGGGCCGCAAGTATGACGAAGTGGCGAGAGCCACATCGGGGAGATTGTTATGCGCTTTGATTGCAAAGAGGGCCGCAAGTATGACGGAGTGGCGAGAACCGCATTGGGGAGATTGTTAGGTGCTTGGATTGCAAAGAGGGCCGCAAGTATGACGGAGTGGCGAGCACCACATTGGGGAGATTGTTAGGCGCTTTGATTGCCAAGAGGGCCGCAAGTATGGTGGAGTGACGAGAGCCATATTGGGGTGATTGTTCGGCGCTTGGATTGCAAAGAGGGCCGCAAGAATGGCGGAGTGGCGAGAGCCACATCGGGGAGATTGTCAGGCGCTCTGATTGCAAAGAGGGCCGCAAGTATGACGGAGTGGCGAGAGAAACATTGGGGAGATTGTTAGGCGCTTGGATGGCAAAGAGGGCCGCAAGTATGACGGTGTGACGAGAGCCACATTGGGGAGATTGTAAGGCGCTCTGATTGCAAAGAGGGCCGCAAGTATGACGGAGTGGCGAGAGCCACATTGGGGAGATTGTTAGGCGCTTGGATGGCAAAGAGGGCCGCAAGTATGGCGGAGTAGCGAGAGCCACATTAGGGAGATGTTAGGCACTTTGATTGCAAAGAGGGCCGCAAGTATGGTGGAGTGACGAGAGCCACATTGGAGAGATTATTAGACGCTTGTATTGCAAAGAGGGCCGCAAGTATGACGGTGTGACGAGAGCCACATTAGGAAGATTGTAAGGCGCTTGGATTGCAAAGAGGGCCGCAAGTATGACGGAGTGGCGAGAGCAACACTGGGGAGATGTTAGGCACTTGGATTGCAAAGAGGGCCGCAAGTATGGGGGAGTGACAAGAGCCACATTGGAGAGATTGTTAGACGCTCGTATTGCAAAGAGGGCCGCAAGTATGACAATGTGACGAGAGCCAATTTGGGAAGATTGTTAGGCGCTTGGATTGCAAAGAGGGCCGCAAGTATGACGGAGTATCGAGAGCCACATCGAGGAGATTGTTAGGCGCTTGGATTGCAAAGAGGGCCGCAAGTATGACGGAGTAGCGAGAGCCACATTAGGGAAATTGTTAGGCGCTTGGATTGAAAAGAGGGCCGCAAGTATGACGAAGTGGCAAAAGCCACATTGGGGAGATTGTTAGGCGCTTGGATTGCAAAGAGGGCCGCAAGTATGACGGAGTGGCGAGAGCCACATTGGGGAGATTGTTAGGCGCTCTGATTACAAAGAGGGCCGCAAGTATGGCGGAGCATCGAGAGCCACGTCGGGGAGATTGTTAGGCGCTTGGATTGCAAAGAGGGCCGCAAGTATGACGGAGTAGCGAGAGCCACATTAAGGAGATTATTAGGCGCTTGGATTGCAAAGAGGGCCGCAAGTATGGCGGTGTGATGAGAGTCACATTGGGGAGATTGTTAGGCGCTTGGATTGCAAAGAGGGCCGCAAGTATGGCGGAGTGGCGAGAGCCACATTGGGGAGATTGTAAGGTGCTTGGATTGCAAAGAGGGCTGCAAGTATGACGGAGTGGCGAGAGCCACATTGGGGAGATTGTTAGGCGCTCTGATTACAAAGAGGGCCGCAAGTATGGCGGAGTATCGAGAGCCACCTCGGGGAGATTGTTTGGCGCTTGGATTGGAAAGAGGGCCGCAAGAATGACGGAGTAGCGAGAGCCACATTAAGGAGATTGTAAGGCGCTTGGATTGCAAAGAGGGCCGCAAGTATGGCGGTATGATGAGAGTCACATTGGGGAGATTGTTAGGCGCTTGGATTGCAAAGAGGGCCGGAAGTATGGCGGAGTAGCGAGAGCCACATTAGGGAGATTGTTAGGCGCTTGATTGCAAAGAGGGCCGCAAGTATGACATAGTGACGAGAGCCACATTGGGGAGATTGTAAGGCGCTAGGATTGCAAAGAGGGCCGCAAGTATGACGGAGTGGCGAGAGCCACATAAGTGAGATTGTTAGGCACATGGATTGCAAACAGAGCCGCAAGTATGACGGTGTGACGAGAGCCACATTAGGGAAATTGTTAGGCGCTAGGATTGCAAAGAGGGCCGCAAGTATGACGGAGTGGCGAGAGCCACATAAGTGAGATTGTTAGGCACATGGATTGCAAAGAGGGCCGCAAGTATGACGGTGTGACGAGAGCCACATTAGGGAAATTGTTAGGCGTTTTGATTGCAAAGAGGGCGTCAAGTATGACGGAGTGACGACAGGCCTATTTGGGAGATGTGAGGCACTTGGATTGCAAAGAGGGCCGCAAGTATGGTGGAGTGACGAGAGCCACATTGGGGAGATTGTTAGGCGTTTGGATTGCAAAGAGGGCCGCAAGTATGACGGTGTGAAGAGAGCCACATTGGGGAAATTGTTAGGCACTTGGATTGCAAAGAGGGCCGCAAGTATGACGGAGCGACGAGAGCCACATTGGGGAGGTTGTTAGGCGCTTGGATTGCAAAGAGGGCCGCAAATATGACGGTGTGAAGAGAGCCACATTGGGGAGATTGTTAGGCGCTTGGTTTGCAAAGAGGGCCGCAAGTATGACGGAGTGGCGAGAGCAACACTGGGGAGATTGTTAGACGCTTGGATTGCAAAGAGGGCCGCAAGTATGACGGAGTGGCGAGAGCCACATTAGGGAGATGTTAGGCACATGGATTGCAAACAGCACATTTTTGTTTTCAGGATGTCTAGATAATTAACGCAAAAAAAATAAAAAAAAATACAAAAACAAATTTGGACATCCCGTATGGTAGCTACGAGCGCTTGAAAAAATAATTTCCCCTTAGTAAACCCTTCTCAACTTTGCTTGTCTGAATATGGAAGAAAAAAAGACTGCCGGTTACGGGACTCGAATCCCAGACCGCGAAAACACTAGTCGGCGTCGCTACTCCGTACGCCATGCCACTCGATGGAAGTTGGATCGCTTACACTGATAGATAACCCACTGCTCTCAATGTATGCATGAATACATCTCATTGTATCTCGATTCATTCTTATTGTAATTGTAACACCAAAGCTAGATAGATTTATGGACAGCGAGGGTCTCATTGGATTTAAAAAACATCCAAGAATATCCAGAAAGCCGTTTTTTAACTAACTCTAAAAATTCAGTTTCAACACATTGTCTTTTTAAAATCGCCTTTGATAGATCTTGATCGCGTGATCGCGAAAGAGTAAATCGTTTGTGGTAACAACGAGCCGTTTAACCGGTAAAAAATAAACCGTGTCCATTCACGTTGATGCATTGATATTAATGCGTGAAAATGGTGGAACAAAAAAGAGTGGGTGTACCGGGTCTCGAACCCCAGACCTCAAGTATTCGAAGCTACAACGTTACTTCGTACGCCACGCCAATCGATGGAAGTAACGTTGCTTACACTGGTAGATAACACACTGGTCTCAATGTATGGCATAGCTTGTTGTATTCAGATAGCTCGTCATCCCGCCAACATTAAAACATGTTTCCTCGGCTAACCATTAATGCAAGGCAAGCATTAACATGTTTTATGTATTGAGTATGAATGTCCAACGGAGAAACTCTAATCATTATTATATTAACCATTTAACAAGAGACGCTACGCGTCGTCAAAGACGTGCTCAAAGACACTCTGTTTTTTAGAATTATATTCTTTACGGCTATATTGTTTAATTGGGGGATCTTAAAGTTACTTCTCAAGGTAGATATGAACATGGTCTACTTTCAAAAAAATCATCGCGTCGCTATGTTTTTTGTGAGCGACGTGAGGCGTCGCCGAAATTTCAAAGATTTTCTTGTCAAGTTCCACTTTCGGTACCGATTGTGGATGAACGGTGGTACCTAGTTAGTCGTAGCGTCGAACTTAAGGTCAACAATAATCCTTGGTGACGTAGTAACTCTACTGGTGTGACGAGTGACGGTGTGACGAGAGCCACATTGGGGAGATTGTTTGGCACTTGGATTGCAAAGAGGGCCGCAAGTATGACGGAGCGACGAGAGCCACATTGGGGAGATTGTTAGGCGCTTTGATTGCCAAGAGGGCCGCAATGGTGGAGTTACGAGAGCCACACTGGGGAGATTGTTAGGCGCTTGGATTGCAAAGAGGGCCGCAAGTATGACGGTGTGAAGAGAGCCACATTGGGGAGATTGTTAGGCGCTTGGTTTGCAAAGAGGGCCGCAAGTATGACGGAGTGGCGTGAGCAACACTGGGGAGATTGTTAGACGCTTGGATTGCAAAAAGGGCCGCAAGTATGACGGAGTGGCGAGAGCCACATTAGAGAGATGTTAGGCACATGGATTGCAAACAGCACATTTTTGTTTTCAGGATGTCTAGATAATTAACGCAAAAAAAATAAAAAATAATACAAATCAAATTTGGACATCCCGTATGGTAGCTACGAGCGCTTGAAAAAAAAATTTCCCCTTAGTTAACCCTTCTCAACTTTGCTTGTCTGAATATGGAAGAAAAAAAGACTGCCGGTTACGGGACTCGAACCCCGGACCGCGAAAACACTAGTCGGCGTCGCTACCCCGTACGCCATGCCACTCGATGGAAGTTGGATCGCTTACACTGATAGATAACCCACTGCTCTCAATGTATGCATGAATACATCTCATTGTATCTCGATTCATTCTTATTGTAGTTGTAACACCAAAGCTAGATAGATTTATGGACAGCGAGGGTCTCATTGGATTTAAAAAACATCCAACAATATCCAGGAAGCCGTTTTTTAACTATTTCTAAAAATTCAGTTTCAACACATTGTCTTTTTAAAATCGCCTTTGATAGATCTTGATCACGTGATCGCGAAAGAGAAAATCGTTTGTGGTAACAACGAGCCGTTTAACCGGTAAAAAATAAACCGTGTCCATTCACGTTGATGCATTGATATTAATGCGTGAAAATGGTGAAACAAAAAAGAGTGGGTGTACCGGGTCTCGAACCCCAGACCTCAAGTATTCGAAGCTACAACGTTACTTCGTACGCCACGCCAATCGATGGAAGTAATGTTGCTTACACTGGTAGATAACACACTGGTCTCAATGTATGGCATAGCTTGTTGTATTCAGATAGCTCGTCATCACGCCAACATTAAAACATGTTTCCTCGGCTAACCATTAATGCAAGGCAAGCATGAACATGTTTTATGTATAGAGTATGAATGTCCAACGGAGAAACTCTAATCAATATTATATTAACCATTTAACAAGAGACGCTACGCGTCGTCAAAGACGTGCTCAAAGACACTCTGTTTTTTAGAATTATATTCTTTACGGCTATAATGTTTAATTGGGGGATCTTAAAGTTACTTCTCAAGGTAGATATGAACATGGTCTACTTTCAAAAAAATCATCGCGTCGCTATGTTTTTTGTGAGCGACGTGAGGCGTCGCCGAAATTTCAAAGATTTTCTTATCAAGTTCCACTTTCGGTACCGATTGTGGATGAACGGTGGTACCTAGTTAGTCGTAGCGTCGAACTTAAGGTCAACAATAATCCTTGGTGACGTAGTAACTCTACTGCTGTGACGAGTGACGGTGTGACGAGAGCCACATTGGGGAGATTGTTTGGCACTTGGATTGCAAAGAGGGCCGCAAGTATGACGGAGCGACGAGAGCCACATTGGGGAGATTGTCAGGCGCTTGGATTGCCAAGAGGGCCGCAAGTATGAAGGTTTGACGAGAGCCACATTGGGGAGATTGTTAAGCGTTTTGATTGCAAAGAGGGCCGCAAGTATGGTGGAGTGACGAGAGCCATATTGGGGAGATTGTTAGGCGCTTGGATTGCAAAGAGGGCCGCAAGAATGGCGGAGTGGCGAAAGCCACATCGGGGAGATTGTAAGGCGCTCTGATTGCAAAGAGGGCCGCAAGTATGACGGAGTGGCGAGAGCCACATTGGGGAGATTGTTAGGCGCTTGGATGGCAAAGAGGGCCGCAAGTATGACGGTGTGACGAGAGCCACATTGGGGACATAATTAGGCGCTTGGATTGCAAAGAGGGCCGCAAGTTTGACGGAGTGGCGAGAGCAACACTGGGGAGATTGTTAGGCGCTTTGATTGCACAGAGGGCCGCAAATATAGGTGGAGTGACGAGAGCCACATTGGGGAGATTGGTAGGCGCTTGGATTGCAAAGAGGGCCGCAAGTATGACGGAGTGGCGAGAGCCACATTGGGGAGATTGTTAGGCGCTTGGATTGCAAAGAGGGCCGCAAGTATGGCGGAGTGACGAGAGCCACACTGGGGAGATTGTTAGGCGCTTGAATTGCAAAGAGGGCCGCAAGCATGACGGTGTGACGAGAGCCACATTAGGGAGATTGTTAGGCGCTTGGACTGCAAAAAGGGCCGCAAGTATGGCGGAGTGACGAGAACCACATCGAGAGATTGTTAGGCGCTTGGATTGCAAAGAGGGCCGCAAGTATGACAAAGTGACGAGAGCCACATTGGGGAGATTGTTAGGCGCTTGGATTGAAAAGAGGGCCGCAAGTATGACGGAGTAGCGAGAGCCACATCGGGGAGATTGTTAGGCGCTTTGATTGCAAACAGGGCCGCAAGTATGACGGAGTGGCGAGAACCACATAAGGGAGATTGTTAGGCGCTTGGATTGCAAAGATGGCCGCAAGAGTGACGGAGTAAAAGTGCCACCATGGGGAGATTGTGAGGCCTTTGGATTGCAAAGAGGGCCGCAAGTATGACGGAGTTACGAGAGCCACATTGGGGAGATTGTTAGGCGCTCTGATTCAAGAGGGCCGCAAGTATGCCGGAGTGACGAGAGCCACATTGGAGACATTGTAAGGCGCTTGGATTGCAAAGAGGGCCGCAAGAGTGACGGAGTGAAAGTGCCACCTTGGGGAGATTGTTAGGCGCTTGGATTGCAAAGAGGGCCGCAAGTATGGCGGAGTGGCGAGAGCCATATTGGGGAGATTGTTAGGCACTTGGATTGCAAAGAGGGCCGCAAGTATGGGGGAGTGACGAGAGCCACATTGGAGAGATTGTGAGACGCTTGTATTGCAAAGAGGCCGCAAGTATGACGGTGTGACGAGAGCCACATTGGGGAGATTGTGAGGCGCTTGGATTGCAAAGAGGGCCGCAAGTATGACGGAGTGGGAAAGCAACACTGGGGAGATTGTTAGGCGCTTGGATTGCAAAGAGGGCCGCAAGTATGAAGGTGTGACGAGAGCCACATATGGGACATTGTTAGGCGCTTGGATTGCAAAGAGGGCCGCAAGTATGACGGAGTGGCGAGAGCAACACTGGGGAGATTGTTAGGCGCTTTGATTGCACAGAGGGCCGCAAATATAGGTGGAGGGACGAGAGCCACATTGGGGAGATTGTTAGGCGCTTGGATTGCAAAGAGGGCCGCAAGTATGGCGGAGTGACGAGAGCTACACTGGGGAGATTGTTAGGCGTTTGAATTGCAAAGAGGGCCGCAAGCATTACGGTTTGACGAGAGCCACATTTGGGAGATTGTTAGGCGCTTGGATGGCAAAGAGGGCCGCAAGTATGACGGAGTGACGAGAACCACATCGGGAAGATGGTAAGGCGCTTGGATTGAAAAGAGGGCCGCAAATATGACAAAGTGACGAGAGCCACATTGGGGAGATTGTTAGGCGCTTGGATTGAAAAGAGGGCCGCAAGTATGACGGAGTTGCGAGAGCCACATCGGGGAGATTGTTATGCGCTTTGATTGCAAAGAGGGCCGCAAGTATGACGGAGTGGCGAGAACCACATTGGGAAGATTGTTAGGCGATTGGATTGCAAAGAGGGCCGCAAGTATGACGGAGTGGCGAGAGCCACATTGGGGAGATTGTTAGGCGCTTGGATTGCAAAGAGGGCCGCAAGTATGACGGTGACACGAGAGCCACATTGGGGAGATTGTTAGGCGCTTTGATTGCAAAGAGGGCCGCAAGTATGAAGGTGTGACGAGAGCCACATTAGGGAGATTGTAAGTTGTTTTGATTGCAAAGAGGGCCGCAAGTATGGTGGAGTGACGAGAGCCATATTGGGGAGATTGTAAGGCGCTTGGATTGCAAAGAGGGCCGCAAGAATGGCGGAGTGGCGAGAGCCACATCGGGGAGATTGTTACGCGTTTTGATTGCAAAGAGGGCCGCAAGTATGGTGGAGTGACGAGAGCCATATTGGGGAGATTATTAGGCACTTGGATTGCAAAGAGGGCCGCAAGAATAGCGGGGTGGCGATAGAAACATCGGGGAGATTGTAAGGCGCTCTGATTGCAAAGAAGGGCGCAAGTATGACGGAGTGGCGAGAGCAACATTGGGGAGATTGTAAGGTGCTTGGATGGCAAAGAGGGCCGCAAGTATGACGTTGTGACGAGAGCCACTTTGGGGAGATTGTAAGGCGCTCTGATTGCAAAGAGGGCCGCAAGTATGACGGAGTGGCGAGAGCCACATTGGGGAGATTGTAAGGCGCTCTGATTGCAAAGAGGGCCGCAAGTATGACGGAGTGGCGAGAGCCACATTTTGGAGATTGTTAGGCGCTTGGATGGCAAAGAGGGCCGCAAGTATGGCGGAGTGGCGAGAGCCACATTAGGGAGATGTAAGGCACTTGGATTGCAAAGAGGGCCGCAAAAATAGTGGAGTGACGAGAGCCACATAGGAGAGATTGTTAGACGCTTGTATTGCAAAGAGGGCCGCAAGTATGACGGTGTGACGAGAGCCACATTGGGGAGATTGTTAGGCGCTTGGATTGCAAAGAGGGCCGCAAGTATGACGGAGTGGCGAGAGCAACACTGGGGAGATTGAAAGGCGCTTGGATTGCAAAGAGGGCCGCAAGTATGGTGCAGTGACGAGAGCCACATTGGGAAGATTGTAAGGTGCTTGGATTGCAAAGAGGGCCGCAAGAATGGCGGTGTGACGAGAGCCACATTGGGGAGATTGTTAGGCGCTTGGATTGCAAAGAGGGCCGCAAGTATGACAGAGTGACGAGAGCCACATTGGGGAGATTGTGAGGCGCTTTGATTGCAAAGAGGGCCGCAAGTATGACGGAGTGACGACAGGCCCATTTGGGAGATGTGAGGCACTTGAATGCAATGAGGGCCGCAAGTATGACGGTGTGACGAGAGCCACATTGGGGAGATTGTGAAGCGCTTGGACTGCAAAGAGGGCCGCAAGTATGGCGGAGTGACGAGAACCACATCGAGAGATTGTTAGGCGCTTGGATTGCAAAGAGGGCCGCAAGTATGACAAAGTGACGAGAGCCACATTGGGGAGATTGTTAGGCGCTTGGATTGAAAAGAGGGCCGCAAGTATGACGGAGTGGCGAGAGCCACATCGGGGAGATTGTTAGGCGCTTTGATTGCAAAGAGAGCCGCAAGTATGACGGAGTGGCGAGAACCACATGGGGGAGATTGTTAGGCGCTTGGATTGCAAAGAGGGCCACAAGTATGACGGAGTGGCGAGAGCCACATTGGGGAAATTGTTAGGCGCTCTTATTGCAAAGAGGGCCGCAAGTATGCCGGAGTGACGAGAGCCACATTGGGGAGATTGTAAGGCGCTCTGATTGCAAAGAGGGCCGCAAGTATGACGGAGTGAAAGTGCCACCTTGGGGAGATTGTTAGGCGCTTGGATTGCAAAGAGGGCCGCAAGTATGGCGGAGTGGCGAGAGCCATATTGGGGAGATTGTTAGGCACTTGGATTGCAAAGAGGGCCGCAAGTATGGGGGAGTGACGAGAGCCACATTGGAGAGATTGTGAGACGCTTGTATTGCAAAGAGGGCCGCAAGTATGACGGTGTGACGAGAGCCACACTGGGGAGATTGTTAGGCGCTTGGATTGCAAAGAGGGCCGCAAGTATGACGGAGTGGGAAAGCAACACTGGGGAGATTGTTAGGCGCTTGGATTGCAAAGAGGTCCGCAAGTATGACGGTGTGACGAGAGCCACATTGGGGACATTGTTAGGCGCTTGGATTGCAAAGTGGGCCGCAAGTATGACGGAGTGGCGAGAGCAACACTGGGGAGATTGTTAGGCGCTTTGATTGCACAGAGGGCCGCAAATATAGGTGGAGGGACGAGAGCCACATTGGGGAGATTGTTAGGCGCTTGGATTGCAAAGAGGGCCGCAAGTATGGCGGAGTGACGAGAGCCACACCGGGGAGATTGTTAGGCGCTTGAATTGCAAAGAGGGCTGCAAGCATTACGGTTTGACGAGAGCCACATTGGGGAGATTGTTAGGCGTTTGGATGGCAAAGAGGCCCGCAAGTATGACGGAGTGACGAGAACCACATCGGGGAGATGGTAAGGCGCTTGGATTGCAAAGAGGGCCGCAAGTATGACAAAGTGTCGAGAGCCACATCGGGGAGATTGTTATGCGCTTTGATTGCAAAGAGGGCCGCAAGTATGACGGAGTGGCGAGTACCACATTGGGGAGATTGTTAGGCGCTTGGATTACAAAGAGGGCCGCAAGCATGACGGTGTGACGAGAGCCACATTGGGGAGATTGTTAGGCGCTTGGACTGCAAAGAGGGCCGCAAGTATGGCGGAGTGACGAGAGCAACATTGGGGAGATTGTTTGGTGCTTGGATGGCAAAGAGGGCCGCAAGTATGACGGTGTAACGAGAGCCACATTGGGGAGATTGTAAGGCGCTCTGATTGCAAAGAGGGCCGCAAGTATGACGGTGTGACGAGAGCCACATTAAGGACATAATTAGGCGCTTGGATTGCAAAGAGGGCCGCAAGTTTGACGGAGTGGCGAGAGCAACACTGGGGAGATTGTTAGGCGCTTTGATTGCACAGAGGGCCGCAAATATAGGTGGAGTGACGAGAGCCACATCGGGGAGATTGTTAGGCGCTTGGATTGCAAAGAGGGCCGCAAGAATGACGGAGTGGCGAGAGCCACATTGGGGAGATTGTTAGGCGCTTGGATTACAAAGAGGGCTGCAAGTATGGCGGAGTGACGAGAGCCACACTGGGGAGATTGTTAGGCGCTTGAATTGCAAAGAGGGCCGCAAGCATGACGGTGTGACGAGAGCCACATTGGGGAGATTGTTAGGCGCTTGGACTGCAAAGAGGGCCGCAAGTATGGCGGAGTGACGAGAACCACATCGAGAGATTGTTAGGCGCTTGGATTGCAAACAGGCCCGCAAGTATGACAAAGTGACGAGAGCCACATTGGGGAGATTGTTAGGCGCTTGGATTGAAAAGAGGGCCGCAAGTATGACGGAGTGGCGAGAGCCACATCGGGGAGATTGTTAGGCGCTTTGATTGCAAAGAGGGCCGCAAGTATGACGGAGTGGCGAGAACCACATGGGGGAGATTGTTAGGCGCTTGGATTGCAAAGAGGGCCGCAAGAGTGACGGAGTGAAAGTGCCACCTTAGGGAGATTGTGAGGCGCTTGGATTGCAAAGAGGGCCGCAAGTATGACGGAGTGGCGAGATCCACATTGGGGAGATTGTTAGACGCTTAGATTGCAAAGAGGGCCGCAAGTATGACGGAGTGGCGAGAGCCACATTAGGGAGATGTTAGGCACATGGATTGCAAACAGCACATTTTTGTTTTCAGGATGTCTAGATAATTAACGCAAAAAAAAAAAAAAAAAATACAAAAACAAATTTGGACATCCCGTATGGTAGCTACGAGCGCTTGAAAAAAAAATTTCCCCTTAGTAAACCCTTCTCAACTTTGCTTGTCTGAATATGGAAGAAAAAAAGACTGCCGGTTACGGGACTCGAACCCCAGACCGCGAAAACACTAGTCGGCGTCGCTACCCCGTACGCCATGCCACTCGATGGAAATTGGATCGCTTACACTGATAGATAACCCACTGCTCTCAATGTATGCATGAATACATCTCATTGTATCTCGATTCATTCTTATTGTAATTGTAACACCAAAGCTAGATAGATTTATGGACAGCGAGGGTCTCATTGGATTTAAAAAACATCCAAGAATATCCAGGAAGCCGTTTTTTAACTAACTCTAAAAATTCAGTTTCAACACATTGTCTTTTTAAAATCGCCTTTGATAGATCTTGATCGCGTGATCGCGAAAGAGTAAATCGTTTGTGGTAACAACGAGCCGTTTAACCGGTAAAAAATAAACCGTGTCCATTCACGTTGATGCATTGATATTAATGCGTGAAAATGGTGGAACAAAAAAGAGTGGGTGTACCGGGTCTCGAACCCCAGACCTCAAGTATTCGAAGCTACAACGTCACTTCGTACGCCACGCCAATCGATGGAAGTAACGTTGCTTACACTGGTAGATAACACACTGTTCTCAATGTATGGCATAGCTTGTTGTATTCAGATAGCTCGTCATCACGCCAACATTAAAACATGTTTCCTCGGCTAACCATTAATGCAAGGCAAGCATTAACATGTTTTATGTATAGAGTATGAATGTCCAACGGAGAAACTCTAATCATTATTATATTAACCATTTAACAAGACACGCTACGCGTCGTCAAAGACGTGCTCAAAGACACTCTGTTTTTTAGAATTATATTCTTTACGGCTATATTGTTTAATTGGGGGATCTTAAAGTTACTTCTCAAGGTAGATATGAACATGGTCTACTTTCAAACAAATCATCGCGTCGCTATGTTTTTTGTGAGCGACGTGAGGCGTCGCCGAAATTTCAAAGATTTTCTTATCAAGTTCCACTTTCGGTACCGATTGTGGATGAACGGTGGTACCTAGTTAGTCGTAGCGTCGAACTTAAGGTCAACAATAATCCTTGGTGACGTAGTAACTCTACTGGTGTGACGAGTGACGGTGTGACGAGAGCCACATTGGGGAGATTGTTTGGCATTTGGATTGCAAAGAGGGCCGCAAGTATGACGGAGCGACGAGAGCCACATTGGGGAGATTGTTAACCGCTTGGATTGAAAAGAGGGCCGCAAGTATGACGGAGTAACGAGAGCCACATTGGGGAGTTTGTGAGGCGCTTGGATTGCAAAGAGGGCCGCAAGTATGACGGAGTGACGAGAGATACATTGGGGATATGTTAGGCACTTGGATTGCAAAGAGGGCCGCAAGTATGAAGGTTTGACGAGAGCCACATTGGGGAGATTGTTAAGCGTTTTGATTGCAAAGAGGGCCGCAAGTATAGTGGAGTGACGAGAGCCATATTGGGGAGATTGTTAGGCGCTTGGATTGCAAAGAGGGCCGCAAGAATGGCGGAGTGGCGAAAGCAACATCGGGGAGATTGTAAGGCGCTCTGATTGCAAAGATGGCCGCAAGTATGACGGAGTGGCGAGAGCCACATTGGGGAGATTGTTAGGCGCTTGGATGGCAAAGAGGGCCGCAAGTATGACGGTGTGACGAGAGCCACATTAAGGACATAATTAGGCGCTTGGATTGCAAAGAGGGCCGCAAGTTTGACGGAGTGGCGAGAGCAACACTGGGGAGATTGTTAGGCGCTTTGATTGCACAGAGGGACGCAAATATAGGTGAAGTGACGAGAGCCACATCGGGGAGATTGTTAGGCGCTTGGATTGCAAAGAAGGCCGCAAGAATGACGGAGTGGCGAGAGCCACATTGGGGAGATTGTTAGGCGCTTGGATTACAAAGAGGGCCGCAAGTATGGCGGAGTGACGAGAGCCACACTGGGGAGATTGTTAGGCGCTTGAATTGCAAAGAGGGCCGCAAGCATGACGGTGTGACGAGAGCCACATTGGGGAGATTGTTAGGCGCTTGGACTGCAAAGAGGGCCGCAAGTATGGCGGAGTGACGAGAACCACATCGAGAGATTGTTAGGCGCTTGGATTGCAAAGAGGGCCGCAAGTATGACAAAGTGACGAGAGCCACATTGGGGAGATTGTTAGGCGCTTGGATTGAAAAGAGGGCCGCAAGTATGACGGAGTGGCGAGAGCCACATCGGGGAGATTGTTAGGCGCTTTGATTGCAAAGAGGGCCGCAAGTATGACAGAGTGGCGAGAACCACATGGGGAAGATTGTTAGGCGCTTGGATTGCAAAGAGGGCCGCAAGAGTGACGGAGTGAAAGTGCCACCTTAGGGAGATTGTGAGGCGCTTGGATTGCAAAGAGGGCCGCAAGTATGACGGAGTGGCGAGATCCACATTGAGGAGATTGTTAGGCGCTCTGATTCAAGAGGGCCGCAAGTATGCCGGAGTGACGAGAGCCACATTGGAGAGATTGTTAGGCGCTTGGATTGCAAAGAGGGCCGCAAGAGTGACGGAGTGAAAGTGCCACCTGTGGGAGATTGTTAGGCGCTTGGATTGCAAAGAGGGCCGCAAGTATGGCGGAGTGGCGAGAGCCATATTGGGGAGATTGTTAGGCACTTGGATTGCAAAGAGGGCCGCAAGTATGACGGTGTGACGAGCGCCACATTGGGGAGATTGTTAGGCGCTTGGATTGCAAAGAGGGCCGCAAGTATGACGGAGTGGGAAAGCAACACTGGGGAGATTGTTAGGCGCTTGGATTGCAAAGAGGTCCGCAAGTATGACGGTGTGACGAGAGTTACATTGGGGACATTGTTAGGCGCTTGGATTGCAAAGTGGGCCGCAAGTATGACGGAGTGGCGAGAGCAACACTGGGGAGATTGTTAGGCGCTTTGATTGCACAGAGGGCCGCAAATATAGGTGGAGGGACGAGAGCCACATTGGGGAGATTGTTAGGCGCTTGGATTGCAAAGAGGGCCGCAAGTATGGCGGAGTGACGAGAGCCACACTGGGGAGATTGTTAGGCGCTTGAATTGCAAAGAGGGCTGCAAGCATTACGGTTTGACGAGAGCCACATTGGGGAGATTGTTAGGCGCTTGGATGGCAAAGAGGGCCGCAAGTATGACGGAGTGACGAGAACCACATCGGGGAAATGGTAAGGCGCTTGGATTGCAAAGAGGGCCGCAAGTATGACAAAGTGTCGAGAGCCACATTGGGGAGATTGTTAGGCGCTTGGATTGAAAAGAGGGCCGCAAGTATGACGGAGTGGCGAGAGCCACATCGGGGAGATTGTTATGCGCTTTGATTGCAAAGAGGGCCGCAAGTATGACGGAGTGGCGAGTACCACATTGGGGAGACTGTTAGGCGCTTGGATTGCAAAGAGGGCCGCAAGTATGACGGAGTGGCGAGAGCCACATTGGGGAGATTGTTAGGCGTTTGGATTGCAAAGAGGGCCGCAAGTATGACGGTGTGACGAGAGCCACATTATGGAGATTGTTAGGCGCTTTGATTGCAAATAGGGCCGCAAGTATGAAGGTGTGACGAGAGCCACATTAGGGAGATTGTTAGTTGTTTTGATTGCAAAGAGGGCCGCAAGTATGGTGGAGTGACGAAAGCCATATTGGGGAGATTGTTAGGCGCTTGGAATGCAAAGAGGGCCGCAAGAATGGCGGAGTGCCGAGAGCCACATCGGGGAGATTGTTACGCGTTTTGATTGCAAAGAGGGCCGCAAGTATGGTGGAGTGACGAGAGCCATATTGGGGAGATTGTAAGGCGCTCTGATTGCAAAGAGGGCCGCAAGTATGACGGAGTGGCGAGAGCAACATTGGGGAGATTGTTTGGTGCTTGGATGGCAAAGAGGGCCGCAAGTATGACGGTGTGACGAGAGCCACATTGGGGAGAATGTAAGGCGCTCTGATTGCAAAGAGGGCCGAAAGTATGACGGTGTGACGAGAGCCACATTAAGGACATAATTAGGCGCTTGGATTGCAAAGAGGGCCGCAAGTTTGACGGAGTGGCGAGAGCAACATTGGGGAGATTGTTAGGCGCTTTGATTGCACAGAGGGCCGCAAATATAGGTGGAGTGACGAGAGCCACATCGGGGAGATTGTTAGGCGCTTGGATTGCAAAGAGGGCCGCAAAAATGACGGAGTGGCGAGAGCCACATTGGGGAGATTTTTAGGCGCTTGGATTACAAAGAGGGCCGCAAGTATGGCGGAGTGACGAGAGACACACTGGGGAGATTGTTAGGCGCTAGAATTGCAGAGAGGGCCGCAAGCATGACGGTGTGACGAGAGCCACATTGGGGAGATTGTTAGGCGCTTGGACTGCAAAGAGGGCCGCAAGTATGGCGGAGTGACGAGAACCACATCGAGAGATTGTTAGGCGCTTGGATTGCAAAGAGGGCCGCAAGTATGGTAAAGTGACGAGAGCCACATTGGGGAGATTGTTAGGCGCTTGGATTGAAAAGAGGGCCGCAAGTATGACGGAGTGGCGAGAGCCACATCGGGGAGATTGTTAGGCGCTTTGATTGCAAAGAGGGCCGCAAGTATGACGGAGTGGCGAGAACCACATGGGGGAGATTGTTAGGCGCTTGGATTGCAAAGAGGGCCGCAAAAGTGACGGAGTGAAAGTGCCACCATAGGGAGATTGTGAGGCGCTTGGATTGCAAAGAGGGCCGCAAGTATGACGGAGTGGCGAGATCCACATTGAGGAGATTGTTAGGCGCTCTGATTCAAGAGGGCCGCAAGTATGCCGGAGTGACGAGAGCCACATTGGAGAGATTGTTAGGCGCTTGGATTGCAAAGAGGGCCGCAAGAGTGACGGAGTGAAAGTGCCACCTTGGGGAGATTGTTAGGCGCTTGGATTGCAAAGAGGGCCGCAAGTATGGCGGAGTGGCGAGAGCCATATTGGGGAGATTGTTAGGCACTTGGATTGCAAAGAGGGCCGCAAGTATGGGGGAGTGACGAGAGCCACATTGGAGAGATTGTGAGACGCTTGTATTGCAAAGAGGGCCGCAAGTATGACGGTGTGACGAGAGCCACATTGGGGAGATTGTTAGGCGCTTGGATTGCAAAGAGGGCCGCAAGTATGACGGAGTGGGAAAGCAACACTGGGGAGATTGTTAGGCGCTTGGATTGCAAAGAGGTCCGCAAGTATGACGGTGTGACGAGAGCCACATTGGGGACATTGTTAGGCGCTTGGATTGCAAAGTGGGCCGTAAGTATGACGGAGTGGCGAGAGCAACACTGGGGAGATTGTTAGGCGCTTTGATTGCACAGAGGGCCGCAAATATAGGTGGAGAGACGAGAGCCACATTGGGGAGATTGTTAGGCGCTTTGATTGCACAGAGGGATGCAAGTATGGCGGAGTGACGAGAGCCACACTGGGGAGATTGTTAGGCGCTTGAATTGCAAAGAGGGCTGCAAGCATTACGGTTTGACGAGAGCCACATTGGGGAGATTGTTAGGCGCTTGGATGGCAAAGAGGGCCGCAAGTATGACGGAGTGACGAGAACCACATCGGGGAGATGGTAAGGCGCTTGGATTGCAAAGAGGGCCGCAAGTATGACAAAGTGTCGAGAGCCACATTGGGGAGATTGTTAGGCGCTTGGATTGAAAAGAGGGCCGCAAGTATGACGGAGTGGCGAGAGCCACATCGGGGAGATTGTTATGCGCTTTGATTGCAAAGAGGGCCGCAAGTATGACGGAGTGGCGAGTACCACATTGGGGAGACTGTTAGGCGCTTGGATTGCAAAGAGGGCCGCAAGTATGACGGAGTGGCGAGAGCCACATTGGGAAGATTGTTAGGCGTTTGGATTGCAAAGAGGGCCGCAAGTATGACGGTGTGACGAGAGCCACATTATGGAGATTGTTAGGCGCTTTGATTGCAAAGAGGGCCGCAAGTATGAAGGTGTGACGAGAGCCACATTAGGGAGATTGTTAGTTGTTTTGATTGCAAAGAGGGCCGCAAGTATGGTGGAGTGACGAAAGCCATATTGGGGAGATTGTTAGGCGCTTGGAATGCAAAGAGGGCCGCAAGAATGGCGGAGTGCCGAGTGCCACATCGGGGAGATTGTTACGCGTTTTGATTGCAAAGAGGGCCGCAAGTATGGTGGAGTGACGAGAGCCATATTGGGGAGATTGTAAGGCGCTCTGATTGTAAAGAGGGCCGCAAGTATGACGGAGTGGCGAGAGCAACATTGGGGAGATTGTTTGGTGCTTGGATGGCAAAGAGGGCCGCAAGTATGACGGTGTGACGAGAGCCACATTGGGGAGATTGTAAGGCGCTCTGATTGCAAAGAGGGCCGCAAGTATGACGGAGTGGCGAGAGCCACATTGGGGTGATTGTAAGGCGCTTTGATTGCAAAGAGGGCCGCAAGTATGACGGAGTGGCGAGAGCCACATTGAGGAGATTGTTAGGCGCTTGGATGGCAAAGAGGGCCGCAAGTATGGCGGAGTGGCGAGAGCCACACTAGGGAGATGTAAGGCACTTGGATTGCAAAGAGGGCCGCAAGTATGGGGGAGTGACGAGAGCCACATTGGAGAGATTGTTAGACGCTTGTATTGCAAAGAGGGCCGCAAGTATGACGGTGTGACGAGAGCCACATTGGGGAGATTGTTAGGCGCTTGGATTGCAAAGAGGGCCGCAAGTATGACGGAGTGGCGAGAGCAACACTGGGGAGATGTAAGGCACTTGGATTGCAAAGAGGGCCGCAAGTATGGGGGAGTGACGAGAGCCACATTGGAGAGATTGTAAGGCGCTCTGATTGCAAAGAGCCATATTGGGGAGATTGTTATGCGCTTGGATTGCAAAGAGGGCCGCAAGTATGACGGAGTGGCGAGAGCCACATAAGGGAGATTGTTAGGCGCTTGGATTGCAAAGAGGGCCGCAAGAATGACGAAGTGGCGAGAGCCACATTGGGGAGATTGTTAGGCGCTTGGAATGCAAAGAGGGCCTCAAGAATGGCGGAGTAGCGAGAGCCACATTAGGGAGATTGTTAGGCGCTTGGATTGCAAAGAGGGCCGCAAGTATGACAAAGTGGCGAGAGCCACATTGGGGAGATTGTTAGGCGCTTGGATTGCAAAGAGGGCCTCAAGAATGGCGGACTGGCGAGATCCACATCGGGGAGATTGTAAGGCGCTCTGATTGCAAAGAGCCATATTGGGGAGATTATTATGCGCTTGGATTGCAAAGAGGGCCGCAAGTATGACGGAGTGGCGAGAGCCACATTAGGGAGATTGTTAGGCGCTTGGATTGCAAAGAGGGCCGCAAGTATGGCGGAGTGGCGAGAGCCACATTAGGGAGATGTTAGGCACTTGGATTGCAAAGAAGGCCGCAAGTATGGTGGAGTGACGAGAGCCACATTGGAGAGATGAATAGACGCTTGTATTGCAAAGAGGGCCGCAAGTATGACGGTGTGACGAGGGCCACATTGGGGAGATTGTTAGGCGCTTGCATTGCAAAGAGGGCCGCAAGTATGAAGGTGTGACGAGAGCCACATTAGGGAGATTGTTAGTTGTTTTGATTGCAAAGAGGGCCGCAAGTATGGTGGAGTGACGAAAGCCATATTGGGGAGATTGTTAGGCGCTTGGAATGCAAAGAGGGCCGCAAGAATGGCGGAGTGCCGAGAGCCACTTTGGGGAGATTGTTACGCGTTTTGATTGCAAAGAGGGCCGCAAGTATGGTGGAGTGACGAGAGCCATATTGGGGAGATTGTAAGGCGCTCTGATTGCAAAGAGGGCCGCAAGTATGACGGAGTGGCGAGAGCAACATTGGGGAGATTGTTTGGTGCTTGGATGGCAAAGAGGGCCGCAAGTATGACGGTGTGACGAGAGCCACATTGGGGAGATTGTAAGGCGCTCTGATTGCAAAGAGGGCCGCAAGTATGACGGTGTGACGAGAGCCACATTAAGGACATAATTAGGCGCTTGGATTGCAAAGAGGGCCGCAAGTTTGACGGAGTGGCGAGAGCAACACTGGGGAGATTGTTTGGCGCTTTGATTGCACAGAGGGCCGCAAATATAGGTGGAGTGACGAGAGCCACATCGGGGAGATTGTTAGGCGCTTGGATTGCAAAGAGGGCCACAAGAATGACGGAGTGGCGAGAGCCACATTGGGGAGATTTTTAGGCGCTTGGATTACAAAGAGGGCCGCAAGTATGGCGGAGTGACGAAAGCCACACCGGGGAGATTGTTAGGCGCTAGAATTGCAAAGAGGGCCGCAAGCATGACGGTGTGACGAGAGCCACATTGGGGAGATTGTTAGGCGCTTGGTGCAAAGAGGGCCGCAAGTATGGCGGAGCGGAGTGACGAGAACCACATCGAGAGATTGTTAGGCGCTTGGATTGCAAAGAGGGCCGCAAGTATGACAAAGTGACGAGAGCCACATTGGGGAGATTGTTAGGCGCTTGGATTGAAAAGAGGGCCGCAAGTATGACGGAGTGGCGAGAGCCACATCGGGGAGATTGTTAAGCGCTTTGATTGCAAAGAGGGCCGCAAGTATGACGGAGTGGCGAGAACCACATGGGGGAGATTGTTAGGCGCTTGGATTGCAAAGAGGGCCGCAAGAGTGACGGAGTGAAAGTGCCACCTTGGGAGATTGTGAGGCGCTTGGATTGCAAAGAGGGCCGCAAGTATGACTGAGTGGCGAGATCCACATTGGGGAGATTGTTAGGCGCTCTGATTCAAGAGGGCTGCAAGTATGCCGGAGTGACGAGAGCCACATTGGAGAGATTGTTAGGCGCTTGGATTGCAAAGAGGGCCGCAAGAGTGACGGAGTGAAAGTGCCACCTTGGGGAGATACATAGGCGCTTGGATTGCAAAGAGGGCCGCAAGTATGGCGGAGTGGCGAGAGCCATATTGGGGAGATTGTTAGGCACTTGGATTGCAAAGAGGGCCGCAAGTATGGGGGAATGACGAGAGCCACATTGGAGAGATTGTGAGACGCTTGTATTGCAAAGAGGGCCGCAAGTATGACGGTGTGACGAGAGCCACATTGGGGAGATTGTTAGGCGCTTGGATTGCAAAGAGGGCCGCAAGTATGACGGAGTGGGAAAGCAACACTGGGGAGATTGTTAGTTGTTTTGATTGCAAAGAGGGCCGCAAGTATGGTGGAGTGACGAAAGCCATATTGGGGAGATTGTTAGGCGCTTGGAATGCAAAGAGGGCCGCAAGAATGGCGGAGTGCCGAGAGCCACATCGGGGAGATTGTTACGCGTTTTGATTGCAAAGAGGGCCGCAAGTATGGTGGAGTGAAGAGAGCCATATTGGGGAGATTGTAAGGCGCTCTGATTGCAAAGAGGGCCGCAAGTATGACGGAGTGGCGAGAGCAACATTGGGGAGATTGTTTGGTGCTTGGATGGCAAAGAGGGCCGCAAGTATGACGGTGTGACGAGAGCCACATTGGGGAGATTGTAAGGCGCTCTGATTGCCAAGAGGGCCGCAAGTATGACGGAGTGGCGAGAGCCACATTGGGGAGATTGTAAGGCGCTTTGATTGCAAAGAGGGCCGCAAGTATAACGGAGTGGCGAGAGCCACATTGAGGAGATTGTTAGGCGCTTGGATGGCAAAGAGGGCCGCAAGTATGGCGGAGTGGCGAGAGCCACATTAGGGAGATGTAAGGCACTTGGATTGCAAAGAGGGCCGCAAGTATGGGGGAGTGACGAGAGCCACATTGGAGAGATTGTTAGACGCTTGTATTGCAAAGAGGGCCGCAAGTATGACGGTGTGACGAGAGCCACATTGAAGAGATTGTTAGGCGCTTGGATTGCAAAGAGGGCCGCAAGTATGACGGAGTGGCGAGAGCAACACTGGGGAGATGTAAGGCACTTGGATTGCAAAGAGGGCCGCAAGTATGGGGGAGTGACGAGAGCCACATTGGAGAGATTGTAAGGCGCTCTGATTGCAAAGAGGGCCGCAAGTATGACGAAGTGGCGAGAGCCACATTGGGGAGATTGTTAGGCGCTTGGATTGCAAAGAGGGCCTCAAGAATGGCGGACTGGCGAGATCCACATCGGGGAGATTGTAAGGCGCTCTGATTGCAAAGAGCCATATTGGGGAGATTATTATGCGCTTGGATTGCAAAGAGGGCCGCAAGTATGACGGAGTGGCGAGAGCCACATTAGGGAGACAGTTCGGCGCTTGGATTGCAAAGAGGGCCGCAAGTATGGCGGAGTGGCGAGAGCCACATTAGGGAGATGTTTGGCACTTGGATTGCAAAGAGGGCCGCAAGTATGGTGGAGTGACGAGAGCCACATTGGAGAGATTGTTAGACGCTTGTATTGCAAAGAGGGCCGCAAGTATGACGGTGTGACGAGGGCCACATTGGGGAGATTGTTAGGCGCTTGCATTGCAAAGAGGGCCGCAAGTATGAAGGTGTGACGAGAGCCACATTAGGGAGATTGTTAGTTGTTTTGATTGCAAAGAGGGCCGCAAGTATGGTGGAGTGACGAAAGCCATATTGGGGAGATTGTTAGGCGCTTGGAATGCAAAGAGGGCCGCAAGAATGGCGGAGTGCCGAGAGCCACATCGGGGAGATTGTTACGCGTTTTGATTGCAAAGAGGGCCGCAAGTATGGTGGAGTGACGAGAGCCATATTGGGGAGATTGTAAGGCGCGCTGATTGCAAAGAGGGCCGCAAGTATGACGGAGTGGCGAGAGCAACATTGGGGAGATTGTTTGGTGCTTGGATGGCAAAGAGGGCCGCAAGTATGACGGTGTGACGAGAGCCACATTGGGGAGATTGTAAGGCGCTCTGATTACAAAGAGGGCCGCAAGTATGACGGTGTGACGAGAGCCACATTAAGGACATAATTAGGCGCTTGGATTGCAAAGAGGGCCGCAAGTTTGACGGAGTGGCGAGAGCAACACTGGGGAGATTGTTAGGCGCTTTGATTGCACAGAGGGCCGCAAATATAGGTGGAGTGACGAGAGCCACATCGGGGAGATTGTTAGGCGCTTGGATTGCAAAGAGGGCCGCAAGCATGACGGTGTGACGAGAGCCACATTGGAGAGATTGTTAGGCGCTTGGACTGCAAAGAGGGCCGCAAGTATGGCGGAGCGGAGTGACGAGAACCACATCGAGAGATTGTTAGGCGCTTGGATTGCAAAGAGGGCCGCAAGTATGACAAAGTGACGAGAGCCACATTGGGGAGATTGTTAGGCGCTTGGATTGAAAAGAGGGCCGCAAGTATGACAAAGTGGCGAGAGCCACATCGGGGAGATTGTTAGGCGCTTTGATTGCAAAGAGGGCCGCAAGTATGACGGAGTGGCGAGAACCACATGGGGGAGATTGTAAGGCGCTTGGATTGCAAAGAGGGCCGCAAGTATGACGGAGTGGGAAAGCAACACTGGGGAGATTGTTAGGCGCTTGGATTGCAAAGAGGTCCGCAAGTATGACGGTGTGACGAGAGCCACATTGGGGACATTGTTAGGCGTTTGGATTGCAAAGTGGGCCGCAAGTATGACGGAGTGGCGAGAGCAACACTGGGGAGATTGTTAGGCGCTTTGATTGCACAGAGGGCCGCAAATATAGGTGGAGGGACGAGAGCCACATTGGGGAGATTGTTAGGCGCTTGGATTGCAAAGAGGGCCGCAAGTATGGCGGAGTGACGAGAGCCACACTGGGGAGATTGTTAGGCGCTTGAATTGCAAAGAGGGCTGCAAGCATTACGGTTTGACGAGAGCCACATTGGGGAGATTGTTAGGCGCTTGGATGGCAAAGAGGGCCGCAAGTATGACGGAGTGACGAGAACCACATCGGGGAGATGGTAAGGCGCTTGGATTGCAAAGAGGGCCGCAAGTATGACAAAGTGTCGAGAGCCACATTGGGGAGATTGTTAGGCGCTTGGATTGAAAAGAGGGCCGCAAGTATGACGGAGTGGCGAGAGCCACATCGGGGAGATTGTTATGCGCTTTGATTGCAAAGAGGGCCGCAAGTATGACGGAGTGGCGAGTACCACATTGGGGAGACTGTTAGGCGCTTGGATTGCAAAGAGGGCCGCAAGTATGACGGAGTGGCGAGAGCCACATTGGGGAGATTGTTAGGCGTTTGGATTGCCAAGAGGGCCGCAAGTATGACGGTGTGACGAGAGCCACATTATGGAGATTGTTAGGCGCTTTGATTGCAAAGAGGGCCGCAAGTATGAAGGTGTGACGAGAGCCACATTAGGGAGATTGTTAGTTGTTTTGATTGCAAAGAGGGCCGCAAGTATGGTGGAGTGACGAAAGCCATATTGGGGAGATTGTTAGGCGCTTGGAATGCAAAGAGGGCCGCAAGAATGGCGGAGTGCCGAGAGCCACATCCGGGAGATTGTTACGCGTTTTGATTGCAAAGAGGGCCGCAAGTATGGTGGAGTGACGAGAGCCATATTGGGGAGATTGTAAGGCGCTCTGATTGCAAAGAGGGCCGCAAGTATGACGGAGTGGCGAGAGCAACATTGGGGAGATTGTTTGGTGCTTGGATGGCAAAGAGGGCCGCAAGTATGACGGTGTGACGAGAGCCACATTGGGGAGATTGTAAGGCGCTCTGATTGCAAAGAGGGCCGCAAGTATGACGGAGTGGCGAGAGCCACATTGGGGAGATTGTAAGGCGCTTTGATTGCAAAGAGGGCCGCAAGTATGACGGAGTGGCGAGAGCCACATTAAGGAGATTGTTAGGCGCTTGGATGGCAAAGAGGGCCGCAAGTATAGCGGAGTGGCGAGAGCCACATTAGGGAGATGTAAGGCACTTGGATTGCAAAGAGGGCCGCAAGTATGGGGGAGTGACGAGAGCCACATTGGAGAGATTGTTAGACGCTTGTATTGCAAAGAGGGCCGCAAGTATGACGGTGTGACGAGAGCCACATTGGGGAGATTGTTAGGCGCTTGGATTGCAAAGAGGGCCGCAAGTATGACGGAGTGGCGAGAGCAACACTGGGGAGATGTAAGGCACTTGGATTGCAAAGAGAGCCGCAAGTATGGGGGAGTGACGAGAGCCACATTGGAGATATTGTAAGGCGCTCTGATTGCAAAGAGCCATATTGGGGAGATTGTTATGCGCTTGGATTGCAAAGAGGGCCGCAAGTATGACGGAGTGGCGAGAGCCACATAAGGGAGATTGTTAGGCGCTTGGATTTCAAAGAGGGCCGCAAGTATGACGAAGTGGCGAGAGCCACATTGGGGAGATTGTTAGGCGCTTGGAATGCAAAGAGGGCCTCAAGAATGGCGGAGTAGCGAGAGCCACATTAGGGAGATTGTTAGGCGCTTGGATTGCAAAGAGGGCCGCAAGTATGACGAAGTGGCGAGAGCCACATTGGGGAGATTGTTAGGCGCTTGGATTGCAAAGAGGGCCGCAAGTATGACGGTGTGACGAGAGCCACATTATGGAGATTGTTAGGCGCTTTGATTGCAAAGAGGGCCGCAAGTATGAAGGTGTGACGAGAGCCACATTAGGGAGATTGTTAGTTGTTTTGATTGCAAAGAGGGCCGCAAGTATGGTGGAGTGACGAAAGCCATATTGGGGAGATTGTTAGGCGCTTGGAATGCAAAGAGGGCCGCAAGAATGGCGGAGTGCCGAGAGCCACATCGGGGAGATTGTTACGCGTTTTGATTGCAAAGAGGGCCGCAAGTATGGTGGAGTGACGAGAGCCATATTGGGGAGATTGTAAGGCGCTCTGATTGCAAAGAGGGCCGCAAGTATGACGGAGTGGCGAGAGCAACATTGGGGAGATTGTTTGGTGCTTGGATGGCAAAGAGGGCCGCAAGTATGACGGTGTGACGAGAGATACATTGGTGAGATTGTAAGGCACTCTGATTGCAAAGAGGGCCGCAAGTATGACGGAGTGGCGAGAGCCACATTGGGGAGATTGTAAGGCGCTTTGATTGCAAAGAGGGCCGCAAGTATGACGGAGTGGCGAGAGCCACATTGAGGAGATTGTAAGGCGCTTGGATGGCAAAGAGGGCCGCAAGTATGGCGGAGTGGCGAGAGCCACATTAGGGAGATGTAAGGCACTTGGATTGCAAAGAGGGCCGCAAGTATGGGGGAGTGACGAGAGCCACATTGGAGAGATTGTTAGACGCTTGTATTGCAAAGAGGGCCGCAAGTATGACGGTGTGACGAGAGCCACATTGGGGAGATTGTTAGGCGCTTGGATTGCAAAGAGGGCCGCAAGTATGACGGAGTGGCGAGAGCAACACTGGGGAGATGTAAGGCACTTGCATTGCAAAGAGGGCCGCAAGTATGGGGAAGTGACGAGAGCCACATTGGAGAGATTGTAAGGCGCTCTGATTGCAAAGAGCCATATTGGGGAGATTGTTATGCGCTTGGATTGCAAAGAGGGCCGCAAGTATGACGAAGTGGCGAGAGCCACATTGAAGAGATTGTTAGGCGCTTGGATTGCAAAGAGGGCCTCAAGAATGGCGGAGTAGCGAGAGCCACATTAGGGAGATTGTTAGGCGCTTGGATTGCAAAGAGGGCCGCAAGTATGACGGTGTGACGAGAGCCACATTATGGAGATTGTAAGGCGCTCTGATTGCAAAGAGCCATATTGGGGAGATTGTTATGCGCTTGGATTGCAAAGAGGGCCGCAAGTATGACGAAGTGGCGAGAGCCACATTGAAGAGATTGTTAGGCGCTTGGATTGCAAAGAGGGCCTCAAGAATGGCGGAGTAGCGAGAGCCACATTAGGGAGATTGTTAGGCGCTTGGATTGCAAAGAGGGCCGCAAGTATGACGGTGTGACGAGAGCCACATTATGGAGATTGTTAGGCGCTTGGATTGCAAAGAGGGCCGCAAGTATGACGGTGTGACGAAGGCCACATTGGGGAGATTGTTAGGCGCTTGGATTGCAAAGAGGGCCTCAAGAATGGCGGAGTAGCGAGAGCCACATTAGGGAGATTGTTAGGCGCTTGGATTGCAAAGAGGGCCGCAAGTATGACGGTGTGACGAGAGCCACATTATGGAGATTGTTAGGCGCTTGGATTGCAAAGAGGGCCGCAAGTATGACGGTGTGACGAAGGCCACATTGGGGAGATTGTTAGGCGCTTGCATTGCAAAGAGGGCCGCAAGTATGACGGAGTGGCGAGAGCCACATTCGGGAGATTGTTAGGCGCTTGGATTGCAAAGAGGGCCGCAAGTATGACGGTGTGACGAGAGCCACATTGGGGAGATTGTTAGGCGCTTGGATTGCAAAGAGGGCCGCAAGTATGACGGAAAGGTGAGAGCCACATTGGGGAGATTGTTAGGCGCTTGGATTGCAAAGAGGGCCGCAAGAGTGACTGAGTGAAATTGCCACCTTGGGGAGATTGTAAGGCGCTCAGATTGCAAAGAGGGCCGCAAGTATGACGGAGTGGCGAGAGCCACATTGGGGAGATTGTTAGGCGCTCTGATTGCAAAGAGGGCCGCAAGTATGGCGGTGTGACGAGAGCCACATTGGGGAGATTGTAAGGCGCTTGGATTGCAAAGAGGGCCGCAAGTATGCCGGAGTGACGAGAGCCACATTGGAGAAATTGTTAGGCGCTTGGATTGCAAAGAGGGCCGCAAGAGTGACGGAGTGAAAGTGCCACCTTGGGGAGATTGTGAGGCGCTTGGATTGCAAAGAGGGCCGCAAGTATAACGAAGTGACGAAAGCAACACTGGGGAGATTTTTAGGCGCTCTGATTGCAAAGAGGGCCGCAAGTATGAAGGTTTGACGAGAGCCACATTGGGGAGATTGTTAGGCGTTTTGATTGCAAAGAGGGCTGCAAGTATGAAGGTTTGACGAGAGCCACATTGTGGAGATTGTTAGGCGTTTTGATTGCAAAGAGGGCCGCAAGTATGGTGGAGTGACGAGAGCCATATTGGGGAGATTGTTAGGCGCTTGGATTGCAAAGAGGGCCGCAAGAATGGCGGAGTGACGAAAGCCACATCGGGGAGATTGTAAGGCGCTCTGATTGCAAAGAGGGCCGCAAGTATGACGGAGTGGCGAGAGCCACATTGGGGACATTGTTAGGCGCTTGGATTGCAAAGAGGGCCGCAAGTTTAACGGAGTGGCGAGAGCAACACTGGGGAGATTGATAGGCGCTTTGATTGCAAAGAGGGCCGCAAGTATGACAGATTGTTAGGCGCTTGGATTTAAAAGAGGGCCGCAAGTATGACGGAGTGGCGAGAGCCACATCGGGGAGATTGTTAGGCGCTTGGATTGCAAAGAGGGCCGCAAGTATGACGGAGCGACGAGAGCCACATTGGGGAGATTGTTAACCGCTTGGATTGCAAAGAGGGCCGCAAGTATGACGGAGTGACGAGAGCCACATTGGGGAGTTTGTGAGGCGCTTGGATTGCAAAGAGGGCCGCAAGTATGACGGAGTGACGAGAGATACATTGGGGATATGTTAGGCACTTGGATTGCAAAGAGGGCCGCAAGTATGAAGGTTTGACGAGAGCCACATTGGGGAGATTGTTAAGCGTTTTGATTGCAAAGAGGGCCGCAAGTATGGTGGAGTGACGAGAGCCATATTGGGGAGATTGTTAGGCGCTTGGATTGCAAAGAGGGCCGCAAGAATGGCGGAGTGGCGAAAGCCACATCGGGGAGATTGTAAGGCGCTCTGATTGCAAAGAGGGCCGCAAGTATGACGGAGTGGCGAGAGCCACATTGGGGAGATTGTTAGGCGCTTGGATGGCAAAGAGGGCCGCAAGTATGACGGTGTGACGAGAGCCACATTAAGGACATAATTAGGCGCTTGGATTGCAAAGAGGGCCGCAAGTTTGACGGAGTGGCGAGAGCAACACTGGGGAGATTGTTAGGCGCTTTGATTGCACAGAGGGCCGCAAATATAGGTGGAGTGACGAGAGCCACATCGGGGAGATTGTTAGGCGCTTGGATTGCAAAGAGGGCCGCAAGAATGACGGAGTGGCGAGAGCCACATTGGGGAGATTGTTAGGCGCTTGGATTACAAAGAGGGCCGCAAGTATGGCGGAGTGACGAGAGCCACACTGGGGAGATTGTTAGGCGCTTGAAATGCAAAGAGGGCCGCAAGCATGACGGTGTGACGAGAGCCACATTGGGGAGATTGTTGGGCGCTCGGACTGCAAAGAGGGCCGCAAGTATGGCGGAGTGACGAGAACCACATTGAGAGATTGTTAGGCGCTTGGATTGCAAAGAGGGCCGCAAGTATGACAAAGTGACGAGAGCCACATTGGGGAGATTGTTAGGCGCTTGGATTGAAAAGAGGGCCGCAAGTATGACGGAGTGGCGAGAGCCACATCGGGGAGATTGTTAGGCGCTTTGATTGCAAAGAGGGCCGCAAGTATGACGGAGTGGCGAGAACCACATGGGGGAGATTGTTATGCGCTTGGATTGCAAAGAGGGCCGCAAGAGTGACGGAGTGAAAGTGCCACCTTAGGGAGATTGTGAGGCGCTTGGATTGCAAAGAGGGCCGCAAGTATGACGGAGTGGCGAGATCCACATTGGGGAGATTGTTAGGCGCTCTGATTCAAGAGGGCCGCAAGTATGCCGGAGTGACGAGAGCCACATTGGAGAGATTGTTAGGCGCTTGGATTGCAAAGAGGGCCGCAAGAGTGACGGAGTGAAAGTGCCACCTTGGGGAGATTGTTAGGCGCTTGGATTGCAAAGAGGGCCGCAAGTATGGCGGAGTGGCGAGAGCCATATTGGGGAGATTGTTAGGCACTTGGATTGCAAAGAGGGCCGCAAGTATGGGGGAGTGACGAGAGCCACATTGGAGAGATTGTGAGACGCTTGTATTGCAAAGAGGGCCGCAAGTATGACGGTGTGACGAGAGCCACATTTGGGAGATTGTTAGGCGCTTGGATTGCAAAGAGGGCCGCAAGTATGACGGAGTGGGAAAGCAACACTGGGGAGATTGTTAGGCGCTTGGATTGCAAAGAGGTCCGCAAGTATGACGGTGTGACGAGAGCCACATTGGGGACATTGTTAGGCGCTTGGATTGCAAAGTGGGCCGCAAGTATGACGGAGTGGCGAGAGCAACACTGGGGAGATTGTTAGGCGCTTTGATTGCACAGAGGGCCGCAAATATAGGTGGAGGGACGAGAGCCACATTGGGGAGATTGTTAGGCACTTGGATTGCAAAGAGGGCCGCAAGTATGGCGGAGTGACGAGAGCCACACTGAGGAGATTGTTAGGCGCTTGAATTGCAAAGAGGGCTGCAAGCATTACGGTTTGACGAGAGCCACATTGGGGAGATTGTTAGGCGCTTGGATGGCAAAGAGGGCCGCAAGTATGACGGAGTGACGAGAACCACATCGGGGAGATATTAAGGCGCTTGGATTGCAAAGAGGGCCGCAAGTATGACAAAGTGTCGAGAGCCACATTGGGGAGATTGTTAGGCGCTTGGATTGAAAAGAGGGCCGCAAGTATGACGGAGTGGCGAGAGCCACATCGGGGAGATTGTTATGCGCTTTGATTGCAAAGAGGGCCATAAGTATGACGGAGTGGCGAGTACCACATTGGGGAGACTGTTAGGCGCTTGGATTGCAAAGAGGGCCGCAAGTATGATTGAGTGGCGAGAGCCACATTGGGGAGATTGTTAGGCGTTTGGATTGCAAAGAGGGCCGCAAGTATGACGGTGTGACGAGAGCCACATTATGGAGATTGTAAGGCGCTTTGATTGCAAAGAGGGCCGCAAGTATGAAGGTGTGACGAGAGCCACATTAGGGAGATTGTTAGTTGTTTTGATTGCAAAGAGGGCCGCAAGTATGGTGGAGTGACGAAAGCCATATTGGGGAGATTGTTAGGCGCTTGGAATGCAAAGAGGGCCGCAAGAATGGCGGAGTGCCGAGAGCCACATCGGGGAGATTGTTACGCGTTTTGATTGCAAAGAGGGCCGAAAGTATGGTGGAGTGACGAGAGCCATATTGAGGAGATTGTAAGGCGCTCTGATTGCAAAGAGGGCCGCAAGTATGACGGAGTGGCGAGAGCAACATTGGGGAGATTGTTTGGTGCTTGGATGGCAAAGAGGGCCGCAAGTATGACGGTGTGACGAGAGCCACATTGGGGAGATTGTAAGGCGCTCTGATTGCAAAGAGGGCCGCAAGTATTACGGTGTGACGAGAGCCACATTAAGGACATAATTAGGCGCTTGGATTGCAAAGAGGGCCGCAAGTTTGACGGAGTGGCGAGAGCAACACTGGGGAGATTGTTAGGCGCTTTGATTGCACAGAGGGCCGCAAATATAGGTGGAGTGACGAGAGCCACATCGGGGAGATTGTTAGGCGCTTGGATTGCAAAGAGGGCCGCAAGAATGACGGAGGGTCGAGAGCCACATTGGGGAGATTGTTAGGCGCTTGGATTACAAAGAGGGCCGCAAGTATGGCAGAGTGACGAGAGCCACACTGGGGAGATTGTTAGGCGCTTGAATTGCAAAGAGGGCCGCAAGCATGACGGTGTGACGAGAGCCACATTGGGGAGATTGTTAGGCGCTTGGACTGCAAAGAGGGCCGCAAGTATGGCGGAGTGACGAGAACCACATCGAGAGATTGTTAGGCGCTTGGATTGCAAAGAGGGCCGCAAGTATGACAAAGTGACGAGAGCCACATTGGGGAGATTGTAAGGCGCTTGGATTGAAAAGAGGGCCGCAAGTATGACGGAGTGGCGAGAGCCACATCGGGGAGATTGTTAGGCGCTTTGATTGCAAAGAGGGCCGCAAGTATGACGGAGTGGCGAGAACCACATGGGGGAGATTGTTAGGCGCTTGGATTGCAAAGAGGGCCGCAAGAGTGACGGAGTGAAAGTGCCACCTTAGGGAGATTGTGAGGCGCTTGGATTGCAAAGAGGGCCGCAAGTATGACGGAGTGGCCAGATCCACATTGGGGAGATTGTTAGGCGCTCTGATTCAAGAGGGCCGCAAGTATGCCGGAGTGACGAGAGCCACATTGGAGAGATTGTTAGGCGCTTGGATTGCAAAAAGGGCCGCAAGAGTGACGGAGTGAAAGTGCCACCTTGGGGAGATTGTTAGGCGCTTGGATTGCAAAGAGGGCCGCAAGTATGGCGGAGTGGGAAAGCAACACTGGGGAGATTGTTAGGCGCTTGGATTGCAAAGAGGTCCGCAAGTATGACGGTGTGACGAGAGCCACATTGGGGACATTGTTAGGCGCTTGGATTGCAAAGTGGGCCGCAAGTATGACGGAGTGGCGAGAGCAACACTGGGGAGATTGTTAGGCGCTTTGATTGCACAGAGGGCCGCAAATATAGGTGGAGGGACGAGAGCCACATTGGGGAGATTGTTAGGCGCTTGGATTGCAAAGAGGGCCGCAAGTATGGCGGAGTGACGAGAGCCACACTGGGGAGATTGTTAGGCGCTTGAATTGCAAAGAGGGCTGCAAGCATTACGGTTTGACGAGAACCACATTGGGGAGATTGTTAGGTTCTTGGATGGCAAAGAGGGCCGCAAGTATGACGGAGTGACGAGAACCACATCGGGGAGATGGTAAGGCGCTTGGATTGCAAAGAGGGCCGCAAGTATGACAAAGTGTCGAGAGCCACATTGGGGAGATTGTTAGGCGCTTGGATTGAAAAGAGGGCCGCAAGTATGACGGAGTGGCGAGAGCCACATCGGGGAGATTGTTATGCGCTTTGATTGCAAAGAGGGCCGCAAGTATGACGGAGTGGCGAGTACCACATTGGGGAGACTGTTAGGCGCTTGGATTGCAAAGAGGGCCGCAAGTATGACGGAGTGGCGAGAGCCACATTGGGGAGATTGTTAGGCGTTTGGATTGCAAAGAGGGCCGCAAGTATGACAGTGTGACGAGAGCCACATTATGGAGATTGTTAAGCGCTTTGATTGCAAAGAGGGCCGCAAGTATGAAGGTGTGACGAGAGCCACATTAGGGAGATTGTTAGTTGTTTTGATTGCAAAGAGGGCCGCAAGTATGGTGGAGTGACGAAAGCCATATTGGGGAGATTGTTAGGCGCTTGGAATGCAAAGAGGGCCGCTAGAATGGCGGAGTGCCGAGAGCCACATCGGGGAGATTGTTACGCGTTTTGATTGCAAAGAGGGCCGCATGTATGGTGGAGTGACGAGAGCCATATTGGGGAGATTTTAAGGCGCTCTGATTGCAAAGAGGGCCGCAAGTATGACGGAGTGGCGAGAGCAACATTGGGGAGATTGTTTGGTGCTTGGATGGCAAAGAGGGCCGCAAGTATGACGGTGTGACGAGAGCCACATTGGGGAGATTGTAAGGCGCTCTGATTGCAAAGAGGGCCGCAAGTATGACGGAGTGGCGAGAGCCACATTGGGGAGATTGTAAGGCGCTTTGATTGCAAAGAGGGCCGCAAGTATGACGGACTGGCGAGAGCCACATTGAGGAGATTGTTAGGCGCTTGGATGGCAAAGAGGGCCGCAAGTATGGCGGAGTGGCGAGAGCCACATTAGGGAGATGTAAGGCACTTGGATTGCAAAGAATGCCGCAAGTATGAGGGAGTGACGAGAGCCACATTGGAGAGATTGTTAGACGCTTGTATTGCAAAGAGGGCCGCAAGTATGACGGTGTGACGAGAGCCACATTGGGGAGATTGTTAGGCGTTTGGATTGCAAAGAGGGCCGCAAGTATGACGGAGTGGCGAGAGCAACACTGGGGAGATTGTAAGGCGCTCTGATTGCAAAGAGGGCCGCAAGTATGGGGGAGTGACGAGAGCCACATTGGAGAGATTGTAAGGCGCTCTGATTGCAAAGAGCCATATTGGGGAGATTGTTATGCGCTTGGATTGCAAAGAGGGCCGCAAGTATGACGGAGTGGCGAGAGCCACATAAGGGAGATTGTTAGGCGCTTGGATTGCAAAGAGGGCCGCAAGTATGACGAAGTGGCGAGAGCCACATTGGGGAGATTGTTAGGCGCTTGGATTGCAAAGAGGGCCTCAAGAATGGCGGAGTAGCGAGAGCCACATTAGGGAGATTGTTAGGCGCTTGGATTGCAAAGAGGGCCGCAAGTATGACGAAGTGGCGAGAGCCACATTGGGGAGATTGTTAGGCGCTTGGATTGCAAAGAGGGCCTCAAGAATGGCGGACTGGCGAGATCCACATCGGGGAGATTGTAAGGCGCTCTGATTGCAAAGAGTCATATTGGGGAGATTATTATGCGCTTGGATTGCAAAGAGGGCCGCAAGTATGGTGGAGTGACGAGAGCCACATTAGAGAGATTGTTAGACGCTTGTATTGCAAAGAGGGCCGCAAGTATGACGGTTTTACGAGGGCCACCTTGGGGAGATTGTTAAGCGCTTGCATTGCAAAGAGGGCCGCAAGTATGACGGAGTGGCGAGAGCCACATTCGGGAGATTGTTAGGCGCTTGGATTGCAAAGAGGGCCGCAAGTATAACGGTGTGACGAGAGCCACATTGGGGAGTTTTTTAGGCGCTTGGATTGCAAAGAGGGCCGCAAGTATGACGGAAAGGTGAGAGCCACATTGGGGAGATTGTTAGGCGCTTGGATTGCAAAGAGGGCCGCAAGAGTGACTGAGTGAAATTGCCACCTTGGGGAAATTGTAAGGCGCTTGGATTGCAAAGAGGGCCGCAAGTATGACGGAGTGGCGAGAGCCACATTGGGGAGATTGTTAGGCGCTCTGATTGCAAAGAGGGCCGCAAGTTTGGCGGTGTGACGAGAGCCACATTGGGGAGATTGTAAGGCGCTTGGATTGCAAAGAGGGCCGCAAGAATGCCGGACTGACGAGAGCCACATTGGAGAAATTGTTAGGCGCTTGGATTACAAAGAGGGCCGCAAGAGTGACGGAGTGAAAGTGCCACCTTGGGGAGATTGTGAGGCGCTTGGATTGCAAAGAGGGCCGCAAGTATAACGAAGTGACGAGAGCAACACTGGGGAGATTCTTAGGCGCTCTGATTGCAAAGAGGGCCGCAAGTATGAAGGTTTGACGAGAGCCACATTGGGGAGATTGTTAGGCGTTTTGATTGCAAAGAGGGCTGCAAGTATGAAGGTTTGACGAGAGCCACATTGGGGAGATTGTTAGGCGTTTTGATTGCAAAGAGGGCCGCAAGTATGGTGGAGTGACGAGAGCCATATTGGGGAGATTGTTAGGCGCTTGGATTGCAAAGAGGGCCGCAAGAATGGCGGAGTGACGAAAGCCACATCGGGGAGATTGTAAGGCGCTCTGATTGCAAAGAGGGCCGCAAGTATGACGGAGTGGCGAGAGCCACATTGGGGACATTGTTAGGCGCTTGGATTGCAAAGAGGGCCGCAAGTTTAACGGAGTGGCGAGAGCAACACTGGGGAGATTGATAGGCGCTTTGATTGCAAAGAGGGCCGCAAGTATGACAGATTGTTAGGCGCTTGGATTTAAAAGAGGGCCGCAAGTATGACGGAGTGGCGAGAGCCACATCGGGGAGATGGTTAGGCGCTTGGATTGCAAAGAGGGCCGCAAGTATGACGGTGTGGCGAGAGCCACATTGGGAAGATTGTTAGGCGTTTGGATTGCAAAGAGGGCCGCAAGTATGACGGTGTGACGAGAGCCACATTAGGGAGATTGTTAGGAGTTTTGATTGCAAAGAGGGCCGCAAGTATGGTTAAGTGATGAGAGCCATATCGGGGAGTTTGTTAGGCGCTTGGATTGCAAAGAGGGCCGAGAGAATGGCGGAGTGGCGAGAGCCACATCGGGGAGATTGTTAGGCGCTCTGATTGCAAAGAGGGCCGCAAGTATGACGGAGTGGCGAGAGCCACATTGGGGAGATTGTAAGGCGCTTGGATTGCAAAGAGGGCCGCAAGAGTGATGGAGTGAAAGTGCCACCTTGGGGAGATTGTGAGGCGCTTCGATTGCAAAGAGGGCCGCAAGTATGACGGTGTGACGAGAGCAACACTGGGGAGATTTTTAGGCGCTTGGATTGCAAAGAGGGCCGCAAGTATGACAGAGTGGCGAGAGCCACATTGGGATGATTGTAAGGCGCTTGGATTGCAAAGAGGGCCGCCAGAATGGCGGAGTGGCGAAAGCCACATCGGGGAGATTGTAAGGCGCTCTGATTGCAAAGAGGGCCGCAAGTATGACGGAGTGGCGAGAGCCACATTGGGGAGATTGTTAGGCGCTTGGATGGCAAAGAGGGCCGCAAGTATGACGGTGTGACGAGAGCCACATTGGGGACATAATTAGGCGCTTGGATTGCAAAGAGGGCCGCAAGTTTGACGGAGTGGCGAGAGCAACACTGGGGAGATTGTTAGGCGCTTTGATTGCACAGAGGGCCGCAAATATAGGTGGACTGACGAGAGCCACATTAGGGAGATTGTAAGGCGCTTGGATTGCAAAGAGGGCCGCAAGTATGACGGAGTGGCGAGAGCCACATTGGGGAGATTGTAAGGCGCTTGGATTGCAAAGAGGGCCGCAAGTATGGCGGAGTGACGAGAGCCACACTTGGGAGATTGTTAGGCGCTTGAATTGCAAAGGGGGCCGCAAGCATGACGGTGTGACGAGAGCCACATTGGGGAGATTGTTAGGCGCTTGGACTGCAAATAGGGCCGCAAGTATGGCGGAGTGACGACAACCACATCGAGAGATTGTTAGGCGCTTGGATTGCAAAGAGGGCCGCAAGTATGACAAAGTGACGAGAGCCACATTGGGGAGATTGTTAGGCGCTTGGATTGAAAAGAGGGCCGCAAGTATGACGGAGTGGCGAGAGCCACATCGGGGAGATTGTGAGGCGCTTTGATTGCAAAGAGGGCCGCAAGTATGACGGAGTGGCGAGAACCACATGGGGGAGATTGTTAGGCGCTTGGATTGCAAAGAGGGCCGCAAGTATGACGGAGTGGCGAGAGCCACATTGGGGAAATTGTTTCTCAATCTGATTGCAAAGAGGGCCGCAAGTATGCCGGAGTGACGAGAGCCACATTGGAGAGATTGTTAGGCGCTTGGATTGAAAAGAGGGCCGCAAGAGTGACGGAGTGAAAGTGCCACCTTGGGGAGATTGTGAGGCGCTTGGATTGCAAAGAGGGCCGCAAGTATAACGAAGTGACGAGAGCAACACTGGGGAGATTTTAAGGCGCTTGGATTGCAAAGAGGGCCGCAAGTATGACGGAATGGCGAGAGCCACATCGGGGAGATTGTAAGGCGCTCTGATTGCAAAGAGGGCCGCAAGTATGGTGGAGTGACGAGAGCCACATTGGAGAGATTATTAGACGCTTGTATTGCAAAGAGGGCCGCAAGCATGACGGTGTGACGAGAGCCACATTGGGGAAATTGTTAGGCGCTTGGATTGCAAAGAGGGCCGCAAGTATGACGGAGTGGCGAGAGCAACACTGGGGAGATGTTAGGCACTTGGATTGCAAAGAGGGCCGCAAGTATGGGGGAGTGACGAGAGCCACATTGGAGAGATTGTTAGACGCTTGTATTGCAAAGAGGGCCGCAAGTATGACAATGTGACGAGAGCCACATTGGGGAGATTGTAAGGCGCTTGGATTGCAAAGAGGGCCGCAAGTATGACGGAGTATCGAGAGCCACATCGAGGAGATTGTTAGGCGCTTGGATTGCAAAGAGGGCCGCAAGTATGACGGAGTAGCGAGAGCCACATTAGGGAAATTGTTAGGCGCTTGGATTGCAAAGAGGGCCGCGAGTATGACGAAGTGGCGAAAGCCACATTGGGGAGATTGTTAGGCGCTTGGATTGCAAAGAGGGCCGCAAGTATGACGGAGTGGCGAGAGCCACATTGGGGAGATTGTTAGGCGCTTGGATTGCAAAGAGGGCCGCAAGTATGGCGGTGTGATGAGAGTACCTTGGGGAGATTGTTAGGCGTTTGGATTGCAAAGAGGGCCGCAAGTATGGCGGAGTGGCGAGAGCCACATCGGGGAGATTGTAAGGCGCTTGGATTGCAAAGAGGGCCGCAAGTATGACGGTGTGGCGAGAGCCACATTGGGGAGATTGTTAGGCGTTTTGATTGCAAAGAGGGCCGCAAGTATGACGGTGTGACGAGAGCCACATTAGGGAGATTGTTAGGAGTTTTGATTGCAAAGAGGGCCGCAAGTATGGTGGAGTGATGAGAGCCATATCGGGGAGATTGTTAGGCGCTTGGATTGCAAAGAGGGCCGAGAGAATGGCGGAGTGGCGAGAGCCACATCGGGGAGATTGTTAGGCGCTCTGATTGCAAAGAGGGCCGCAAGTATGACGGAGTGGCGAGAGCCACATTGGGGAGATTGTTAGGCGCTTGGATTTCAAAGAGGGCCGCAAGAGTGATGGAGTGAAAGTGCCACCTTGGGGAGATTGTGAGGCGCTTCGATTGCAAAGAGGGCCGCAAGTATGACGGTGTGACGAGAGCAACACTGGGGAGATTTTTAGGCGCTTGGATTGCAAAGAGGGCCGCAAGTATGACGGAGTGGCGAGAGCCACATTGGGATGATTGTTAGGCGCTTGGATTGCAAAGAGGGCCGCAAGTATGACGGTGCGACGAGAGCCACATTGGGGGATTGTTATGCGCTTGGATTGCAAAGAGGGCCGCAAGTATGACGGAGTGACGAGAGATACATTCGGGATATGTTAGGCACTTGGATTGCAAAGAGGGCCGCAAGTATGAAGGTTTGACGAGAGCCACATTGGGGAGATTGTTAGTCGTTTTGATTGCAAAGAGGGCCGCAAGTATGGTGGAGTGACGAGAGCCATATTGGGGAGATTGTTAGGCGCTTGGATTGCAAAGAGGGCCGCAAGAATGGCGGAGTGGCGAAAGCCACATCAGGGAGATTGTAAGGCGCTCTGATTGCAAAGAGGGCCGCAAGTATGACGGAGTGGCGAGAGCCACATTGGGGAGATTGTTAGGCGCTTGGATGGCAAAGAGGGCCGCAAGTATGATGGTGTGACGAGAGCTACATTGGGGACATAATTAGGCGCTTGGATTGCAAAGAGGGCCGCAAGTTTGACGGAGTGGCGAGAGCAACACTGGGGAGATTGTTAGGCGCTTTGATTGCACAGAGGGCCGCAAATATAGGTGGAGTGACGAGAGCCACATTGGGGAGATTGTTAGGCGCTTGGATTGCAAAGAGGGCCGCAAGTATGACGGAGTGGCGAGAGCCACATTGGGGAGATTGTAAGGCGCTTGGATTGCAAAGAGGGCCGCAAGTATGGCGGAGTGACGAGAGCAACACTGGGGAGATTGTTAGGCGCTTTGATTGCACAGAGGGCCGCAAATATAGGTGGGGTGACGAGAGCCACATTGGGGAGATTGTTAGGCGCTTGGATTGCAAAGAGGGCCGCAAGTATGGCGGAGTGACGAGAGCCACACTGGGGAGATTGTAAGGCGCTTGAATTGCAAAGAGGGCCGCAAGCATAACGGTTTGACGAGAGCCACATTGGGGAGATTGTTAGGTGCTTGGATGGCAAAGAGGGCCGCAAGTATGACGGAGTGACGAGAACCACATCGGGGAGATTGTTAGGCGCTTGGATTGCAAAGAGGGCCGCAAGTATGACAAAGTGACGAGAGCCACATTGGGGAGATTGTTAGGCGCTTGGATTGCAAAGAGGGCCGCAAGTATGACGAAGTGGCGAGAGCCACATTGGGGAGATTGTTAGGCGCTTGGATTGCAAAGAGGGCCGCAAGTATGACGGAGTGGCGAGAGCCACATTGGGGAGATTGTTAGGCGCTCTGATTACAAAGAGGGCCGCAAGTATGGCGGAGTATCGAGAGCCACGTCGGGGAGATTGTTAGGCGCTTGGATTGCAAAGAGGGCCGCAAGAATGACGGAGTAGCGAGGGCCACATTTAGGAGATTGTTAGGCGCTTGGATTGCAAAGAGGGCCGCAAGTATGGCGGTGAGATGAGAGTCACATTGGGGAGATTGTTAGGCTTTTGATTGCAAAGAGGGCCGCAAGTATGGCGGAGTAGCGAGAGCCACATAAGGGAGATTGTTAGGCGCTTGATTGCAAAGAGGGCCGCAAGTATGACAGAGTGACGAGAGCCACATTGGGGAGATTGTAAGGCGCTTGGATTGCAAAGAGGGCCGCAAGTATGACGGAGTGGCGAGAGCCACATAAGTGAGATTGTTAGGCACATGGATTGCAAAGAGGGCCGCAAGTATGACGGTGTGACGAGAGCCACATTAGGGAAATTGTTAGGCGTTTTGATTGCAAAGAGGGCCGCAAGTATGGTGGAGTGACGAGAGCCATATTGGGGAGATTGTAAGGAGCTTGGATTGCAAAGAGGGCCGCAAGAATGGCGGAGTGGTGAGAGCCACATCGGGGAGATTGTAAGGCGCTCTGATTGCAAAGAGGGCCGCAAGTATGACGGAGTGGCGAGAGCCACATTGGGGAGATTGTTAGGCGCTTGGATTGCAAAGAGGGCCGCAAGAGTGATGGAGTGAAAGTGCCACCTTGGGGAGATTGTGAGGCGCTTGGATTGCAAAGAGGGCTGCAAGTATGACGGTGTGACGAGAGCAACACTGGGGAGATTTTTAGGCGCTTGGATTGCAAAGAGGAACGCAAGTATGACGGAGTGGCGAGAGCCACATTGGGATGATTGTTAGGCGCTTGGATTGCAAAGTGGGCCGCCAATATGACGGTGTGACGAGAGCCACATTGGGGGATTGTTATGCGCTTGGATTGCAAAGAGGGCCGCAAGTATGAAGGTTTGACGAGAGCCACATTGGGGAGATTGTTAGGCGTTTTGATTGCAAAGAGGGCCGCAAGTATGGTGGAGTGACGAGAGCCATATTGGGGAGATTGTTAGGCGCTTGGATGGCAAAGAGGGCCGCAAGTATGACGGTGTGACGAGAGCCACATTGGGGAGATTGTAAGGCGCTCTGATTGCAAAGAGGGCCGCAAGTATGACGGAGTGGCGAGAGCCACATTGGGGAGATTGTTAGGCGCTTGGATGGCAAAGAGGGCCGCAAGTATGACGGAGTGACGAGAGCCACATTGGGGAGTTTGTTAGGCGCTTGGATTGCAAAGGTGGCCCGCAAGTATGGCGGAGTGGCGAGAGCCACATCGGGGAGATTGTAAGGCGCTTGGATTGCAAAGAGGGCAGCAAGTATGACGGAGTAACGAGATCCACATCGGAGAGATTGTTAGGCGCTTGGATTGCAAAGAAGGCCCCAAGTATGGCGGAGTGACGAGAGCCACATTGGGGAGATTGTTAGGCGTTTTGATTGCAAAGAGGGCCGCAAGTATGGTGAAGTGGTGAGAGCTATATTGGGGAGATTGTTAGGCGCTTGGATTGCAAAGAGGGCCGCGAGTATGACGGAGTGGCGAGAGCCACATTAGGGAGATTGTAAGGCGCTTGGATTGCAAAGAGGGCCGCAAGTATGGCGGAGTGGTGAGAGCCACATTAGGGAGATTGTTAGGCGCTTGGATTGCAAAGAGGGCCGCAAGTATGGAAGAGTGGCGAGAGCCACATTAGGAAGGTAAGGCACTTGGATTGCAAAGAGGGCCGCAAGTATGGTGGAGTGACGAGAGCCACATTGGAGAGATTGTTAGACGCTTCTATTGCAAAGAGGGCCGCAAGTATGACGGTGTGACGAGAGCCACATTGGGGAGATTGTTAGGCGCATGGATTGCAAAGAGGGCCGCAAGTATGACGGAGTGGGAAAGCAACACTGGGGAGATTGTTAGGCGCTTGGATTGCAAAGAGGGCCGCAAGTATGGTGCAGTGACGAGAGCCACATTGGGAAGATTGTTAGGTGCTTGGATTGCAAAGAGGGCCGCAAAAATGGCGGAGTGGCGAGATCCACATCGGGGAGATTGTAAGAAGCTCTGATTGCAAAGAGGGCCGCAAGTATGACGAAGTGACGAGAGCCACATTGGGGAGATTGTTAGGCGCTCTGATTGCAAAGAGGGCCGCAAGTATGGCGGTGTGACGAGAGCCACATTGGGGAAATTGTTAGGCACTTGGATTTCAAAGAGGGCCGCAAGTATGACGGAGTGGCGAGAGCAACATTGGGGAGATTGTGAGGCGCTTGGATTGCAAAGAGGGCCGCAAGTATGACGGAGTGACGACAGGCCCATTTGGGAGATGTGAGGCGCTTGGATTGCAAAGAGGGCCGCAAGTATGACGGAGTGACGACAGGCCCATTTGAGAGATGTGAGGCACTTGGATTGCAAAGAGGGCCGCAAGTATGGTGGAGTGACGAGAGCCACATTGGGGAGATAATTAGGCGTTTGGATTGCAAAGAGGGCCGCAAGTATGACGGTGTGAAGAGAGCCACATTGGGGAAATTTTTAGGCACTTGGATTGCAAAGAGGGCCGCAGGTATGACGGAGCGACGAGAGCCACATTGGGGAGATTGTTAGGCGCTTGGATTGAAAAGAGGGCCGCAAGTATGACGGTGTGAAGAGAGCCACATTGGGGAGATTGTTAGGCGCTTGGTTTGCAAAGAGGGCCGCAAGTATGACGGAGTGGCGAGAGCAACACTGGGGAGATTGTTAGACGCTTGGATTGCAAAGAGGGCCGCAAGTATGAAGGAGTGGCGAGAGCCACATTGGGGAAATTGTTAGGCAATCTGATTGCAAAGAGGGCCGCAAGTATGCCGGAGTGACGAGAGCCACATTGGACTGATTGTTAGGCGCTTGGATTGCAAAGAGGGCCGCAAGAGTGACGGAGTGAAAATGCCACCTTGGGGAGATTGTGAGGCGCTTGGATTGCAAAGAGGGCCGCAAGTATAACGAAGTGACGAGAGCAACACTGGGGAGATATTAAGGCGCTTGGATTGCAAAGAGGGCCGCAAGTATGACGGAATGGCGAGAGCCACATCGGGGAGATTGTAAGGCGCTCTGATTGCAAAGAGGGCCGCAAGTATGACGGAGTGGCGAGAGCCACATTGGGAAGATTGTTAGGCGCTTGGATGGTAAAGAGGGCCGCAAGTATGACGGTGTGACGAGAGCCACATTGGGGACATTGTTAGGCGCTTGGATTGTAAAGTGGGCTTCAAGTATGACGGAGTGGCGAGAGCAACACTGGGGAGATTGTTAGGCGCTTTGATTGCACAGAGGGCCGCAAATATAGGTGGGGTGACGAGAGCCACATTGGGGAGATTGTTAGGCGCTTGGATTGCAAAGAGGGCCGCAAGTATGGCGGAGTGACGAGAGCCACACTGGGGAGATTGTAAGGCGCTTGAATTGCAAAGAGGGCCGCAAGCATAACGGTTTGACGAGAGCCACATTGGGGAGATTGTTAGGCGCTTGGATGGCAAAGAGGGCCGCAAGTATGACGGAGTGACGAGAACCACATCGGGGAGATTGTTAGGCGCTTGGATTGCAAAGAGGGCCGCAAGTATGACAAAGTGACGAGAGCCACATTGGGGAGATTGTTAGGCGCTTGGATTGAAAAGAGGGCTGCAAGTATGACGGAGTGGCGAGAGCCACATCGGGGAGATTGTTATGCGCTTTGATTGCAAAGAGGGCCGCAAGTATGACGGAGTGGCGAGACCGCATTGGGGAGATTGTTAGGTGCTTGGATTGCAAAGAGGCCCGCAAGTATGTCAGAGTGGCGACAGCCACATTGGGGAGATTGTTAGGCGCTTGAATTGCAAAGAGGGCCGCAAGTATGACGGTGTGACGAGAGCCACATTGGGGATATTGTTAGGCACTTTGATTGCAAAGAGGGCCGCAAGTATGGTGGAGTGACAAGAGCCATATTGGGGAGATTGTTAGGCGCTTGGATTGCAAAGAGGGCCGCAAGAATGGCGGAGTGGCGAGAGCCACATCGGGGAGATTGTCAGGCGCTCTGATTGCAAAGAGGACCGCAAGTATGACGGAGTGGCGAGAGAAACATTGGGGAGATTGTTAGGCGCTTGGATGGCAAAGAGGGCCGCAAGTATGACGGTGTGACGAAAGCCACATTGGGGAGATTGTAAGGCGCTCTGATTGCAAAGAGGGCCGCAAGTATAACGGAGTGGCGAGAGCCACATTGGGGAGATTGTTAGGCGCTTGGATGGCAAAGAGGGCCGCATGTATGGCGGAGTGGCGAGAGCCACATTAGGGAGATGTTAGGCACTTGGATTGCAAAGAGGGCCGCAAGTATGGTGGAGTGACGAGAGCCACATTGGAGAGATTATTAGACGCTTGTATTGCAAAGAGGGCCGCAAGTATGACGGTGTGACGAGAGCCACATTGGGGAGATTGTTAGGCGCTTGGATTGCAAAGAGGGCCGCAAGTATGACGGAGTGGCGAGAGCAACACTGGGGAGATGTTAGGCACTTGGATTGCAAAGAGGGCCGCAAGTATGGGGGAGTGACGAGAGCCACATTGGAGAGATTGTTAGACGCTTGTATTGCAAAGAGGGCCGCAAGTATGACGGTGTGACGAGCGCCACATTGGGGAGATTGTTAGGCGCTTGGATTGCAAAGAGGGCCGCAAGTATGACGGAGTGGCGAGAGCAACACTGGGGAGATTGTAAGGCGCTTGGATTGCAAAGAGGGCCGCAAGTATGGTGAAGTGATGAGAGCCACATTGGGAAGATTGTTAGGTGCTTGGATTGCAAAGAGGGCCGCAAGAATGACGGTGTGACGAGAGCCACATTGGGGAGATTGTTAGGCGCTTGGATTGCAAAGAGGGCCGCAAGTATGACAGAGTGACGAGAGCCTTATTGGGGAGATTGTGAGGCGCTTGGATTGCAAAGAGGGCCGCAAGTTTGACGGAGTGACGACAGGCCCATTTGGGAGATGTGAGGCACTTGGATTGCAAAGAGGGCCGCAAGTATGGTGGAGTGACGAGAGCCACATTGCGGAGATTGTAAGGCGTTTGGATTGCAAAGAGGGCCGCAAGTATGACGGTGTGAAGAGAGCCACATTGGGGAAATTGAAAGGCACTTGGATTGCAAAGAGGGCCGCAAGTATGACGGATTGGCAAGCCACATTGGGGAGATTGTTAGGCGCTTGGATTGCAAAGACGGCCGCAAGTATGACGGAGTGGCGAGAGCCACATTGGGGAGATTGTTAGGCGCTTGGATGGCAAAGAGGGCCGCAAGTATGCGGAGTGGCGAGAGCCATATTGGGGAGATTGTTAGGAGCTTGGATTTCAAAGAGGGCCGCAAGTATGGCGGAGTGGCGAGAGCCACATTAGGGAGATGTTAGGCACTTGGATTGCAAAGAGGGCCGCAATTATGGGGGAGTGACGAGAGCCACATTGGAGTGTGTGAGACGCTTGTGTTGCAAAGAGGGCCGCAATTATGACGGTGTGACGAGAGCCACATTGGGGAGATTGTTAGGCGCTTGGATTGCAAAAAGGGCCGCAAGTATGACGGAGTGGGAAAGCAACACTGGGGAGCTTGTTAGGCGCTTGGATTGCAAAGAGGGCCGCAAGTATGGTGCAGTGACGAGAGCCACATTGGGAAGATTGTAAGGTGCTTGGATTGCAAAGAGGGCCGCAAGAATGGCAGAGTGGCGAGATCCACATCGGGGAGATTGTAAAAAGCTCTGATTGCAAAGAGGGCCGCAAGTATGACGAAGTGACGAGAGCCACATTGGGGAGATTGTTAGGCGCTCTGATTGCAAAGAGGGCCGCAAGTAAGGCGGTGTGACGAGAGCCACATTGGGGAGATTGTTTGGCACTTGGATTGCAAAGAGGGCCGCAAGTATGACGGAGCGACGAGAGCCACATTGGGGAGATTGTAAGGCGCTTGGATTGCCAAGAGGGCCGCAAGTATGGTGGAGTTACGAGAGCCACACTGGGGAGATTGTTAGGCGCTTGGATTGCAAAGAGGGCCGCAAGTATGACGGTGTGACGAGAGCCACATTGGGGAGATTGTAAGGCGCTTGGATTGCAAAGAGGGCCGCAAGTATGACGGAGTGGCGAGAGCAACACTGGGGAGATGTTAGGCACTTGGATTGCAAAGAGGGCCGCAAGTATTGGGGAGTGACGAGAGCCACATTGGAGAGATTGTTAGACGCTTGTATTGCAAAGAGGGCCGCAAGTATGACAATGTGACGAGAGCCACATTGGGGAGATTGTTAGGCGCTTGGATTGCAAAGAGGGCCGCAAGTATGACGGAGTATCGAGAGCCACATCGAGGAGATTGTTAGGCGCTTGGATTGCAAAGAGGGCCGCAAGTATGACGGAGTAGCGAGAGCCACATTAGGGAAATTTTTAGGCGCTTGGATTGCAAAGAGGGCCGCAAGTATGACGAAGTGGCGAGAGCCACATTGGGGAGATTGTTAGGCGCTTGGATTGCAAAGAAGGCCGCAAGTATGACGGAGTGGCGAGAGCCACATTGGGGAGATTGTTAGGCGTTTTGATTGCAAAGAGGGCTGCAAGTATGAAGGTTTGACGAGAGCCACATTGGGGAGATTGTTAGGCGTTTTGATTGCAAAGAGGGCCGCAAGTATGGTGGAGTGACGAGAGCCATATTGGGGAGATTGTTAGGCGCTTGGATTGCAAAGAGGGCCGCAAGAATGGCGGAGTGACGAAAGCCACATCGGGGAGATTGTAAGGCGCTCTGATTGCAAAGAGGGCCGCAAGAGAGCCACATTGGGGACATTGTTAGGCGCTTGGATTGCAAAGAGGGCCGCAAGTTTAACGGAGTGGCGAGAGCAACACTGGGGAGATTGATAGGCGCTTTGATTGCAAAGAGGGCCGCAAGTATGACAGATTGTTTGGCGCTTGGATTTAAAAGAGGGCCGCAAGTATGACGGAGTGGCGAGAGCCACATCGGGGAGATGGTTAGGCGCTTGGATTGCAAAGAGGGCCGCAAGAATGGCGGAGTGACGAAAGCCACATCGGGGAGATTGTAAGGCGCTCTGATTGCAAAGAGGGCCGCAAGAGAGCCACATTGGGGACATTGTTAGGCGCTTGGATTGCAAAGAGGGCCGCAAGTTTAACGGAGTGGCGAGAGCAACACTGGGGAGATTGATAGGCGCTTTGATTGCAAAGAGGGCCGCAAGTATGACAGATTGTTTGGCGCTTGGATTTAAAAGAGGGCCGCAAGTATGACGGAGTGGCGAGAGCCACATCGGGGAGATGGTTAGGCGCTTGGATTGCAAAGAGGGCCGCAAGTATGACGGTGTGGCGAGAGCCACATTGGGGAGATTGTTAGGCGTTTGGATTGCAAAGAGGGCCGCAAGTATGACGGTGTGACGAGAGCCAAATTAGGGAGATTGTTAGGAGTTTTGATTGCAAAGAGGGCCGCAAGTATGCTTAAGTGATGAGAGCCATATCGGGGAGATTGTTAGGCGCTTGGATTGCAAAGAGGGCCGAGAGAATGGCGGAGTGGCGAGAGCCACATCGGGGAGATTGTTAGGCGCTCTGATTGCAAAGAGGGCCGCAAGTATGACGGAGTCGCGAGAGCCACATTGGGGAGATTGTAAGGCGCTTGGATTGCAAAGAGGGCCGCAAGAGTGATGGAGTGAAAGTGCCACCTTGGGGAGATTGTGAGGCGCTTCGATTGCAAAGAGGGCCGCAAGTATGACGGTGTGACGAGAGCAACACTGGGGAGATTTTTAGGCGCTTGGATTGCAAAGAGGGCCGCAAGTATGACAGAGTGGCGAGAGCCACATTGGGATGATTGTAAGGCGCTTGGATTGCAAAGAGGGCCGCCAGAATGGCGGAGTGGCGAAAGCCACATCGGGGAGATTGTAAGGCGCTCTGATTGCAAAGAGGGCCGCAAGTATGACGGAGTGGCGAGAGCCACATTGGGGAGATTGTTAGGCGCTTGGATGGCAAAGAGGGCCGCAAGTATGACGGTGTGACGAGAGCCACATTGGGGACATAATTAGGCGCATGGATTGCAAAGAGGGCCGCAAGTTTGACGGAGTGGCGAGAGCAACACTGGGGAGATTGTTAGGCGCTTTGATTGCACAGAGGGCCGCAAATATAGGTGGACTGACGAGAGCCACATTGGGGAGATTGTTAGGCGCTTGGATTGCAAAGAGGGCCGCAAGTATGACGGAGTGGCGAGAGCCACATTGGGGAGATTGTAAGGCGCTTGGATTGCAAAGAGGGCCGCAAGTATGGCGGAGTGACGAGAGCCACACTTGGGAGATTGTTAGGCGCTTGAATTGCAAAGAGGGCCGCAAGCATGACGGTGTGACGAGAGCCACATTGGGGAGATTGTTAGGCGCTTGGACTGCAAATAGGGCCGCAAGTATGGCGGAGTGACGACAACCACATCGAGAGATTGTTAGGCGCTTGGATTGCAAAGAGGGCCGCAAGTATGACGGAGTGGCGAGAACCACATGGGGGAGATTGTTAGGCGCTTGGATTGCAAAGAGGGCCGCAAGTATGACGGAGTGGCGAGAGCCACATTGGGGAAATTGTTTCTCAATCTGATTGCAAAGAGGGCCGCAAGTATGCCGGAGTGACGAGAGCCACATTGGAGAGATTGTTAGGCGCTTGGATTGAAAAGAGGGCCGCAAGAGTGACGGAGTGAAAGTGCCACCTTGGGGAGATTGTGAGGCGCTTGGATTGCAAAGAGGGCCGCAAGTATAACGAAGTGACGAGAGCAACACTGGGGAGATTTTAAGGCGCTTGGATTGCAAAGAGGGCCGCAAGTATGACGGAATGGCGAGAGCCACATCGGGGAGATTGTAAGGCGCTCTGATTGCAAAGAGGGCCGCAAGTATGACGGAGTGGCGAGAGCCACATTTGGAAGATTGTTAGGCGCTTGGATGGCAAAGAGGGCCGCAAGTATGACGGTGTGATGAGAGCCACATTGGGGACATTGTTAGGCGCTTGGATTGCAAAGTGGGCCGCAAGTATGACGGAGTGGCGAGAGCAACACTGGGGAGATTGTTAGGCGCTTTGATTGCACAGAGGGCCGCAAATATAGGTGGGGTGACGAGAGCCACATTGGGGAGATTGTTAGGCGCTTGGATTGCAAAGAGGGCCGCAAGTATGGCGGAGTGACGAGAGCTACACTGGGGAGATTGTTAGGCGCTTGAATTGCAAAGAGGGCCGCAAGCATAACGGTTTGACGAGAGCCACATTGGGGAGATTGTAAGGCGCTTGGATTGAAAAGAGGGCCGCAAGTATGACGGAGTGGCGAGAGCCACATCGGGGAGATTGTTATGCGCTTTGATTGCAAAGAGGGCCGCAAGTATGACGGATTGGCGAGAACCGTATTGGGGAGATTGTTAGGTTTTTGGATTGCAAAGAGGGCCGCAAGTATGACGGAGTGGCGAGAGCCACATTGGGGAGATTGTTAGGCGCTTAAATGGCAAAGAGGGCCGCAAGTATGGCGGAGTGGCGAGAGCCACATTAGGGAGATGTTAGGCACTTGGATTGCAAAGAGGGCTGCAAGTATGGTGGAGTGACGAGAGCCACATTGGAGAGATTATTAGACGCTTGTATTGCAAAGAGGGCCGCAAGTATGACGGTGTGACGAGAGCCACATTGGGGAAATTGTTAGGCGCTTGGATTGCAAAGAGGGCCGCAAGTATGACGGAGTGGCGAGAGCAACACTGGGGAGATGTTAGGCACTTGGATTGCAAAGAGGGCCGCAAGTATGGGGGAGTGACGAGAGCCACATTGGAGAGATTGTTAGACGCTTGTATTGCAAAGAGGGCCGCAAGTATGACAATGTGACGAGAGCCACATTGGGGAGATTGTAAGGCGCTTGGATTGCAAAGAGGGCCGCAAGTATGACGGAGTATCGAGAGCCACATCGAGGAGATTGTTAGGCGCTTGGATTGCAAAGAGGGCCGCAAGTATGACGGAGTAGCGAGAGCCACATTAGGGAAATTGTTAGGCGCTTGGATTGCAAAGAGGGCCGCAAGTATGACGAAGTGGCGAAAGCCACATTGGGGAGATTGTTAGGCGCTTGGATTGCAAAGAGGGCCGCAAGTATGACGGAGTGGCGAGAGCCACATTGGGGAGATTGTTAGGCGCTTGGATTGCAAAGAGGGCCGCAAGTATGGCGGTGTGATGAGAGTACCTTGGGGAGATTGTTAGGCGTTTGGATTGCAAAGAGGGCCGCAAGTATGGCGGAGTGGCGAGAGCCACATCGGGGAGATTGTTAGGCGCTTGGATTGCAAAGAGGGCCGCAAGTATGACGGTGTGGCGAGAGCCACATTGGGGAGATTGTTAGGCGTTTGGATTGCAAAGAGGGCCGCAAGTATGACGGTGTGACGAGAGCCACATTAGGGAGATTGTTAGGAGTTTTGATTGCAAAGAGGGCCGCAAGTATGGTGGAGTGATGAGAGCCATATCGGGGAGATTGTTAGGCGCTTGGATTGCAAAGAGGGCCGAGAGAATGGCGGAGTGGCGAGAGCCACATCGGGGAGATTGTTAGGCGCTCTGATTGCAAAGAGGGCCGCAAGTATGACGGAGTGGCGAGAGCCACATTGGGGAGATTGTTAGGCGCTTGGATTGCAAAGAGGGCCGCAAGAGTGATGGAGTGAAAGTGCCACCTTGGGGAGATTGTGATGCGCTTCGATTGCAAAGAGAGCCGCAAGTATGACGGTGTGACGAGAGCAACACTGGGGAGATTTTTAGGCGCTTGGATTGCAAAGAGGGCCGCAAGTATGACGGAGTGGCGAGAGCCACATTGGGATGATTGTTAGGCGCTTGGATTGCAAAGAGGGCCGCAAGTATGACGGTGCGACGAGAGCCACATTGGGGGATTGTTATGCGCTTGGATTGCAAAGAGGGCCGCAAGTATGACGGAGTGACGAGAGATACATTGGGGATATGTTAGGCACTTGGATTGCAAAGAGGGCCGCAAGTTTGAAGGTTTGACGAGAGCCACATTGGGGAGATTGTTAGTCGTTTTGATTGCAAAGAGGGCCGCAAGTATGGTGGAGTGACGAGAGCCATATTGGGGAGATTGTTAGGCGCTTGGATTGCAAAGAGGGCCGCAAGAATGGCGGAGTGGCGAAAGCCACATCAGGGAGATTGTTAGACGCTTGTATTGCAAAGAGGGCCGCAAGTATGACAATGTGACGAGAGCCACATTGGGGAGATTGTTAGGCGCCTGGATTGCAAAGAGGGCCGCAAGTATGACGGAGTATCGAGAGCCACATCGAGGAGATTGTTAGGCGCTTGGATTGCAAAGAGGGCCGCAAGTATGACGGAGTAGCGAGAGCCACATTGGGGAAATTGTTAGGCGCTTGGATTGCAAAGAGGGCCGCAAGTATGACGAAGTGGCGAGAGCCACATTGGGGAGACTGTTAGGCGCTTGGATTGCAAAGAGGGCCGCAAGTATGACGGAGTGGCGAGAGCCACATTGGGGAGATTGTTAGGCGCTCTGATTACAAAGAGGGCCGCAAGTATGGCGGAGTATCGAGAGCCACGTCGGGGAGATTGTTAGGCGCTTGGATTGCAAAGAGGGCCGCAAGAATGACGGAGTAGCGAGGGCCACATTTAGGAGATTGTTAGGCGCTTGGATTGCAAAGAGGGCCGCAAGTATGGCGGTGAGATGAGAGTCACATTGGGGAGATTGTTAGGCTTTTGATTGCAAAGAAGGCCGCAAGTATGGCGGAGTAGCGAGAGCCACATAAGGGAGATTGTTATGCGCTTGATTGCAAAGAGGGCCGCAAGTATGACAGAGTGACGAGAGCCACATTGGGGAGATTGTAAGGCGCTTGGATTGCAAAGAGGGCCGCAAGTATGACGGAGTGGCGAGAGCCACATAAGTGAGATTGTTAGGCTCATAGATTGCAAAGAGGGCCGCAAGTATGGCGGTGTGACGAGAGCCACATTAGGGAAATTGTTAGGCGTTTTGATTGCAAAGAGGGCCGCAAGTATGGTGGAGTGACGAGAGCCATATTGGGGAGATTGTAAGGAGCTTGGATTGCAAAGAGGGCCGCAAGAATGGCGGAGTGGTGAGAGCCACATCGGGGAGATTGTAAGGCGCTCTGATTGCAAAGAGGGCCGCAAGTATGACGGAGTGGCGAGAGCCACATTGGGGAGATTGTTAGGCGCTTGGATTGCAAAGAGGGCCGCAAGAGTGATGGAGTGAAAGTGCCACCTTGGGGAGATTGTGAGGCGCTTGGATTGCAAAGAGGGCTGCAAGTATGACGGTGTGACGAGAGCAACACTGGGGAGATTTTTAGGCGCTTGGATTGCAAAGAGGGCCGCAAGTATGACGGAGTGGCGAGAGCCACATTGGGATGATTGTTAGGCGCTTGGATTGCAAAGAGGGCCGCCAATATGACGGTGTGACGAGAGCCACATTGGGGGATTGTTATGCGCTTGGATTGCAAAGAGGGCCGCAAGTATGAAGGTTTGACGAGAGCCACATTGGGGAGATTGTTAGGCGTTTTGATTGCAAAGAGGGCCGCAAGTATGGTGGAGTGACGAGAGCCATATTGGGGAGATTGTTAGGCGCTTGGATGGCAAAGAGGGCCGCAAGTATGACGGTGTGACGAGAGCCACATTGGGGAGATTGTAAAGCGCTCTGATTGCAAAGAGGGCCGCAAGTATGATGGAGTGGCGAGAGCCACATTGGGGAGATTGTTAGGCGCTTGGATGGCAAAGAGGGCCGCAAGTATGACGGAGTGGCGAGAGCCACATTGGGGAGTTTGTTAGGCGCTTGGATTGCAAAGGGGGCCGCAAGTATGGCGGAGTGGCGAGAGCCACATCGGGGAGATTGTAAGGCGCTTGGATTGCAAAGAGGGCAGCAAGTATGACGGAGTAACGAGATCCACATCGGAGAGATTGTTAGGCGCTTGGATTGCAAAGAAGGCCCCAAGTATGGCGGAGTGACGAGAGCCACATTGGGGAGATTGTTAGGCGTTTTGATTGCAAAGAGGGCCGCAGGTATGGTGAAGTGGCGAGAGCCATATTGGGGAGATTGTTAGGCGCTTGGATTGCAAAGAGGGCCGCGAGTATGACGGAGTGGCGAGAGCCACATTAGGGAGATTGTAAGGCGCTTGGATTGCAAAGAGGGCCGCAAGTATGGCGGAGTGGTGAGAGCCACATTAGGGAGATTGTTAGGCGCTTGGATTGCAAAGAGGGCCGCAAGTATGGAAGAGTGGCGAGAGCCATATTAGGGAGATGTAAGGCACTTGGATTGCAAAGAGGGCCGCAAGTATGGTGGAGTGACGAGAGCCACATTGGAGAGATTGTTAGACGCTTCTATTGCAAAGAGGGCCGCAAGTATGACGGTGTGACGAGAGCCACATTGGGGAGATTGTTAGGCGCATGGATTGCAAAGAGGGCCGCAAGTATGGCGGAGTGGGAAAGCAACACTGGGGAGATTGTTAGGCGCTTGGATTGCAAAGAGGGCCGCAAGTATGGTGCAGTGACGAGAGCCACATTGGGAAGATTGTTAGGTGCTTGGATTGCAAAGAGGGCCGCAAAAATGGCGGAGTGGCGAGATCCACATCGGGGAGATTGTAAGAAGCTCTGATTGCAAAGAGGGCCGCAAGTATGACGAAGTGACGAGAGCCACATTGGGGAGATTGTTAGGCGCTCTGATTGCAAAGAGGGCCGCAAGTATGGCGGTGTGACGAGAGCCACATTGGGGAAATTGTTAGGCACTTGCATTTCAAAGAGGGCCGCAAGTATGACGGAGTGGCGAGAGCAACATTGGGGAGATTGTGAGGCGCTTGGATTGCAAAGAGGGCCGCAAGTATGACGGAGTGACGACAGGCCCATTTGGGAGATGTGAGGCGCTTGGATTGCAAAGAGGGCCGCAAGTATGACGGAGTGACGACAGGCCCATTTGAGAGATGTGAGGCACTTGGATTGCAAAGAGGGCCGCAAGTATGGTGGAGTGACGAGAGCCACATTGGGGAGATTGTTAGGCGTTTGGATTGCAAAGAGGGCCGCAAGTATGACGGTGTGAAGAGAGCCACATTGGGGAAATTTTTAGGCACTTGGATTGCAAAGAGGGCCGCAAGTATGACGGAGCGGCGAGAGCCACATTGGGGAGATTGTTAGGCGCTTGGATTGCAAAGAGGGCCGCAAGTATGACGGTGTGAAGGGAGCCACATTGGGGAGATTGTTAGGCGCTTGGTTTGCAAAGAGGGCCGCAAGTATGGCGGAGTGGCGAGAGCAACACTGGGGAGATTGTTAGACGCTTGGATTGCAAAGAGGGCCGCAAGTATGAAGGAGTGGCGAGAGCCACATTGGGGAAATTGTTAGGCAATCTGATTGCAAAGAGGGCCGCAAGTATGCCGGAGTGACGAGAGCCACATTGGAGAGATTGTTAGGCGCTTGGATTGCAAAGAGGGCCGCAAGAGTGACGGAGTGAAAGTGCCACCTTGGGGAGATTGTGAGGCGCTTGGATTGCAAAGAGGGCCGCAAGTATAACGAAGTGACGAGAGCAACACTGGGGAGATTTTAAGGCGCTTGGATTGCAAAGAGGGCCGCAAGTATGACGGAATGGCGAGAGCCACATCGGGGAGATTGTAAGGCGCTCTGATTGCAAAGAGGGCCGCAAGTATGACGGAGTGGCGAGAGCCACATTGGGAAGATTGTTAGGCGCTTGGATGGTAAAGAGGGCCGCAAGTATGACGGTGTGACGAGAGCCACATTGGGGACATTGTTAGGCGCTTGGATTGTAAAGTGGGCTTCAAGTATAACGGAGTGGCGAGAGCAACACTGGGGAGATTGTTAGGCGCTTTGATTGCACAGAGGGCCGCAAATATAGGTGGGGTGACGAGAGCCACATTGGGGAGATTGTTAGGCGCTTGGATTGCAAAGAGGGCCGCAAGTATGGCGGAGTGACGAGAGCCACACTGGGGAGATTGTAAGGCGCTTGAATTGCAAAGAGGGCCGCAAGCATAACGGTTTGACGAGAGCCACATTGAAGAGATTGTTAGGCGCTTGGATGGCAAGGAGGGCCGCAAGTATGACAGAGTGACGAGAACCACATCGGGGAGATTGTTAGGCGCTTGGATTGCAAAGAGGGCCGCAAGTATGACAAAGTGACGAGAGCCACATTGGAGAGATTGTTAGGCGCTTGGATTGAAAAGAGGGCCGCAAGTATGACGGAGTGGCGAGAGCCACATTGGGATGATTGTAAGGCGCTTGGATTGCAAAGAGGGCCGCCAGAATGGCGGAGTGGCGAAAGCCACATCGGGGAGATTGTAAGGCGCTCTGATTGCAAAGAGGGCCGCAAGTATGACGGAGTGGCGAGAGCCACATTGGGGAGATTGTTAGGCGCTTGGATGGCAAAGAGGGCCGCAAGTATGACGGTGTGACGAGAGCCACATTGGGGACATAATTAGGCGCTTGGATTGCAAAGAGGGCCGCAAGTTTGACGGAGTGGCGAGAGCAACACTGGGAAGATTGTTAGGCGCTTTGATTGCACAGAGGGCCGCAAATATAGGTGGACTGACGAGAGCCACATTGGGGAGATTGTTAGGCGCTTGGATTGCAAAGAGGGCCGCAAGTATGACGGAGTGGCGAGAGCCACATTGGGGAGATTGTAAGGCGCTTGGATTGCAAAGAGGGCCGCAAGTATGGCGGAGTGACGAGAGCCACACTTGGGAGATTGTTAGGCGCTTGAATTGCAAAGAGGGCCGCAAGCATGACGGTGTGACGAGAGCCACATTGGGGAGATTGTTAGGCGCTTGGACTGCAAATAGGGCCGCAAGTATGGCGGAGTGACGACAACCACATCGAGAGCTTGTTAGGCGCTTGGATTGCAAAGAGGGCCGCAAGTATGACAAAGTGACGAGAGCCACATTGGGGAGATTGTTAGGCGCTTGGATTGAAAAGAGGGCCGCAAGTATGACGGAGTGGCGAGAGCCACATCGGGGAGATTGTTAGGCGCTTTGATTGCAAAGAGGGCCGCAAGTATGACGGAGTGGCGAGAACCACATGGGGGAGATTGTTAGGCGCTTGGATTGCAAAGAGGGCCGCAAGTATGACGGAGTGGCGAGAGCCACATTGGGGAAATTGTTTCTCAATCTGATTGCAAAGAGGGCCGCAAGTATGCCGGAGTGACGAGAGCCACATTGGAGAGATTGTTAGGCGCTTGGATTGAAAAGAGGGCCGCAAGAGTGACGGAGTGAAAGTGCCACCTTGGGGAGATTGTGAGGCGCTTGGATTGCAAAGAGGGCCGCAAGTATAACGAAGTGACGAGAGCAACACTGGGGAGATTTTAAGGCGCTTGGATTGCAAAGAGGGCCGCAAGTATGACGGAATGGCGAGAGCCACATCGGGGAGATTGTAAGGCGCTCTGATTGCAAAGAGGGCCGCAAGTATGACGGAGTGGCGAGAGCCACATTTGGAAGATTGTTAGGCGCTTGGATGGCAAAGAGGGCCGCAAGTATGACGGTGTGATGAGAGCCACATTGGGGACATTGTTAGGCGCTTGGATTGCAAAGTGGGCCGCAAGTATGACGGAGTGGCGAGAGCAACACTGGGGAGATTGTTAGGCGCTTTGATTGCACAGAGGGCCGCAAATATAGGTGGGGTGACGAGAGCCACATTGGGGAGATCGTTAGGCGCTTGGATTGCAAAGAGGGCCGCAAGTATGGCGGAGTGACGAGAGCTACACTGGGGAGATTGTTAGGCGCTTGAATTGCAAAGAGGGCCGCAAGCATAACGGTTTGACGAGAGCCACATTGGGGAGATTGTAAGGCGCTTGGATTGAAAAGAGGGCCGCAAGTATGACGGAGTGGCGAGAGCCACATCGGGGAGATTGTTATGCGCTTTGATTGCAAAGAGGGCCGCAAGTATGACGGATTGGCGAGAACCGTATTGGGGAGATTGTTAGGTTTTTGGATTGCAAAGAGGGCCGCAAGTATGACGGAGTGGCGAGAGCCACATTGGGGAGATTGTTAGGCGCTTAAATGGCAAAGAGGGCCGCAAGTATGGCGGAGTGGCGAGAGCCACATTAGGGAGATGTTAGGCACTTGGATTGCAAAGAGGGCTGCAAGTATGGTGGAGTGACGAGAGCCACATTGGAGAGATTATTAGACGCTTGTATTGCAAAGAGGGCCGCAAGTATGACGGTGTGACGAGAGCCACATTGGGGAAATTGTTAGGCGCTTGGATTGCAAAGAGGGCCGCAAGTATGACGGAGTGGCGAGAGCAACACTGGGGAGATGTTTGGCACTTGGATTGCAAAGAGGGCCGCAAGTATGGGGGAGTGACGAGAGCCACATTGGAGAGATTGTTAGACGCTTGTATTGCAAAGAGGGCCGCAAGTATGACAATGTGACGAGAGCCACATTGGGGAGATTGTAAGGCGCTTGGATTGCAAAGAGGGCCGCAAGTATGACGGAGTATCGAGAGCCACATCGAGGAGATTGTTAGGCGCTTGGATTGCAAAGAGGGCCGCAAGTATGACGGAGTAGCGAGAGCCACATTAGGGAAATTGTTAGGCGCTTGGATTGCAAAGAGGGCCGCAAGTATGACGAAGTGGCGAAAGCCACATTGGGGAGATTGTTAGGCGCTTGGATTGCAAAGAGGGCCGCAAGTATGACGGAGTGGCGAGAGCCACATTGGGGAGATTGTTAGGCGCTTGGATTGCAAAGAGGGCCGCAAGTATGGCGGTGTGATGAGAGTACCTTGGGGAGATTGTTAGGCGTTTGGATTGCAAAGAGGGCCGCAAGTATGGCGGAGTGGCGAGAGCCACATCGGGGAGATTGTTAGGCGCTTGGATTGCAAAGAGGGCCGCAAGTATGACGGTGTGGCGAGAGCCACATTGGGGAGATTGTTAGGCGTTTGGATTGCAAAGAGGGCCGCAAGTATGACGGTGTGACGAGAGCCACATTAGGGAGATTGTTAGGAGTTTTGATTGCAAAGAGGGCCGCAAGTATGGTGGAGTGATGAGAGCCATATCGGGGAGATTGTTAGGCGCTTGGATTGCAAAGAGGGCCGAGAGAATGGCGGAGTGGCGAGAGCCACATCGGGGAGATTGTTAGGCGCTCTGATTGCAAAGAGGGCCGCAAGTATGACGGAGTGGCGAGAGCCACATTGGGGAGATTGTTAGGCGCTTGGATTGCAAAGAGGGCCGCAAGAGTGATGGAGTGAAAGTGCCACCTTGGGGAGATTGTGATGCGCTTCGATTGCAAAGAGAGCCGCAAGTATGACGGTGTGACGAGAGCAACACTGGGGAGATTTTTAGGCGCTTGGATTGCAAAGAGGGCCGCAAGTATGACGGAGTGGCGAGAGCCACATTGGGATGATTGTTAGGCGCTTGGATTGCAAAGAGGGCCGCAAGTATGACGGTGCGACGAGAGCCACAATGGGGGATTGTTATGCGCTTGGATTGCAAAGAGGGCCGCAAGTATGACGGAGTGACGAGAGATACATTGGGGATATGTTAGGCACTTGGATTGCAAAGAGGGCCGCAAGTTTGAAGGTTTGACGAGAGCCACATTGGGGAGATTGTTAGTCGTTTTGATTGCAAAGAGGGCCGCAAGTATGGTGGAGTGACGAGAGCCATATTGGGGAGATTGTTAGGCGCTTGGATTGCAAAGAGGGCCGCAAGAATGGCGGAGTGGCGAAAGCCACATCAGGGAGATTGTAAGGCGCTCTGATTGCAAAGAGGGCCGCAAGTATGACGGAGTGGCGAGAGCCACATTGGGGAGATTGTTAGGCGCTTGGATGGCAAAGAGGGCCGCAAGTATGATGGTGTGACGAGAGCAACATTGGGGACATAATTAGGCGCTTGGATTGCAAAGAGGGCCGCAAGTTTGACGGAGTGGCGAGAGCAACACTGGGGAGATTGTTAGGCGCTTTGATTGCACAGAGGGCCGCAAATATAAGTGGAGTGACGAGAGCCACATTGGGGAGATTGTTAGGCGCTTGGATTGCAAAGAGGGCCGCAAGTATGACGGAGTGGCGAGAGCCACATTGGGGAGATTGTAAGGCGCTTGGATTGCAAAGAGGGCCGCAAGTATGGCGGAGTGACGAGAGCAACACTGGGGAGATTGTTAGGCGCTTTGATTGCACAGAGGGCCGCAAATATAGGTGGGGTGACGAGAGCCACATTGGGGAGATTGTAAGGCGCTTGGATTGCAAAGAGGGCCGCAAGTATGGCGGAGTGACGAGAGCCACACTGGGGAGATTGTAAGGCGCTTGAATTGCAAAGAGGGCCGCAAGCATAACGGTTTGACGAGAGCCACATTGGGGAGATTGTTAGGTGCTTGGATGGCAAAGAGGGCCGCAAGTATGACGGAGTGACGAGAACCACATCGGGGAGATTGTTAGGCGCTTGGATTGCAAAGAGGGCCGCAAGTATGACAAAGTGACGAGAGCCACATTGGGGAGATTGTTAGGCGCTTGGATTGAAAAGAGGGCTGCAAGTATGGTGGAGTGACGAGAGCCATATTGGGGAGATTGTTAGGCGCTTGGATTGCAAAGAGGGCCGCAAGAATGGCGGAGTGGCGAGAGCCACATCGGGGAGATTGTCAGGCGCTCTGATTGCAAAGAGGGCCGCAAGTATGACGGAGTGGCGAAAGAAACATTGGGGAGATTGTTAGGCGCTTGGATGGCAAAGAGGGCGTCAAGTATGACGGTGTGACGAAAGCCACATTGAAGAGATTGAAAGGCGCTCTGATTGCAAAGAGGGCCGCAAGTATGGCGGAGTGGCGAGAGCCACATTAGGGAGATGTTAGGCACTTGGATTGCAAAGAGGGCCGCAAGTATGGTGGAGTGACGAGAGCCACATTGGAGAGATTATTAGACGCTTGTATTGCAAAGAGGGCCGCAAGTATGACGGTGTGACGAGAGCCACATTGGGGAGATTGTTAGGCGCTTGGATTGCAAAGAGGGCCGCAAGTATGACGGAGTGGCGAGAGCAACACTGGGGAGATGTTAGGCACTTGGATTGCAAAGAGGGCCGCAAGTATGGGGGAGTGACGAGAGCCACATTGGAGAGATTGTTAGACGCTTGTATTGCAAAGAGGGCCGCAAGTATGACAATGTGACGAGAGCCACATTGGGGAGATTGTTAGGCGCCTGGATTGCAAAGAGGGCCGCAAGTATGACGGAGTATCGAGAGCCACATCGAGGAGATTGTTAGGCGCTTGGATTGCAAAGAGGGCCGCAAGTATGACGGAGTAGCGAGAGCCACATTGGGGAAATTGTTAGGCGCTTGGATTGCAAAGAGGGCCGCAAGTATGACGAAGTGGCGAGAGCCACATTGGGGAGACTGTTAGGCGCTTGGATTGCAAAGAGGGCCGCAAGTATGACGGTGTGGCGAGAGCCACATTGGGGAGATTGTTAGGCGCTCTGATTACAAAGAGGGCCGCAAGTATGGCGGAGTATCGAGAGCCACGTCGGGGAGATTGTTAGGCGCTTGGATTGCAAAGAGGGCCGCAAGAATGACGGAGTAGCGAGGGCCACATTTAGGAGATTGTTAGGCGCTTGGATTGCAAAGAGGGCCGCAAGTATGGCGGTGAGATGAGAGTCACACTGGGGAGATTGTTAGGCTTTTGATTGCAAAGAAGGCCGCAAGTATGGCGGAGTAGCGAGAGCCACATAAGGGAGATTGTTATGCGCTTGATTGCAAAGAGGGCCGCAAGTATGACAGAGTGACGAGAGCCACATTGGGGAGATTGTAAGGCGCTTGGATTGCAAAGAGGGCCGCAAGTATGACGGAGTGGCGAGAGCCACATAAGTGAGATTGTTAGGCTCATAGATTGCAAAGAGGGCCGCAAGTATGGCGGTGTGACGAGAGCCACATTAGGGAAATTGTTAGGCGTTTTGATTGCAAAGAGGGCCGCAAGTATGGTGGAGTGACGAGAGCCATATTGGGGAGATTGTAAGGAGCTTGGATTGCAAAGAGGGCCGCAAGAATGGCGGAGTGGTGAGAGCCACATCGGGGAGATTGTAAGGCGCTCTGATTGCAAAGAGGGCCGCAAGTATGACGGAGTGGCGAGAGCCACATTGGGGAGATTGTTAGGCGCTTGGATTGCAAAGAGGGCCGCAAGAGTGATGGAGTGAAAGTGCCACCTTGGGGAGATTGTGAGGCGCTTGGATTGCAAAGAGGGCTGCAAGTATGACGGTGTGACGAGAGCAACACTGGGGAGATTTTTAGGCGCTTGGATTGCAAAGAGGGCCGCAAGTATGACGGAGTGGCGAGAGCCACATTGGGATGATTGTTAGGCGCTTGGATTGCAAAGAGGGCCGCCAATATGACGGTGTGACGAGAGCCACATTGGGGGATTGTTATGCGCTTGGATTGCAAAGAGGGCCGCAAGTATGAAGGTTTGACGAGAGCCACATTGGAAAGATTGTTAGGCGTTTTGATTGCAAAGAGGGCCGCAAGTATGGTGGAGTGACGAGAGCCATATTGGGGAGATTGTTAGGCGCTTGGATGGCAAAGAGGGCCGCAAGTATGACGGTGTGACGAGAGCCACATTGGGGAGATTGTAAAGCGCTCTGATTGCAAAGAGGGCCGCAAGTATGACGGAGTGGCGAGAGCCACATTGGGGAGATTGTTAGGCGCTTGGATGGCAAAGAGGGCCGCAAGTATGACGGAGTGGCGAGAGCCACATTGGGGAGTTTGTTAGGCGCTTGGATTGCAAAGGGGGCCGCAAGTATGGCGGAGTGGCGAGAGCCACATCGGGGAGATTGTAAGGCGCTTGGATTGCAAAGAGGGCAGCAAGTATGACGGAGTAACGAGATCCACATCGGAGAGATTGTTAGGCGCTTGGATTGCAAAGAAGGCCCCAAGTATGGCGGAGTGACGAGAGCCACATTGGGGAGATTGTTAGGCGTTTTGATTGCAAAGAGGGCCGCAGGTATGGTGAAGTGGCGAGAGCCATATTGGGGAGATTGTTAGGCGCTTGGATTGCAAAGAGGGCCGCGAGTATGACGGAGTGGCGAGAGCCACATTAGGGAGATTGTAAGGCGCTTGGATTGCAAAGAGGGCCGCAAGTATGGCGGAGTGGTGAGAGCCACATTAGGGAGATTGTTAGGCGCTTGGATTGCAAAGAGGGCCGCAAGTATGGAAGAGTGGCGAGAGCCACATTAGGGAGATGTAAGGCACTTGGATTGCAAAGAGGGCCGCAAGTATGGTGGAGTGACGAGAGCCACATTGGAGAGATTGTTAGACGCTTCTATTGCAAAGAGGGCCGCAAGTATGACGGTGTGACGAGAGCCACATTGGGGAGATTGTTAGGCGCATGGATTGCAAAGAGGGCCGCAAGTATGGCGGAGTGGGAAAGCAACACTGGGGAGATTGTTAGGCGCTTGGATTGCAAAGAGGGCCGCAAGTATGGTGCAGTGACGAGAGCCACATTGGGAAGATTGTTAGGTGCTTGGATTGCAAAGAGGGCCGCAAAAATGGCGGAGTGGCGAGATCCACATCGGGGAGATTGTAAGAAGCTCTGATTGCAAAGAGGGCCGCAAGTATGACGAAGTGACGAGAGCCACATTGGGGAGATTGTTAGGCGCTCTGATTGCAAAGAGGGCCGCAAGTATGGCGGTGTGACGAGAGCCACATTGGGGAAATTGTTAGGCACTTGCATTTCAAAGAGGGCCGCAAGTATGACGGAGTGGCGAGAGCAACATTGGGGAGATTGTGAGGCGCTTGGATTGCAAAGAGGGCCGCAAGTATGACGGAGTGACGACAGGCCCATTTGGGAGATGTGAGGCGCTTGGATTGCAAAGAGGGCCGCAAGTATGACGGAGTGACGACAGGCCCATTTGAGAGATGTGAGGCACTTGGATTGCAAAGAGGGCCGCAAGTATGGTGGAGTGACGAGAGCCACATTGGGGAGATTGTTAGGCGTTTGGATTGCAAAGAGGGCCGCAAGTATGACGGTGTGAAGAGAGCCACATTGGGGAAATTTTTAGGCACTTGGATTGCAAAGAGGGCCGCAAGTATGACGGAGCGACGAGAGCCACATTGGGGAGATTGTTAGGCGCTTGGATTGCAAAGAGGGCCGCAAGTATGACGGTGTGAAGAGAGCCACATTGGGGAGATTGTTAGGCGCTTGGTTTGCAAAGAGGGCCGCAAGTATGGCGGAGTGGCGAGAGCAACACTGGGGAGATTGTTAGACGCTTGGATTGCAAAGAGGGCCGCAAGTATGAAGGAGTGGCGAGAGCCACATTGGGGAAATTGTTAGGCAATCTGATTGCAAAGAGGGCCGCAAGTATGCCGGAGTGACGAGAGCCACATTGGAGAGATTGTTAGGCGCTTGGATTGCAAAGAGGGCCGCAAGAGTGACGGAGTGAAAGTGCCACCTTGGGGAGATTGTGAGGCGCTTGGATTGCAAAGAGGGCCGCAAGTATAACGAAGTGACGAGAGCAACACTGGGGAGATTTTAAGGCGCTTGGATTGCAAAGAGGGCCGCAAGTATGACGGAATGGCGAGAGCCACATCGGGGAGATTGTAAGGCGCTCTGATTGCAAAGAGGGCCGCAAGTATGACGGAGTGGCGAGAGCCACATTGGGAAGATTGTTAGGCGCTTGGATGGTAAAGAGGGCCGCAAGTATGACGGTGTGACGAGAGCCACATTGGGGACATTGTTAGGCGCTTGGATTGTAAAGTGGGCTTCAAGTATAACGGAGTGGCGAGAGCAACACTGGGGAGATTGTTAGGCGCTTTGATTGCACAGAGGGCCGCAAATATAGGTGGGGTGACGAGAGCCACATTGGGGAGATTGTTAGGCGCTTGGATTGCAAAGAGGGCCGCAAGTATGGCGGAGTGACGAGAGCCACACTGGGGAGATTGTAAGGCGCTTGAATTGCAAAGAGGGCCGCAAGCATAACGGTTTGACGAGAGCCACATTGAAGAGATTGTTAGGCGCTTGGATGGCAAAGAGGGCCGCAAGTATGACGGAGTGACGAGAACCACATCGGGGAGATTGTTAGGCGCTTGGATTGCAAAGAGGGCCGCAAGTATGACAAAGTGACGAGAGCCACATTGGAGAGATTGTTAGGCGCTTGGATTGAAAAGAGGGCTGCAAGTATGACGGAGTGGCGAGAGCCACATCGGGGAGATTGTTATGCGCTTTAATTGCAAAGAGGGCCGCAAGTATGACGGAGTGGCCAGAACCGCATTGGGGAGATTGTTAGGTGCTTGGATTGCAAAGAGGCCCGCAAGTATGTCAGAGTGGCGACAGCCACATTGGGGAGATTGTTAGGCGCTTGAATTGCAAAGAGGGCCGCAAGTATGACGGTGTGACGAGAGCCACATTGGGGATATTGTTAGGCGCTTTGATTGCAAAGAGGGCCGCAAGTATGGTGGAGTGACGAGAGCCATATTGGGGAGATTGTTAGGCGCTTGGATTGCAAAGAGGGCCGCAAGAATGGCGGAGTGGCGAGAGCCACATCGGGGAGATTGTCAGGCGCTCTGATTGCAAAGAGGACCGCAAGTATGACGGAGTGGCGAGAGAAACATTGGGGAGATTGTTAGGCGCTTGGATGGCAAAGAGGGCCGCAAGTATGACGGTGTGACGAAAGCCACATTGGGGAGATTGTAAGGCGCTCTGATTGCAAAGAGGGCCGCAAGTATGACGGAGTGGCGAGAGCCACATTGGGGAGATTGTTAGGCGCTTGGATGGCAAAGAGGGCCGCAAGTATGGCGGAGTGGCGAGAGCCACATTAGGGAGATGTTAGGCACTTGGATTGCAAAGAGGGCCGCAAGTATGGTGGAGTGACGAGAGCCACATTGGAGAGATTATTAGACGCTTGTATTGCAAAGAGGGCCGCAAGTATGACGGTGTGACGAGAGCCACATTGGGGAGATTGTTAGGCGCTTGGATTGCAAAGAGGGCCGCAAGTATGACGGAGTGGCGAGAGCAACACTGGGGAGATGTTAGGCACTTGGATTGCAAAGAGGGCCGATGGTATGGGGGAGTGACGAGAGCCACATTGGAGAGATTGTTAGACGCTTGTATTGCAAAGAGGGCCGCAAGTATGACGGTGTGACGAGCGCCACATTGGGGAGATTGTTAGGCGCTTGGATTGCAAAGAGGGCCGCAAGTATGACGGAGTGGCGAGAGCAACACTGGGGAGATTGTAAGGCGCTTGGATTGCAAAGAGGGCCGCAAGTATGGTGCAGTGATGAGAGCCACATTGGGAAGATTGTAAGGTGCTTGGATTGCAAAGAGGGCCGCAAGAATGGCGGTGTGACGAGAGCCACATTGGGGAGATTGTTAGGCGCTTGGATTGCAAAGAGGGCCGCAAGTATGACAGATTGACGAGAGCCACATTGGGGAGATTGTGAGGCGCTTGGATTGCAAAGAGGGCCGCAAGTTTGACGGAGTGACGACAGGTCCATTTGGGAGATGTGAGGCACTTGGATTGCAAAGAGGGCCGCAAGTATGGTGGAGTGACGAGAGCCACATTGCGGAGATTGTAAGGCGTTTGGATTGCAAAGAGGGCCGCAAGTATGACGGTGTGAAGAGAGCCACATTGGGGAAATTGTAAGGCACTTGGATTGCAAAGAGGGCCGCAAGTATGACGGATTGGCAAGAGCCACATTGGGGAGATTGTTAGGCGCTTGGATTGCAAAGACGGCCGCAAGTATGACGGAGTGGCGAGAGCCACATTGGGGAGATTGTTAGGCGCTTGGATGGCAAAGAGGGCCGCAAGTATGCGGAGTGGCGAGAGCCATATTGGGGAGATTGTTAGGAGCTTGGATTTCAAAGAGGGCCGCAAGTATGGCGGAGTGGCGAAAGCCACATTAGGGAGATGTTAGGCACTTGGATTGCAAAGAGGGCCGCAATTATGGGGGAGTGACGAGAGCCACATTGGAGTGTGTGAGACGCTTGTGTTGCAAAGAGGGCCGCAAGTATGACGGTGTGACGAGAGCCACATTGGGGAGATTGTTAGGCGCTTGGATTGCAAAAAGGGCCGCAAGTATGACGGAGTGGGAAAGCAACACTGGGGAGCTTGTTAGGCGCTTGGATTGCAAAGAGGGCCGCAAGTATGGTGCAGTGACTAGAGCCACATTGGGAAGATTGTAAGGTGCTTGGATTGCAAAGAGGGCCGCAAGAATGGCAGAGTGGCGAGATCCACATCGGGGAGATTGTAAAAAGCTCTGATTGCAAAGAGGGCCGCAAGTATGACGAAGTGACGAGAGCCACATTGGAGAGATTGTTAGGCATTCTGATTGCAAAGAGGGCCGCAAGTAAGGCGGTGTGACGAGAGCCACATTGGGGAGATTGTTTGGCACTTGGATTGCAAAGAGGGCCGCAAGTATGACGGAGCGACGAGAGCCACATTGGGGAGATTGTAAGGCGCTTGGATTGCCAAGAGGGCCGCAAGTATGGTGGAGTTACGAGAGCCACACTGGGGAGATTGTTAGGCGCTTGGATTGCAAAGAGGGCCGCAAGTATGACGGTGTGACGAGAGCCACATTGGGGAGATTGTTAGGCGCTTGGATTGCAAAGAGGGCCGCAAGTATGACGGAGTGGCGAGAGCAACACTGGGGAGATGTTAGGCACTTGGATTGCAAAGAGGGCCGCAAGTATGGGGGAGTGACGAGAGCCACATTGGAGAGATTGTTAGACGCTTGTATTGCAAAGAGGGCCGCAAGTATGACAATGTGACGAGAGCCACATTGGGGAGATTGTTAGGCGCTTGGATTGCAAAGAGGGCCGCAAGTATGACGGAGTATCGAGAGCCACATCGAGGAGATTGTTAGGCGCTTGGATTGCAAAGAGGGCCGCAAGTATGACGGAGTAGCGAGAGCCACATTAGGGAAACTTTAAGGCGCTTGGATTGCAAAGAGGGCCGCAAGTATGACGAAGTGGCGAGAGCCACATTGGGGAGATTGTTAGGCGCTTGGATTGCAAAGAAAGCCGCAAGTATGACGGAGTGGCGAGAGCCACATTGGGGAGATTGTTAGGCGCTCTGATTACAAAGAGGGCCGCAAGTATGGCGGAGTATCGAGAGCCACGTCGGGGAGATTGTTAGGCGCTTAGATTGCAAAGAGGGCCGCAAGTATGACGGAGTAGCGAGGGCCACATAAAGGAGATTGTTAGGCGCTTGGATTGCAAAGAGGGCCGCAAGTATGGCGGTGAGATGAGAGTCACATTGGGGAGATTGTTAGGCGCTTGGATTGCAAAGAGGGCCGCAAGTATGGCGGAGTAGCGAGAGCCACATAAGGGAGATTGTTAGGCGCTTGATTGCAAAGAGGGCCGCAAGTATGACAGAGTGACGAGAGCCACATTGGGGAGATTGTAAGGCGCTTGGATTGAAAAGAGGGCCGCAAGTATGACGGAGTGGCGAGAGCCACATAAGTGAGATTGTTAGGCACATGGATTGCAAAGAGGGCCGCAAGTATGACGGTGTGACGAGAGCCACATTATGGAAATTGTTAGGCGTTTTGATTGCAAAGAGGGCCGCAAGTATGGTGGAGTGACGAGAGCCATATTGGGGAGATTGTTAGGCGCTTGGATGGCAAAGAGGGCCGCAAGTATGACGGAGTGGCGAGAGCCACATAAGTGAGATTGTTAGGCACATGGATTGCAAAGAGGGCCGCAAGTATGACGAAGTGGCGAGAGCCACATTGGGGAGATTGTTAGGCGCTTGGATTGCAAAGAGGGCCGCAAGTATGGTGGAGTGACGAGAGCCATATTGGGGAGATTGTTAGGCGCTTGGATGGCAAAGAGGGCCGCAAGTATGACGGTGTGACGAGAGCCACATTGGGGAGATTGTAAGGCGCTCTGATTGCAAAGAGGGCCGCAAGTATGACGGAGTGGCGCGAGCCACATTGGGGAGATTGTTAGGCGCTTGGATGGCAAAGAGGGCCGCAAGTATGACGGAGTGACGAGAGCCACATTGGGGAGTTTGTAAGGCGCTTGGATTGCAAAGGGGGCCGCAAGTATGGCGGAGTGGCGAGAGCCACATCGGGGAGATTGTAAGGCGCTTGGATTGCAAAGAGGGCCGCAAGTATGACGGAGTGACGAGATCCACATCGGAGAGTTTGTTAGGCGCTTGGATTGCAAAGAAGGCCCCAAGTATGGCGGAGTGACGAGAGCCACATTGGGGAGATTGTTAGGCGTTTTGATTGCAAAGAGGGCCGCAAGTATGGTGAAGTGGCGAGAGCCATATTGGGGAGATTGTTAGGCGCTTGGATTGCAAAGAGGGCCGCGAGTATGACGGAGTGGCGAGAGCCACATTAGGGAGATTGTAAGGCGCTTGGATTGCAAAGAGGGCCGCAAGTATGGCGGAGTGGTGAGAGCCACATTAGGGAGATTGTTAGGCGCTTGGATAGCAAAGAGGGCCGCAAGTATGGAAGAGTGGCGAGAGCCACATTAGGGAGATGTAAGGCACTTGGATTGCAAAGAGGGCCGCAAGTATGGTGGAGTGACGAGAGCCACATTGGAGAGATTGTAAGACGCTTCTATTGCAAAGAGGGCCGCAAGTATGACGGTGTGACGAGAGCCACATTGGGGAGATTGTTAGGCGCTTGGATTGCAAAGAGGGCCGCAAGTATGGTGCAGTGACGAGAGCCACATTGGGAAGATTGTTAGGTGCTTGGATTGCAAAGAGGGCCGCAAGAATGGCGGAGTGGCGAGATCCACATCGGGGAGATTGTAAGAAGCTCTGATTGCAAAGAGGGCCGCAAGTATGACGAAGTAACGAGAGCCACATTGGGGAGATTGTTAGGCGCTCTGATTGCAAAGAGGGCCGCAAGTATGGCGGTGTGACGAGAGCCACATTGGGGAAATTGTTAGGCACTTGGATTTCAAAGAGGGCCGCAAGTATGACGGAGTGGCGAGAGCAACATTGGGGAGATTGTGAGGCGCTTGGATTGCAAAGAGGGCCGCCAGTATGACGGAGTGACGACAGGCCCATTTGGGAGATGTGAGGCGCTTGGATTGCAATGAGGGCCGCAAGTATGACGGAGTGACGACAAGCCCATTTGAGAGATGTGAGGCACTTGGAATGCAAAGAGGGCCGCAAGTATGGTGGAGTGACGAGAGCCACATTGGGGAGATTGTTAGGCGTTTGGATTGCAAAGAGGGCCGCAAGTATGACGGTGTGAAGAGAGCCACATTGAAGAAATTGTTAGGCACTTGGATTGCAAAGAGGGCCGCAAGTCTGACGGAGCGACGAGAGCCACATTGGGGAGATTGTTAGGCGCTTGGATTGCAAAGAGGGCCGCAAGTATGACGGTGTGAAGAGAGCCACATTGGGGAGATTGTTAGGCGCTTGGTTTGCAAAGAGGGCCGCAAGTATGACGGAGTGGCGAGAGCAACACTGGGGAGATTGTTAGACGCTTGGATTGCAAAGAGGGCCGCAAGTATGACGGAGTGGCGAGAGCCACATTAGGGAGATGTTAGGCACATGGATTGCAAACAGCACATTTTTGTTTTCAGGATGTCTAGATAATTAACGCAAAAAAAATAAAAAAAAATACAAAAACAAATTTTGACATCCCGTATGGTAGCTACGAGCGCTTGAAAAAAAAATTTCCCCTTAGTAAACCCTTGTCAATTTTGCTTGTCTGAATATGGAAGAAAAAAAGACTGCCGGTTACGGGACTCGAACCCCGGACCGCGAAAACACTAGTCGGCGTCGCTACCCCGTACGCCATGCCACTCGATGGAAGTTGGATCGCTTACACTGATAGATAACCCACTGCTCTCAATGTATGCATGAATACATCTCATTGTATCTCGATTCATTCTTATTGTAATTGTAACACCAAAGCTAGATAGATTTATGGACAGCGAGGGTCTCATTGGATTTAAAAAACATCCAAGAATATCCAGGAAGCCGTTTTTTAACTATCTCTAAAAATTCAGTTTTAACACATTGTCTTTTAAAAATCGCCTTTGATAGATCTTGATCGCGTGATCGCGAAAGAGTAAATCGTTTGTGGTAACAACGAGCCGTTTAACCCATAAAAAATAAACCGTGTCCATTCACGTTGATGCATTGATATTAATGCGTGAAAATGGTGGATCAAAAAAGAGTGGGTGTACCGGGTCTCGAACCTTAGACCTCAAGTATTCGAAGCTACAACGTTACTTCGTACGCCACGCCAATCGATGGAAGTAGCGTTGCTTACACTGGTAGATAACACACTGGTCTCAATGTATGACATAGCTTGTTGTATTCAGATAGCTCGTCATCACGCCAACGTTAAAACATGTTTCCTCGGCTAACCATTAATGCAAGGCAAGCATTAACATGTTTTATGTATAGAGTATGAATGTTCAACGGAGAAACTCTAATCATTATTATATTAACCATTTAACAAGAGATGCTACGCGTCGTCAAAAACGTGCTCAAAGACACTCTGTTTTTTAGAATTATATTCTTTACGGCTATATTGTTTAATTGGGGGATCTTAAAGTTACTTCTCAAGGTAGATATGAACATGGTCTACTTTCAAAAAAATCATCGCGTCGCTATGTTTTTTGTGAGCGACGTGAGGCGTCGCCGAAATTTCAAAGATTTTCTTGTCAAGTTCCACTTTCGGTACCGATTGTGGATGAACAGTGGTACCTAGTTAGTCGTAGCGTCGAACTTAAGGTCAACAATAATCCTTGGTGACGTAGTAACTCTAATGGTGTGACGAGTGACGGTGTGACGAGAGCCACATTGGGGAGATTGTTTGGCACTTGGATTGCAAAGAGGGCCGCAAGTATGGTGGAGTTACGAGAGCCACACTGGGGAGATTGTAAGGCGCTTGGATTGCAAAGAGGGCCGCAAGTATGACGGAGTGATGAGAGAGCCACATTGGGGAGTTTGTGAGGCGCTTGGATTGCAAAGAGGGCCGCAAGTATGACAGAGCGACGAGAGCCACATTAAGGACATTGTTAGGCGCTTGGATTGCCAAGGGGGCTGCCAGTATGGTGGAGTTACGAGAGCCACACTGGGGAGATTGTTAGGCGCTTGGATTGCAAAGAGGGCCGCAAGTATGACGGAGTGACGAGAGCCACATTGGGGAGTTTGTTAGGCGCTTGGATTGCAAAGGGGGCCGCAAGTATGGCGGAGTGGCGAGAGCCACATCGGGGAGATTGTTAGGCGCTTGGATTGCAAAGAGGGCCGCAAGTATGACGGAGTGACGAGATCCACATCGGAGAGATTGTTAGGCGCTTGGGGCCACCTTGGGGAGTTTGTTAGGCGCTTGGATTGCAAAGAGGGCCGCAAGTATGGCGGAGTGGCGAGAGCCACATCGGGGAGATTGTTAGGCGCTTGGATTGCAAAGAGGGCCGCAAGTATGACGGAGTGGCGAGAGCAACACTGGGGAGATTGTTAGACGCTTGGATTGCAAAGAGGGCCGCAAGTATGACGGTGTGACGAGAGCCACATTGGGGAGATTGTTAGGCGCTTGGTTTGCAAAGAGTGCCGCAAGTATGACGGAGTGGCGAGAGCAACACTGGGGAGATTGTTAGACGCTTGGATTGCAAAGCGGGCCGCAAGTATGACGGAGTGGCGAGAGCCACATTAGGGAGATTGTTAGGCGCTTGGATTGCAAAGAGGGCCGAAAGTATGGCGGAGTGGCGAGAGCCACATTAGGGAGATGTTAGGCAGTTGGATTGAAAAGAGGGCCGCAAGTATGGTGGAGTGACGAGAGCCACATTGGAGAGATTGTTAGACGCTTGTATTGCAAAGAGGGCCGCAAGTATGACGGTGTGACGAGCGCCACATTGGGGAGATTGTTAGGCGCTTGGATTGCAAAGAGGGCCGCAAGTATGACGGAGTGGCGAGAGCAACACTGGGGAGATTGTTAGGCGCTTGGATTGCAAAGAGGGCCGCAAGTATGGTGCAGTGATGAGAGCCACATTGGGAAGATTGTTAGGTGCTTGGATTGCAAAGAGGGCCGCAAGAATGGCGGTGTGACGAGAGCCACATTGGGGAGATTGTTAGGCGCTTGGATTGCAAAGAGGGCCGCAAGTATGACAGAGTGACGAGAGCCACATTGGGGAGATTGTGAGGCGCTTGGATTGCAAAGAGGGCCGCAAGTTTGACGGAGTGACGACAGGCCCATTTGGGAGATGTGAGGCACTTGGATTGCAAAGAGGGCCGCAAGTATGGTGGAGTGACGAGAGCCACATTGCGGAGATTGTCAGGCGTTTGGATTGCAAAGAGGGCCGCAAGTATGACGGTGGTAAGAGAGCCACATTGGGGAAATTGTAAGGCACTTGGATTGCAAAGAGGGCCGCAAGTATGACGGATTGGCAAGAGCCACATTGGGGAGATTGTTAGGCGCTTGGATTGCAAAGACGGCCGCAAGTATGACGGAGTGGCGAGAGCCACATTGGGGAGATTGTTAGGCGCTTGGATGGCAAAGAGGGCCGCAAGTATGCGGAGTGGCGAGAGCCATATTGGGGAGATTGTTAGGAGCTTGGATTTCAAAGAGGGCCGCAAGTATGGCGGAGTGGCGAGAGCCACATTAGGGAGATGTTAGGCACTTGGATTGCAAAGAGGGCCGCAATTATGGGGGAGTGACGAGAGCCACATTGGAGTGTGTGAGACGCTTGTGTTGCAAAGAGGGCCGCAAGTATGACGGTGTGACGAGAGCCACATTGGGGAGATTGTTAGGCGCTTGGATTGCAAAAAGGGCCGCAAGTATGACGGAGTGGGAAAGCAACACTGGGGAGCTTGTTAGGCGCTTGGATTGCAAAGAGGGCCGCAAGTATGGTGCAGTGACGAGAGCCACATTGGGAAGATTGTAAGGTGCTTAGATTGCAAAGAGGGCCGCAAGAATGGCAGAGTGGCGAGATCCACATCGGGGAGATTGTAAAAAGCTCTGATTGCAAAGAGGGCCGCAAGTATGACGAAGTGACGAGAGCCACATTGGGGAGATTGTTAGGCGCTCTGATTGCAAAGAGGGCCGCAAGTAAGGCGGTGTGACGAGAGCCATATTGGGGAGATTGTTTGGCACTTGGATTGCAAAGAGGGCCGCAAGTATGACGGAGCGACGAGAGCCACATTGGGGAGATTGTAAGGCGCTTGGATTGCCAAGAGGGCCGCAAGTATGGTGGAGTTACGAGAGCCACACTGGGGAGATTGTTAGGCGCTTGGATTGCAAAGAGGGCCGCAAGTATGACGGAGTGACGAGAGCCACATTGGGGAGTTTGTTAGGCGCTTGGATTGCAAAGGGGGCCGCAAGTATTGCGGAGTGGCGAGAGCCACATCGGGGAGATTGTTTGGCGCTTGGATTGCAAAGAGGGCCGCAAGTATGACGGAGTGACGAGATCCACATCGGAGAGATTGTTAGGCTCTTGGGGCCACCTTAGGGAGTTTGTTAGGCGCTTGGATTGCAAAGAGGGCCGCAAGTATGACGAAGTGGCGAGAGCCACATTAGGGAGATTGTTAGGCGCTTGGATTGCAAAGAGGGCCGCAAGTATGGCGGAGTGGCGAGAGCCACATTAGGGAGATGTTTGGCACTTGGATTGCAAAGAGGGCCGCAAGTATGGTGGAGTGACTAGAGCCACATTGGAGAGATTGTAAGACGCTTATATTGCAAAGAGGGCCGCAAGTATGACGGTGTGACGAGAGCCACATCGGGGAGATTGTTAGGCGCTTGGATTGCAAAGAGGGCCGCAAGTATGACGAAGTGGCGAGAGCAACACTGGGGGGATTGTTTGGCGCTTGGATTGCAAAGAGGGCCGCAAGTATGGTGCAGTGACGAGAGCCACATTGGGAAGATTGTTAGGTGCTTGGATTGCAAAGAGGGCCGCAAAAATGGCGGAGTGGCGAGATCCACATCGGGGAGATTGTAAGAAGCTCTGATTGCAGAGAGGGCCGCAAGTATGACGAAGTGACGAGAGCCACATTGGGGAGATTGTTAGGCGCTCTGATTGCAAAGAGGGCCGCAAGTATGGCGGTGTGACGAGAGCCACATTGGGGAAATTGTTAGGCACTTGGATTTCAAAGAGGGCCGCAAGTATGACGGAGTGGCGAGAGCAACATTGGGGAGATTGTGAGGCGCTTGGATTGCAAAGAGGGCCGCAAGTATGACGGAGTGACGACAGGCCCATTTGGGAGATGTGAGGCGCTTGGATTGCAAAGAGGGCCGCAAGTATGACGGAGTGACGACAGGCCCATTTGAGAGATGTGAGGCACTTGGATTGCAAAGAGGGCCGCAAGTATGGTGGAGTGACGAGAGCCACATTGGGGAGATTGTTAGGCGTTTGGATTGCAAAGAGGGCCGCAAGTATGACGGTGTGAAGAGAGCCACATTGGGGAAATTTTTAGGCACTTGGATTGCAAAGAGGGCCGCAAGTATGACGGAGCGACGAGAGCCACATTGGGGAGATTGTTAGGCGCTTGGATTGCAAAGAGGGCCGCAAGTATGACGGTGTGAAGAGAGCCACATTGGGGAGATTGTTAGGCGCTTGGTTTGCAAAGAGGGCCGCAAGTATGACGGAGTGGCGAGAGCAACACTGGGGAGATTGTTAGACGCTTGGATTGCAAAGAGGGCCGCAAGTATGAAGAAGTGGCGAGAGCCACATTGGGGAAATTGTTAGGCAATCTGATTGCAAAGAGGGCCGCAAGTATGCCGGAGTGACGAGAGCCACATTGGAGAGATTGTTAGGCGCTTGGATTGCAAAGAGGGCCGCAAGAGTGACGGAGTGAAAGTGCCACCTTGGGGAGATTGTGAGGCGCTTGGATTGCAAAGAGGGCCGCAAGTATAACGAAGTGACGAGAGCAACACTGGGGAGATTTTAAGGCGCTTGGATTGCAAAGAGGGCCGCAAGTATGACGGAATGGCGAGAGCCACATCGGGGAGATTGTAAGGCGCTCTGATTGCAAAGAGGGCCGCAAGTATGACGGAGTGGCGAGAGCCACATTGGGAAGATTGTTAGGCGCTTGGATGGTAAAGAGGGCCGCATATATGACGGTGTGACGAGAGCCACATTGGGGACATTGTTAGGCGCTTGGATTGTAAAGTGGGCTTCAAGTATGACGGAGTGGCGAGAGCAACACTGGGGAGATTGTTAGGCGCTTTGATTGCACAGAGGGCCGCAAATATAGGTGGGGTGACGAGAGCCACATTGGGGAGATTGTTAGGCGCTTGGATTGCAAAGAGGGCCGCAAGTATGGCGGAGTGACGAGAGCCACACTGGGGAGATTGTAAGGCGCTTGAATTGCAAAGAGGGCCGCAAGCATAACGGTTTGACGAGAGCCACATTGGGGAGATTGTTAGGCGCTTGGATGGCAAAGAGGGCCGCAAGTATGACGGAGTGACGAGAACCACATCGGGGAGATTGTTAGGCGCTTGGATTGCAAAGAGGGCCGCAAGTATGACAAAGTGACGAGAGCCTTATTGGGGAGATTGTTAGGCGCTTGGATTGAAAAGAGGGCTGCAAGTATGACGAAGTGGCGAGAGCCACATCGGGGAGATTGTTTTGCGCTTTGATTGCAAAGAGGGCCGCAAGTATGACGGAGTGGCGAGAACCGCATTGGGGAGATTGTTAGGTGCTTGGATTGCAAAGAGGCCCGCAAGTATGTCAGAGTGGCGACAGCCACATTGGGGAGATTGTTAGGCGCTTGAATTGCAAAGAGGGCCGCAAGTATGACGGTGTGACGAGAGCCACATTGGGGATATTGTTAGGCGCTTTGATTGCAAAGAGGGCCGCAAGTATGGTGGAGTGACGAGAGCCATATTGGGGAGATTGTTAGGCGCTTGGATTGCAAAGAGGGCCGCAAGAATGGCGGAGTGGCGAGAGCCACATCGGGGAGATTGTCAGGCGCTCTGATTGCAAAGAGGACCGCAAGTATGACGGAGTGGCGAGAGAAACATTGGGGAGATTGTTAGGCGCTTGGATGGCAAAGAGGGCCGCAAGTATGACGGTGTGACGAAAGCCACATTGGGGAGATTGTAAGGCGCTCTGATTGCAAAGAGGGCCGCAAGTATGACGGAGTGGCGAGAGCCACATTGGGGAGATTGTTAGGCGCTTGAATGGCAAAGAGGGCCGCAAGTATGGCGGAGTGGCGAGAGCCACATTAGGGAGATGTTAGGCACTTGGATTGCAAAGAGGGCCGCAAGTATGGTGGAGTGACGAGAGCCACATTGGAGAGATTATTAGACGCTTGTATTGCAAAGAGGGCCGCAAGTATGACGGTGTGACGAGAGCCACATTGGGGAGATTGTTAGGCGCTTGGATTGCAAAGAGGGCCGCAAGTATGACGGAGTGGCGAGAGCAACACTGGGGAGATGTTAGGCACTTGGATTGCAAAGAGGGCCGCAAGTATGGGGGAGTGACGAGAGCCACATTGGAGAGATTGTTAGACGCTTGTATTGCAAAGAGGGCCGCAAGTATGACAATGTGACGAGAGCCACATTGGGGAGATTGTTAGGCGCTTGGATTGCAAAGAGGGCCGCAAGTATGACGGAGTATCGAGAGCCACATCGAGGAGATTGTTAGGCGCTTGGATTGCAAAGAGGGCCGCAAGTATGACGGAGTAGCGAGAGCCACATTAGGGAAATTTTTAGGCGCTTGGATTGCAAAGAGGGCCGCAAGTATGACGAAGTGGCGAGAGCCACATTGGGGAGATTGTTAGGCGCTTGGATTGCAAAGAGGGCCGCAAGTATGACGGAGTGGCGAGAGCCACATTGGGGAGATTGTTAGGCGCTCTGATTACAAAGAGGGCCGCAAGAATGGCGGAGTATCGAGAGCCACGTCGGGGAGATTGTTAGGCGCTTAGATTGCAAAGAGGGCCGCAAGTATGACGGAGTAGCGAGGGCCACAGTAAGGAGATTGTTAGGCGCTTGGATTGCAAAGAGGGCCGCAAGTATGGCGGTGAGATGAGAGTCACATTGAGGAGATTGTTAGGCGCTTGGATTGCAAAGAGGGCCGCAAGTTAGGCGGAGTAGCGAGAGCCACATAAGGGAGATTGTTAGGCGCTTGATTGCAAAGAGGGCCGCAAGTATGACAGAGTGACGAGAGCCACATTGGGGAGATTGTAAGGCGCTTGGATTGAAAAGAGGGCCGCAAGTATGACGGACTGGCGAGAGCCACATAAGTGAGATTGTTAGGCACATGGATTGCAAAGAGGGCCGCAAGTATGACGGTGTGACGAGAGCCACATTATGGAAATTGTTAGGCGTTTTGATTGCAAAGAGGGCCGCAAGTATGGTGGAGTGACGAGAGCCATATTGGGGAGATTGTTAGGCGCTTGGATGGCAAAGAGGGCCGCAAGTATGACGGAGTGGCGAGAGCCACATAAGTGAGATTGTTAGGCACATGGATTGCAAAGAGGGCCGCAAGTATGACGAAGTGGCGAGAGCCACATTGGGGAGATTGTTAGGCGCTTGGATTGCAAAGAGGGCCGCAAGTATGGTGGAGTGACGAGAGCCATATTGGGGAGATTGTTAGGCGCTTGGATGGCAAAGAGGGCCGCAAGTATGACGGTGTGACGAGAGCCACATTGGGGAGATTGTAAGGCGCTCTGATTGCAAAGAGGGCCGCAAGTTTGACGGAGTGGCGCGAGCCACATTGGGGAGATTGTTAGGCGCTTGGATGGCAAAGAGGGCCGCAAGTATGACGGAGTGACGAGAGCCACATTAGGGAGATTGTAAGGCGCTTGGATTTCAAAGAGGGCCGCAAGTATGGCGGAGTGGTGAGAGCCACATTAGGGAGATTGTTAGGCGCTTGGATTGCAAAGAGGGCCGCAAGTATGGAAGAGTGGCGAGAGCCACATTAGGGAGATGTAAGGCACTTGGATTGCAAAGAGGGCCGCAAGTATGGTGGAGTGACGAGAGGCACATTGGAGAGATTGTAAGACGCTTCTATTGCAAAGAGGGCCGCAAGTATGACGGTGTGACGAGAGCCACATTGGGGAGATTGTTAGGCGCTTGGATTGCAAAGAGGGCCGCAAGTATGACGGAGTGGGAAAGAAACACTGAGGAGATTGTTAGGCGCTTGGATTGCAAAGAGGGCCGCAAGTATGGTGCAGTGACGAGAGCCACATTGGGAAGATTGTTAGGTGCTTGGATTGCAAAGAGGGCCGCAAGAATGGCGGAGTGGCGAGATCCACATCGGGGAGATTGTAAGAAGCTCTGATTGCAAAGAGGGCCGCAAGTATGACGAAGTGACGAGAGCCACATTGGGGAGATTGTTAGGCGCTCTGATTGCAAAGAGGGCCGCAAGTATGGCGGTGTGACGAGAGCCACATTGGGGAGATTGTTAGGCGTTTGGATTGCAAAGAGGGCCGAAAGTATGACGGTGTGAAGAGAGCCACATTGGGGAAATTGTAAGGCACTTGGATTGCAAAGAGGGCCGCAAGTATGACGGAGCGACGAGAGCCACATTGGGGAGATTGTTAGGCGCTTGGATTGCAAAGAGGGCCGCAAGTATGACGGTGTGAAGAGAGCCACATTGGGGAGATTGTTAGGCGCTTGGTTTGCAAAGAGGGCCGCAAGTATGACGGAGTGGCGAGAGCAACACTGGGGAGATTGTAAGACGCTTGGATTGCAAAGAGGGCCGCAAGTATGACGGAGTGGCGAGAGCCACATTAGGGAGATGTTAGGCACATGGATTGCAAACAGCACATTTTTGTTTTCAGGATGTCTAGATAATTAACGCAAAAAAAATAAAAAAAAATACAAAAACAAATTTGGACATCCCGTATAGTAGCTACGAGCGCTTGAAAAAAAAATTTCCCCTTAGTAAACCCTTGTCAATTTTGCTTGTCTGAATATGGAAGAAAAAAAGACTGCCGGTTACGGGACTCGAACCCCGGACCGCGAAAACACTAGTCGGCGTCGCTACCCCGTACGCCATGCCACTCGATGGAAGTTGGATCGCTTACACTGATAGATAACCCACTGCTCTCAATTAATGCATGAATACATCTCATTGTATCTCGATTCATTCTTATTGTAATTGTAACACCAAAGCTAGATAGATTTATGGACAGCGAGGGTCTCATTGGATTTAAAAAACATCCAAGAATATCCAGGAAGCCGTTTTTTAACTATCTCTCAAAATTCAGTTTTAACACATTGTCTTTTAAAAATCGCCTTTGATAGATCTTGATCGCGTGATCGCGAAAGAGTAAATCGTTTGTGGTAACAACGAGCCGTTTAACCCATAAAAAATAAACCGTGTCCATTCACGTTGATGCATTGATATTAATGCGTGAAAATGGTGGATCAAAAAAGAGTGGGTGTACCGGGTCTCGAACCTTAGACCTCAAGTATTCGAAGCTACAACGTTACTTCGTACGCCACGCCAATCGATGGAAGTAGCGTTGCTTACACTGGTAGATAACACACTGGTCTCAATGTATGACATAGCTTGTTGTATTCAGATAGCTCGTCATCACGCCAACATTAAAACATGTTTCCTCGGCTAACCATTAATGCAAGGCAAGCATTAACATGTTTTATGTATAGAGTATGAATGTTCAACGGAGAAACTCTAATCATTATTATATTAACCATTTAACAAGAGATGCTACGCGTCGTCAAAAACGTGCTCAAAGACACTCTGTTTTTTAGAATTATATTCTTTACGGCTATATTGTTTAATTGGGGGATCTTAAAGTTACTTCTCAAGGTAGATATGAACATGGTCTACTTTCAAAAAAATCATCGCGTCGCTATGTTTTTTGTGAGCGACGTGAGGCGTCGCCGAAATTTCAAAGATTTTCTTGTCAAGTTCCACTTTCGGTACCGATTGTGGATGAACGGTGGTACCTAGTTAGTCGTAGCGTCGAACTTAAGGTCAACAATAATCCTTGGTGACGTAGTAACTCTACTGGTGTGACGAGTGACGGTGTGACGAGAGCCACATTGGGGAGATTGTTTGGCACTTGGATTGCAAAGAGGGCCGCAAGTATGGTGGAGTTACGAGAGCCACACTGGGGAGATTGTTAGGCGCTTGGATTGCAAAGAGGGCCGCAAGTATGACGGAGTGACGAGAGAGCCACATTGGGGAGTTTGTGAGGCGCTTGGATTGCAAAGAGGGCCGCAAGTATGGTGGAGTTACGAGAGCCACACTGGGGAGTTTGTGAGGCGCTTGGATTGCAAAGAGGGCCGCAAGTATGACAGAGCGACGAGAGCCACATTGGGGACATTGTTAGGCGCTTGGATTGCCAAGGGGGCTGCCAGTATGGTGGAGTTACGAGAGCCACACTGGGGAGATTGTTAGGCGCTTGGATTGCAAAGAGGGCCGCAAGTATGACGGAGTGACGAGAGCCACATTGGGGAGTTTGTTAGGCGCTTGGATTGCAAAGGGGGCCGCAAGTATGGCGGAGTGGCGAGAGCCACATCGGGGAGATTGTTAGGCGCTTGGATTGCAAAGAGGGCCGCAAGTATGACGGAGTGACGAGATCCACATCGGAGAGATTGTTAGGCGCTTGGGGCCACCTTGGGGAGTTTGTTAGGCGCTTGGATTGCAAAGAGGGCCGCAAGTATGGCAAAGTGGCGAGAGCCACATCGGGGAGATTGTTAGGCGCTTGGATTGCAAAGAGGGCCGCAAGTATGACGGAGTGGCGAGAGCAACACTGGGGAGATTGTTAGACGCTTGGATTGCAAAGAGGGCCGCAAGTATGACGGTGTGACGAGAGCCACATTGGGGAGATTGTTAGGCGCTTGGTTTGCAAAGAGTGCCGCAAGTATGACGGAGTGGCGAGAGCAACACTGGGGAGATTGTTAGACGCTTGGATTGCAAAGCGGGCCGCAAGTATGACGGAGTGGCGAGAGCCACATTAGGGAGATTGTTAGGCGCTTGGATTGCAAAGAGGGCCGAAAGTATGGCGGAGTGGCGAGAGCCACATTAGGGAGATGTTAGGCAGTTGGATTGAAAAGAGGGCCGCAAGTATGGTGGAGTGACGAGAGCCACATTGGAGAGATTGTTAGACGCTTGTATTGCAAAGAGGGCCGCAAGTATGACGGTGTGACGAGCGCCACATTGGGGAGATTGTTAGGCGCTTGGATTGCAAAGAGGGCCGCAAGTATGACGGAGTGGCGAGAGCAACACTGGGGAGATTGTAAGGCGCTTGGATTGCAAAGAGGGCCGCAAGTATGGTGCAGTGATGAGAGCCACATTGGGAAAATTGTTAGGTGCTTGGATTGCAAAGAGGGCCGCAAGAATGGCGGTGTGACGAGAGCCACATTGGGGAGATTGTTAGGCGCTTGGATTGCAAAGAGGGCCGCAAGTATGACAGAGTGACGAGAGCCACATTGGGGAGATTGTGAGGCGCTTGGATTGCAAAGAGGGCCGCAAGTTTGACGGAGTGACGACAGGCCCATTTGGGAGATGTGAGGCACTTGGATTGCAAAGAGGGCCGCAAGTATGGTGGAGTGACGAGAGCCACATTGCGGAGATTGTAAGGCGTTTGGATTGCAAAGAGGGCCGCAAGTATGACGGTTTGAAGAGAGCCACATTGGGGAAATTGTAAGGCACTTGGATTGCAAAGAGGGCCGCAAGTATGACGGATTGGCAAGAGCCACATTGGGGAGATTGTTAGGCGCTTGGATTGCAAAGACGGCCGCAAGTATGACGGAGTGGCGAGAGCCACATTGGGGAGATTGTTAGGCGCTTGGATGGCAAAGAGGGCCGCAAGTATGCGGAGTGGCGAGAGCCATATTAGGGAGATTGTTAGGAGCTTGGATTTCAAAGAGGGCCGCAAGTATGGCGGAGTGGCGAGAGCCACATTAGGGAGATGTTAGGCACTTGGATTGCAAAGAGGGCCGCAATTATGGGGGAGTGACGAGAGCCACATTCGAGTGTGTGAGACGCTTGTGTTGCAAAGAGGGCCGCAAGTATGACGGTGTGACGAGAGCCACATTGGGGAGATTGTTAGGCGCTTGGATTGCAAAAAGGGCCGCAAGTATGACGGAGTGGGAAAGCAACACTGGGGAGCTTGTTAGGCGCTTGGATTGCAAAGAGGGCCGCAAGTATGGTGCAGTGACGAGAGCCACATTGGGAAGATTGTAAGGTGCTTGGATTGCAAAGAGGGCCGCAAGAATGGCAGAGTGGCGAGATCCACATCGGGGAGATTGTAAAAAGCTCTGATTGCAAAGAGGGCCGCAAGTATGACGAAGTGACGAGAGCCACATTGGGGAGATTGTAAGGCGCTCTGATTGCAAAGAGGGCCGCAAGTAAGGCGGTGTGACGAGAGCCACATTGGGGAGATTGTTTGGCACTTGGATTGCAAAGAGGGCCGCAAGTATGACGGAGCGACGAGAGCCACATTGGGGAGATTGTAAGGCGCTTGGATTGCCAAGAGGGCCGCAAGTATGGTGGAGTTACGAGAGCCACACTGGGGAGATTGTTAGGCACTTGGATTGCAAAGAGGGCCGCAAGTATGACGGAGTGACGAGAGCCACATTGGGGAGTTTGTTAGGCGCTTGGATTGCAAAGGGGGCCGCAAGTATTGCGGAGTGGCGAGAGCCACATCGGGGAGATTGTTTGGCGCTTGGATTGCAAAGAGGGCCGCAAGTATGACGGAGTGACGAGATCCACATCGGAGAGATTGTTAGGCTCTTGGGGCCACCTTGGGGAGTTTGTTAGGCGCTTGGATTGCAAAGAGGGCCGCAAGTATGACAGAGCGACGAGAGCCAAATTGGGGAGATTGTTAGGCGCTTGGATTGCTAAGGGGGCTGCCAGTATGGTGGAGTAACGAGAGCCACACTGGGGAGATTGTTAGGCGCTTGGATTGCAAAGAGGGCCGCAAGTAGGACAGAGTGACGAGAGCCACATCAGGGAGTTTGTTAGGCGCTTGGATTGCAAAGGGGGCCGCAAGTATGGCGGAGTGGCGAGAGCCACATCGGGGAGATTGTTAGGCGCTTGGATTGCAAAGAGGGCCGCAAGTATGACGGAGTGACGAGATCCACATCGGAGAGATTGTAAGGCGCTTGGGGCCACCTTGGGGAGTTTGTTAGGCGCTTGGATTGCAAAGAGGGCCGCAAGTATGGCGGAGTGGCGAGAGCCACATCGGGGAGATTGTTAGGCGCTTGGATTGCAAAGAGGGCCGAAAGTATGGCGGAGTGGCGAGAGCCACATTAGGGAGATGTTAGGCACTTGGATTGAAAAGAGGGCCGCAAGTATGGTGGAGTGACGAGAGCCACATTGGAGAGATTGTTAGACGCTTGTATTGCAAAGAGGGCCGCAAGTATGACGGTGTGACGAGCGCCACATTGGGGAGATTGTTAGGCGCTTGGATTGCAAAGAGGGCCGCAAGTATGACGGAGTGGCGAGAGCAACACTGGGGAGATTGTAAGGCGCTTGGATGGCAAAGAGGGCCGCAAGTATGGTGCAGTGACGAGAGCCACATTGGGAAGATTGTTAGGTGCTTCGATTACAAAGAGGGCCGCAAGTATGACGGTGTGAATAGAGCCACATTGGGGAGATTGTTAGGCGCTTGGTTTGCAAAGAGGGCCGCAAGTATGACGGAGTGGCGAGAGCAACATTGAGGAGATTGTGAGGCGCTTGGATTGCAAAGAGGGCCGCAAGTTTGACGGACTGACGAAAGGCCCATTTGGGAGATGTGAGGCACTTGGATTGCAAAGAGGGCCGCAAGTATAATGGAGTGACGAGAGCCACATTGGGGAGATTGTAAGGCGTTTGGATTGCAAAGAGGGCCGCAAGTATGACGGTGTGAAGAGAGCCACATTGGGGAAATTGTAAGGCACTTGGATTGCAAAGAGGGCCGCAAGTATGACGGAGCGGCAAGAGCCACATTGGGGAGATTGTTAGGCGCTTGGATGGCAAAGAGGGCCGCAAGTATGGCGGAGTGGCGAGAGCCATATTGGGGAGATTGTTAGGCGCTTGGATTTCAAAGAGGGCCGCAAGTATGGCGGAGTGGCGAGAGCCACATTAGGGAGATGTTAGGCACTTGGATTGCAAAAAGGGGCCGCAATTATGGGGGAGTGACGAGTGCCACATTGGAGAGATTGTGAGACGCTTGTATTGCAAAGAGGGCCGCAAGTATGACGGTGTTACGAGACCCACATTGGGGAGATTGTTAGGCGCTTGGATTGCAAAGAGGGCCGCAAGTATGACGGAGTGGGAAAGCAACACTGGGGAGCTTGTTAGGCGCTTGGATTGCAAAGAGGGCCGCAAGTATGGTGCAGTGACGAGAGCCACATTGGGAAGATTGTAAGGTGCTTGGATTGCAAAGAGGGCCGCAAGAATGGCGGAGTGGCGAGATCCACATCGGGGAGATTGTAAGAAGCTCTGATTGCAAAGAGGGCCGCAAGTATGACGAAGTGACGAGAGCCACATTGGGGAGATTGTTAGGGGCTCTGATTGCAAAGAGGGCCGCAAGTATGGCGGTGTGACGAGAGCCACATTGGGGAGATTGTTTGGCACTTGGATTGCAAAGAGGGCCGCAAGTATGACGGAGCGACGAGAGCCACATTGGGGAGATTGTAAGGCGCTTGGATTGCCAAGAGGGCCGCAAGTATGGTGGAGTTACGAGAGCCACACTGGGGAGATTGTTAGGCGCTTGGATTGCAAAGAGGGCCGCAAGTATGACGGAGTGACGAGAGCCACATTGGGGAGTTTGAAAGGCGCTTGGATTTTAAAGGGGGCCGCAAGTATGGCGGAGTGGCGAGAGCCACATCGGGGAGATTGTTTGGCGCTTGGATTGCAAAGAGGGCCGCAAGTATGACGGAGTGACGAGATCCACATCAGGGAGATGTTTGGCACTTAGATTGCAAAGAGGGCCGCAAGTATGGTGGAGTGACGAGAGCCACATTGGAGAGATTGTAAGACGCTTATATTGCAATGAGGGCCGCAAGTATGACGGTGTGGCGAGAGCCACATCGGGGAGATTGTTAGGCGCTTGGATTGCAAAGAAGGCCGCAGATATGACGAAGTGGCGAGAGCAACACTGGGGAGATTGTTAGGCGCTTGGATTGCAAAGAGGGCCGCAAGTATGGTGCAGTGACGAGAGCCACATTGGGGAGATTGTTAGGTGCTTGGATTGCAAAGAGGGCCGCAAGAATGGCGGTGTGACGAGAGCCACATGGGGGAGATTGTTAGGCGCTTGGATTGCAAAGAGGGCCGCAAGTATGACGGTGTGAAGAGAGCCACATTGGGGAGATTGTAAGGCGCTTGGTTTGCAAAGAGGGCCGCAAGTATGACGGAGTGGCGAAAGCAACACTGGGGAGATTGTTAGGCGCTTGGATTGCAAAGAGGGCCGCAAGTATGGTGCAGTGACGAGAGCCACATTGGGGAGATTGTTAGGTGCTTGGATTGCAAAGAGGGCCGCAAGAATGGCGGTGTGGCGAGAGCCACATCAGGGAGATGTTTGGCACTTAGATTGCAAAGAGGGCCGCAAGTATGGTGGAGTTACGAGAGCCACATTGGAGAGATTGTAAGACGCTTGGATTGCAAAGAGGGCCGCAAGTATGGCGGAGTGGCGAGAGCCACATCAGGGAGATGTTTGGCACTTAGATTGCAAAGAGGGCCGCAAGTATGGTGGAGTGACGAGAGCCACATTGGAGAGATTGTAAGACGCTTATATTGCAAAGAGGGCCGCAAGTATGACGGTGTGGCGAGAGCCACATCGGGGAGATTGTTAGGCGCTTGGATTGCAAAGAGGGCCGCAAGTATGGCGGAGTGGCGAGAGCCACATCAGGGAGATGTTTGGCACTTAGATTGCAAAGAGGGCCGCAAGTATGGTGGAGTGACGAGAGCCACATTGGAGAGATTGTAAGACGCTTATATTGCAAAGAGGGCCGCAAGTATGACGGTGTGGCGAGAGCCACATCGGGGAGATTGTTAGGCGCTTGGATTGCAAAGAGGGCCGCAAGTATGACGAAGTGGCGAGAGCAAAACTGGGGAGATTGTTAGGCGCTTGGATTGCAAAGAGGGCCGCAAGTATGGTGCAGTGACGAGAGCCACATTGGGGAGATTGTTAGGTGCTTGGATTGCAAAGAGGGCCGCAAGAATGGCGGTGTGACGAGAGCCACATGGGGGAGATTGTTAGGCGCTTGGATTGCAAAGAGGGCCGCAAGTATGACGGTGTGAAGAGAGCCACATTGGGGAGATTGTAAGGCGCTTGGTTTGCAAAGAGGGCCGCAAGTATGACGGAGTGGCGAGAATAACATTGGGGAGATTGTGAGGCGCTTGGATTGCAAAGAGGGCCGCAAGTATGACGGAGTGACGAGATCCACATCAGAGAGATTGTTAGGCGCTTGGGGCCACCTTGGGGAGTTTGTTAGGCGCTTGGATTACAAAGAGGGCCGCAAGTATGGCGGAGTGGCGAAAGCCACATCGGGGAGATTGTTAGGCGCTTGGATTGCAAAGAGGGCCGCAAGTATGACGGAGTGGCGAGAGCAACACTGGGGAGATTGTTAGACGCTTGGATTGCAAAGAGGGCCTTAAGTATGACGGTGTGACGAGAGCCACATTGGGGAGATTGTTAGGCGCTTGGTTTGCAAAGAGGGCCGCAAGTATGACGGAGTGGCGAGAGCAACACTGGGGAGATTGTTAGACGCTTGGATTGCAAAGCGGGCCGCAAGTATGACGGAGTGGCGAGAGCCACATTAGGGAGATTGTTAGGCGCTTGGATTGCAAAGAGGGCCGAAAGTATGGCGGAGTGGCGAGAGCCACATTAGGGAGATGTTAGGCGCTTGGATTGCAAAGAGGGCCGCAAGTATGACGGAGTGGCGAGAGCAACACTGGGGAGATTGTAAGGCGCTTGGATTGCAAAGAGGGCCGCAAGTATGGTGCAGTGACGAGAGCCACATTGGGAAGATTGTTAGGTGCTTGGATTGCAAAGAGGGCCGCAAGAATGGCGGTGTGACGAGAGCCACATTGGGGAGATTGTTAGGCGCTTGGATTGCAAAGAGGGCCGCAAGTATGACAGAGTGACGAGAGCCACATTGGGGAGATTGTGAGGCGCTTGGATTGCAAAGAGGGCCGCAAGTTTGACGGAGTGACGACAGGCCCATTTGGGAGATGTGAGGCACTTGGATTGCAAAGAGGGCCGCAAGTATGGTGGAGTGACGAAGCCACATTGGGGAGATTGTAAGGCGTTTGGATTGCAAAGAGGGCCGCAAGTATGACAGTGTGAAGAGAGCCACATTGGGGAAATTGTAAGGCACTTGGATTGCAAAGAGGGCCGCAAGTATGACGGAGCGGCAAGAGCCACATTGGGGAGATTGTTAGGCGCTTGGATTGCAAAGACGGCCGCAAGTATGACGGAGTGGCGAGAGCCACATTGGGGAGATTGTTAGGCGCTTGGATGGCAAAGAGGGCCGCAAGTATGGCGGAGTGGCGAGAGCCATATTGGGGAGATTGTTAGGCGCTTGGATTTCAAAGAGGGCCGCAAGTATGGCGGAGTGGCGAGAGCCACATTAGGGAGATGTTAGGCACTTGGATTGCAAAGAGGGCCGCAATTATGGGGGAGTGACGGGAGCCACATTGGAGAGATTGTGAGACGCTTGTATTGCAAAGAGGGCCGCAAGTATGACGGTGTGACGAGTGCCACATTGGGGAGATTGTTAGGCGCTTGGATTGCAAAGAGGGCCACAAGTATGACGGAGTGGGAAAGCAACACTGGGGAGCTTGTTAGGCGCTTGGATTGCAAAGAGGGCCGCAAGTATGGTGCAGTGACGAGAGCTACATTGGGAAGATTGTATGGTGCTTGGATTGCAAAGAGGGCCGCAAGAATGGCGGAGTGGCGAGATCCACATCGGGGAGATTGTAAGAAGCTCTGATTGCAAAGAGGGCCGCCAGTATGACGAGTGACGAGATCCACATCGAAGAGATTGTTAGGCGCTTGGGGCCACCTTGGGGATTTTGTTAGGCGCTTGGATTGCAAAGAGGGCCGCAAGTATGACGGAGTGGCGAGAGTCACATTAGGGAGATTGTTAGGCGCTTGGATTGCAAAGAGGGCCGCAAGTATGGCGGAGTGGCGAGAGCCACATTAGGGAGATGTTTGGCACTTGGATTGCAAAGAGGGCCGCAAGTGTGACGAAGTGGCGAGAGCAACACTGGGGAGATTGTTAGGCGCTTGGATTGCAAAGAGGGCCGCAAGTATGGTGCAGTGACGAGAGCCACATTGGGGAGATTGTTAGGTGCTTGGATTGCAAAGAGGGCCGCAAGATTGGCGTGGTGACGAGAGCCACATAAGGGAGATTGTTAGGCGCTTGGATTGCAAAGAGGGCCGCAAGTATGACGGTGTGAAGAGAGCCACATTGGGGAGATTGTAAGGCGCTTGGTTTGCAAAGAGGGCCGCAAGTATGACGGAGTGGCGAGAGCAACATTGGGGAGATTGTGAGGCGCTTGGATTGCAAAGAGGGCCGCAAGTATGACGGAGTGACGACAGGCCCATTTGGGAGATGTTAGGCACTTGGATTGCAAAGAGGGCCGCAAGTATGGTGGAGTGACGAGAGCCACATTGGGGAGATTGTTAGGCGTTTGGATTGCAAAGAGGGCCGCAAGTATGACGGTGTGAAGAGAGCCACATTGGGGAAATTGTTAGGCACTTGGATTGCAAAGAGGGCCGCAAGTATGACGGAGCGACGAGAGCCACATTGGTGAGATTGTTAGGCGCTTGGATTGCAAAGAGGGCCGCAAGTATGACGGTGTGAAGAGAGCCACATTGGGGAAATTGTTAGGCGCTTGGTTTGCAAAGAGGGCCGGAAGTATGACGGAGTGGCGAGAGCAACACTGGGGAGATTGTTAGACGCTTGGATTGCAAAGAGGGCCGCAAGTATGACGGAGTGGCGAGAGCCACATTAAGGAGATGTTAGGCACATGGATTGCAAACAGCACATTTTTGTTTTTAGGATGTCTAGATAATTAACGCAAAAAAAATAAAAAAAAATACAAAAACAAATTTGGACATCCCGTATGGTAGCTACGAGCGCTGGAAAAAAAAATTTCCCCTTAGTAAACCCTTCTCAACTTCGCTTGTCTGAATATGGAAGAAAAAAAGACTGCCGGTTACGGGACTCGAACCCCGGACCGCGAAAACACTAGTCGGCGTCGCTACCCCGTACGCCATGCCACTCGATGGAAGTTGGATCGCTTACACTGATAGATAACCCACTGCTCTCAATGTATGCATGATTACATCTCATTGTATCTCGATTCATTCTTATTGTAATTGTAACACCAAAGCTAGATAGATTTATGGACAGCGAGGGTCTCATTGGATTTAAAAAACATCCAAGAATATCCATAAAGCCGTTTTTTAACTAACTCTAAAAATTCAGTTTCAACACATTGTCTTTTTAAAATCGCCTTTGATAGATCTTGATCGCGTGATCGCGAAAGAGTAAATCGTTTGTGGTAACAACGAGCCGTTTAACCGGTAAAAAATAAACCGTGTCCATTCACGTTGATGCATTGATATTAATGCGTGAAAATGGTGGAACAAAAAAGAGTGGGTGTACCGGGTCTCGAATCCCAGACCTCAAGTATTCGAAGCTACAACGTTACTTCGTACGCCACGCCAATCGATGGAAGTAGCGTTGCTTACACTGGTAGATAACACACTGGTCTCAATGTATGGCATAGCTTGTTGTATTCAGATAGCTCGTCATCCCGCCAACATTAAAACATGTTTCCTTCTCTAACCATTAATGCAAGGCAAGCATTAACATGTTTTATGTATTGAGTATGAATGTCCAACGGAGAAACTCTAATCATTATTATATTAACCATTTAACAAGAGACGCTACGCGTCGTCAAAGACGTGCTCAAAGACACTCTGTTTTTTAGAATTATATTCTTTACGGCTATATTGTTTAATTGGGGGATCTTAAAGTTACTTCTCAAGGTAGATATGAACATGGTCTACTTTCAAAAAAATCATCGCGTCGCTATGTTTTTTGTGAGCGACGTGAGGCGTCGCCGAAATTTCAAAGATTTTCTTGTCAAGTTCCACTTTCGGTACCGATTGTGGATGAACGGTGGTACCTAGTTAGTCGTAGCGTCGAACTTAAGGTCAACAATAATCCTTGGTGTCGCAGTAACTCTACTGGTGTGACGAGTGACGGTGTGACGAGAGCCACATTGGGGAGATTGTTTGGCACTTGGATTGCAAAGAGGGCCGCAAGTATGACGGAGCGACGAGAGCCACATTGGGGAGATTGTTAGGCGCTTGGATTGCCAAGAGGGCCGCAAGTATGGTGGAGTTACGAGAGCCACACTGGGGAGATTGTTAGGCGCTTGGATTGCAAAGAGGGCCGCAAGTATGACGGAGTGACGAGAGCCACATTGGGGAGTTTGTGAGGCGCTTGGATTGCAAAGAGGGCCGCAAGTATGACGGAGTGACGAGATATACATTGGGGATATGTTAGGCACTTGGATTGCAAAGAGGGCCGCAAGTATGAAGGTTTGACGAGAGCCACATTGGGGAGATTGTTAGGCGTTTTGATTGCAAAGAGGGCCGCAAGTATGGTGGAGTGACGAGAGTAATATTGGGGAGATTATTAGGCACTTGGATTGCAATGAGGTCCACAAGAATGGCGGAGTGGCGAAAGCCACATCGGGGAGATTGTAAGGCGCTCTGATTGCAAAGAGGGCCGCAAGTATGACGGAGTGGCGAGAGCCACATTGGGGAGATTGTTAGGCGCTTGGATGGTAAAGAGGGCCGCAAGTATGACGGTGTGACGGGAGCCACATTGGGGACATAATTAGGCGCTTGGATTGCAAAGAGGGCCGCAAGTTTGACGGAGTGGCGAGAGCAACACTGGGGAGATTGTTAGGCGCTTTGATTGCACAGAGGGCCGCAAATATAGGTGGAGTGACGAGAGCCACATTGGGGAGATTGTTAGGCGCTTGGATTGCAAAGAGGGCCGCAAGTATGACGGAGTGGCGAGAGCCACATTGGGGAGATTGTTAGGCGCTTGGATTGCAAAGAGGGCCGCAAGTATGGCGGAGTGACGAGAGCCACACTGGGGAGATTGTTAGGCGCTTGAATTGCAAAGAGGGCCGCAAGCATGACGGTGTGACGAGAGCCACATTGGGGAGAATGTTAGGCGCTTGGACTGCAAAGAGGGCCGCAAGTATGGCGGAGTGACGAGAACCACATCAAGAGATTGTTAGGCGCTTGGATTGCAAAGAGGGCCGCAAGTATGACAAAGTGACGAGAGCCACATTGGGGAGATTGTTAGGAGCTTGGATTGAAAAGAGGGCCGCAAGTATGACGGAGATGCGAGAGCCACATCGGGGAGATTGTTAGGCGCTTTGATTGCAAAGAGGGCCGCAAGTATGACGGAGTGGCAAGAACCACATGGGGGAGATTGTAAGGCGCTTGGATTGCAAAGAGGGCCGCAAGAGTGACGAAGTGAAAGTGCCACCTTGGGGAGATTGTGAGGCGCTTGGATTGCAAAGAGGGCCGCAAGTATGACGGAGTTGCGAGAGCCACATTGGGGAGATTGTTAGGCGCTCTGATTCAAGAGGGCCGCAAGTATGCCGGAGTGACAAGTGCCATATTGGGGAGATTATTAGGCACTTGGATTGCAATGAGGTCCACAAGAATGGCTGAGTGGCGAAAGCCACATCGGGGAGATTGTAAGGCGCTCTGATTGCAAAGAGGGCCGCAAGTATGACGGAGTGGCGAGAGCCACATTGGGGAGATTGTTAGGCGCTTGGATGGCAAAGAGGGCCGCAAGTATGACGGAGTGGCGAGAGCCACATTGGGGAGATTGATAGGCGCTTGGATGGCAAAGAGGGCCGCAAGTATGACGGTGTGACGAGAGCCACATTGGGGACATAATAAGGCGCTTGGATTGCAAAGAGGGCCGCAAGTTTGACGGAGTGGCGAGAGCAACACTGGGGAGATTGTTAGGCGCTTTGATTGCACAGAGGGCCGCAAATATAGGTGGAGTGACGAGAGCCACATTGGGGAGATTGTTAGGCGCTTGGATTGCAAAGAGGGCCGCAAGAGTGACTGAGTGCAAGTATGAAGGTTTAACGAGAGCCACATTGGGGAGATTGTTAGGCGTTTTGATTGCAAAGAGGGCCGCAAGTATGGTGGAGTGAAGAGACCCATATTGGGGAGATTGTTAGGCGCTTGGATTGCAAAGAGGGCCGCAAGAATGGTGGAGTGACGAGAGCCACATCGGGGAGATAGTAAGGCGCTCTGATTGCAAAGAGGGCCGCAAGAGTAACTGAGTGCAAGTATGAAGGTTTAACGAGAGCCACATTGGGGAGATTGTTAGGCATTTTGATTGCAAAGAGGGCCGCAAGTATGGTGGAGTGACGAGAGCCATATTGGGGAGATTGTTAGGCGCTTGGATTGCAAAGAGGGCCGCAAGTATGGTGGAGTGACGAGAGCCACATCGGGGAGATTGTAAGGCACTCTGATTGCAAAGAGGGCCGCAAGTAAGACGGAGTGGCGAGAGCCACATTGGGGAGATTGTTAGGCGCTTGGATGGCAAAGGAACCGCAAGTATGACGGTGTGACGAGAGCCACATTGGGGACATAATTAGGCGCTTGGATTGCAAAGAGGGCCGCAAGTTTGACGGAGTGGCGAGAGCAACACTGGGGAGATTGTTAGGCGCTTTGATTGCACAGAGGGCCGCAAATATAGGTGGAGTGACGAGAGCCACATTGGGGAGATTGTTAGGCGCTTCGATTGCAAAGAGGACCGCAAGTATGACGAAGTGGCGAGAGCCACATTGGGGAGATTGTTAGGCGCTTGGATTGCAAAGAGGGCCGAAGTATGGCGGAGTGACGAGAGCCACACTGGGGAGATTGTTAGGCGCTTGAATTGCAAAGAGGGCCGCAAGCATGACGGTGTGACGAGAGCCACATTGGGGAGATTGTTAGGCGCTTGGACTGCAAAGAGAGCCGCAAGTATGGCGGAGTGACGAGAGCCACATTGGGGAGATTGTTAGGCGCTTGGATTGAAAAGAGGGCCGCAAGTATGACTGAGTGGCGAGAGCCACATCGGGGAGATTGTTATGCGCTTTAATTGCAAAGAGGGCCGCAAGTATGACGGAGTGGCGAGAACCACATGGGGGAGATTGTTAGGCGCTTGGATTGCAAAGAGGGATGCAAGTATGACGGAGTGGCGAGAGCCACATTGGAAAATATGTTAGGCGCTCTGATTGCAAAGAGGGCCGCAAGTATGCCGGAGTGACGAGAGCCACATTGGAGAGATTGTAAGGTGCTTGCATTGCAAAGAGGGCCGTAAGAGTGACGGAGTGAAAGTGCCACCTTGGGGAGATTGTGATGCGCTTGGATTGCAAAGAAGGCCGCAAGTATAACGAAGTGACGAGAGCAACACTGGGGAGATTTTAAGGCGAATATATTGAAAAGAGGGCCGCAAGTATGACGGAATGGCGAGAGCCACATCGGGGAGATTGTAAGGCGCTCTGATTGCAAAGAGGGCCGCAAGTATGACGGAGTGGCGAGAGCCACATTAAGGAGATTGTTAGGCGCTTGGATGGCAAAGAGGGCCGCAAGTATGACGGTGTGACGAGAGCCACATTGGGGACATTGTAAGGCGCTTGGATTGCAAAGTGGGCCGCAAGTATGACGGAGTGGCGAGAGCAACACTGGGGAGATTGTTAGGCGCTTTGATTGCACAGAGGGCCGCAAATAATAGGTGGAGTGACGAGAGCCACATTGGGGAGATTGTTAGGCGCTTGGATTGCAAAGAGGGCCGCAAGTATGGCGGAGTGACGAGAGCCACACTAGGGAGATTGTTAGGCGCTTGAATTGCAAAGAGGGCCGCAAGCATTACGGTTTGACGAGAGCCACATTGGGGAGATTGTTAGGCGCTTGGATGGCAAAGAGGGCCGCAAGTATGACGGTGTGAAGAGAGCCACATTGGGGAAATTGTAAGGCACTTGGATTGCAAAGAGGGCCGCAAGTATGACGGAGCGGCAAGAGCCACATTGGGGAGATTGTTAGGCGCTTGGATGGCAAAGAGGGCCGCAAGTATGGCGGAGTGGCGAGAGCCATATTGGGGAGATTGTTAGGCGCTTGGATTTCAAAGAGGGCCGCAAGTATGGCGGAGTGGCGAGAGCCACATTAGGGAGATGTTAGGCACTTGGATTGCAAAAAGGGGCCGCAATTATGGGGGAGTGACGAGTGCCACATTGGAGAGATTGTGAGACGCTTGTATTGCAAAGAGGGCCGCAAGTATGACGGTGTGACGAGACCCACATTGGGGAGATTGTTAGGCGCTTGGATTGCAAAGAGGGCCGCAAGTATGACGGAGTGGGAAAGCAACACTGGGGAGCTTGTTAGGCGCTTGGATTGCAAAGAGGGCCGCAAGTATGGTGCAGTGACGAGAGCCACATTGGGAAGATTGTAAGGTGCTTGGATTGCAAAGAGGGCCGCAAGAATGGCGGAGTGGCGAGATCCACATCGGGGAGATTGTAAGAAGCTCTGATTGCAAAGAGGGCCGCAAGTATAACGAAGTGACGAGAGCCACATTGGGGAGATTGTTAGGGGCTCTGATTGCAAAGAGGGCCGCAAGTATGGCGGTGTGACGAGAGCCACATTGGGGAGATTGTTTGGCACTTGGATTGCAAAGAGGGCCGCAAGTATGACGGAGCGACGAGAGCCACATTGGGGAGATTGTAAGGCGCTTGGATTGCCAAGAGGGCCGCAAGTATGGTGGAGTTACGAGAGCCACACTGGGGAGATTGTTAGGCGCTTGGATTGCAAAGAGGGCCGCAAGTATGACGGAGTGACGAGAGCCACATTGGGGAGTTTGAAAGGCGCTTGGATTTTAAAGGGGGCCGCAAGTATGGCGGAGTGGCGAGAGCCACATCGGGGAGATTGTTTGGCGCTTGGATTGCAAAGAGGGCCGCAAGTATGACGGAGTGACGAGATCCACATCAGGGAGATGTTTGGCACTTAGATTGCAAAGAGGGCCGCAAGTATGGTGGAGTGACGAGAGCCACATTGGAGAGATTGTAAGACGCTTATATTGCAAAGAGGGCCGCAAGTATGACGGTGTGGCGAGAGCCACATCGGGGAGATTGTTAGGCGCTTGGATTGCAAAGAAGGCCGCAGATATGACGAAGTGGCGAGAGCAACACTGGGGAGATTGTTAGGCGCTTGGATTGCAAAGAGGGCCGCAAGTATGGTGCAGTGACGAGAGCCACATTGGGGAGATTGTTAGGTGCTTGGATAACAAAGAGGGCCGCAAGAATGGCGGTGTGACGAGAGCCACATGGGGGAGATTGTTAGGCGCTTGGATTGCAAAGAGGGCCGCAAGTATGACGGTGTGAAGAGAGCCACATTGGGGAGATTGTAAGGCGCTTGGTTTGCAAAGAGGGCCGCAAGTATGACGGAGTGGCGAAAGCAACACTGGGGAGATTGTTAGGCGCTTGGATTGCAAAGAGGGCCGCAAGTATGGTGCAGTGACGAGAGCCACATTGGGGAGATTGTTAGGTGCTTGGATTGCAAAGAGGGCCGCAAGAATGGCGGTGTGGCGAGAGCCACATCAGGGAGATGTTTGGCACTTAGATTGCAAAGAGGGCCGCAAGTATGGTGGAGTTACGAGAGCCACATTGGAGAGATTGTAAGACGCTTGGATTGCAAAGAGGGCCGCAAGTATGGCGGAGTGGCGAGAGCCACATCAGGGAGATGTTTGGCACTTAGATTGCAAAGAGGGCCGCAAGTATGGTGGAGTGACGAGAGCCACATTGGAGAGATTGTAAGACGCTTATATTGCAAAGAGGGCCGCAAGTATGACGGTGTGGCGAGAGCCACATCGGGGAGATTGTTAGGCGCTTGGATTGCAAAGAGGGCCGCAAGTATGGCGGAGTGGCGAGAGCCACATCAGGGAGATGTTTGGCACTTAGATTGCAAAGAGGGCCGCAAGTATGGTGGAGTGACGAGAGCCACATTGGAGAGATTGTAAGACGCTTATATTGCAAAGAGGGCCGCAAGTATGACGGTGTGGCGAGAGCCACATCGGGGAGATTGTTAGGCGCTTGGATTGCAAAGAGGGCCGCAAGTATGACAGAGTGGCGAGAGCAAAACTGGGGAGATTGTTAGGCGCTTGGATTGCAAAGAGGGCCGCAAGTATGGTGCAGTGACGAGAGCCACATTGGGGAGATTGTTAGGTGCTTGGATTGCAAAGAGGGCCGCAAGAATGGCGGTGTGACGAGAGCCACATGGGGGAGATTGTTAGGCGCTTGGATTGCAAAGAGGGCCGCAAGTATGACGGTGTGAAGAGAGCCACATTGGGGAGATTGTAAGGCGCTTGGTTTGCAAAGAGGGCCGCAAGTATGACGGAGTGGCGAGAATAACATTGGGGAGATTGTGAGGCGCTTGGATTGCAAAGAGGGCCGCAAGTATGACGGAGTGACGACAGGCCCATTTGGGAGATGTTAGGCACTTGGATTGCAAAGAGGGCCGCAAGTATGGTGGAGTGACGAGAGCCACATTGGGGAGATTGTTAGGCGTTTGGATTGCAAAGAGGGCCGCAAGTATGACGGTGTGAAGAGAGCCACATTGGGGAAATTGTTAGGCACTTGGATTGCAAAGAGGGCCGCAAGTATGACGGAGCGACGAGAGCCACATTGGTGAGATTGTTAGGCGCTTGGATTGCAAAGAGGGCCGCAAGTATGACGGTGTGAAGAGAGCCACATTGGGAAGATTGTTAGGCGCTTGGTTTGCAAAGAGGGCCGGAAGTATGACGGAGTGGCGAGAGCAACACTGGGGAGATTGTTAGACGCTTGGATTGCAAAGAGGGCCGCAAGTATGACGGAGTGGCGAGAGCCACATTAGGGAGATGTTAGGCACATGGATTGCAAACAGCACATTTTTGTTTTCAGGATGTCTAGATAATTAACGCAAAAAAAATAAAAAAAAATACAAAAACAAATTTGGACATCCCGTATGGTAGCTACGAGCGCTGGAAAAAAAAATTTCCCCTTAGTAAACCCTTCTCAACTTTGCTTGTCTGAATATGGAAGAAAAAAAGACTGCCGGTTACGGGACTCGAACCCCGGACCGCGAAAACACTAGTCGGCGTCGCTACTCCGTACGCCATGCCACTCGATGGAAGTTGGATCGCTTACACTGATCGATAACCCACTGCTCTCAATGTATGCATGAATACATCTCATTGTATCTCGATTCATTCTTATTGTAGTTGTAACACCAAAGCTAGATAGATTTATGGACAGCGAGGGTCTCATTGGATTTAAAAAACATCCAAGAATATCTAGGAAGCCGTTTTTTAACTATTTCTAAAAATTCAGTTTCAACACATTGTCTTTTTAAAATCGCCTTTCATAGATCTTGATCGCGTGATCGCGAAAGAGTAAATCGTTTGTGGTAACAACGAGCCGTTTAACCGGTAAAAAATAAACCGTGTCCATTCACGTTGATGCATTGTTATTAATGCGTGAAAATGGTGGAACAAAAAAGAATGGGTGTACCGGGTCTCGAACCCCAGACCTCAAGTATTCGAAGCTACAACGTTACTTCGTACGCCTCGCCAATCGATGGAAGTTACGTTGCTTACACTGGTAGATAACACACTGGTCTCAATGTATGGCATAGCTTGTTGTATTCAGATAGCTCGTCATCACGCCAACATTAAAACATGTTTCCTCGGCTAACCATTAATGCAAGGCAAGCATTAACATGTTTTATGTATAGAGTATGAATGTCCAACGGAGAAACTCTAATCATTATTATATTAACCATTTAACAAGAGACGCTACGCGTCGTCAAAGACGTGCTCAAAGACACTCTGTTTTTTAGAATTATATTCTTTACGGCTATATTGTTTAATTGGGGGATCTTAAAGTTACTTCTCAAGGTAGATATGAACATGGTCTACTTTCAATAAAATCTTCGCGTCGCTATGTTTTTTGTGAGCGACGTGAAGCGTCGCCGAAATTTCAAAGATTTTCTTGTCAAGTTCCACTTTCGGTACCGATTGTGGATGAACGGTGGTACCTAGTTAGTCGTAGCGTCGAACTTAAGGTCAACAATAATCCTTGGTGACGTAGTAACTCTACTGGTGTGACGAGTGACGGTGTGACGAGAGCCACATTGGGGAGATTGTTTGGCACTTGGATTGCAAAGAGGGCCGCAAGTATGGTGGAGTAACGAGAGCCACACTGGGGAGATTGTTACGCGCTTGGATTGCAAAGAGGGCCGCAAGTATGACGGAGTGACGAGAGAGCCACATTGGGGAGTTTGTGAGGCGCTTGGATTGCAAAGAGGGCCGCAAGTATGAGAGAGCGACGAGAGCCACATTGGGGAGATTGTTAGGCGCTTGGATTGCCAAGGGGGCTGCCAGTATGGTGGAGTTACGAGAGCCACACTGGGGAGATTGTTAGGCGCTTGGATTGCAAAGAGGGCCGCAAGTATGTCGGAGTGACGAGAGCCACATTGGGGAGTTTGTTAGGCGCTTGGATTGCAAAGGGGGCCGCAAGTATGGCGGAGTGGCGAGAGCCACATCGGGGAGATTGTTAGGCGCTTGGATTGCAAAGAGGGCCGCAAGTATGACGGAGTGACGAGATCCACATCAGAGAGATTGTTAGGCGCTTGGGGCCACCTTGGGGAGTTTGTTAGGCGCTTGGATTACAAAGAGGGCCGCAAGTATGGCGGAGTGGCGAAAGCCACATCGGGGAGATTGTTAGGCGCTTGGATTGCAAAGAGGGCCGCAAGTATGACGGAGTGGCGAGAGCAACACTGGGGAGATTGTTAGACGCTTGGATTGCAAAGAGGGCCGCAAGTATGACGGTGTGACGAGAGCCACATTGGGGAGATTGTTAGGCGCTTGGTTTGCAAAGAGGGCCGCAAGTATGACGGAGTGGCGAGAGCAACACTGGGGAGATTGTTAGACGCTTGGATTGCAAAGCGGGCCGCAAGTATGACGGAGTGGCGAGAGCCACATTAGGGAGATTGTTAGGCGCTTGGATTGCAAAGAGGGCCGAAAGTATGGCGGAGTGGCGAGAGCCACATTAGGGAGATGTTAGGCGCTTGGATTGCAAAGAGGGCCGCAAGTATGACGGAGTGGCGAGAGCAACACTGGGGAGATTGTAAGGCGCTTGGATTGCAAAGAGGGCCGCAAGTATGGTGCAGTGACGAGAGCCACATTGGGAAGATTGTTAGGTGCTTGGATTGCAAAGAGGGCCGCAAGAATGGCGGTGTGACGAGAGCCACATTGGGGAGATTGTTAGGCGCTTGGATTGCAAAGAGGGCCGCAAGTATGACAGAGTGACGAGAGCCACATTGGGGAGATTGTGAGGCGCTTGGATTGCAAAGAGGGCCGCAAGTTTGACGGAGTGACGACAGGCCCATTTGGGAGATGTGAGGCACTTGGATTGCAAAGAGGGCCGCAAGTATGGTGGAGTGACGAAGCCACATTGGGGAGATTGTAAGGCGTTTGGATTGCAAAGAGGGCCGCAAGTATGACAGTGTGAAGAGAGCTACATTGGGGAAATTGTAAGGCACTTGGATTGCAAAGAGGGCCGCAAGTATGACGGAGCGGCAAGAGCCACATTGGGGAGATTGTTAGGCGCTTGGATTGCAAAGACGGCCGCAAGTATGACGGAGTGGCGAGAGCCACATTGGGGAGATTGTTAGGCGCTTGGATGGCAAAGAGGGCCGCAAGTATGGCGGAGTGGCGAGAGCCATATTGGGGAGATTGTTAGGCGCTTGGATTTCAAAGAGGGCCGCAAGTATGGCGGAGTGGCGAGAGCCACATTAGGGAGATGTTAGGCACTTGGATTGCAAAGAGGGCCGCAATTATGGGGGAGTGACGAGAGCCACATTGGAGAGATTGTGAGACGCTTGTATTGCAAAGAGGGCCGCAAGTATGACGGTGTGACGAGAGCCACATTGGGGAGATTGTTAGGCGCTTGGATTGCAAAGAGGGCCACAAGTATGACGGAGTGGGAAAGCAACACTGGGGAGCTTGTTAGGCGCTTGGATTGCAAAGAGGGCCGCAAGTATGGTGCAGTGACGAGAGCTACATTGGGAAGATTGTATGGTGCTTGGATTGCAAAGAGGGCCGCAAGAATGGCGGAGTGGCGAGATCCACATCGGGGAGATTGTAAGAAGCTCTGATTGCAAAGAGGGCCGCCAGTATGACGAGTGACGAGATCCACATCGAAGAGATTGTTAGGCGCTTGGGGCCACCTTGGGGATTTTGTTAGGCGCTTGGATTGCAAAGAGGGCCGCAAGTATGACGGAGTGGCGAAAGTCACATTGGGGAGATTGTTAGGCGTTTGGATTGCAAAGAGGGCCGCAAGTATGACGGTGTGAAGAGAGCCACATTGGGGAAATTGTTAGGCACTTGGATTGCAAAGAGGGCCGCAAGTATGACGGAGTGGCGAGAGCCACATTAGGGAGATGTTAGGCACATGGATTGCAAACAGCACATTTTTGTTTTCAGGATGTCTAGATAATTAACGCAAAAAAAATAAAAAAAAATACAAAAACAAATTTGGACATCCCGTATGGTAGCTACGAGCGCTGGAAAAAAAAATTTCCCCTTAGTAAACCCTTCTCAACTTTGCTTGTCTGAATATGGAAGAAAAAAAGACTGCCGGTTACGGGACTCGAACCCCGGACCGCGAAAACACTAGTCGGCGTCGCTACTCCGTACGCCATGCCACTCGATGGAAGTTGGATCGCTTACACTGATCGATAACCCACTGCTCTCAATGTATGCATGAATACATCTCATTGTATCTCGATTCATTCTTATTGTAGTTGTAACACCAAAGCTAGATAGATTTATGGACAGCGAGGGTCTCATTGGATTTAAAAAACATCCAAGAATATCTAGGAAGCCGTTTTTTAACTATTTCTAAAAATTCAGTTTCAACACATTGTCTTTTTAAAATCGCCTTTGATAGATCTTGATCGCGTGATCGCGAAAGAGTAAATCGTTTGTGGTAACAACGAGCCGTTTAACCGGTAAAAAATAAACCGTGTCCATTCACGTTGATGCATTGTTATTAATGCGTGAAAATGGTGGAACAAAAAAGAATGGGTGTACCGGGTCTCGAACCCCAGACCTCAAGTATTCGAAGCTACAACGTTACTTCGTACGCCTCGCCAATCGATGGAAGTTACGTTGCTTACACTGGTAGATAACACACTGGTCTCAATGTATGGCATAGCTTGTTGTATTCAGATAGCTCGTCATCACGCCAACATTAAAACATGTTTCCTCGGCTAACCATTAATGCAAGGCAAGCATTAACATGTTTTATGTATAGAGTATGAATGTCCAACGGAGAAACTCTAATCATTATTATATTAACCATTTAACAAGAGACGCTACGCGTCGTCAAAGACGTGCTCAAAGACACTCTGTTTTTTAGAATTATATTCTTTACGGCTATATTGTTTAATTGGGGGATCTTAAAGTTACTTCTCAAGGTAGATATGAACATGGTCTACTTTCAATAAAATCTTCGCGTCGCTATGTTTTTTGTGAGCGACGTGAAGCGTCGCCGAAATTTCAAAGATTTTCTTGTCAAGTTCCACTTTCGGTACCGATTGTGGATGAACGGTGGTACCTAGTTAGTCGTAGCGTCGAACTTAAGGTCAACAATAATCCTTGGTGACGTAGTAACTCTACTGGTGTGACGAGTGACGGTGTGACGAGAGCCACATTGGGGAGATTGTTTGGCACTTGGATTGCAAAGAGGGCCGCAAGTATGGTGGAGTAACGAGAGCCACACTGGGGAGATTGTTACGCGCTTGGATTGCAAAGAGGGCCGCAAGTATGACGGAGTGACGAGAGAGCCACATTGGGGAGTTTGTGAGGCGCTTGGATTGCAAAGAGGGCCGCAAGTATGAGAGAGCGACGAGAGCCACATTGGGGAGATTGTTAGGCGCTTGGATTGCCAAGGGGGCTGCCAGTATGGTGGAGTTACGAGAGCCACACTGGGGAGATTGTTAGGCGCTTGGATTGCAAAGAGGGCCGCAAGTATGTCGGAGTGACGAGAGCCACATTGGGGAGTTTGTTAGGCGCTTGGATTGCAAAGGGGGCCGCAAGTATGGCGGAGTGGCGAGAGCCACATCGGGGAGATTGTTAGGCGCTTGGATTGCAAAGAGGGCCGCAAGTATGACGGAGTGACGAGATCCACATCAGAGAGATTGTTAGGCGCTTGGGGCCACCTTGGGGAGTTTGTTAGGCGCTTGGATTACAAAGAGGGCCGCAAGTATGGCGGAGTGGCGAAAGCCACATCGGGGAGATTGTTAGGCGCTTGGATTGCAAAGAGGGCCGCAAGTATGACGGAGTGGCGAGAGCAACACTGGGGAGATTGTTAGACGCTTGGATTGCAAAGAGGGCCGCAAGTATGACGGTGTGACGAGAGCCACATTGGGGAGATTGTTAGGCGCTTGGTTTGCAAAGAGGGCCGCAAGTATGACGGAGTGGCGAGAGCAACACTGGGGAGATTGTTAGACGCTTGGATTGCAAAGCGGGCCGCAAGTATGACGGAGTGGCGAGAGCCACATTAGGGAGATTGTTAGGCGCTTGGATTGCAAAGAGGGCCGAAAGTATGGCGGAGTGGCGAGAGCCACATTAGGGAGATGTTAGGCGCTTGGATTGCAAAGAGGGCCGCAAGTATGACGGAGTGGCGAGAGCAACACTGGGGAGATTGTAAGGCGCTTGGATTGCAAAGAGGGCCGCAAGTATGGTGCAGTGACGAGAGCCACATTGGGAAGATTGTTAGGTGCTTGGATTGCAAAGAGGGCCGCAAGAATGGCGGTGTGACGAGAGCCACATTGGGGAGATTGTTAGGCGCTTGGATTGCAAAGAGGGCCGCAAGTATGACAGAGTGACGAGAGCCACATTGGGGAGATTGTGAGGCGCTTGGATTGCAAAGAGGGCCGCAAGTTTGACGGAGTGACGACAGGCCCATTTGGGAGATGTGAGGCACTTGGATTGCAAAGAGGGCCGCAAGTATGGTGGAGTGACGAAGCCACATTGGGGAGATTGTAAGGCGTTTGGATTGCAAAGAGGGCCGCAAGTATGACAGTGTGAAGAGAGCTACATTGGGGAAATTGTAAGGCACTTGGATTGCAAAGAGGGCCGCAAGTATGACGGAGCGGCAAGAGCCACATTGGGGAGATTGTTAGGCGCTTGGATTGCAAAGACGGCCGCAAGTATGACGGAGTGGCGAGAGCCACATTGGGGAGATTGTTAGGCGCTTGGATGGCAAAGAGGGCCGCAAGTATGGCGGAGTGGCGAGAGCCATATTGGGGAGATTGTTAGGCGCTTGGATTTCAAAGAGGGCCGCAAGTATGGCGGAGTGGCGAGAGCCACATTAGGGAGATGTTAGGCACTTGGATTGCAAAGAGGGCCGCAATTATGGGGGAGTGACGAGAGCCACATTGGAGAGATTGTGAGACGCTTGTATTGCAAAGAGGGCCGCAAGTATGACGGTGTGACGAGAGCCACATTGGGGAGATTGTTAGGCGCTTGGATTGCAAAGAGGGCCACAAGTATGACGGAGTGGGAAAGCAACACTGGGGAGCTTGTTAGGCGCTTGGATTGCAAAGAGGGCCGCAAGTATGGTGCAGTGACGAGAGCTACATTGGGAAGATTGTATGGTGCTTGGATTGCAAAGAGGGCCGCAAGAATGGCGGAGTGGCGAGATCCACATCGGGGAGATTGTAAGAAGCTCTGATTGCAAAGAGGGCCGCCAGTATGACGAGTGACGAGATCCACATCGAAGAGATTGTTAGGCGCTTGGGGCCACCTTGGGGATTTTGTTAGGCGCTTGGATTGCAAAGAGGGCCGCAAGTATGACGGAGTGGCGAAAGTCACATTAGGGAGATTGTTAGGCGCTTGGATTGCAAAGAGGGCCGCAAGTATGGCGGAGTGGCGAGAGCCACATTAGGGAGATGTTTGGCACTTGGATTGCAAAGAGGGCCGCAAGTGTGACGAAGTGGCGAGAGCAACACTGGGGAGATTGTTAGGCGCTTGGATTGCAAAGAGGGCCGCAAGTATGGTGCAGTGACGAGAGCCACATTGGGGAGATTGTTAGGTGCTTGGATTGCAAAGAGGGCCGCAAGATTGGCGTGGTGACGAGAGCCACATAAGGGAGATTGTTAGGCGCTTGGATTGCAAAGAGGGCCGCAAGTATGACGGTGTGAAGAGAGCCACATTGGGGAGATTGTAAGGCGCTTGGTTTGCAAAGAGGGCCGCAAGTATGACGGAGTGGCGAGAGCAACATTGGGGAGATTGTGAGGCGCTTGGATTGCAAAGAGGGCCGCAAGTATGACGGAGTGACGACAGGCCCATTTGGGAGATGTTAGGCACTTGGATTGCAAAGAGGGCCGCAAGTATGGTGGAGTGACGAGAGCCACATTGGGGAGATTGTTAGGCGTTTGGATTGCAAAGAGGGCCGCAAGTATGACGGTGTGAAGAGAGCCACATTGGGGAAATTGTTAGGCACTTGGATTGCAAAGAGGGCCGCAAGTATGACGGAGCGACGAGAGCCACATTGGTGAGATTGTTAGGCGCTTGGATTGCAAAGAGGGCCGCAAGTATGACGGTGTGAAGAGAGCCACATTGGGGAAATTGTTAGGCGCTTGGTTTGCAAAGAGGGCCGGAAGTATGACGGAGTGGCGAGAGCAACACTGGGGAGATTGTTAGACGCTTGGATTGCAAAGAGGGCCGCAAGTATGACGGAGTGGCGAGAGCCACATTAGGGAGATGTTAGGCACATGGATTGCAAACAGCACATTTTTGTTTTTAGGATGTCTAGATAATTAACGCAAAAAAAATAAAAAAAAATACAAAAACAAATTTGGACATCCCGTATGGTAGCTACGAGCGCTGGAAAAAAAAATTTCCCCTTAGTAAACCCTTCTCAACTTCGCTTGTCTGAATATGGAAGAAAAAAAGACTGCCGGTTACGGGACTCGAACCCCGGACCGCGAAAACACTAGTCGGCGTCGCTACCCCGTACGCCATGCCACTCGATGGAAGTTGGATCGCTTACACTGATAGATAACCCACTGCTCTCAATGTATGCATGATTACATCTCATTGTATCTCGATTCATTCTTATTGTAATTGTAACACCAAAGCTAGATAGATTTATGGACAGCGAGGGTCTCATTGGATTTAAAAAACATCCAAGAATATCCATAAAGCCGTTTTTTAACTAACTCTAAAAATTCAGTTTCAACACATTGTCTTTTTAAAATCGCCTTTGATAGATCTTGATCGCGTGATCGCGAAAGAGTAAATCGTTTGTGGTAACAACGAGCCGTTTAACCGGTAAAAAATAAACCGTGTCCATTCACGTTGATGCATTGATATTAATGCGTGAAAATGGTGGAACAAAAAAGAGTGGGTGTACCGGGTCTCGAATCCCAGACCTCAAGTATTCGAAGCTACAACGTTACTTCGTACGCCACGCCAATCGATGGAAGTAGCGTTGCTTACACTGGTAGATAACACACTGGTCTCAATGTATGGCATAGCTTGTTGTATTCAGATAGCTCGTCATCCCGCCAACATTAAAACATGTTTCCTTCTCTAACCATTAATGCAAGGCAAGCATTAACATGTTTTATGTATTGAGTATGAATGTCCAACGGAGAAACTCTAATCATTATTATATTAACCATTTAACAAGAGACGCTACGCGTCGTCAAAGACGTGCTCAAAGACACTCTGTTTTTTAGAATTATATTCTTTACGGCTATATTGTTTAATTGGGGGATCTTAAAGTTACTTCTCAAGGTAGATATGAACATGGTCTACTTTCAAAAAAATCATCGCGTCGCTATGTTTTTTGTGAGCGACGTGAGGCGTCGCCGAAATTTCAAAGATTTTCTTGTCAAGTTCCACTTTCGGTACCGATTGTGGATGAACGGTGGTACCTAGTTAGTCGTAGCGTCGAACTTAAGGTCAACAATAATCCTTGGTGTCGTAGTAACTCTACTGGTGTGACGAGTGACGGTGTGACGAGAGCCACATTGGGGAGATTGTTTGGCACTTGGATTGCAAAGAGGGCCGCAAGTATGACGGAGCGACGAGAGCCACATTGGGGAGATTGTTAGGCGCTTGGATTGCCAAGAGGGCCGCAAGTATGGTGGAGTTACGAGAGCCACACTGGGGAGATTGTTAGGCGCTTGGATTGCAAAGAGGGCCGCAAGTATGACGGAGTGACGAGAGCCACATTGGGGAGTTTGTGAGGCGCTTGGATTGCAAAGAGGGCCGCAAGTATGACGGAGTGACGAGATATACATTGGGGATATGTTAGGCACTTGGATTGCAAAGAGGGCCGCAAGTATGAAGGTTTGACGAGAGCCACATTGGGGAGATTGTTAGGCGTTTTGATTGCAAAGAGGGCCGCAAGTATGGTGGAGTGACGAGAGTAATATTGGGGAGATTATTAGGCACTTGGATTGCAATGAGGTCCACAAGAATGGCGGAGTGGCGAAAGCCACATCGGGGAGATTGTAAGGCGCTCTGATTGCAAAGAGGGCCGCAAGTATGACGGAGTGGCGAGAGCCACATTGGGGAGATTGTTAGGCGCTTGGATGGTAAAGAGGGCCGCAAGTATGACGGTGTGACGGGAGCCACATTGGGGACATAATTAGGCGCTTGGATTGCAAAGAGGGCCGCAAGTTTGACGGAGTGGCGAGAGCAACACTGGGGAGATTGTTAGGCGCTTTGATTGCACAGAGGGCCGCAAATATAGGTGGAGTGACGAGAGCCACATTGGGGAGATTGTTAGGCGCTTGGATTGCAAAGAGGGCCGCAAGTATGACGGAGTGGCGAGAGCCACATTGGGGAGATTGTTAGGCGCTTGGATTGCAAAGAGGGCCGCAAGTATGGCGGAGTGACGAGAGCCACACTGGGGAGATTGTTAGGCGCTTGAATTGCAAAGAGGGCCGCAAGCATGACGGTGTGACGAGAGCCACATTGGGGAGAATGTTAGGCGCTTGGACTGCAAAGAGGGCCGCAAGTATGGCGGAGTGACGAGAACCACATCAAGAGATTGTTAGGCGCTTGGATTGCAAAGAGGGCCGCAAGTATGACAAAGTGACGAGAGCCACATTGGGGAGATTGTTAGGAGCTTGGATTGAAAAGAGGGCCGCAAGTATGACGGAGATGCGAGAGCCACATCGGGGAGATTGTTAGGCGCTTTGATTGCAAAGAGGGCCGCAAGTATGACGGAGTGGCAAGAACCACATGGGGGAGATTGTAAGGCGCTTGGATTGCAAAGAGGGCCGCAAGAGTGACGAAGTGAAAGTGCCACCTTGGGGAGATTGTGAGGCGCTTGGATTGCAAAGAGGGCCGCAAGTATGACGGAGTTGCGAGAGCCACATTGGGGAGATTGTTAGGCGCTCTGATTCAAGAGGGCCGCAAGTATGCCGGAGTGACGAGTGCCATATTGGGGAGATTATTAGGCACTTGGATTGCAATGAGGTCCACAAGAATGGCTGAGTGGCGAAAGCCACATCGGGGAGATTGTAAGGCGCTCTGATTGCAAAGAGGGCCGCAAGTATGACGGAGTGGCGAGAGCCACATTGGGGAGATTGTTAGGCGCTTGGATGGCAAAGAGGGCCGCAAGTATGACGGAGTGGCGAGAGCCACATTGGGGAGATTGATAGGCGCTTGGATGGCAAAGAGGGCCGCAAGTATGACGGTGTGACGAGAGCCACATTGGGGACATAATAAGGCGCTTGGATTGCAAAGAGGGCCGCAAGTTTGACGGAGTGGCGAGAGCAACACTGGGGAGATTGTTAGGCGCTTTGATTGCACAGAGGGCCGCAAATATAGGTGGAGTGACGAGAGCCACATTGGGGAGATTGTTAGGCGCTTGGATTGCAAAGAGGGCCGCAAGAGTGACTGAGTGCAAGTATGAAGGTTTAACGAGAGCCACATTGGGGAGATTGTTAGGCGTTTTGATTGCAAAGAGGGCCGCAAGTATGGTGGAGTGAAGAGACCCATATTGGGGAGATTGTTAGGCGCTTGGATTGCAAAGAGGGCCGCAAGAATGGTGGAGGGACGAGAGCCACATCGGGGAGATAGTAAGGCGCTCTGATTGCAAAGAGGGCCGCAAGAGTAACTGAGTGCAAGTATGAAGGTTTAACGAGAGCCACATTGGGGAGATTGTTAGGCATTTTGATTGCAAAGAGGGCCGCAAGTATGGTGGAGTGACGAGAGCCATATTGGGGAGATTGTTAGGCGCTTGGATTGCAAAGAGGGCCGCAAGTATGGTGGAGTGACGAGAGCCACATCGGGGAGATTGTAAGGCACTCTGATTGCAAAGAGGGCCGCAAGTAAGACGGAGTGGCGAGAGCCACATTGGGGAGATTGTTAGGCGCTTGGATGGCAAAGGAACCGCAAGTATGACGGTGTGACGAGAGCCACATTGGGGACATAATTAGGCGCTTGGATTGCAAAGAGGGCCGCAAGTTTGACGGAGTGGCGAGAGCAACACTGGGGAGATTGTTAGGCGCTTTGATTGCACAGAGGGCCGCAAATATAGGTGGAGTGACGAGAGCCACATTGGGGAGATTGTTAGGCGCTTCGATTGCAAAGAGGACCGCAAGTATGACGAAGTGGCGAGAGCCACATTGGGGAGATTGTTAGGCGCTTGGATTGCAAAGAGGGCCGAAGTATGGCGGAGTGACGAGAGCCACACTGGGGAGATTGTTAGGCGCTTGAATTGCAAAGAGGGCCGCAAGCATGACGGTGTGACGAGAGCCACATTGGGGAGATTGTTAGGCGCTTGGACTGCAAAGAGAGCCGCAAGTATGGCGGAGTGACGAGAGCCACATTGGGGAGATTGTTAGGCGCTTGGATTGAAAAGAGGGCCGCAAGTATGACTGAGTGGCGAGAGCCACATCGGGGAGATTGTTATGCGCTTTAATTGCAAAGAGGGCCGCAAGTATGACGGAGTGGCGAGATCCACATGGGGGAGATTGTTAGGCGCTTGGATTGCAAAGAGGGATGCAAGTATGACGGAGTGGCGAGAGCCACATTGGAAAATATGTTAGGCGCTCTGATTGCAAAGAGGGCCGCAAGTATGCCGGAGTGACGAGAGCCACATTGGAGAGATTGTAAGGTGCTTGCATTGCAAAGAGGGCCGCAAGAGTGACGGAGTGAAAGTGCCACCTTGGGGAGATTGTGATGCGCTTGGATTGCAAAGAAGGCCGCAAGTATAACGAAGTGACGAGAGCAACACTGGGGAGATTTTAAGGCGAATATATTGAAAAGAGGGCCGCAAGTATGACGGAATGGCGAGAGCCACATCGGGGAGATTGTAAGGCGCTCTGATTGCAAAGAGGGCCGCAAGTATGACGGAGTGGCGAGAGCCACATTAAGGAGATTGTTAGGCGCTTGGATGGCAAAGAGGGCCGCAAGTATGACGGTGTGACGAGAGCCACATTGGGGACATTGTAAGGCGCTTGGATTGCAAAGTGGGCCGCAAGTATGACGGAGTGGCGAGAGCAACACTGGGGAGATTGTTAGGCGCTTTGATTGCACAGAGGGCCGCAAATAATAGGTGGAGTGACGAGAGCCACATTGGGGAGATTGTTAGGCGCTTGGATTGCAAAGAGGGCCGCAAGTATGGCGGAGTGACGAGAGCCACACTAGGGAGATTGTTAGGCGCTTGAATTGCAAAGAGGGCCGCAAGCATTACGGTTTGACGAGAGCCACATTGGGGAGATTGTTAGGCGCTTGGATGGCAAAGAGGGCCGCAAGTATGACGGAGTGACGAGAACTACATCGGAGAGGTTGTTAGGCGCTTGGATTGCAAAGAGGGCCTTAAGTATGACAAAGTGACGAGAGCCACATTGGGGAGATTGTTAGGCGCTTGGATTGAAAAGAGGGCCGCAAGTATGACGGAGTGGCGAGAGCCACATCGGGAAGATTGTTATGCGCTTTGATTGCAAAGAGGGCCGCAATTATGACGGAGTGGCGAGAACCACATTGGGGAGATTGTTAGGTGCTTGGATTGCAAAGAGGGCCGCAAGTATGACGGAGTGGCGAGAGCCACATTGGGGAGATTGTATGGCGCTTGGATTGCAAAGAGGGCCGCAAGTATGACGGTGTGACGAGAGCCACATTGGGGAGATTGTGAGGCGCTTTGATTGCAAAGAGGGCCGCAAGTATGAAGGTGTGACGAGAGCCACATTTGGGAGATTGTTAGGCGTTTTGATTGCAAAGAGGGCCGCAAGTATGGTGGAGTGACGAGAGCCATATTGGGGAGATTGTAAGGCGCTTGGATTGCAAAGAGGGCCGCAAGAATGGCAGAGTGGCGAGAGCCACATCGGGGAGTTTGTTAGGCGTTTTGATTGCAAAGAGGGCCGCAAGTATAGTGGAGTGACGAGAGCCATATTGGGGAGATTGTTAGGCGCTTGGATTGCAAAGAGGGCCGCAAGAATGGCGGAGTGGCGAGAGCCACATCGGGGAGATTGTTAGGCGTTTTGATTGCAAAGAGGGCCGCAAGTATGGTGGAGTGACGAGAGCCATATTGGGGAGATTGTTAGGCGCTTGGATTGCAAAGAGGGCCGCAAGAATGGCGGAGTGGCGAGAGCCACATCGGGGAGATTGTCAGGCGCTCTGATTGCAAAGAGGGCCGCAAGTATGACGGAGTGGCGAGAGCAACATTGGGGAGATTGTTAGGCGCTTGGATGGCAAAAAGGGCCGCAAGTATGACGGTGTGACGAGAGCCACATTGGGGAGATTGTAAGGCGCTCTGATTGCAAAGAGGGCCGAAAGTATGACGGAGTGGCGAGAGCCACATTGGGGAGATTGTTAGGCGCTTGGATGGCAAAGAGGGCCGCAAGTATGGCGGAGTGGCGAGAGCCACATAAGGGAGATGTAAGGCACTTGGATTGCAAAGAGGGCCGCAAGTATGGTGGAGTGACGAGAGCCACATTGGAGAGATTGTTAGACGCTTGTATTGCAAAGAGGGCCGCAAGTATGACGGTGTGACGAGAGCCACATTGGGGAGATTGTTAGGCGCTTGGATTGCAAAGAGGGCCGCAAGTATGACGGAGTGGCGAGAGCAACACTGGGGAGATGTAAGGCACTTGGATTGCAAAGAGGGCCGCAAGTATGGGGATGTGACGAGAGCCACATTGGAGAGATTGTTAGACGCTTGTATTGCAAAAAGGGCCGCAAGTATGACGGTGTGACGAGAGCCACATTGGGGAGATTGTTAGGCGCTTGGATTGCAAAGAGGGCCGCAAGTATGACGGAGTATCGAGAGCCACATCGGGGAGATTTTTAGGCGCTTGGATTGCAAAGAGGGCCGCAAGTATGACGGAGTAGCGAGAGCCACATTAGGGAAATTGTTTGGCGCTTGGATTGCAAAGAGGGCCGCAAGTTCGACGAAGTGGCGAGAGCCACATTGGGGAGATTGTTAGGCGCTTGGTTTGCAAAGAGGGCCGCAAGTATGACGGAGTGGCGAGAGCCACATTGGGGAGATTGTTAGGCGCTTGGATTGCAAAGAGGGCCGCAAGTATGACGGAGTGGCGAGAGCCACATTGGGGAGATTGTTAGGCGCTCTGATTACAAAGAGGGCCGCAAGTATGGCGGAGTATCGAGAGCCACCTCGGGGAGATTGTTAGGCGCTTGGATTGCAAAGAGGGCCGCAAGTATGACGGAGTAGCGAGAGCCACATTAAGGAGATTGTTAGGCGCTTGGATTGCAAAGAGGGCCGCAAGTATGGCGGTGTGATGAGAGTCACATTGGGGAGATTGTTAGGCGCTTGGTTTGCAAAGAGGGCCGCAAGTATGGCGGAGTAGCGAGAGCCACATTAGGGAGATTGTTAGGCGCTTGATTGCAAAGAGGGCCGCAAGTATGACAGAGTGACGAGAGCTACATTGGGGAGATTGTTAGGCGCTAGGATTGCAAAGAGGGCCGCAAGTATGACGGAGTGGCGAGAGCCACATAAGTGAGATTTTTAGGCACATGGATTGCAAAGAGGGCCGCAAGTATGACGGTGTGACGAGAGCCACATTAGGGAAATTGTTAGGCGCTAGGATTGCAAAGAGGGCCGCAAGTATGACGGAGTGGTGAGAGCCACATAAGTGAGATTGTTAGGCACATGGATTGCAAAGAGGGCCGCAAGTATGTCGGTGTGACGAAGCCACATTAGGGAAATTGTTAGGCGTTTTGATTGCAAAGAGGGCCGCAAGTATGACGGAGTGACGACAGGCCTATTTGGGAGATGTGAGGCACTTGGATTGCAAAGAGGGCCGCAAGTATGGTGGAGTGACGAGAGCCACATTGGGGAGATTGTCAGGCGTTTGGATTGCAAAGAGGGCCGAAAGTATGACGGTGTGAAGAGAGCCACATTGGGGAAATTGTTAGGCACTTGGATTGCAAAGAGTATGACGGAGCGACGAGAGCCACATTGGGGAGATTGTTAGGCGCTTGGATTGCAAAGAGGGCCGCAAGTATGACGGTGTGAAGAGAGCCACATTGGGGAGATTGTTAGGCGCTTGGTTTGCAAAGAGGGCCGCAAGTATGACGGAGTGGCGAGAGCAACACTGGGGAGATTGTTAGACGCTTGGATTGCAAAGAGGGCCGCAAGTATGACGGAGTGGCGAGAGCCACATTAGGGAGATGTTAGGCACATGGATTGCAAACAGCACATTTTTGTTTTCAGGATGTCTAGATAATTAACGCAAAAAAATAAAAAAAAAATACAAAAACAAATTTGGACATCCCGTATGGTAGCTACGAGCGCTTGAAAAAAAACTTTCCCCTTAGTAAACCCTTCTCAACTTTGCTTGTCTGAATATGGAAGAAAAAAAGACTGCCGGTTACGGGACTCGAACCCCGGACCGCGAAAACACTAGTCGGCGTCGCTACCCCGTACGCCATGCCACTCGATGGAAGTTGGATCGCTTACACTGATAGATAACCCACTGCTCTCAATGTATGCATGAATACATCTCATTGTATCTCGATTCATTCTTATTGTAATTGTAACACCAAAGCTAGATAGATTTATGGACAGCGAGGGTCTCATTGGATTTAAAAAACATCCAAGAATATCCAGGAAGCCGTTTTTTAACTAACTCTAAAAATTCAGTTTCAACACATTGTCTTTTTAAAATCGCCTTTGATAGATCTTGATCGCGTGATCGCGAAAGAGTAAATCGTTTGTGGTAACAACGAGCCGTTTAACCGGTAAAAAATAAACCGTGTCCATTCACGTTGATGCATTGATATTAATGCGTGAAAATGGTGGAACAAAAAAGAGTGGGTGTACCGGGTCTCGAACCCCAGACCTCAAGTATTCGAAGCTACAACGTTACTTCGTACGCCACGCCAATCGATGGAAGTAAGGTTGCTTACACTGGTAGATAACACACTGGTCTCAATGTTTGGCATAGCTTGTTGTATTCAGATAGCTCGTCATCACGCCAACATTAAAACATGTTTCCTCGGCTAACCATTAATGCAAGGCAAGCATTAACATGTTTTATGTATAGATTATGAATGTCCAACGGAGAAACTCTAATCATTATTAAATAAACCATTTAACAAGAGACGCTACGCGTCGTCAAAGACGTGCTAAAAGACACTCTGTTTTTTAGAATTATATTCTTTACGGCTATATTGTTTAATTGGGGGATCTTAAAGTTACTTCTCAAGGTAGATATGAACATGGTCTACTTTCAAAAAAATCATCGCGTCGCTATGTTTTTTGTGAGCGACGTGAGGCGTCGCCGAAATTTCAAAGATTTTCTTATCAAGTTCCACTTTCGGTACCGATTGTGGATGAACGGTGGTACCTAGTAAGTCGTAGCGTCGAACTTAAGGTCAACAATAATCCTTGGTGACGTAGTAACTCTACTGGTGTGACGAGTGACGGTGTGACGAGAGCCACATTGGGGAGATTGTTTGGCACTTGGATTGCAAAGAGGGCCGCAAGTATGACGGAGCGACGAGAGCCACATTGGGGAGATTGTTAGGCGCTTGGATTGCAAAGAGGGCCGCAAGTATGACGGAGTGACGAGAGCCACATTGGGGAGTTTGTGAGGCGCTTGGATAGCAAAGAGGGCCGCAAGTATGACGGAGTGACGAGAGATACATTGGGGATATGTTAGGCACTTGGATTGCAAAGAGGGCCGCAAGTATGAAGGTTTGACGAGAGCCACATTGGGGAGATTGTTAAGCGTTTTGATTGCAAAGAGGGCCGCAAGTATGGTGGAGTGACGAGAGCCATATCGGGGAGATTGTTAGGCGCTTGGATTGCAAAGAAGGTCGCAAGAATGGCGGAGTGGCGAAAGCCACATCGGGGAGATTGTAAGGCGCTCTGATTGCAAAGAGGGCCGCAAGTATGACGGAGTGGCGAGAGCCACATTGGGGAGATTGTTAGGCGCTTGGATGGCAAAGAGGGCCGCAAGTATGACGGTGTGACGAGAGCCACATTGGGGACATAATAAGGCGCTTGGATTGCAAAGAGGGCCGCAAGTTTGACGGAGTGGCGAGAGCAACACTGGGGAGATTGTAAGGCGCTTTGATTGCACAGAGGGCCGCAAATATAGGTGGAGTGACGAGAGCCACATTGGGGAGATTGTTAGGCGCTTGGATTGCAAAGAGGGCCGCAAGTATGACGGAGTGGCGAGAGCCACATTGGGGAGATTGTTAGGCGCTTGGATTGCAAAGAGGGCCGCAAGTATGGCGGAGTGTCGAGAGCCACACTGGGGAGATTGTAAGGCGCTTGAATTGCAAAGAGGGCCGAAAGCATGACGGTGTGACGAGAGCCACATTGGGGAGATTGTTAGGCGCTTGGACTGCAAAGAGGGCCGCAAGTATTGCGGAGTGCCGAGAACCACATCGAGAGATTGTTAGGCGCTTGGATTGCAAAAAGGGCCGCAAGTATGACAAAGTGACGAGAGCCACATTGGGGAGATTGTTAGGCGCTTGGATTGAAAAGAGGGCCGCAAGTATGACGGAGTGGCGAGAGCCACATCAGGGAGATTGTTAGGCGCTTTGATTGCAAAGAGGGCCGCAAGAGTGACGGAGTGAAAGTGCCACCTTGGGGAGATTGTGAGGCGCTTGGATTGCAAAGAGGGCCGCAAGTATGACGGAGTGGCGAGAGCCACATTGGGGAGATTGTTAGCCGCTCTGATTCAAGAGGGCCGCAAGTATGCCGGAGTGACGAGAGCCACATTGGAGAGATTGTTAGGCGCTTGGATTGCAAAGAGGGCCGCAAGAGTGACGGAGTGAAAGTGCCACACTGGGGAGATTGTTAGGCGCTTGGATTGCAAAGAGGGCCGCAAGTATGGCGGAGTGGCGAGAGCCATATTGGGGAGATTGTTAGGCACTTGGATTGCAAAGAGGGCCACAAGTATGGGGGAGTGACGAGAGCCACATTGGAGAGATTGTGAGACGCTTGTATTGCAAAGAGGGCCGCAAGTATGATGGTGTGACGAGAGCCACATTGGGGAGATTGTTAGGCGCTTGGATTGCAAAGAGGGCCGCAAGTATGACGGAGTGGGAAAGCAACACTGGGGAGATTGTTAGGCGCTTGGATTGCAAAGAGGGCCGCAAGTATGACGGTGTGACGAGAGCCACATTGGGGACATTGTTAGGCGCTTGGATTGCAAAGAGGGCAGCAAGTATGACGGAGTGGCGAGAGCAACACTGGGGAGATTGTTAGGCGCTTTGATTGCACAGAGGGCCGCAAATATAGGTGGAGGGACGAGAGCCACATTGGGGAGATTGTTAGGCGCTTGGATTGCAAAGAGGGCCGCAAGTATGGCGGAGTGACGAGAGCCACACTGGGGAGATTGTTAGGCGCTTGAATTGCAAAGAGGGCCGCAAGCATTACGGTTTGACGAGAGCCACATTGGGGAGATTGTTAGGCGCTTGGATGGCAAAGAGGGCCGCAAGTATTAAGGAGTGACGAGAACCACATCGGGGAGATGGTAAAGCGCTTGGAATTCAAAGAGGGCCGCAAGTATGACAAAGTGACGAGAGCCACATTGGGGAGATTGTTAGGCGCTTGGATTGAAAAGAGGGCCGCAAGTATGACGGAGTGGCGAGAGCCACATCGGGGAGATTGTTATGCGCTTTGATTGCAAAGAGGGCCGCAAGTATGACGGAGTGGCGAGAACCACATTGGGGAGATTGTTAGGCGCTTGGATTGCAAAGAGGGCCGCAAGTATGACGGAGTGGCGAAAGCCACATTGGGGAGATTGTAAGGCGCTTGGATTGCAAAGAGGGCCGCAAGTATGACGGTGTGACGAGAGCCACATTGGGGAGATTGTTAGGCGCTTTGATTGCAAAGAGGGCCGCAAGTATGAAGGTGTGACGAGAGCCACATTAGGGAGATTGTTAGTTGTTTTGATTGCAAAGAGGGCCGCTAGTATGGTGGAGTGACGAGAGCCATATTAGGGAGATTGTAAGGCGCTTGGATTGCAAAGAGGGCCGCAAGTATGACGGTGTGACGAGAGCCACATTGGGGAGATTGTAAGGCGCTCTGATTGCAAAGAGGGCCGCAAGTATGACGGAGTGGCGAGAGCCACATTGGGGAGATTGTAAGGCGCTTGGATGGCAAAGAGGGCCGCAAGTATGGCGGAGTGGCGAGAGCCACATTAGGGAGATGTAAGGCACTTGGATTGCAAAGAGGGCTGCAAGTATGGTGGAGTGACGAGAGCCACATTGGAGAGATTGTTATACGCTTGTATTGCAAAGAGGGCCGCAAGTATGACGGTGTGACGAGAGCCACATTGGGGAGATTGTTAGGCGCTTGGATTGCAAAGAGGGCCGCAAGTATGACGGAGTGGCGAGAGCAACACTGGGGAGATGTAAGGCACTTGGATTGCAAAGAGGGCCGCAAGTATGGGGGAGTGACGAGAGCCACATTGGAGAGATTGTAAGACGCTTGTATTGCAAAGAGGGCCGCAAGTATGACGGTGTGACGAGAGCCACATTGGGGAGATTGTTAGGCGCTTGGATTGCAAAGAGGGCCGCAAGTATGACGGAGTATCGAGAGCCACATCGGGGAGATTGTTAGGCGCTTGGATTGCAAAGAGGGCCGCAAGTATGACGGAGTAGCGAGAGCCACATTGGGGAGATTGTTAGGCGCTTGGATTGCAAAGAGGGCCGCAAGTATGACGGAGTGGGAAAGCAACACTGGGGAGATTGTTAGGCGCTTGGATTGCAAAGAGGGCCGCAAGTATGACGGTGTGACTAGAGTCACATTGGGGACATTGTTAGGCGCTTGGATTGCAAAGAGGGCAGCAAGTATGACGGAGTGGCGAGAGCAACACTGGGGAGATTGTTAGGCGCTTTGATTGCACAGAGGGCCGCAAATATAGGTGGAGGGACGAGAGCCACATTGGGGAGATTGTTAGGCGCTTGGATTGCAAAGAGGGCCGCAAGTATGGCGGAGTGACGAGAGCCACACTGGGGAGATTGTTAGGCGCTTGAATTGCAAAGAGGGCCGCAAGCATTACGGTTTGACGAGAGCCACATTGGGGAGATTGTTAGGCGCTTGGATGGCAAAGAGGGCCGCAAGTATTAAGGAGTGACGAGAACCACATCGGGGAGATGGTAAAGCGCTTGGAATTCAAAGAGGGCCGCAAGTATGACAAAGTGACGAGAGCCACATTGGGGAGATTGTTAGGCGCTTGGATTGAAAAGAGGGCCGCAAGTATGCCGGAGTGGCGAGAGCCACATCGGGGAGATTGTTATGCGCTTTGATTGCAAAGAGGGCCGCAAGTATGACGGAGTGGCGAGAACCACATTGGGGAGATTGTTAGGCGCTTGGATTGCAAAGAGGGCCGCAAGTATGACGGAGTGGCGAAAGCCACATTGGGGAGATTGTTAGGCGCTTGGATTGCAAAGAGGGCCGCAAGTATGACGGTGTGACGAGAGCCACATTGGGGAGATTGTTAGGCGCTTTGATTGCAAAGAGGGCCGCAAGTATGAAGGTGTGACGAGAGCCACATTAGGGAGATTGTTAGTTGTTTTGATTGCAAAGAGGGCCGCAAGTATGGTGGAGTGACGAGAGCCATATTAGGGAGATTGTTAGGCGCTTGGATTGCAAAGAGGGCCGCAAGTATGACGGTGTGACGAGAGCCGCATTGGGGAGATTGTAAGGCAATCTGATTGCAAAGAGGGCCGCAAGTATGACGGAGTGGCGAGAGCCACATTGGGGAGATTGGAAGGCGCTTGGATGGCAAAGAGGGCCGCAAGTATGGCGGAGTGGCGAGAGCCACATTAGGGAGATGTAAGGCACTTGGATTGCAAAGAGGGCTGCAAGTATGGTGGAGTGACGAGAGCCACATTGGAGAGATTGTTATACGCTTGTATTGCAAAGAGGGCCGCAAGTATGACGGTGTGACGAGAGCCACATTGGGGAGATTGTTAGGCGCTTGGATTGCAAAGAGGGCCGCAAGTATGACGGAGTGGCGAGAGCAACACTGGGGAGATGTAAGGCACTTGGATTGCAAAGAGGGCCGCAAGTATGGGGGAGTGACGAGAGCCACATTGGAGAGATTGTTAGACGCTTGTATTGCAAAGAGGGCCGCAAGTATGACGGTGTGACGAGAGCCACATTGGGGAGATTGTTAGGCGCTTGGATTGCAAAGAGGGCCGCAAGTATGACGGAGTATCGAGAGCCACATCGGGGAGATTGTTAGGCGCTTGGATTGCAAAGAGGGCCGCAAGTATGACGGAGTAGCGAGAGCCACATTAGGGAAATTGTTAGGCGCTTGGATTGCAAAGAGGGCCGCAAGTATGACGAAGTGGCGAGAGCCACATTGGGGAGATTGTTAGGCGCTTGGTTTGCAAAGAGGGCCGCAAGTATGACGGAGTGGCGAGAGCCCCATTGGGGAGATTGTAAGGCGCTTGGATTGCAAAGAGGGCCGCAAGTATGAAGGCGTGGCGAGAGCCACATTGGGGAGATTGTAAGGCGCTCTGATTACAAAGAGGGCCGCAAGTATGGCGGAGTACCGAGAGCCACCTCGGGGAGATTGTTAGGCGCTTGGATTGCAAAGAGGGCCGCAAGTATGACGGAGTAGCGAGAGCCACATTAAGGAGATTGTTAGGCGCTTGGATTGCAAAGAGGGCCGCAAGTATGACAGAGTGACGAGAGCCACATTGGGGAGATTGTAAGGCGCTAGGATTGCAAAGAGGGCCGCAAGTATGACGGAGTGGCGAGAGCCACATAAGTGAGATTGTAAGGCACATGGATTGCAAGGAGGGCCACAAGTATGACGGTGTGACGAGAGCCACATTAGGGAAATTGTTAGGCGTTTTGATTGCAAAGAGGGCCGCAAGTATGACGGAGTGACGACAGGCCTATTTTGAAGATGTGAGGCACTTGGATTGCAAAGAGGGCCGCAAGTAAGGTGGAGTGATGAGAGCCACATTGGGGAGATTGTTAGGCGTTTGGATTGCAAAGAGGGCCGCAAGTATGACGGTGTGAAGAGAGCCACATTGGGGAAATTGTTAGGCACTTGGATTGCAAAGAGGGCCGCAAGTATGACGGAGCGACGAGAGCCACATTGGGGAGATTGTTAGGCGCTTGGATTGCAAAGAGGGCCGCAAGTATGGCGGTGTGAAGAGAGCTACATTGGGGAGATGGTTAGGCGCTTGGTTTGCAAAGAGGGCCGCAAGTATGACGGAGTGGCGAGAGCAACACTGGGGAGATTGTTAGACGCTTGGATTGCAAAGAGGGCCGCAAGTATGACGGAGTGGCGAGAGCCACATTAGGGAGATGTTAGGCACATGGATTGCAAACAGCACATTTTTGTTTTCAGGATGTCTAGATAATTAACGCAAAAAAAATAAAAAAAAATACAAAAAAAATTTGGACATCCCGTATGGTAGCTACGAGCGATTGAAAAAAAAATTTCCCGTAAGAAAACCCTTCTCAACTTTGCTTGTCTGAATATGGAAGAAAAAAAGACTGCCGGTTACGGGACTCGAACCCCGGACCGCGAAAACACTAGATGGCGTCGCTACGTCGTACGCCATGCCACTCGATGGAAATTGGATCGCTTACACTGATAGATAACCCACTGCTCTCAATGTATGCATGAATACATCTCATTGTATCTCGATTCATTCTTATTGTTATTGTAACACCAAAGGTAGATAGATTTATGGACAGCGAGGGTCTCATTGGATTTAAAAAACATCCAAGAATATCCAGGAAGCCGTTTTCTAAACTAACTCTAAAAATTCAGTTTCAACACATTGTCTTTTTAAAATCGCCTTTGATAGATCTTGATCGCGTGATCGCGAAAGAGTAAATCGTTTGTGGTAACAACGAGCCGTTTAACCGGTAAAAAAGAAACCGTGTCCATTCACGTTGATGCATTGATATTAATGCGTGAAAATGGTGGAACAAAAAAGAGTGGGTGTACCGGGTCTCGAACCCCAGACCTCAAGTATTCGAAGTTACAACGTTACTTCGTACGCCACGCCAATCGTTGGAAGTAACGTTGCTTACACTGGTAGATAACACACTGGTCTCAATGTATGGCATAGCTTGTTGTATTCAGATAGCTCGTCATCACGCCAACATTAAAACATGTTTCCTCGGCTAACCATTAATGCAAGGCAAGCATTAACATGTTTTATGTATAGAGTATGAATGTCCAACGGAGAAACTCTAATCATTATTATATTAACCATTTAACAAGAGACGCTACGCGTCGTCAAAGACGTGCTCAAAGACACTCTGTTTTTTAGAATTATATTCTTTACGGCTATATTGTGTAATTGGGGGATCTTAAAGGCCTATTTTCACATACAAGTAAGTATTTTTTGTTTTCAAATAGACATTAAAAAAATAAGAAAACCGCAGCTTATGGCAACTTTGGACGAAGCCTACTCCCCCTACAATGATTTGTTTTGACGCGCGCCTCGGGGCATGTGACGTTGTTGGATGCGGACCGAGCGGCTGGGCGAGGCGCGACTCGGGTAGGAACACCCGTTGCGTGGTGCAGTAAGGGATTGACACTTGACAGTCTGTATGAATGGTTGTTTCTCAGATTTGCTTCAATAGATGTACAAAGAATAGTTTTATTAATAACTAATGTGAGTGCTAATATCCAGCAGTTTATTAAGAGAGTGCACGGACAAGTGGATTGTGTAGAGTACGTCTTAAGGTTCTAGTTGATTTATTTGTAGTTGTAGTTTCATTATGCTTGCCGTGGAGGCATTAAGCATAACGGACATTATAAGTGTCAAAGCTTTTATGTTATTATTGTAAATGGCCATTTAGACTATAGTGTACGTATCGCACCAGCTATATTAATCAGTAATCATGGTATTAAATTGTTGTGCGTATGGATGCAATAACAGTCTTGTAAGCCCGATCGACATGTCGTTTCACCGTTTTCCAAACAGGGACAAATCTCCAGTGCCTTTGGGTTTTTAGCCAGTGTAACATAAAAACTGGCTATCGAAAATTAATAGTAAGAACTCTGTAGGCCTACCAAGCAAATACACTCGTGTATGTTCCGAACATTTCATTAAAGACGACTATGAAATTACCAACAGTTTGAAAATGGAAAATGAATCTAATGAAAAAAAAATCGAAACGTGTGTTAAAAAAATGAGCAGTACCGTCTGTCAAATTGAGAGGCAGCATTGATACCCCTTTAAAAACAGCGAAATTCATGTTACCTTGCCGCTCGAAACAAGCATCGTCTTTGAAAACATTCAAACCCAAAATGCCCAAAGTACATCTCCACATCACGCTGTACTACGCTACGATTAATGTTTATGTAATGACGACTCAGTAAATCACGAAACATTTCAGAATAAACCTAAAGACATAGAAATAAAGTTTGAGCTTGATATTGAAACACTAAATAAGAGCCAACCAGTTTGCGAGAGGGGATGACGTTTTGTGCAAGCTCGGAAAGTGAAACCGATTAAATAAACGACCACGACGAATCGTTTGAAACAGAAGATTTTGACGAATGTGAATCTGTCAATGATAGTGAGAGTGATCACACCGATGACAATCAATTCAATACGATGACAATACAAGTTCCTTCAAGCCAAACATACGGCATCTCGAACATACACCCATCAACTGTCCGATAGAGGTCGGGGGCGGTGGGGCGCGCCATGGATGGCCAGCAGCGAAGATGAGTGAGCGCGGCACAGCTCGCATCCAACTACGTCACGCGTGTGACGTCACCCAATGAACATTCTTGATTAAAATTGCTCATAACTTGTTTAAATACGGACCGATTTCTTTCATTTTTGTTCCTAAATTCTTTAAATAATTCAAGGTCTGACATAGTTTAACTTCAACGCTAGATGACAATATGCCTTTAAAGTTAAATCTCAAGGTAGATATGAACATGGTCTACTTTCAAAAAAATCATCGCGTCGCTATGTTTTTTGTGAGCGACGTGAGGCGTCGCCGAAATTTCAAATATTTTCTTATCAAGTTCCACTTTCGGTACCGATTGTGGATGAACGGTGGTACCTAGTTAGTCGTAGCGTCAAACTTAAGGTCAACAATAATCCTTGGTGACGTAGTAACTCTACTGGTGTAACGAGTGACGGTGTGACGAGAGCCACATTGGGGAGATTGTTTGGCACTTGGATTGCAAAGAGGGCCGCAAGTATGACGGAGCGACGAGAGCCACATTGGGGAGATTGTTAGGCGCTTGGATTGCCAAGAGGGCCGCAAGTATGGTGGAGTTACGAGAGCCACACTGGGGAGATTGTTAGGCGCTTGGATTGCAAAGAGGGCCGCAAGTATGACGGAGTGACGAGAGCCACATTGGGGAGTTTGTGAGGCGCTTGGATTGCAAAGAGGGCCGCAAGTATGACGGAGTGACGAGAGATACATTGGGGATATGTTAGGCACTTGGATTGCAAAGAGGGCCGCAAGTATGAAGGTTTGACGAGAGCCACATTGGGGAGATTGTTAGGCGTTTTGATTGCAAAGAGGGCCGAAAGTATGGTGGAGTGACGAGAGCCATATTGGAGAGATTGTTAGGCGCTTGGATTGCAAAGAGGGCCGCAAGAATGCCGGAGTGGCGAAAGCCACATTGGGGAGATTGTAAGGCGCTCTGATTGCAAAGAGGGCCGAAAGTATGACGGAGTGGCGAGAGCCACATTGGGGAGATTGTTAGGCGCTTGGATGGCAAAGAGGGCCGCAAGTATGGCGGAGTGGCGAGAGCCACATAAGGGAGATGTAAGGCACTTGGATTGCAAAGAGGGCCGCAAGTATGGTGGAGTGACGAGAGCCACATTGGAGAGATTGTTAGACGCTTGTATTGCAAAGAGGGCCGCAAGTATGACGGTGTGACGAGAGCCACATTGGGGAGATTGTTAGGCGCTTGGATTGCAAAGAGGGCCGCAAGTATGACGGAGTGGCGAGAGCAACACTGGGGAGATGTAAGGCACTTGGATTGCAAAGAGGGCCGCAAGTATGGGGATGTGACGAGAGCCACATTGGAGAGATTGTTAGACGCTTGTATTGCAAAAAGGGCCGCAAGTATGACGGTGTGACGAGAGCCACATTGGGGAGATTGTTAGGCGCTTGGATTGCAAAGAGGGCCGCAAGTATGACGGAGTATCGAGAGCCACATCGGGGAGATTTTAAGGCGCTTGGATTGCAAAGAGGGCCGCAAGTATGACGGAGTAGCGAGAGCCACATTAGGGAAATTGTTTGGCGCTTGGATTGCAAAGAGGGCCGCAAGTTCGACGAAGTGGCGAGAGCCACATTGGGGAGATTGTTAGGCGCTTGGTTTGCAAAGAGGGCCGCAAGTATGACGGAGTGGCGAGAGCCACATTGGGGAGATTGTTAGGCGCTTGGATTGCAAAGAGGGCCGCAAGTATGACGGAGTGGCGAGAGCCACATTGGGGAGATTGTTAGGCGCTCTGATTACAAAGAGGGCCCCAAGTATGGCGGAGTATCGAGAGCCACCTCGGGGAGATTGTTAGGCGCTTGGATTGCAAAGAGGGCCGCAAGTATGACGGAGTAGCGAGAGCCACATTAAGGAGATTGTTAGGCGCTTGGATTGCAAAGAGGGCCGCAAGTATGGCGGTGTGATGAGAGTCACATTGGGGAGATTGTTAGGCGCTTGGTTTGCAAAGAGGGCCGCAAGTATGGCGGAGTAGCGAGAGCCACATTAGGGAGATTGTTAGGCGCTTGATTGCAAAGAGGGCCGCAAGTATGACAGAGTGACGAGAGCTACATTGGGGAGATTGTTAGGCGCTAGGATTGCAAAGAGGGCCGCAAGTATGACGGAGTGGCGAGAGCCACATAAGTGAGATTTTTAGGCACATGGATTGCAAAGAGGGCCGCAAGTATGACGGTGTGACGAGAGCCACATTAGGGAAATTGTTAGGCGCTAGGATTGCAAAGAGGGCCGCAAGTATGACGGAGTGGTGAGAGCCACATAAGTGAGATTGTTAGGCACATGGATTGCAAAGAGTGCCGCAAGTATGTCGGTGTGACGAGAGCCACATTAGGGAAATTGTTAGGCGTTTTGATTGCAAAGAGGGCCGCAAGTATGACGGAGTGACGACAGGCCTATTTGGGAGATGTGAGGCACTTGGATTGCAAAGAGGGCCGCAAGTATGGTGGAGTGACGAGAGCCACATTGGGGAGATTGTCAGGCGTTTGGATTGCAAAGAGGGCCGAAAGTATGACGGTGTGAAGAGAGCCACATTGGGGAAATTGTTAGGCACTTGGATTGCAAAGAGGGCCGCAAGTATGACGGAGCGACGAGAGCCACATTGGGGAGATTGTTAGGCGCTTGGATTGCAAAGAGGGCCGCAAGTATGACGGTGTGAAGAGAGCCACATTGGGGAGATTGTTAGGCGCTTGGTTTGCAAAGAGGGCCGCAAGTATGACGGAGTGGCGAGAGCAACACTGGGGAGATTGTTAGACGCTTGGATTGCAAAGAGGGCCGCAAGTATGACGGAGTGGCGAGAGCCACATTAGGGAGATGTTAGGCACATGGATTGCAAACAGCACATTTTTGTTTTCAGGATGTCTAGATAATTAACGCAAAAAAATAAAAAAAAAATACAAAAACAAATTTGGACATCCCGTATGGTAGCTACGAGCGCTTGAAAAAAAACTTTCCCCTTAGTAAACCCTTCTCAACTTTGCTTGTCTGAATATGGAAGAAAAAAAGACTGCCGGTTACGGGACTCGAACCCCGGACCGCGAAAACACTAGTCGGCGTCGCTACCCCGTACGCCATGCCACTCGATGGAAGTTGGATCGCTTACACTGATAGATAACCCACTGCTCTCAATGTATGCATGAATACATCTCATTGTATCTCGATTCATTCTTATTGTAATTGTAACACCAAAGCTAGATAGATTTATGGACAACGAGGGTCTCATTGGATTTAAAAAACATCCAAGAATATCCAGGAAGCCGTTTTTTAACTAACTCTAAAAATTCAGTTTCAACACATTGTCTTTTTAAAATCGCCTTTGATAGATCTTGATCGCGTGATCGCGAAAGAGTAAATCGTTTGTGGTAACAACGAGCCGTTTAACCGGTAAAAAATAAACCGTGTCCATTCACGTTGATGCATTGATATTAATGCGTGAAAATGGTGGAACAAAAAAGAGTGGGTGTACCGGGTCTCGAACCCCAGACCTCAAGTATTCGAAGCTACAACGTTACTTCGTACGCCACGCCAATCGATGGAAGTAAGGTTGCTTACACTGGTAGATAACACACTGGTCTCAATGTTTGGCATAGCTTGTTGTATTCAGATAGCTCGTCATCACGCCAACATTAAAACATGTTTCCTCGGCTAACCATTAATGCAAGGCAAGCATTAACATGTTTTATGTATAGATTATGAATGTCCAACGGAGAAACTCTAATCATTATTAAATAAACCATTTAACAAGAGACGCTACGCGTCGTCAAAGACGTGCTAAAAGACACTCTGTTTTTTAGAATTATATTCTTTACGGCTATATTGTTTAATTGGGGGATCTTAAAGTTACTTCTCAAGGTAGATATGAACATGGTCTACTTTCAAAAAAATCATCGCGTCGCTATGTTTTTTGTGAGCGACGTGAGGCGTCGCCGAAATTTCAAAGATTTTCTTATCAAGTTCCACTTTCGGTACCGATTGTGGATGAACGGTGGTACCTAGTAAGTCGTAGCGTCGAACTTAAGGTCAACAATAATCCTTGGTGACGTAGTAACTCTACTGGTGTGACGAGTGACGGTGTGACGAGAGCCACATTGGGGAGATTGTTTGGCACTTGGATTGCAAAGAGGGCCGCAAGTATGACGGAGCGACGAGAGCCACATTGGGGAGATTGTTAGGCGCTTGGATTGCAAAGAGGGCCGCAAGTATGACGGAGTGACGAGAGCCACATTGGGGAGTTTGTGAGGCGCTTGGATTGCAAAGAGGGCCGCAAGTATGACGGAGTGACGAGAGATACATTGGGGATATGTTAGGCACTTGGATTGCAAAGAGGGCCGCAAGTATGAAGGTTTGACGAGAGCCACATTGGGGAGATTGTTAAGCGTTTTGATTGCAAAGAGGGCCGCAAGTATGGTGGAGTGACGAGAGCCATATCGGGGAGATTGTTAGGCGCTTGGATTGCAAAGAAGGTCGCAAGAATGGCGGAGTGGCGAAAGCCACATCGGGGAGATTGTAAGGCGCTCTGATTGCAAAGAGGGCCGCAAGTATGACGGAGTGGCGAGAGCCACATTGGGGAGATTGTTAGGCGCTTGGATGGCAAAGAGGGCCGCAAGTATGACGGTGTGACGAGAGCCACATTGGGGACATAATAAGGCGCTTGGATTGCAAAGAGGGCCGCAAGTTTGACGGAGTGGCGAGAGCAACACTGGGGAGATTGTAAGGCGCTTTGATTGCACAGAGGGCCGCAAATATAGGTGGAGTGACGAGAGCCACATTGGGGAGATTGTTAGGCGCTTGGATTGCAAAGAGGGCCGCAAGTATGACGGAGTGGCGAGAACCACATTGGGGAGATTGTTAGGCGCTTGGATTGCAAAGAGGGCCGCAAGTATGGCGGAGTGTCGAGAGCCACACTGGGGAGATTGTAAGGCGCTTGAATTGCAAAGAGGGCCGAAAGCATGACGGTGTGACGAGAGCCACATTGGGGAGATTGTTAGGCGCTTGGACTGCAAAGAGGGCCGCAAGTATTGCGGAGTGCCGAGAACCACATCGAGAGATTGTTAGGCGCTTGGATTGCAAAAAGGGCCGCAAGTATGACAAAGTGACGAGAGCCACATTGGGGAGATTGTTAGGCGCTTGGATTGAAAAGAGGGCCGCAAGTATGACGGAGTGGCGAGAGCCACATCAGGGAGATTGTTAGGCGCTTTGATTGCAAAGAGGGCCGCAAGAGTGACGGAGTGAAAGTGCCACCTTGGGGAGATTGTGAGGCGCTTGGATTGCAAAGAGGGCCGCAAGTATGACGGAGTGGCGAGAGCCACATTGGGGAGATTGTTAGCCGCTCTGATTCAAGAGGGCCGCAAGTATGCCGGAGTGACGAGAGCCACATTGGAGAGATTGTTAGGCGCTTGGATTGCAAAGAGGGCCGCAAGAGTGACGGAGTGAAAGTGCCACACTGGGGAGATTGTTAGGCGCTTGGATTGCAAAGAGGGCCGCAAGTATGGCGGAGTGGCGAGAGCCATATTGGGGAGATTGTTAGGCACTTGGATTGCAAAGAGGGCCACAAGTATGGGGGAGTGACGAGAGCCACATTGGAGAGATTGTGAGACGCTTGTATTGCAAAGAGGGCCGCAAGTATGATGGTGTGACGAGAGCCACATTGGGGAGATTGTTAGGCGCTTGGATTGCAAAGAGGGCCGCAAGTATGACGGAGTGGGAAAGCAACACTGGGGAGATTGTTAGGCGCTTGGATTGCAAAGAGGGCCGCAAGTATGACGGTGTGACGAGAGCCACATTGGGGACATTGTTAGGCGCTTGGATTGCAAAGAGGGCAGCAAGTATGACGGAGTGGCGAGAGCAACACTGGGGAGATTGTTAGGCGCTTAAATTGCACAGAGGGCCGCAAATATAGGTGGAGGGACGAGAGCCACATTGGGGAGATTGTTAGGCGCTTGGATTGCAAAGAGGGCCGCAAGTATGGCGGAGTGACGAGAGCCACACTGGGGAGATTGTTAGGCGCTTGAATTGCAAAGAGGGCCGCAAGCATTACGGTTTGACGAGAGCCACATTGGGGAGATTGTTAGGCGCTTGGATGGCAAAGAGGGCCGCAAGTATTAAGGAGTGACGAGAACCACATCGGGGAGATGGTAAAGCGCTTGGAATTCAAAGAGGGCCGCAAGTATGACAAAGTGACGAGAGCCACATTGGGGAGATTGTTAGGCGCTTGGATTGAAAAGAGGGCCGCAAGTATGACGGAGTGGCGAGAGCCACATCGGGGAGATTGTTATGCGCTTTGATTGCAAAGAGGGCCGCAAGTATGACGGAGTGGCGAGAACCACATTGGGGAGATTGTTAGGCGCTTGGATTGCAAAGAGGGCCGCAAGTATGACGGAGTGGCGAAAGCCACATTGGGGAGATTGTAAGGCGCTTGGATTGCAAAGAGGGCCGCAAGTATGACGGTGTGACGAGAGCCACATTGGGGAGATTGTTAGGCGCTTTGATTGCAAAGAGGGCCGCAAGTATGAAGGTGTGACGAGAGCCACATTAGGGAGATTGTTAGTTGTTTTGATTGCAAAGAGGGCCGCTAGTATGGTGGAGTGACGAGAGCCATATTAGGGAGATTGTAAGGCGCTTGGATTGCAAAGAGGGCCGCAAGTATGACGGTGTGACGAGAGCCACATTGGGGAGATTGTAAGGCGCTCTGATTGCAAAGAGGGCCGCAAGTATGACGGAGTGGCGAGAGCCACATTGGGGAGATTGTAAGGCGCTTGGATGGCAAAGAGGGCCGCAAGTATGGCGGAGTGGCGAGAGCCACATTAGGGAGATGTAAGGCACTTGGATTGCAAAGAGGGCTGCAAGTATGGTGGAGTGACGAGAGCCACATTGGAGAGATTGTTATACGCTTGTATTGCAAAGAGGGCCGCAAGTATGACGGTGTGACGAGAGCCACATTGGGGAGATTGTTAGGCGCTTGGATTGCAAAGAGGGCCGCAAGTATGACGGAGTGGCGAGAGCAACACTGGGGAGATGTAAGGCACTTGGATTGCAAAGAGGGCCGCAAGTATGGGGGAGTGACGAGAGCCACATTGGAGAGATTGTAAGACGCTTGTATTGCAAAGAGGGCCGCAAGTATGACGGTGTGACGAGAGCCACATTGGGGAGATTGTTAGGCGCTTGGATTGCAAAGAGGGCCGCAAGTATGACGGAGTATCGAGAGCCACATCGGGGAGATTGTTAGGCGCTTGGATTGCAAAGAGGGCCGCAAGTATGACGGAGTAGCGAGAGCCACATTGGGGAGATTGTTAGGCGCTTGGATTGCAAAGAGTGCCGCAAGTATGACGGAGTGGGAAAGCAACACTGGGGAGATTGTTAGGCGCTTGGATTGCAAAGAGGGCCGCAAGTATGACGGTGTGACTAGAGTCACATTGGGGACATTGTTAGGCGCTTGGATTGCAAAGAGGGCAGCAAGTATGACGGAGTGGCGAGAGCAACACTGGGGAGATTGTTAGGCGCTTTGATTGCACAGAGGGCCGCAAATATAGGTGGAGGGACGAGAGCCACATTGGGGAGATTGTTAGGCGCTTGGATTGCAAAGAGGGCCGCAAGTATGGCGGAGTGACGAGAGCCACACTGGGGAGATTGTTAGGCGCTTGAATTGCAAAGAGGGCCGCAAGCATTACGGTTTGACGAGAGCCACATTGGGGAGATTGTTAGGCGCTTGGATGGCAAAGAGGGCCGCAAGTATTAAGGAGTGACGAGAACCACATCGGGGAGATGGTAAAGCGCTTGGAATTCAAAGAGGGCCGCAAGTATGACAAAGTGACGAGAGCCACATTGGGGAGATTGTTAGGCGCTTGGATTGAAAAGAGGGCCGCAAGTATGCCGGAGTGGCGAGAGCCACATCGGGGAGATTGTTATGCGCTTTGATTGCAAAGAGGGCCGCAAGTATGACGGAGTGGCGAGAACCACATTGGGGAGATTGTTAGGCGCTTGGATTGCAAAGAGGGCCGCAAGTATGACGGAGTGGCGAAAGCCACATTGGGGAGATTGTTAGGCGCTTGGATTGCAAAGAGGGCCGCAAGTATGACGGTGTGACGAGAGCCACATTGGGGAGATTGTTAGGCGCTTTGATTGCAAAGAGGGCCGCAAGTATGAAGGTGTGACGAGAGCCACATTAGGGAGATTGTTAGTTGTTTTGATTGCAAAGAGGGCCGCAAGTATGGTGGAGTGACGAGAGCCATATTAGGGAGATTGTTAGGCGCTTGGATTGCAAAGAGGGCCGCAAGTATGACGGTGTGACGAGAGCCGCATTGGGGAGATTGTAAGGCGCTCTGATTGCAAAGAGGGCCGCAAGTATGACGGAGTGGCGAGAGCCACATTGGGGAGATTGGAAGGCGCTTGGATGGCAAAGAGGGCCGCAAGTATGGCGGAGTGGCGAGAGCCACATTAGGGAGATGTAAGGCACTTGGATTGCAAAGAGGGCTGCAAGTATGGTGGAGTGACGAGAGCCACATTGGAGAGATTGTTATACGCTTGTATTGCAAAGAGGGCCGCAAGTATGACGGTGTGACGAGAGCCACATTGGGGAGATTGTTAGGCGCTTGGATTGCAAAGAGGGCCGCAAGTATGACGGAGTGGCGAGAGCAACACTGGGGAGATGTAAGGCACTTGGATTGCAAAGAGGGCCGCAAGTATGGGGGAGTGACGAGAGCCACATTGGAGAGATTGTTAGACGCTTGTATTGCAAAGAGGGCCGCAAGTATGACGGTGTGACGAGAGCCACATTGGGGAGATTGTTAGGCGCTTGGATTGCAAAGAGGGCCGCAAGTATGACGGAGTATCGAGAGCCACATCGGGGAGATTGTTAGGCGCTTGGATTGCAAAGAGGGCCGCAAGTATGACGGAGTAGCGAGAGCCACATTAGGGAAATTGTTAGGCGCTTGGATTGCAAAGAGGGCCGCAAGTATGACGAAGTGGCGAGAGCCACATTGGGGAGATTGTTAGGCGCTTGGTTTGCAAAGAGGGCCGCAAGTATGACGGAGTGGCGAGAGCCCCATTGGGGAGATTGTAAGGCGCTTGGATTGCAAAGAGGGCCGCAAGTATGAAGGCGTGGCGAGAGCCACATTGGGGAGATTGTAAGGCGCTCTGATTACAAAGAGGGCCGCAAGTATGGCGGAGTACCGAGAGCCACCTCGGGGAGATTGTTAGGCGCTTGGATTGCAAAGAGGGCCGCAAGTATGACGGAGTAGCGAGAGCCACATTAAGGAGATTGTTAGGCGCTTGGATTGCAAAGAGGGCCGCAAGTATGACAGAGTGACGAGAGCCACATTGGGGAGATTGTAAGGCGCTAGGATTGCAAAGAGGGCCGCAAGTATGACGGAGTGGCGAGAGCCACATAAGTGAGATTGTAAGGCACATGGATTGCAAGGAGGGCCACAAGTATGACGGTGTGACGAGAGCCACATTAGGGAAATTGTTAGGCGTTTTGATTGCAAAGAGGGCCGCAAGTATGACGGAGTGACGACAGGCCTATTTTGAAGATGTGAGGCACTTGGATTGCAAAGAGGGCCGCAAGTAAGGTGGAGTGATGAGAGCCACATTGGGGAGATTGTTAGGCGTTTGGATTGCAAAGAGGGCCGCAAGTATGACGGTGTGAAGAGAGCCACATTGGGGAAATTGTTAGGCACTTGGATTGCAAAGAGGGCCGCAAGTATGACGGAGCGACGAGAGCCACATTGGGGAGATTGTTAGGCGCTTGGATTGCAAAGAGGGCCGCAAGTATGGCGGTGTGAAGAGAGCTACATTGGGGAGATGGTTAGGCGCTTGGTTTGCAAAGAGGGCCGCAAGTATGACGGAGTGGCGAGAGCAACACTGGGGAGATTGTTAGACGCTTGGATTGCAAAGAGGGCCGCAAGTATGACGGAGTGGCGAGAGCCACATTAGGGAGATGTTAGGCACATGGATTGCAAACAGCACATTTTTGTTTTCAGGATGTCTAGATAATTAACGCAAAAAAAATAAAAAAAAATACAAAAAAAATTTGGACATCCCGTATGGTAGCTACGAGCGATTGAAAAAAAAATTTCCCGTAAGAAAACCCTTCTCAACTTTGCTTGTCTGAATATGGAAGAAAAAAAGACTGCCGGTTACGGGACTCGAACCCCGGACCGCGAAAACACTAGATGGCGTCGCTACGTCGTACGCCATGCCACTCGATGGAAATTGGATCGCTTACACTGATAGATAACCCACTGCTCTCAATGTATGCATGAATACATCTCATTGTATCTCGATTCATTCTTATTGTTATTGTAACACCAAAGGTAGATAGATTTATGGACAGCGAGGGTCTCATTGGATTTAAAAAACATCCAAGAATATCCAGGAAGCCGTTTTCTAAACTAACTCTAAAAATTCAGTTTCAACACATTGTCTTTTTAAAATCGCCTTTGATAGATCTTGATCGCGTGATCGCGAAAGAGTAAATCGTTTGTGGTAACAACGAGCCGTTTAACCGGTAAAAAAGAAACCGTGTCCATTCACGTTGATGCATTGATATTAATGCGTGAAAATGGTGGAACAAAAAAGAGTGGGTGTACCGGGTCTCGAACCCCAGACCTCAAGTATTCGAAGTTACAACGTTACTTCGTACGCCACGCCAATCGTTGGAAGTAACGTTGCTTACACTGGTAGATAACACACTGGTCTCAATGTATGGCATAGCTTGTTGTATTCAGATAGCTCGTCATCACGCCAACATTAAAACATGTTTCCTCGGCTAACCATTAATGCAAGGCAAGCATTAACATGTTTTATGTATAGAGTATGAATGTCCAACGGAGAAACTCTAATCATTATTATATTAACCATTTAACAAGAGACGCTACGCGTCGTCAAAGACGTGCTCAAAGACACTCTGTTTTTTAGAATTATATTCTTTACGGCTATATTGTGTAATTGGGGGATCTTAAAGGCCTATTTTCACATACAAGTAAGTATTTTTTGTTTTCAAATAGACATTAAAAAAATAAGAAAACCGCAGCTTATGGCAACTTTGGACGAAGCCTACTCCCCCTACAATGATTTGTTTTGACGTGCGCCTCGGGGCATGTGACGTTGTTGGATGCGGACCGAGCGGCTGGGCGAGGCGCGACTCGGGTAGGAACACCCGTTGCGTGGTGCAGTAAGGGATTGACACTTGACAGTCTGTATGAATGGTTGTTTCTCAGATTTGCTTCAATAGATGTACAAAGAATAGTTTTATTAATAACTAATGTGAGTGCTAATATCCAGCAGTTTATTAAGAGAGTGCACGGACAAGTGGATTGTGTAGAGTACGTCTTAAGGTTCTAGTTGATTTATTTGTAGTTGTAGTTTCATTATGCTTGCCGTGGAGGCATTAAGCATAACGGACATTATAAGTGTCAAAGCTTTTATGTTATTATTGTAAATGGCCATTTAGACTATAGTGTACGTATCGCACCAGCTATATTAATCAGTAATCATGGTATTAAATTGTTGTGCGTATGGATGCAATAACAGTCTTGTAAGCCCGATCGACATGTCGTTTCACCGTTTTCCAAACAGGGACAAATCTCCAGTGCCTTTGGGTTTTTAGCCAGTGTAACATAAAAACTGGCTATCGAAAATTAATAGTAAGAACTCTGTAGGCCTACCAAGCAAATACACTCGTGTATGTTCCGAACATTTCATTAAAGACGACTATGAAATTACCAACAGTTTGAAAATGGAAAATGAATCTAATGAAAAAAAAATCGAAACGTGTGTTAAAAAAATGAGCAGTACCGTCTGTCAAATTGAGAGGCAGCATTGATACCCCTTTAAAAACAGCGAAATTCATGTTACCTTGCCGCTCGAAACAAGCATCGTCTTTGAAAACATTCAAACCCAAAATGCCCAAAGTACATCTCCACATCACGCTGTACTACGCTACGATTAATGTTTATGTAATGACGACTCAGTAAATCACGAAACATTTCAGAATAAACCTAAAGACATAGAAATAAAGTTTGAGCTTGATATTGAAACACTAAATAAGAGCCAACCAGTTTGCGAGAGGGGATGACGTTTTGTGCAAGCTCGGAAAGTGAAACCGATTAAATAAACGACCACGACGAATCGTTTGAAACAGAAGATTTTGACGAATGTGAATCTGTCAATGATAGTGAGAGTGATCACACCGATGACAATCAATTCAATACGATGACAATACAAGTTCCTTCAAGCCAAACATACGGCATCTCGAACATACACCCATCAACTGTCCGATAGAGGTCGGGGGCGGTGGGGCGCGCCATGGATGGCCAGCAGCGAAGATGAGTGAGCGCGGCACAGCTCGCATCCAACTACGTCACGCGTGTGACGTCACCCAATGAACATTCTTGATTAAAATTGCTCATAACTTGTTTAAATACGGACCGATTTCTTTCATTTTTGTTCCTAAATTCTTTAAATAATTCAAGGTCTGACATAGTTTAACTTCAACGCTAGATGACAATATGCCTTTAAAGTTAAATCTCAAGGTAGATATGAACATGGTCTACTTTCAAAAAAATCATCGCGTCGCTATGTTTTTTGTGAGCGACGTGAGGCGTCGCCGAAATTTCAAATATTTTCTTATCAAGTTCCACTTTCGGTACCGATTGTGGATGAACGGTGGTACCTAGTTAGTCGTAGCGTCAAACTTAAGGTCAACAATAATCCTTGGTGACGTAGTAACTCTACTGGTGTAACGAGTGACGGTGTGACGAGAGCCACATTGGGGAGATTGTTTGGCACTTGGATTGCAAAGAGGGCCGCAAGTATGACGGAGCGACGAGAGCCACATTGGGGAGATTGTTAGGCGCTTGGATTGCCAAGAGGGCCGCAAGTATGGTGGAGTTACGAGAGCCACACTGGGGAGATTGTTAGGCGCTTGGATTGCAAAGAGGGCCGCAAGTATGACGGAGTGACGAGAGCCACATTGGGGAGTTTGTGAGGCGCTTGGATTGCAAAGAGGGCCGCAAGTATGACGGAGTGACGAGAGATACATTGGGGATATGTTAGGCACTTGGATTGCAAAGAGGGCCGCAAGTATGAAGGTTTGACGAGAGCCACATTGGGGAGATTGTTAGGCGTTTTGATTGCAAAGAGGGCCGAAAGTATGGTGGAGTGACGAGAGCCATATTGGAGAGATTGTTAGGCGCTTGGATTGCAAAGAGGGCCGCAAGAATGCCGGAGTGGCGAAAGCCACATCGGGGAGATTGTAAGGCGCTCTGATTGCAAAGAGGGCCGCAAGTATGACGGAGTGGCGAAAGCCACATTGGGGAGATTGTTAGGCGCTTGGATGGCAAAGAGGGCCGCAAGTATGACGGTGTGACGAGAGCCACATTGGGGACATAATAAGGCGCTTGGATTGCAAAGAGGGCCTTAAGTTTTACGGAGTGGCGAGAGCAACACTGGGGAGATTGTTAGGCGCTTTGATTGCACAGAGGGCCGCAAATATAGGTGGAGTGACGAGAGCCACATTGGGGAAATTGTTAGGCGCTTGGATTGCAAAGAGGGCCGCAAGTATGACGGAGTGGCGAGAGCCACATTGGGGAGATTGTTAGGCGCTTGGATTGCAAAGAGGGCCGCAAGTATGGCGGAGTGACGAGAGCCACACTGGGGAGATTGTAAGGCGCTTGAATTGCAAAGAGGGCCGCAAGCATGACGGTGTGACGAGAGCCACATTGGGGAGATTGTTAGGCGCTTGGACTGCAAAGAGGGCCGCAAGTATGGTGGAGTGACGAGAACCACATCGAGAGATTGTTTGGCGCTTGGATTGCAAAGAGGGCCGCAAGTATGACAAAGTGACGAGAGCCACATTGGGGAGATTGTTAGGCGCTTGGATTGAAAAGAGGGCCGAAAGTATGACGGAGTGGCGAGAGCCACATCGGGGAGATTGTTAGGCGCTTTGATTGCAAAGAGGGCCGCAAGTATGACGGAGTGGCGAGAACCACATGGGGGAGATTGTAAGGGCGCTTGGATTGCAAAGAGGGCCGCAAGAGTGACGGAGTGAAAGTGCCACCTTGGGGAGATTGTGAGGCGCTTTGATTGCAAAGAGGGCCGCAAGTATGACGGAGTGGCGAGAGCCACATTGGGGAGATTGTTAGGCGCTCTGATTCAAGAGGGCCGCAAGTATGCCGGAGTGACGAGAGCCACATTGGAGAGATTGTAAGGCGCTTGGATTGCAAAGAGGGCCGCAAGAGTGACGGAGTGAAAGTGCCACCTTGGGGAGATTGTTAGGCGCTTGGATTGCAAAGAGGGCCGCAAGTATGGCGGAGTGGCGAGAGCCATATTGGGGAAATTGTTAGGCACTTGGATTGCAAAGAGGGCCGCAAGTATGACGGTGTGAAGAGAGCCACATTGGAGAAATTGTTAGGCACTTGGATTGCAAAGAGGGCCGCAAGTATGACGGAGCGACGAGAGCCACATTAAGGATGTTGTTAGGCGCTTGGATTGCAAAGAGGGCCGCAAGTATGACGGTGTGAAGAGAGCCACATTGGGGAGATTAATAGGCGCTTGGTTTGCAAAGAGGGTTGCAAGTATGACGGAGTGGCGAGAGCAACACTGGGGAGATTGTTAGACGCTTGGATTGCAAAGAGGGCCGCAAGTATGACGGAGTGGCGAGAGCCACATTAGGGAGATGTTAGGCACATGGATTGCAAACAGCACATTTTTGTTTTCAGGATGTCTAGATAATTAACGCAAAAAAAATAAAAAAAAATACAAAAACAAATTTGGACATCCCGTATGGTAGCTACAAGCGCTGGAAAAAAAAATTTCCCCTTAGTTAACCCTTCTCAACTTTGCTTGTCTGAATATGGAAGAAAAAAAGACTGCCGGTTACGGGACTCGAACCCCGGACCGCGAAAACACTAGTCGGCGTCGCTACCCCGTACGCCATGCCACTCGATGGAAGTTGGATCGCTTACACTGATAGATAACCCACTGCTCTCAATGTATGCATGAATACATCTCATTGTATCTCGATTCATTCTTATTGTAATTGTAACACCAAAGCTAGATAGATTTATGGACAGCGAGGGTCTCATTGGATTTAAAAAACATCCAAGAATATCCAGGAAGCCGTTTTTTAAACTAACTCTAAAAATTCAGTTTCAACACATTGTCTTTTTAAAATCGCCTTTGATACATCTTGATCGCGTGATCGCGAAAGAGTAAATCGTTTGTGGTAACAACGAGCCGTTTAACCGGTAAAAAATAAACCGTGTCCATTCACGTTGATGCATTGATATTAATGCGTGAAAATGGTGGAACAAAAAAGAGTGGGTGTACCGGGTCTCGAACCCCAGACCTCAAGTATTCGAAGCTACAACTTTACTTCGTACGCCACGCCAATCGATGGAAGTAACGTTGCTTACACTGGTAGATAACACACTGGTCTCAATGTATGGCATAGCTTGTTGTATTCAGATAGCTCGTCATCACGCCAACATTAAAACATGTTTCTTCGGCTAACCATTAATGCAAGGCAAGCATTAACATGTTTTATGTATAGAGTATGAATGTCCAACGGAGAAACTCTAATCATTATTATATTAACCATTTAACAAGAGACGCTACGCGTCGTCAAACACGTGCTCAAAGACACTCTGTTTTTTAGAATTATATTCTTTACGGCTATATTGTTTAATTGGGGTATCTTAAAGGTACTTCTCAAGGTAGATATGAACATGGTCTACTTTCAAAAAAATCATCGCGTCGCTATGTTTTTTGTGAGCGACGTGAGGCGTCGCCGAAATTTCAAAGATTTTCTTATCAAGTTCCACTTTCGGTACCGATTGTGCATGAACGGTGGTACCTAGTTAGTCGTAGCGTCGAACTTAAGGTCAACAATAATCCTTGGTGACGTAGTAACTCTACTGGTGTGACGAGTGACGGTGTGACGAGAGCCACATTGGGGAGATTGTTTGGCACTTGGATTGCAAAGAGGGCCGCAAGTATGACGGAGCGACGAGAGCCACATTGGGGAGATTGTTAGGCGCTTGGATTGCCAAGAGGGCCGCAAGTATGGTGGAGTTACGAGAGCCACACTGGGGAGATTGTTAGGTGCTTGGATTGCAAAGAGGGCCGCAAGTATGACGGAGTGACGAGAGCCACATTGGGGATATGTTAGGCACTTGGATTGCAAAAAGGGCCGCAAGTATGAAGGTTTGACGAGAGCCACATTGGGGAGATTGTTAAACGTTTTGATTGCAAAGAGGGCCGCAAGTATGGTGGAGTGACGAGAGCCATATTGGGGAGATTGTTATGCGCTTGGATTGCAAAGAGGGCCGCAAGTATGACGGAGTGGCGAGAGCCACATTAGGGAGATTGTTAGGCGCTTGGATTGCAAAGAGTGCCGCAAGTATGGCGGAGTGGCGAGTGCCACATTAGGGAGATGTTAGGCACTTGGATTGCAAAGAGGGCCGCAAGTATGGTGGAGTGACGAGATTCACATTGGAGGGATTGTTAGACGCTTGTATTGCAAAGAGGGCCGCAAGTATGACGGTGTGACGAGAGCCACATTGGGGAGATTGTTAGGCGCTTGGATTGCAAAGAGGGCCGCAAGTATGACGGAGTGGCGAGAGCCACATTGGGGAGATTGTTAGGCGCTTGGATTGCAAAGAGGGCCGCAAGTATGACGGTGTGACGAGAGCCACATTTGGGAGATTGTTAGGCGCTTGGATTGCAAAGAGGGCCGCAAGAGTGACTGAGTGAAATTGCCACCTTGGGGAGATTGTGAGGCGCTTGGATTGCAAAGAGGGCCGCAAGTATGACGGTGTGACGAGAGCCACATTGGGGAGATTGTTAGGCGCTTGGATTGCAAAGAGGGCCGAGAGAATGGCGGAGTGGCGAGAGCCACATCGGGGAGATTGTTATGCGCTCTGATTGCAAAGAGGGCCGCAAGTATGAGGGAGTGGCGTGAGCCACATTGGGGAGATTGTTAGGCGCTTGGATTGCAAAGAGGGCCGCAAGAGTGATGGAGTGAAAGTGCCACCTTGGGGAGATTGTGAGGCGCTTCGATTGCAAAGAGGGCCGCAAGTATGACGGAGTGACGAGAGATACATTGGGGATATGTTAAGCACTTGGATTGCAAAGAGGGCCGCAAGTATGAAGGTTTGACGAGAGCCACATTGGGGAGATTGTTAGGCGTTTTGATTGCAAAGAGGGCCGCAAGTATGGTGGAGTGACGAGAGCCATATTGGGGAGATTGTTAGGCGCTTAGATTGCAAAGAGGGCCGCAAGAATGGCGGAGTGGCGAAAGCCACATCGGGGAGATTGTAAGGCGCTCTGATGGCAAAGAGGGCCGCAAGTATGACGGAGTGGCGAGAGACACATTGGGGAGATTGTTGCGCGCTTGGATGGCAAAGAGGGCCGCAAGTATGACGGTGTGACGAGAGCCACATTGGGGACATAATAAGGCGCTTGGATTGCAAAGAGGGCCGCAAGTTTGACGGAGTGGCGAGAGCAACACTGGGGAGATTGTTAGGCGCTTTGATTGCACAGAGGGCCGCAAATATAGGTGGAGTGACGAGAGCCACATTGGGGAGATTGTTAGGCGCTTCGATTGCAAAGAGGACCGCAAGTATGACGGAGTGGCGAGAGCCACATTGGGGAGATTGTTAGGCGCTTGGATTGCAAAGAGGGCCGAAGTATGGCGGAGTGACGAGAGCCACACTGGGGAGATTGTTAGGCGCTTGAATTGCAAAGAGGGCCGCAAGCATGACGGTGTGACTAGAGCCACATTGGGGAGATTGTTAGGCGCTTGGACTGCAAAGAGGGCCGCAAGTATGGCGGAGTGACGAGAGCCACATTGGGGAGATTGTTAGGCGCTTGGATTGAAAAGAGGGCCGCAAGTATGACTGAGTGGCGAGAGCCACATCGGGGAGATTGTTATGCGCTTTGATTGCAAAGAGGGTGTCAAGTATGACGGAGTGGCGAGAACCACATGGGGGAGATTGTTAGGCGCTTGGATTGCAAAGAGGGCCGCAAGTATGACGGAGTGGCGAGAGCCACATTGGGGAAATTGTTAGGCGCTCTGATTGCAAAGAGGGCCGCAAGTATGCCGGAGTGACGAGAGCCACATTGGAGAGATTGTTAGGTGCTTGCATTGCAAAGAGGGCCGCAAGAGTGACGGAGTGAAAGTGCCACCTTGGGGAGATTGTGAGGCGCTTGGATTGCAAAGAGGGCCGCAAGTATAACGAAGTGACGATAGCAACACTGGGGAGATTTTTAGGCGAATGGATTGCAAAGAGGGCCGCAAGTATGACGGAATGGCGAGAGCCACATCGGGGAGATTGTAAGGCGCTCTGATTGCAAAGAGGGCCGCAAGTATGACGGAGTGGCGAGAGCCACATTAAGGAGATTGTTAGGCGCTTGGATGGCAAAGAGTGCCGCAAGTATGACGGTGTGACGAGAGCCACATTGGGGACATTGTAAGGCGCTTGGATTGCAAAGTGGGCCGCAAGTATGACGGAGTGGCGTGAGCAACACTGGGGAGATTGTTAGGCGCTTTGATTGCACAGAGGGCCGCAAATATAGGTGGAGTGACGAGAGCCACATTGGGGAGATTGTTAGGCGCTTGGATTGCAAAGAGGGCCGCAAGTATGGCGGAGTGACGAGAGCCACACTAGGGAGATTGTTAGGCGCTTGAATTGCAATAGGGCCGCAAGCATTACGGTTTGACGAGAGCCACATTGGGGAGATTGTTAGGCGCTTGGATGGCAAAGAGGGCCGCAAGTATGACGGAGTGACGAGAACTACATCGGAGAGATTGTTAGGCGCTTGGATTGCAAAGAGGGCCGCAAGTATGACAAAGTGACGAGAGCCACATTGGGGAGATTGTTAGGCGCTTGGATTGAAAAGAGGGCCGCAAGTATGACGGAGTGGCGAGAGCCACATCGGGGAGATTGTTATGCGTTTTGATTGCAAAGAGGGCCGCAAGTATGGTGGAGTGACGAGAGCCATATTGGGGAGATTGTTAGGCGCTTGGATTGCAAAGAGGGCCGCAAGAATGGCGGAGTGGCGAAAGCCACATCGGGGAGATTGTTAGGCGTTTTGATTGCAAAGAGGGCCGCAAGTATGGTGGAGTGACGAGAGCCATATTGGGGAGATTGTTAGGCGCTTGGATTGCAAAGAGGGCCGCAAGAATGGCGGAGTGGCGAGAGCCACATCAGGGAGATTGTCAGGCGCTCCGATTGCAAAGAGGGCCGCAAGTATGACGGAGTGGCGAGAGCAACATTGGGGAGATTGTTAGGCGCTTGGATGGCAAAGAGGGCCGCAAGTATGACGGTGTGACGAGAGCCACATTGGGGAGATTGTAAGGCGCTCTGATTGCAAAAAGGGCCGAAAGTATGACGGAGTGGCGAGAGCCACATTGGGGAGATTGTTAGGCGCTTGGATGGCAAAGAGGGCCGCAAGTATGGCGGAGTGGCGAGAGCCACATTAAGGAGATGTAAAACACTTGGATTGCAAAGAGGGCCGCAAGTATGGTGGAGTGACGTGAGCCAAATTAGAGAGATTGTTAGACGCTTGTATTGCAAAGAGGGCCGCAAGTATGACGGTGTGACGAGAGCCACATTGGGGAGATTGTTAGGCGCTTGGATTGCAAAGAGGGCCGCAAGTATGACGGAGTGGCGAGAGCAACACTGGGGAGATGTAAGGCACTTGGATTGCAAAGAGGGCCGCAAGTATGGGGATGTGACGAGAGCCACATTGGAGAGATTGTTAGACGCTTGTATTGCAAAGAGGGCCGCAAGTATGACGGTGTGACGAGAGCCACATTGGGGAGATTGTTAGGCGCTTGGATTGCAAAGAGGGCCGCAAGTATGACGGAGTATCGAGAGCCACATCGGGAAGATTGTTAGGCACTTGGATTGCAAAGAGGGCCGCAAGTATGACGGAGTAGCGAGAGCCACATTAGGGAAATTGTTTGGCGCTTGGATTGCAAAGAGGGCCGCAAGTATGACGAAGTGGCGAGAGCCACATTGGGGAGATTGTTAGGCGCTTGGTTTGCAAAGAGGGCCGCAAGTATGACGGAGTGGCGAGAGCCACATTGGGGAGATTGTTAGGCGCTAGGATTGCAAAGAGGGCCGCAAGTATGACGGAGTGGCGAGAGCCACATAAGTGAGATTGTTAGGCACATGGATTGCAAAGAGGGCCGCAAGTATGACGGTGTGACGAGAGCCACATAAGGGAAATTGTTAGGCGCTAGGATTGCAAAGAGGGCCGCAAGTATGACGGAGTGGCGAGAGCCACATAAGTGAGATTGTTAGGCACATGGATTGCAAAGAGGGCCGCAAGTATGACGGTGTGACGAGAGCCACATTAGGGAAATTGTTAGGCGTTTTGATTGCAAAGAGGGCCGCCAGTATGACGGAGTGACGACAGGCCTATTTGGGAGATGTGAGGCACTTGGATTGCAAAGAGGGCCGCAAGTATGGTGGAGTGACGAGAGCCACATTGGGGAGATTGTTAGGCGTTTGGATTGCAAAGAGGGCCGCAAGTATGACGGTGTGAAGAGAGCCACATTGGGGAAATTGTTAGGCACTTGGATTGCAAAGAGGGCCGCAAGTATGACGGAGCGACGAGAGCCACATTGGGGAGATAGTTAGGCGCTTGGATTGCAAAGAGGGCCGCAAGTATGACGGTGTGAAGAGAGCCACATTGGGGAGATTGTTAGGCGCTTGGTTTGCAAAGAGGGCCGCAAGTATGACGGAGTGGCGAGAGCAACACTGGGGAGATTGTTAGACGCTTGGATTGCAAAGAGGGCCGCAAGTATGACGGAGTGGCGAGAGCCACATTAGGGAGATGTTAGGCACATGGATTGCAAACAGCACATTTTGGTTTTCAGGATGTCTAGATAATTAACGCAAAAAAAATAAAAAAAAATACAAAAACAAATTTGGACATCCCGTATGGTAGCTACGAGCGCTTGAAAAAAAAATTTCCACTTAGTAAACCCTTCTCAACTTTGCTTGTCTGAATATGGAAGAAAAAAAGACTGCCGGTTACGGGACTCGAACCTCACGCCGCGAAAACACTAGTCGGCGTCGCTACCCCGTACGCCATGCCACTCGATGGAAGTTGGATCGCTTACACTGATAGATAACCCACTGCTCTCAATGTATGCATGAATATATCTCATTGTATCTCGATTCATTCTTATTGTAATTGTAACACCAAAGCTAGATAGATTTATGGACAGCGAGGGTCTCATTGGATTTAAAAAACATCCAAGAATATCCAGGAAGCCGTTTTTTAACTAACTCTAAAAATTCAGTTTCAACACATTGTCTTTTTAAAATCGCCTTTGATAGATCTTGATCGCGTGATCGCGAAAGAGTAAATCGTTTGTGGTAACAACGAGCCGTTTAACCGGTAAAAAATAAACCGTGTCCATTCACGTTGATGCATTGATATTAATGCGTGAAAATGGTGGAACAAAAAAGAGTGGGTGTACCGGGTCTCGAACCCCAGACCTCAAGTATTCGAAGCTGCAACGTTACTTCGTACGCCACGCCAATCGATGGAAGTAACGTTGCTTACACTGGTAGATAACACACTGGTCTCAATGTATGGCATAGCTTGTTGTATTCAGATAGCTCGTCATCACGCCAACATTAAAACATGTTTCCTCGGCTAACCATTAATGCAAGGCAAGCATTAACATGTTTTATGTATAGAGTATGAATGTCCAACGGAGAAACTCTAATCATTATTATATAAACCATTTAACAAGAGACGCTACGCGTCGTCAAAGACGTGCTCAAAGACACTCTGTTTTTTAGAATTATATTCTTTACGGCTATATTGTGTAATTGGGGGATCTTAAAGTTAAATCTCAAGGTAGATATGAACATGGTCTACTTTCAAAAAAATCATCGCGTCGCTATGTTTTTTGTGAGCGACGTGAGGCGTCGCCGAAATTTCAAATATTTTCTTATCAAGTTCCACTTTCGGTACCGATTGTGGATGAACGGTGGTACCTAGTTAGTCGTAGCGTCGAACTTAAGGTCAACAATAATCCTTGGTGACGTAGTAACTCTACTGGTGTAACGAGTGACGGTGTGACGAGAGCCACATTGGGGAGATTGTTTGGCACTTGGATTGCAAAGAGGGCCGCAAGTATGGTGGAGTGACGAAAGCCACATTGGAGAGATTGTTAGACGCTTGTATTGCAAAGAGGGCCGCAAGTATGACGGTGTGACGAGAGCCACATTGGGGAGATTGTTAGGCGCTTGGATTGCAAAGAGGGCCGCAAGTATGACGGAGTGGGGAGAGCAACACTGGGGAGATGTAAGGCACTTGGATTGCAAAGAGGGCCGCAAGTATGGGGATGTGACGATAGCCACATTGGAGAGATTGTTAGACGCTTGTATTGCAAAGAGGGCCGCAAGTATGACGGTGTGACGAGAGCCACATTGGGGAGATTGTTAAGCGCTTGGATTGCAAAGAGGGCCGCAAGTATGACGGAGTATCGAGAGCCACATCGGGGAGATTGTTAGGCACTTGGATTGCAAAGAGGGCCGCAAGTATGACGGAGTAGCGAGAGCCACATTAGGGAAATTGTTTGGCGCTTGGATTGCAAAGAGGGCCGCAAGTATGACGAACTGGCGAGAGCCACATTGGGGAGATTGTTAGGCGCTTGGTTTGCAAAGAGGGCCGCAAGTATGACGGAGTGGCGAGAGCCACATTGGGGAGATTGTTAGGCGCTTGGATTGCAAAGAGGGCCGCAAGTATGACGGAGTGGCGAGAGCCCCATTGGGGAGATTGTTAGGCGCTCTGATTACAAAGAGGGCCGCAAGTATGGCGGAGTATCGAGAGCCACCTCGGGGAGATTGTTAGGCGCTTGGATTGCAAAGAGGGCCGCAAGTATGACGGAGCAGCGAGAGCCACATTAAGGAGATTGTTAGGCGCTTGGATTGCAAAGAGGGCCGCAAGTATGGCGGAGTAGCGAGAGCCACATTAGGGAGATTGTAAGGCGCTTGATTGCAAAGAGGGCCGCAAGTATGACAGAGTGACGAGAGCCACATTGAGGAGATTGTAAGGCGCTAGGATTGCAAAGAGGGCCGCAAGTATGACGGAGTGGCGAGAGCCACATAAGTGAGATTGTTAGGCACATGGATTGCAAAGAGGGCCGCAAGTATGACGGTGTGACGAGAGCCACATTAGGGAAATTGTTAGGCGCTAGGATTGCAAAGAGGGCCGCAAGTATGACGGAGTGGCGAGAGCCACATAAGTGAGATTGTTAGGCACATGGATTGCAAAGAGGGCCGCAAGTATGACGGTGTGACGAGAGCCACATTAGGGAAATTGTTAGGCGTTTTGATTGCAAAGAGGCCCGCCAGTATGACGGAGTGACGACAGGCCTATTTGGGAGATGTGAGGCACTTGGATTGCAAAGAGGGCCGCAAGTATGGTGGAGTGACGAGAGCCACATTGGGGAGATTGTTAGGCGTTTGGATTGCAAAGAGGGCCGCAAGTATGACGGTGTGAAGAGAGCCACATTGGGGAGATTGTTAGGCGCTTGGTTTGCAAAGAGGGCCGCAAGTATGACGGAGTGGCGAGAGCAACACTGGGGAGATTGTTAGACGCTTGGATTGCAAAGAGGGCCGCAAGTATGACGGAGTGGCGAGAGCCACATTAGGGAGATGTTAGGCACATGGATTGCAAACAGCACATTTTGGTTTTTAGGATGTCTAGATAATTAACGCAAAAAAAATAAAAAAAAATACAAAAACAAATTTGGACATCCCGTATGGTAGCTACGAGCGCTTGAAAAAAAAATTTCCACTTAGTAAACCCTTCTCAACTTTGCTTGTCTGAATATGGAAGAAAAAAAGACTGCCGGTTACGGGACTCAAACCCCAGGCCGCGAAAACACTAGTCGGCGTCGCTACCCCGTACGCCATGCCACTCGATGGAAGTTGGATCGCTTACACTGATAGATAACCCACTGCTCTCAATGTATGCATGAATATATCTCATTGTATCTCGATTCATTCTTATTGTAATTGTAACACCAAAGCTAGATAGATTTATGGACAGCGAGGGTCTCATTGGATTTAAAAAACATCCAAGAATATCCAGGATGCCGTTTTTTAACTAACTCTAAAAATTCAGTTTCAACACATTGTCTTTTTAAAATCGCCTTTGATAGATCTTGATCGCGTGATCGCGAAAGAGTAAATCGTTTGTGGTAACAACGAGCCGTTTAACCGGTTAAAAATAAACCGTGTCCATTCACGTTGATGCATTGATATTAATGCGTGAAAATGGTGGAACAAAAAAGAGTGGGTGTACCGGGTCTCGAACCCCAGACCTCAAGTATTCGAAGCTACAACGTTAATTCGTACGCCACGCCAATCGATGGACGTAACGTTGTTTACACTGGTAGATAACACACTGGTCTCAATGTATGGCATAGCTTGTATTCAGATAGCTCGTCATCACGCCAACATTAAAACATGTTTCCTCGGCTAACCATTAATGCAAGGCAAGCATTAACATGTTTTATGTATAGAGTATGAATGTCCAACGGAGAAACTCTAATCATTATTATATTAACCATTTAACAAGAGACGCTACGCGTCGTCAAAGACGTGCTCAAAGACACTCTGTTTTTTAGAATTATATTCTTTACGGCTATATTGTTTAATTGGGGGATCTTAAAGTTACTTCTCAAGGTAGATATGAACATGGTCTTCTTTCAAAAAAATCATCGCGTCGCTATGTTTTTTGTGAGCGACGTGAGGCGTCGCCGAAATTTCAAAGATTTTCTTATCAAGTTCCACTTTCGGTACCGATTGTGGATGAACGGTGGTACCTAGTTAGTCGTAGCGTCGAACTTAAGGTCAACAATAATCCTTGGTGACGTAGTCACTCTACTGGTGTGACGAGTGACGGTGTGACGAGAGCCACATTGGGGAGATTGTTTGGCACTTGGATTGCAAAGAGGGCCGCAAGTATGACGGAACGACGAGAGCCACATTGGGGAGATTGTTAGGCGCTTGGATTGCAAAGAGAGCCGCAAGTATGACGGAGTGACGAGAGCCACATTGGGGAGTTTGTGAGGCGCTTGGATTGCAAAGAGGGCCGCAAGTATGACGGAGTGACGAGAGATACATTGGGGATATGTTAGGCACTTGGATTGCAAAGAGGGCCGCAAGTATGACGGTGTGACGAGAGCCACATTGGGGAGATTGTATGGCGCTCTGATTGCAAAGAGGGCCGCAAGTATGACGGAGTGGCGAGAGCCACATTGGGGAGATTGTTAGGCGCTTGGATGGTAAAGAGGGCCGCAAGTATGGCGGAGTGGCGAGAGCCACATTAGGAAGATGTAAGGCACTTGGATTGCAAAAAGGGCCGCAAGTATGGTGGAGTGACGAGAGCCACATTGGAGAGATTGTTAGACGCTTGTATTGCAAAGAGGGCCGCAAGTATGACGGAGTGGCGAGAGCAACACTGGGGAGATGTAAGGCACTTGGATTGCAAAGAGGGCCGCAAGTATGGGGATGTGACGAGAGCCACATTGGAGAGATTGTTAGACGCTTGTATTGCAAAGAGGGCCGCAAGTATGACGGAGTTACGAGAACTACATCGGGGACATTGTTAGCCGCTTGGATTGCAAAGAGGGCCGCAAGTTTAACGGAGTGGCGAGAGCAACACTGAGGAGATTGTTAGGCGCTTTGATTGCAAAGAGGGCCGCGAGTATGACAGATTGTTTTGCGCTTGGATTGAAAAGAGGGCCGCAAGTATGACGGAGTGACGAGAGCCACATCGGGGAGATTGTAAGGCGTTTGGATTGCAAAGAGGGCCGCAAGTATGACGGTGTGACGAGAGCCACATTAGGGAGATTGTTAGGAGTTTTGATTGCAAAGAGGGCCGCAAGTATGGTGGAGTGACGAAAGCCATATTGGGGAGATTGTTAGGCGCTTGGATTGCAAAAAGGGCCGAGAGAATGGCGGAGTGGCGAGAGCCACATCGGGGAGATTGTAAGGCGCTCTGATTGCAAAGAGGGCCGCAAGTATGAGGGAGTGGCGTGAGCCACATTGGGGAGATTGTTAGGCGCTTGGATTGCAAAGAGGGCCGCAAGAGTGATGGAGTGAAAGTGCCACCTTGGGGAGATTGTGAGGCGCTTCGATTGCAAAGAGGGCCGCAAGTATGACGGAGTGACGAGAGATACATTGGGGATATGTTAGGCACTTGGATTGCAAAGAGGGCCGCAAGTATGAAGGTTTGACGAGAGCCACATTGGGGAGATTGTTAGGCGTTTTGATTGCAAAGAGGGCCGCAAGTATGGTGGAGTGACGAGAGCCATATTAGGGAGATTGTTAGGCGCTTGGATTGCAAAGAGGGCCGCAAGAATGGCGGAGTGGCGAAAGCCACATCGGGGAGATTGTAAGGCGCTCTGATTGCAAAGAGGGCCGCAAGTATGACGGAGTGGCGAGAGCCACATTGGGGAGATTGTTAGGCGCTTGGATGGCAAAGAGGGCCGCAAGTATGACGGTGTGACGAGAGCCACATTGGGGACATAATAAGGCGCTTGGATTGCAAAGAGGGCCGCAAGTTTGACGGAGTGGCGAGAGCAACACTGGGGAGATTGTTAGGCGCTTAGATTGCACAGAGGGCCGCAAATATAGGTGGAGTGACGAGAGCCACATTGGGGAGATTGTTAGGCGCTTGGATTGCAAAGAGAGCCGCAAGTATGACTGAGTGACGAGAGCCACATTGGGGAGTTTGTGAGGCGCTTGGATTGCAAAGAGGGCCGCAAGTATGACGGAGTGACGAGAGATACATTGGGGATATGTTAGGCACTTGGATTGCAAAGAGGGCCGCAAGTATGAAGGTTTGACGAGAGCCACATTGGGGAGATCGTTTAGCGTTTTGATTGCAAAGAGGGCCGCAAGTATGGTGGAGTGACGAGAGCCATATCGGGGAGATTGTTAGGCGCTTGGATTGCAAAGAGGGCCGCAAGAATGGCGGAGTGGCGAAAGCCACATCGGGGAGATCGTAAGGCGCTCTGATTGCAAAGAGGGCCGCAAATATGACGGAGTGGCGAGAGCCACATTGGGGAGATTGTTAGGCGCTTGGATGGCAAAGAGGGCCGCAAGTATGACGGTGTGACGAGAGCCACATTGGGGAGATTGATAGGCGCTTGATTGCAAACAGGGCCGCAAGTATGACAGAGTGACGAGAGCCACATTGGGGAGATTGTAAGGCGCTAGGATTGCAAAGAGGGCCGCAAGTATGACGGAGTGGCGAGAGCCACATAAGTGAGATTGTTAGGCACATGGATTGCAAAGAGGGCCGCAAGTATGACGGTGTGACGAGAGCCACATTAGGGAAATTGTTAGGCGCTAGGATTGCAAAGAGGGCCGCAAGTATGACGGAGTGGTGAGAGCCACATAAGTGAGATTGTTAGGCACATGGATTGCAAAGAGGGCCGCAAGTATGACGGTGTGACGAGAGCCACATTAGGGAAATTGTTAGGCGTTTTGATTGCAAAGAGGGCCGCAAGTATGACGGAGTGACGACAAGCCTATTTGGGAGATGTGAGGCACTTGGATTGCAAAGAGGGCCGCAAGTATGGTGGAGTGACGAGAGCCACATTGGGGAGATTGTTAGGCGCTTGGATGGCAAAGAGGGCCGCAAGTATGACGGAGTGACGAGAACCACATCGGGGAGATGGTAAGGCGCTTGGATTGCAAAGAGGGCCGCAAGTATGACAAAGTGACGAGAGCCACATTGGGGAGATTGTTAGGCGCTTGGATTGAAAAGAGGGCCGCAAGTATGACGGAGTGGCGAGAGCCACATCGGGGAGAGCAAGCATTAACATGTTTTATGTATAGAGTATGAATGTCCAACGGAGAAACTCTAATCATTATTATATTAACCATTTAACAAGAGACGCTACGCGTGGTCAAAGACGTGCTCAAAGACACTCTGTTTTTTAGAATTATATTCTTTACGGCTATATTGTTTAATTGGGGGATCTTAAAGTTACTTCTCAAGGTAGATATGAACATGGTCTACTTTCAAAAAAATCATCGCGTCGCTATGTTTTTTGTGAGCGACGTGAGGCGTCGCCGAAATTTCAAAGATTTTCTTATCAAGTTTCACTTTCGGTACCGATTGTGGATGAACGGTGGTACCTAGTTAGTCGTAGCGTCGAACTTAAGGTCAACAATAATCCTTGGTGACGTAGTAACTCTACTGGTGTGACGAGTTACGGTGTGACGAGAGCCACATTGGGGAGATTGTTTGGCACTTGGATTGCAAAGAGGGCCGCAAGTATGACGGAGCGACGAGAGCCACATTGGGGAGATTGTTAGGCGCTTGGTTTGCCAAGAGGGCCGCAAGTATGCTGGAGTTACGAGAGCCACACTGGGGAGATTGTTAGGCGCTTGGATTGCAAAGAGGGCCGCAAGTATGACGGAGTGACGAGAGCCACATTGGGGAGTTTGTCAGGCGCTTGGATTGCAAAGAGAGCCGCAAGTATGACGGAGTGACGAGAGATACATTGGGGATATGTTAGGTACTTGGATTGCAAAGAGGGCCGCAAGTATGATGGTTTGACGAGAGCAACATTGGGGAGATTGTAAAGCGTTTTGATTGCAAAGAGGGCCGCAAGTATGGTGGAGTGACGAGAGCCATATTGGGGAGATTGTTAGGCGCTTGGATTGCAAAGAGGGCCGCAAGAATGGCGGAGTGGCGAAAGCCACATCGGGGAGATTGTAAGGCGCTCTGATTGCAAAGAGGGCCGCAAGTATGACGGAGTGGCGAGAACCACATTGGGGAGATTGTAAGGCGCTTAGATGGCAAAGAGGGCCGCAAGTAAGACGGTGTGACGAGAGCCACATTGGGGACATAATAAGGCGCTTGGATTGCAAAGAGGGCCGCAAGTTTGACGGAGTGGCGAGAGCAACACTGGGGAGATTGTTAGGCGCTTTGATTGCACAGAGGGCCGCAAATATAGGTAAAGTGACGAGAGCCACATTGGGGAGATTGTTAGGCGCTTGGATTGCAAAGAGGGCCGCAAGTATGGCGGAGTGACGAGAGCCACACTGGGGAGATTGTTAGGCGCTTGAATTGCAAAGAGGGCCGCAAGCATGACGTTGTGACGAGAGCCACATTGGGGAGATTGTTAGGCGCTTTGACTGCAAAGAGGGCCGCAAGTATGGCGGAGTGACGAGAACCACATCGAGAGATTGTAAGGCGCTTGGATTGCAAAGAGGGCCGCAAGTATGACAAAGTGACGAGAGCCACATTGGGGAGATTATTAGGCGCTTGGATTGAAAAGAGGGCCGCAAGTATGACGGAGTGGCGAGAGCCACATCGGGGAGATTGTAAGGCGCTTTGATTGCAAAGAGGGCCGCAAGTATGACGGAGTGGCGAGAACCACATGGGGGAGATTGTTAGGCGCTTGGATTGCAAAGAAGGCGCAAGAGTGACGGAGTGAAAGTGCCACCTTGGGGAGATTGTGAGGCGCTTGGATTGCAAAGAGGGCCGCAAGTATGACGGAGTGGCGAGAGCCACATTGGGGAGATTGTTAGGCACTCTGATTCAAGAGGGCCGCAAGTATGCCGGAGTGACGAGAGCCATATTGGAGAGATTGTTAGGCGCTTGGATTGCAAAGAGGGCCGCAAGAGTGACGGAGTGAAAGTGCCACCTTGGGGAGATTGTTCGGCGCGTGGATTTGAAAGAGGGCCGCAAGTATGGCGGAGTGGCGAGAGCCATATTGGGGAGATTGTTAGGCACTTGGATTGCAAAGAGGGCCGCAAGTATGGGGGAGTGACGAGTGCCACATTGGAGAGATTGTGAGACGCTTGTATTGCAAAGAGGGCCGCAAGTATGACGGTGTGACGAGAGCCACATTGGGGAGATTGTTAGGCGCTTGGATTGCAAAGAGGGCCGCAAGTATGACGGAGTGGGAAAGCAACACTGGGGAGATTGTTAGGCGCTTGGATTGCAAAGAGGGCCGCAAGTATGACGGTGTGACGAGAGCCACATTGGGGACATTGTTAGGCGCTTGGATTGCAAAGAGGGCCGCAAGTATGACGGAGTGGCGAGAGCAACACTGGGGAGATTGTTAGGCGCTTTGATTGCACAGAGGGCCGCAAATATAGGTGGATGGACGAGAGCCACATTGGGGAGATTGTAAGGCGCTTGGATTGAAAAGAGGGCCGCAAGTATGGCGGAGTGACGAGAGCCACACTGGGGAGATTGTTAGGCGCTTGAATTGCAAAGAGGGCCGCAAGCATTACGGTTTGACGAGAGCCACATTGGGGAGATTGTTAGGCGCTTGGATGGCAAAGAGGGCCGCAAGTATGACGGAGTGACGAGAACCACATCGGGGAGATGGTAAGGCGCTTGGATTGCAAAGAGGGCCGCAAGTATGACAAAGTGACGAGAGCCACATTGGGGAGATTGTTAGGCGCTTGGATTGAAAAGAGGGCCGCAAGTATGACGGAGTGGCGAGAGCCACATCGGGGAGATTGTTATGCGCTTTGATTGCAAAGAGGGCCGCAAGTATGACGGAGTGGCGAGAACCACATTGGGGAGATTGTTAGGCGCTTGGATTGCAAAGAGGGCCGCAAGTATGACGGAGTGGCGAAAGCCACATTGGGGAGATTGTTAGGCGCTTGGATTGCAAAGAGGGCCGCAAGTATGACGGAGCGACGAGAGCCACATCGGGGAGATTGTTATGCGCTTTGATTGCAAAGAGGGCCGCAAGTATGACGGAGTGGCGAGAACCACATTGGGGAGATTGTTAGACGCTTGTATTGCAAAGAGGGCCGCAAGTATGACGGAGTGGCGAGAGCAACACTGGGGAGATGTAAGGCACTTGGATTGCAAAGAGGGCCGCAAGTATGGGGATGTGACGAGAGCCACATTGGAGAGATTGTTAGACGCTTGTATTGCAAAGAGGGCCGCAAGTATGACGGTGTGACGAGAGCCACATTGGGGAGATTGTTAGGCGCTTGGATTGCAAAGAGGGCCGCAAGTATGACGGAGTATCGAGAGCCACATCGGGGTGATTGTTAGGCGCTTGGATTGCAAAGAGGGCCGCAAGTATGACGGAGTAGCGAGAGCCACATAAGGGAAATTGTTTGGCGCTTGGATTGCAAAGAGGGCCGCAAGTTCGACGAAGTGGCGAGAGCCACATTGGGGAGATTGTTAGGCGCTTGGTTTGCAAAGAGGGCCGCAAGTATGACGGAGTGGCGAGAGCCACATTGGGGAGATTGTTAGGCGCTTGGATTGCAAAGAGGGCCGCAAGTATGACGGAGTGGCAAAAGCCAAATTGGGGAGATTGTAAGGCGCTCTGATTACAAAGAGGGCCGCAAGTATGGCGGAGTATCGAGAGCCACCTCGGGAAGATTGTTAGGCGCTTGGATTGCAAAGAGGGCCGCAAGTATGACGGAGTAGCGAGAGCCACATTAAGGAGATTGTTAGGCGCTTGGATTGCAAAGAGGGCCGCAAGTATGGCGGTGTGATGAGAGTCACATTGGGGAGATTGTTAGGCGCTTGGATTGCAAAGAGGGCCGCAAGTATGGCGGAGTAGCGAGAGCCACATTAGGGAGATTGATAGGCGCTTGATTGCAAAGAGGGCCGCAAGTATGACAGAGTGACGAGAGCCACGTTGGGGAGATTGTAAGGCGCTAGGATTGCAAAGAGGGCCGCAAGTATGACGGAGTGGCGAGAGCCACATAAGTGAGATTGTTAGGCACATGGATTGCAAAGAGGGCCGCAAGTATGACGGTGTGACGAGAGCCACATTAGGGAAATTGTTAGGCGCTAGGATTGCAAAGAGGGCTGCAAGTATGACGGAGTGGTGAGAGCCACATAAGTGAGATTGTTAGGCACATGGATTGCAAAGAGGGCCGCAAGTATGACGGTGTGACGAGAGCCACATTAGGGAAATTGTTAGGCGTTTTGATTGCAAAGAGGGCCGCAAGTATGACGGAGTGACGACAGGCCTATTTGGGAAATGTGAGGCACTTGGATTGCAAAGAGGGCCGCAAGTATGGTGGAGTGACGAGAGCCACATTGGGGAGATTGTTAGGCGTTTGGATTGCAAAGAGGGCCGAAAGTATGACGGTGTGAAGAGAGCCACATTGGGGTAATTGTTAGGCACTTGGATTGCAAAGAGGGCCGCAAGTATGACGGAGCGACGAGAGCCACATTGGGGAGATTGTTAGGCGCTTGGATTGCAAAGAGGGCCGCAAGTATGACGGTGTGAAGAGAGCCACATTGGGGAGATTGTTAGGCGCTTGGTTTGCAAAGAGGGCCGTAAGTATGACGGAGTGGCGAGAGCAACACTGGGGAGATTGTTAGACGCTTGGATTGCTAAGAGGGCCGCAAGTATGACGGAGTGGCGAGAGCCACATTAGGGAGATGTTAGGCACATGGATTGCAAACAGCACATTTTTGTTTTCAGGATGTCTAGATAATTAACGCAAAAAAAAATAAAAAAAAAATACAAAAACAAATTTGGACATCCCGTATGGTAGCTACGAGCGTTTGAAAAAAAAATTTTCCCTTAGTAAACCCTTCTCAACTTTGCTTGTCTGAATATGGAAGAAAAAAAGACTGCCGGTTACGGGACTCGAACCCCGGACCGCGAAAACACTAGTTGGCGTCGCTACGTCGTACGCCATGCCACTCGATGGAAGTTGGATCGCTTACACTGATAGATAACCCACTGCTCTCAATGTATGCATGAATACATCTCATTGTATCTCGATTCATTCTTATTGTTATTGTAACACCAAACGTAGATAGATTTATGGACAGCGCGGGTCTCATTGGATTTAAAAAACATCCAAGAATATCCAGGAAGCCGTTTTCTAAACTAACTCTAAAAATTCAGTTTCAACACATTGTCTTTTTAAAATAGCCTTTGATAGATCTTGATCGCGTGATCGCGAAAGAGTTAATCGTTTGTGGTAACAACGAGCCGTTTAACCGGTAAAAAATAAACCGTGTCCATTCACGTTGATGCATTGATATTAATGCGTGAAAATGGTGGAACAAAAAAGAGTGGGTGTACCGGGTCTCGAACCCCAGACCTCAAGTATTCGAAGCTGCAACGTTACTTCGTACGCCACGCCAATCGATGGAAGTAACGTTGCTTACACTGGTAGATAACACACTGGTCTCAATGTATGGCATAGCTTGTTGTATTCAGATAGCTCGTCATCACGCCAACATTAAAACATGTTTCCTCGGCTAACCATTAATGCAAGGCAAGCATTAACATGTTTTATGTATAGAGTATGAATGTCCAACGGAGAAACTCTAATCATTATTATATTAACCATTTAACAAGAGACGCTACGCGTCGTCAAAGACGTGCTCAAAGACACTCTGTTTTTTAGAATTATATTCTTTACGGCTATATTGTGTAATTGGGGGATCTTAAAGTTAAATCTCAAGGTAGATATGAACATGGTCTACTTTCAAAAAAATCATCGCGTCGCTATGTTTTTTGTGAGCGACGTGAGGCGTCGCCGAAATTTCAAATATTTTCTTATCAAGTTCCACTTTCGGTACCGATTGTGGATGAACGGTGGTACCTAGTTAGTCGTAGCGTCGAACTTAAGGTCAACAATAATCCTTGGTGACGTAGTAACTCTACTGGTGTAACGAGTGACGGTGTGACGAGAGCCACATTGGGGAGATTGTTTGGCACTTGGATTGCAAAGAGGGCCGCAAGTATGGTGGAGTGACGAAAGCCACATTGGAGAGATTGTTAGACGCTTGTATTGCAAAGAGGGCCGCAAGTATGACGGTGTGACGAGAGCCACATTGGGGAGATTGTTAGGCGCTTGGATTGCAAAGAGGGCCGCAAGTATGACGGAGTGGGGAGAGCAACACTGGGGAGATGTAAGGCACTTGGATTGCAAAGAGGGCCGCAAGTATGGGGATGTGACGATAGCCACATTGGAGAGATTGTTAGACGCTTGTATTGCAAAGAGGGCCGCAAGTATGACGGTGTGACGAGAGCCACATTGGGGAGATTGTTAAGCGCTTGGATTGCAAAGAGGGCCGCAAGTATGACGGAGTATCGAGAGCCACATCGGGGAGATTGTTAGGCACTTGGATTGCAAAGAGGGCCGCAAGTATGACGGAGTAGCGAGAGCCACATTAGGGAAATTGTTTGGCGCTTGGATTGCAAAGAGGGCCGCAAGTATGACGAACTGGCGAGAGCCACATTGGGGAGATTGTTAGGCGCTTGGTTTGCAAAGAGGGCCGCAAGTATGACGGAGTGGCGAGAGCCACATTGGGGAGATTGTTAGGCGCTTGGATTGCAAAGAGGGCCGCAAGTATGACGGAGTGGCGAGAGCCCCATTGGGGAGATTGTTAGGCGCTCTGATTACAAAGAGGGCCGCAAGTATGGCGGAGTATCGAGAGCCACCTCGGGGAGATTGTTAGGCGCTTGGATTGCAAAGAGGGCCGCAAGTATGACGGAGCAGCGAGAGCCACATTAAGGAGATTGTTAGGCGCTTGGATTGCAAAGAGGGCCGCAAGTATGGCGGAGTAGCGAGAGCCACATTAGGGAGATTGTAAGGCGCTTGATTGCAAAGAGGGCCGCAAGTATGACAGAGTGACGAGAGCCACATTGGGGAGATTGTAAGGCGCTAGGATTGCAAAGAGGGCCGCAAGTATGACGGAGTGGCGAGAGCCACATAAGTGAGATTGTTAGGCACATGGATTGCAAAGAGGGCCGCAAGTATGACGGTGTGACGAGAGCCACATTAGGGAAATTGTTAGGCGCTAGGATTGCAAAGAGGGCCGCAAGTATGACGGAGTGGCGAGAGCCACATAAGTGAGATTGTTAGGCACATGGATTGCAAAGAGGGCCGCAAGTATGACGGTGTGACGAGAGCCACATTAGGGAAATTGTTAGGCGTTTTGATTGCAAAGAGGCCCGCCAGTATGACGGAGTGACGATAGGCCTATTTGGGAGATGTGAGGCACTTGGATTGCAAAGAGGGCCGCAAGTATGGTGGAGTGACGAGAGCCACATTGGGGAGATTGTTAGGCGTTTGGATTGCAAAGAGGGCCGCAAGTATGACGGTGTGAAGAGAGCCACATTGGGGAGATTGTTAGGCGCTTGGTTTGCAAAGAGGGCCGCAAGTATGACGGAGTGGCGAGAGCAACACTGGGGAGATTGTTAGACGCTTGGATTGCAAAGAGGGCCGCAAGTATGACGGAGTGGCGAGAGCCACATTAGGGAGATGTTAGGCACATGGATTGCAAACAGCACATTTTGGTTTTCAGGATGTCTAGATAATTAACGCAAAAAAAATAAAAAAAAATACAAAAACAAATTTGGACATCCCGTATGGTAGCTACGAGCGCTTGAAAAAAAAATTTCCACTTAGTAAACCCTTCTCAACTTTGCTTGTCTGAATATGGAAGAAAAAAAGACTGCCGGTTACGGGACTCGAACCCCACGCCGCGAAAACACTAGTCGGCGTCGCTACCCCGTACGCCATGCCACTCGATGGAAGTTGGATCGCTTACACTGATAGATAACCCACTGCTCTCAATGTATGCATGAATATATCTCATTGTATCTCGATTCATTCTTATTGTAATTGTAACACCAAAGCTAGATAGATTTATGGACAGCGAGGGTCTCATTGGATTTAAAAAACATCCAAGAATATCCAGGATGCCGTTTTTTAACTAACTCTAAAAATTCAGTTTCAACACATTGTCTTTTTAAAATCGCCTTTGATAGATCTTGATCGCGTGATCGCGAAAGAGTAAATCGTTTGTGGTAACAACGAGCCGTTTAACCGGTAAAAAAAAAACCGTGTCCATTCACGTTGATGCATTGATATTAATGCGTGAAAATGGTGGAACAAAAAAGAGTGGGTGTACCGGGTCTCGAACCCCAGACCTCAAGTATTCGAAGCTACAACGTTAATTCGTACGCCACGCCAATCGATGGACGTAACGTTGTTTACACTGGTAGATAACACACTGGTCTCAATGTATGGCATAGCTTGTTGTATTCAGATAGCTCGTCATCACGCCAACATTAAAACATGTTTCCTCGGCTAACCATTAATGCAAGGCAAGCATTAACATGTTTTATGTATAGAGTATGAATGTCCAACGGAGAAACTCTAATCATTATTATATTAACCATTTAACAAGAGACGCTACGCGTCGTCAAAGACGTGCTCAAAGACACTCTGTTTTTTAGAATTATATTCTTTACGGCTATATTGTTTAATTGGGGGATCTTAAAGTTACTTCTCAAGGTAGATATGAACATGGTCTACTTTCAAAAAAATCATCGCGTCGCTATGTTTTTTGTGAGCGACGTGAGGCGTCGCCGAAATTTCAAAGATTTTCTTATCAAGTTCCACTTTCGGTACCGATTGTGGATGAACGGTGGTACCTAGTTAGTCGTAGCGTCGAACTTAAGGTCAACAATAATCCTTGGTGACGTAGTCACTCTACTGGTGTGACGAGTGACGGTGTGACGAGAGCCACATTGGGGAGATTGTTTGGCACTTGGATTGCAAAGAGGGCCGCAAGTATGACGGAACGACGAGAGCCACATTGGGGAGATTGTTAGGCGCTTGGATTGCAAAGAGAGCCGCAAGTATGACGGAGTGACGAGAGCCACATTGGGGAGTTTGTGAGGCGCTTGGATTGCAAAGAGGGCCGCAAGTATGACGGAGTGACGAGAGATACATTGGGGATATGTTAGGCACTTGGATTGCAAAGAGGGCCGCAAGTATGACGGTGTGACGAGAGCCACATTGGGGAGATTGTATGGCGCTCTGATTGCAAAGAGGGCCGCAAGTATGACGGAGTGGCGAGAGCCACATTGGGGAGATTGTTAGGCGCTTGGATGGTAAAGAGGGCCGCAAGTATGGCGGAGTGGCGAGAGCCACATTACGAAGATGTAAGGCACTTGGATTGCAAAAAGGGCCGCAAGTATGGTGGAGTGACGAGAGCCACATTGGAGAGATTGTTAGACGCTTGTATTGCAAAGAGGGCCGCAAGTATGACGGAGTGGCGAGAGCAACACTGGGGAGATGTAAGGCACTTGGATTGCAAAGAGGGCCGCAAGTATGGGGATGTGACGAGAGCCACATTGGAGAGATTGTTAGACGCTTGTATTGCAAAGAGGGCCGCAAGTATGACGGAGTTACGAGAACTACATCGGGGACATTGTTAGCCGCTTGGATTGCAAAGAGGGCCGCAAGTTTAACGGAGTGGCGAGAGCAACACTGAGGAGATTGTTAGGCGCTTTGATTGCAAAGAGGGCCGCGAGTATGACAGATTGTTTTGCGCTTGGATTGAAAAGAGGGCCGCAAGTATGACGGAGTGGCGAGAGCCACATCGGGGAGATTGTAAGGCGTTTGGATTGCAAAGAGGGCCGCAAGTATGACGGTGTGACGAGAGCCACATTAGGGAGATTGTTAGGAGTTTTGATTGCAAAGAGGGCCGCAAGTATGGTGGAGTGACGAAAGCCATATTGGGGAGATTGTTAGGCGCTTGGATTGCAAAAAGGGCCGAGAGAATGGCGGAGTGGCGAGAGCCACATCGGGGAGATTGTTAGGCGCTCTGATTGCAAAGAGGGCCGCAAGTATGAGGGAGTGGCGTGAGCCACATTAGGAGATTGTTAGGCGCTTGGATTGCAAAGAGGGCCGCAAGAGTGATGGAGTGAAAGTGCCACCTTGGGGAGATTGTGAGGCGCTTCGATTGCAAAGAGGGCCGCAAGTATGACGGAGTGACGAGAGATACATTGGGGATATGATAGGCACTTGGATTGCAAAGAGGGCCGCAAGTATGAAGGTTTGACGAGAGCCACATTGGGGAGATTGTTAGGCGTTTTGATTGCAAAGAGGGCCGCAAGTATAATGGAGTAACGAGAGCCATATTAGGGAGATTGTTAGGCGCTTGGATTGCAAAGAGGGCCGCAAGAATGGCGGAGTGGCGAAAGCCACATCGGGGAGATTGTAAGGCGCTCTGATTGCAAAGAGGGCCGCAAGTATGACGGAGTGGCGAGAGCCACATTGGGGAGATTGTTAGGCGCTTGGATGGCAAAGAGGGCCGCAAGTATGACGGTGTGACGAGAGCCACATTGGGGACATAATAAGGCGCTTGGATTGCAAAGAGGGCCGCAAGTTTGACGGAGTGGCGAGAGCAACACTGGGGAGATTGTTAGGCGCTTAGATTGCACAGAGGGCCGCAAATATAGGTGGAGTGACGAGAGCCACATTGGGGAGATTGTTAGGCGCTTGGATTGCAAAGAGAGCCGCAAGTATGACGGAGTGACGAGAGCCACATTGGGGAGTTTGTGAGGCGCTTGGATTGCAAAGAGGGCCGCAAGTATGACGGAGTGACGAGAGATACATTGGGGATATGTTAGGCACTTGGATTGCAAAGAGGGCCGCAAGTATGAAGGTTTGACGAGAGCCACATTGGGGAGATCGTTTAGCGTTTTGATTGCAAAGAGGGCCGCAAGTATGGTGGAGTGACGAGAGCCATATCGGGGAGATTGTTAGGCGCTTGGATTGCAAAGAGGGCCGCAAGAATGGCGGAGTGGCGAAAGCCACATCGGGGAGATCGTAAGGCGCTCTGATTGCAAAGAGGGCCGCAAGTATGACGGAGTGGCGAGAGCCACATTGGGGAGATTAATAGGCGCTTGGATGGCAAAGAGGGCCGCAAGTATGACGGTGTGACGAGAGCCACATTGGGGAGATTGATAGGCGCTTGATTGCAAACAGGGCCGCAAGTATGACAGAGTGACGAGAGCCACATTGGGGAGATTGTAAGGCGCTAGGATTGCAAAGAGGGCCGCAAGTATGACGGAGTGGCGAGAGCCACATAAGTGAGATTGTTAGGCACATGGATTGCAAAGAGGGCCGCAAGTATGACGGTGTGACGAGAGCCACATTAGGGAAATTGTTAGGCGCTAGGATTGCAAAGAGGGCCGCAAGTATGACGGAGTGGTGAGAGCCACATAAGTGAGATTGTTAGGCACATGGATTGCAAAGAGGGCCGCAAGTATGACGGTGTGACGAGAGCCACATTAGGGAAATTGTTAGGCGTTTTGATTGCAAAGAGGGCCGCAAGTATGACGGAGTGACGACAAGCCTATTTGGGAGATGTGAGGCACTTGGATTGCAAAGAGGGCCGCAAGTATGGTGGAGTGACGAGAGCCACATTGGGGAGATTGTTAGGCGCTTGGATGGCAAAGAGGGCCGCAAGTATGACGGAGTGACGAGAACCACATCGGGGAGATGGTAAGGCGCTTGGATTGCAAAGAGGGCCGCAAGTATGACAAAGTGACGAGAGCCACATTGGGGAGATTGTTAGGCGCTTGGATTGAAAAGAGGGCCGCAAGTATGACGGAGTGGCGAGAGCCACATCGGGGAGAGCAAGCATTAACATGTTTTATGTATAGAGTATGAATGTCCAACGGAGAAACTCTAATCATTATTATATTAACCATTTAACAAGAGACGCTACGCGTGGTCAAAGACGTGCTCAAAGACACTCTGTTTTTTAGAATTATATTCTTTACGGCTATATTGTTTAATTGGGGGATCTTAAAGTTACTTCTCAAGGTAGATATGAACATGGTCTACTTTCAAAAAAATCATCGCGTCGCTATGTTTTTTGTGAGCGACGTGAGGCGTCGCCGAAATTTCAAAGATTTTCTTATCAAGTTCCACTTTCGGTACCGATTGTGGATGAACGGTGGTACCTAGTTAGTCGTAGCGTCGAACTTAAGGTCAACAATAATCCTTGGTGACGTAGTAACTCTACTGGTGTGACGAGTTACGGTGTGACGAGAGCCACATTGGGGAGATTGTTTGGCACTTGGATTGCAAAGAGGGCCGCAAGTATGACGGAGCGACGAGAGCCACATTGGGGAGATTGTTAGGCGCTTGGATTGCCAAGAGGGCCGCAAGTATGCTGGAGTTACGAGAGCCACACTGGGGAGATTGTTAGGCGCTTGGATTGCAAAGAGGGCCGCAAGTATGACGGAGTGACGAGAGCCACATTGGGGAGTTTGTCAGGCGCTTGGATTGCAAAGAGAGCCGCAAGTATGACGGAGTGACGAGAGATACATTGGGGATATGTTAGGTACTTGGATTGCAAAGAGGGCCGCAAGTATGATGGTTTGACGAGAGCAACATTGGGGAAATTGTAAAGCGTTTTGATTGCAAAGAGGGCCGCAAGTATGGTGGAGTGACGAGAGCCATATTGGGGAGATTGTTAGGCGCTTAGATGGCAAAGAGGGCCGCAAGTAAGACGGTGTGACGAGAGCCACATTGGGGACATAATAAGGCGCTTGGATTGCAAAGAGGGCCGCAAGTTTGACGGAGTGGCGAGAGCAACACTGGGGAGATTGTTAGGCGCTTTGATTGCACAGAGGGCCGCAAATATAGGTAAAGTGACGAGAGCCACATTGGGGAGATTGTTAGGCGCTTGGATTGCAAAGAGGGCCGCCAGTATGACGGAGTGGCGAGAGCCACATTGGGGAGATTGTTAGGCGCTTGGATTGCAAAGAGGGCCGCAAGTATGGCGGAGTGACGAGAGCCACACTGGGGAGATTGTTAGGCGCTTGAATTGCAAAGAGGGCCGCAAGCATGACGTTGTGACGAGAGCCACATTGGGGAGATTGTTAGGCGCTTTGACTGCAAAGAGGGCCGCAAGTATGGCGGAGTGACGAGAACCACATCGAGAGATTGTAAGGCGCTTGGATTGCAAAGAGGGCCGCAAGTATGACAAAGTGACGAGAGCCACATTGGGGAGATTATTAGGCGCTTGGATTGAAAAGAGGGCCGCAAGTATGACGGAGTGGCGAGAGCCACATCGGGGAGATTGTAAGGCGCTTTGATTGCAAAGAGGGCCGCAAGTATGACATAGTGGCGAGAACCACATGGGGGAGATTGTTAGGCGCTTGGATTGCAAAGAAGGCGCAAGAGTGACGGAGTGAAAGTGCCACCTTGGGGAGATTGTGAGGCGCTTGGATTGCAAAGAGGGCCGCAAGTATGACGGAGTGGCGAGAGCCACATTGGGGAGATTGTTAGGCACTCTGATTCAAGAGGGCCGCAAGTATGCCGGAGTGACGAGAGCCATATTGGAGAGATTGTTAGGCGCTTGGATTGCAAAGAGGGCCGCAAGAGTGACGGAGTGAAAGTGCCACCTTGGGGAGATTGTTCGGCGCGTGGATTTGAAAGAGGGCCGCAAGTATGGCGGAGTGGCGAGAGCCATATTGGGGAGATTGTTAGGCACTTGGATTGCAAAGAGGGCCTCAAGTATGGGGGAGTGACGAGAGCCACATTGGAGAGATTGTGAGACGCTTGTATTGCAAAGAGGGCCGCAAGTATGACGGTGTGACGAGAGCCACATTGGGGAGATTGTTAGGCGCTTGGATTGCAAAGAGGGCCGCAAGTATGACGGAGTGGGAAAGCAACACTGGGGAGATTGTTAGGCGCTTGGATTGCAAAGAGGGCCGCAAGTATGACGGTGTGACGAGAGCCACATTGGGGACATTGTTTGGCGCTTGGATTGCAAAGAGGGCCGCAAGTATGACGGAGTGGCGAGAGCAACACTGGGGAGATTGTTAGGCGCTTTGATTGCACAGAGGGCCGCAAATATAGGTGGATGGACGAGAGCCACATTGGGGAGATTGTAAGGCGCTTGGATTGAAAAGAGGGCCGCAAGTATGGCGGAGTGACGAGAGCCACACTGGGGAGATTGTTAGGCGCTTGAATTGCAAAGAGGGCCGCAAGCATTACGGTTTGACGAGAGCCACATTGGGGAGATTGTTAGGCGCTTGGATGGCAAAGAGGGCCGCAAGTATGACGGAGTGACGAGAACCACATCGGGGAGATGGTAAGGCGCTTGGATTGCAAAGAGGGCCGCAAGTATGACAAAGTGACGAGAGCCACATTGGGGAGATTGTTAGGCGCTTGGATTGAAAAGAGGGCCGCAAGTATGACGGAGTGGCGAGAGCCACATCGGGGAGATTGTTATGCGCTTTGATTGCAAAGAGGGCCGCAAGTATGACGGAGTGGCGAGAACCACATTGGGGAGATTGTTAGGCGCTTGGATTGCAAAGAGGGCCGTAAGTATGACGGAGTGGCGAAAGCCACATTGGGGAGATTGTTAGGCGCTTGGATTGCAAAGAGGGCCGCAAGTATGACGGTGTGACGAGAGCCACATTGGGGAGATTGTAAGGCGCTCTGATTGCAAAGAGGGCCGCAAGTATGACGGAGTGTAGAGAGCCACATTGGGGAGATTGTAAGGCGCTTGGATGGCAAAGAGGGCCGCAAGTATGGCGGAGTGGCGAGAGCCACATTAGGGAGATGTAAGGCACTTGGATTGCAAAGAGGGCTGCAAGTATGGTGGAGTGATGAGAGCCACATTGGAGAGATTGTTAGACGCTTGTATTGCAAAGAGGGCCGCAAGTATGACGGTGTGACGAGAGCCACATTGGGGAGATTGTTAGGCGCTTGGATTGCAAAGAGGGCCGCAAGTATGACGGAGTGGCGAGAGCAACACTAGGGAGATGTTAGGCACTTGGATTGCAAAGAGGGCCGCAAGTATGGGGGAGTGACGAGAGCCACATTGGAGAGATTGTTAGACGCTTGTATTGCAAAGAGGGCCGCAAGTATGATGGTGTGACGAGAGCCACATTGGGGAGATTGTTAGGCGCTTGGATTGCAAAGAGGGCCGCAAGTATGAGGGAGTATCGAGAGCCACATCGGGGAGATTGTTAGGCGCTTAGATTGCAAAGAGGGCCGCAAGTATGACGGAGTAGCGAGAGCCACATTAGGGAAATTGTTAGGCGCTTGGATTGCAAAGAGGGCCGCAAGTATGACGAAGTGGCGAGAGCCACATTGGGGAGATTGTTAGGCGCTTGGATTGCAAAAAGGGCCGCAAGTATGAAGGAGTGGCGAGAGCCACATTGGGGAGATTGTAAGGCGCTCTGATTACAAAGAGGGCCGCAAGTATGGCGGAGTACCGAGAGCCACCTCGGGGAGATTGTTAGGCGCTTGGATTGCAAGGAGGGCCGCAAGTATGACGGAGTAGCGAGAGCCACATTAAGGAGATTAATAGGCGCTTGGATTGCAAAGAGGGCCGCAAGTATGGCGGAGTTGCGAGAGCCATATTCGGGAGATTGTTAGGCGCTTGATTGCAAAGAGGGCCGCAAGTATGACAGAGTGACGAGAGCCACATTGGGGAGATTGTAAGGCGCTAGGATTGCAAAGAGGGCCGCAAGTATGACGGAGTGGCGAGAGCCACATAAGTGAGATTGTAAGGCACATGGATTGCAAAGAGGGCCACAAGTATGACGGTGTGACGAGAGCCACATTAGGGAAATTGTTAGGCGTTTTGATTGCAAAGAGGGCCGCAAGTATGACGGAGTGACGACAGGCCTATTTGGAAGATGTGAGGCACTTGGATTGCAAAGAGGGCCGCAAGTATGGTGGAGTGACGAGAGCCACATTGGGGAGATTGTTAGGCGTTTGGATTGCAAAGAGGGCCGCAAGTATGACGGAGCGACGAGAGCCACATTGGGGAGATTGTTAGGCGCTTGGATTGATAGAGGGCCGCAAGTATGGCGGTGTGAAGAGAGCTACATTGGGGAGATTGTTAGGCACTTGGTTTGCAAAGAGGGCCGCAAGTATGACGGAGTGGCGAGAGCAACACTGGGGAGATTGTTAGACGCTTGGATTGCAAAGAGGGCCGCAAGTATGACGGAGTGGCGAGAGCCACATTAGAGAGATGTTAGGCACATGGATTGCAAACAGCACATTTTTGTTTTCAGGATGTCTAGATAATTAACGCAAAAAAAATAAAAAAAAATACAAAAACAAATTTGGACATCCCGTATGGTAGCTACGAGCGCTTGAAAAAAAAATTTCCCCTTAGTAAACCCTTCTCAACTTTGCTTGTCTGAATATGGAAGAAAAAAAGACTGCCGGTTACGGGACTCGAACCCCGGACCGCGAAAACACTAGTCGGCGTCGCTACCCCGTACGCCATGCCACTCGATGGAAGTTGGATCGCTTACACTGATAGATAACCCACTGCTCTCAATGTATGCATGAATACATCTCATTGTATCTCGATTCATTCTTATTGTTATTGTAACACCAAAGCTAGATAGATTTATGGACAGCGAGGGTCTCATTGGATTTAAAAAACATCCAAGAATATCCAGGAAGCCGTTTTTTAAACTAACTCTAAAAATTCAGTTTCAACACATTGTCTTTTTAAAATCGCCTTTGATAGATCTTGATCGCGTGATCGCGAAAGAGTAAATCGTTTGTGGTAACAACGAGCCGTTTAACCGGTAAAAAATAAACCGTGTCCATTCACGTTGATGCATTGATATTAATGCGTGAAAATGGTGGAACAAAAAAGAGTGGGTGCACCGGGTCTCGAACCCCAGACCTCAAGTATTCGAAGCTACAACGTTACTTCGTACGCCACGCCAATCGATGGAAGTAACGTTGCTTACACTGGTAGATAACACACTGGTCTCAATGTATGGCATAGCTTGTTGTATTCAGATAGCTCGTCATCACGCCAACATTAAAACATGTTTCCTCGGCTAACCATTAATGCAAGGCAAGCATTAACATGTTTTATGTATAAAGTATGAATGTCCAACGGAGAAACTCTAATCATTATTATATTAACTATTTAACAAGAGACGCTACGCGTCGTCAAAGACGTGCTCAAAGACACTCTGTTTTTTAGAATTATATTCTTTACGGCTATATTGTTTAATTGGGGGATCTTAAAGTTAAATCTCAAGGTAGATATGAACATGGTCTACTTTCAAAAAAATCATCGCGTCGCTATGTTTTTTGTGAGCGACGTGAGGCGTCGCCGAAATTTCAAATATTTTCTTATCAAGTTCCACTTTCGGTACCGATTGTGGATGAACGGTGGTACCTAGTTAGTCGTAGCGTCGAACTTAAGGTCAACAATAATCCTTGGTGACGTAGTAACTCTACTGGTGTGACGAGTGACGGTGTGACGAGAGCCACATTGGGGAGATTGTTTGGCACTTGGATTGCAAAGAGGGCCGCAAGTATGACGGAGCGACGAGAACCACATTGGGGAGATTGTTAGGCGCTTGGATTGCAAAGAGGGCCGCAAGTATGACGGAGTGACGAGAGCCACATTGGGGAGTTTGTGAGGCGCTTGGATTGCAAAGAGGGCCGCAAGTATGACGGAGTGACGAGAGATACATTGGGGATATGTTAGGCACTTGGATTGCAAAGAGAGCCGAGCATGAAGGTTTGACGAGAGCCACATTGGGGAGATTGTTAAGCGTTTTGATGGCAAAGAGGGCCGCAAGTATGGTGAAGTGACGAGAGCCATATTGGGGAAATTGTTAGGCGCTTAGATTGCAAAGAGGGCCGCAAGAATGGCGGAGTGGCGAAAGCCACATCGGGGAGATTGTAAGGCGCTCTGATTGCAAAGAGGGCCGCAAGTATGACGGAGTGGCGAGAGCCACATTGGGGAGATTGTTAGGCGCTTGGATAGCAAAGAGGGCCGCAAGTATGACGGTGTGACGAGAGCCACATTGGGGACATAATAAGGCGCTTGGATTGGAAAGAGGGCCGCAAGTTTGACGGAGTGGCGAGAGCAACACTGGGGAGATTGTTAGGCGCTTTGATTGCACAGAGGGCCGCAAATATAGGTGGAGTGACGATAGCCACATTGGGGAGATTGTTAGGCGCTTGGATTGCAAAGAGGGCCGCAAGTATGACGGAGTGGCGAGAGCCACATTGGGGAGATTGTTAGGCGCTTGGATTGCAAAAAGAGCCGCAAGTATGGCGGAGTGACGAGAGCCACACTGGGGAGATTGTTAGGAGCTTGAATTGCAAAGAGAGCCGCAAGCATGACGGTGTGACGAGAGCCACATTGGGGAGATTGTTAGGCGCTTGGACTGCAAAGAGGGCCGCAAGTATGGCGGAGTGACGAGAACCACATCGAGAGATTGTTAGGCGCTTGGATTGCAAAGAGGGCCGCAAGTATGACAAAGTGACGAGAGCCACATTGGGGAGATTGTTAGGCGCTTGGATTGAAAAGAGGGCCGCAAGTATGACGGAGGTGTGAGAGCCACATCGGGGAGATTGTTAGGCGCTTTGATTGCAAAGAGGGCCGCAAGTATGACGGAGTGGCGAGAACCACATGGGGGAGATTGTTAGGCGCTTGGATTGCAAAGAGGGCCGCAAGTATGACGGAGTGGCGAGAGCCACATTGAAGAGATTGTTAGGCGCTCTGATTCAAGAGGGCCGCAAGTATGCCGGAGTGACGAGAGCCACATTGGAGAGATTGTTAGGCGCTTGGATTGCAAAGAGGGCCGCAAGAGTGACGGAGTGAAAGTGCCACCTTGGGGAGATTGTTAGGCGCTTGGATTGCAAAGAGGGCCGCAAGTATGGCGGAGTGGCGAGAGCCATATTGGGGAGATTGTTAGGCACTTGGATTGCAAAGAGGGCCGCAAATATAGGTGGAGTGACGAGAGCCACATTTGGGAGATTGTTAGGCGCTTGGATTGCAAAGAGGGCCGCAAGAGTGACTGAGTGCAAGTATGAAGGTTCAACGAGAACCACATTGGGGAGATTGTTAGGCGTTTTGATTGCAAAGAGGGCCACAAGTATGGTGGAGTGACGAGAGCCATATTGGGGAGATTGTTAGGCGCTTGGATTGCAAAGAGGTTCGCAAGAATGGCGGAGTGGCGAAAGCCACATCGGGGAGATTGTAAGGCGCTCTTATTGCAAAGAGGGCCGCAAGTAAGACGGATTGGCGAGAGCCACATTGGGGAGATTGTAAGGCGCTTGGATGGCAAAGGAACCGCAAGTATGACGGTGTGACGAGAGCCACATTGGGGACATAATTAGGCGCTTGGATTGCAAAGAGGGCCGCAAGTTTGACGGAGTGGCGAGAGCAACACTGGGATGATTGTTAGGCGCTTTGATTGAACAGAGGGCCGCAAATATAGGTGGAGTGACGAGAGCCACATTGGGGAGATTGTTAGGCACATGGATTGCAAAGAGGGCCGCAAGTATGACGGTGTGACGAGAGCCACATAAGGGAAATTGTTAGGCGCTAGGATTGCAAAGAGGACCGCAAGTATGACGGAGTGGCGAGAGCCACATAAGTGAGATTGTTAGGCACATGGATTGCAAAGAGGGCCGCAAGTATGACGGTGTGACGAGAGCCACATTAGGGAAATTGTTAGGCGTTTTGATTGCAAAGAGGGCCGCCAGTATGACGGAGTGACGACAGGCCTATTTGGGAGATGTGAGGCACTTGGATTGCAAAGAGGGCCGCAAGTATGGTGGAGTGACGAGAACCACATTGGGGAGATTGTTAGGCGTTTGGATTGCAAAGAGGGCCGCAAGTATGACGGTGTGAAGAGAGCCACATTGGGGAAATTGTTAGGCACTTGGATTGCAAAGAGGGCCGCAAGTATGACGGTGTGAAGAGAGCCACATTGGGGAAATTGTTAGGCACTTGGATTGCAAAGAGGGCCGCAAGTATGACGGAGCGACGAGAGCCACATTGGGGAGATTGTTTGGCACTTGGATTGCAAAGAGGGCCGCAAGTATGACGGAGCGACGAGAGCCACATTGGGGAGATTGTTAGGCGCTTGGATTGCAAAGAGAGCCGCAAGTATGACGGAGTGACGAGAGCCACATTGGGGAGTTTGTGAGGCGCTTGGATTGCAAAGAGGGCCGCAAGTATGACGGAGTGACGAGAGATACATTGGGGATATGTTAGGCACTTGGATTGCAAAGAGGGCCGCAAGTATGACGGTGTGACGAGAGCCACATTGGGGAGATTGTAAGGCGCTCTGATTGCAAAGAGGGCCGCAAGTATGACGGAGTGGCGAGAGCCACATTGGGGAGATTGTTAGGCGCTTGGATGGCAAAGAGGGCCGCAAGTATGGCGGAGTGGCGAAAGCCACATTAGGGAGATGTAAGGCACTTGGATTGCAAAAAGGGCCGCAAGTATGGTGGAGTGACGAGAGCCACATTGGAGAGATTGTTAGACGCTTGTATTGCAAAGAGGGCCGCAAGTATGACGGAGTGGCGAGAGCAACACTGGGGAGATGTAAGGCACTTGGATTGCAAAGAGGGCCGCAAGTATGGGGATGTGACGAGAGCCACATTGGAGAGATTGTTAGACGCTTGTATTGCAAAGAGGGCCGCAAGTATGACGGTGTGACGAGAGCCACATTGGGGAGATTGTAAGGCGCTTGGATTGCAAAGAGAGCCGCAAGTATGACGGAGTATCGAGAGCCACATCGGGGAGATTGTTAGGCGCTTGGATTGCAAAGAGGGCCGCAAGTATGACGGAGTAGCGAGAGCCACATTAGGGAAATTGTTTGGCGCTTGGATTGCAAAGAGGGCCGCAAGTTCGACGAAGTGGCGAGAGCCACATTGGGGAGATTGTTAGGCGCTTGGTTTGCAAAGAGGGCCGCAAGTATGACGGAGTGGCGAGAGCCACATTGGGGAGATTGTTAGGCGCTTGGATTGCAAAGAGGGCCGCAAGTATGACGGAGTGGCGAGAGCCACATTGGGGAGATTGTTAGGCGCTCTGATTACAAAGAGGGCCGCAAGTATGGCGGAGTATCGAGAGCCACCTCGGGGAGATTGTTAGGCGCTTGGATTGCAAAGAGGGCCGCAAGTATGACGGAGTAGCGAGAGCCACATTAAGGAGATTGTTAGGCGCTTGGATTGCAAAGAGGGCCGCAAGTATGGCGGTGTGATGAGAGTCACATTGGGGAGATTGTTAGGCGCTTGGATTGCAAAAAGGGCCGCAAGTATGGCGGAGTAGCGAGAGCCACATTAGGGAGATTGATAGGCGCTTGATTGCAAAGAGGGCCGCAAGTATGACAGAGTGACGAGAGCCACGTTGGGGAGATTGTAAGGCGCTAGGATTGCAAAGAGGGCCGCAAGTATGACGGAGTGGCGAGAGCCACATAAGTTAGATTGTTAGGCACATGGATTGCAAAGAGGGCCGCAAGTATGACGGTGTGACGAGAGCCACATTAGGGAAATTGTTAGGCGCTAGGATTGCAAAGAGGGCCGCAAGTATGACGGAGTGGTGAGAGCCACATAAGTGAGATTGTTAGGCACATGGATTGCAAAGAGGGCCGCAAGTATGACGGTGTGACGAGAGCCACATTTGGGAAATTGTTAGGCGTTTTGATTGCAAAGAGGGCCGCAAGTATGACGGAGTGACGACAGGCCTATTTGGGAAATGTGAGGCACTTGGATTGCAAAGATGGCCGCAAGTATGGTGGAGTGACGAGAGCCACATTGGGGAGATTGTTAGGCGTTTGGATTGCAAAGAGGGCCGGAAGTATGACGGTGTGAAGAGAGCCACATTGGGGAAATTGTTAGGCACTTGGATTGCAAAGAGGGCCGCAAGTATGACGGAGCGACGAGAGCCACATTGGGGAGATTGTTAGGCGCTTGGATTGCAAAGAGGGCCGCAAGTATGACGGTGTGAAGAGAGCCACATTGGGGAGATTGTTAGGCGCTTGGTTTGCAAAGAGGGCCGCAAGTATGACGGATTGGCGAGAGCAACACTGGGGAGATTGTTAGACGCTTGGATTGCTAAGAGGGCCGCAAGTATGACGGAGTGGCGAGAGCCACATTAGGGAGATGATAGGCACATGGATTGCAAACAGCACATTTTTGTTTTCAGGATGTCTAGATAATTAACGCAAAAAAAAATAAAAAAAAATACAAAAACAAATTTGGACATCCCGTATGGTAGCTACGAGCGCTTGAAAAAAAAATTTCCCCTTAGTAAACCCTTCTCAACTTTGCTTGTCTGAATATGGAAGAAAAAAAGACTGCCGGTTACGGGACTCGAACCCCGGACCGCGAAAACACTAGTTGGCGTCGCTACGTCGTACGCCATGCCACTCGATGGAAGTTGGATCGCTTACACTGATAGATAACCCACTGCTCTCAATGTATGCATGAATACATCTCATTGTATCTCGATTCATTCTTATTGTTATTGTTACACCAAAGGTAGATAGATTTATGGACAGCGCGGGTCTCATTGGATTTAAAAACATCCAAGAATATCCAGGAAGCCGTTTTCTAAACTAACTCTAAAAATTCAGTTTCAACACATTGTCTTTTTAAAATAGCCTTTGATAGATCTTGATCGCGTGATCGCGAAAGAGTTAATCGTTTGTGGTAACAACGAGCCGTTTAACCGGTAAAAAATAAACCGTGTCCATTCACGTTGATGCATTGATATTAATGCGTGAAAATGGTGGAACAAAAAAGAGTGGGTGTACCGGGACTCGAACCCCAGACCTCAAGTATTCGAAGCTACAACGTTACTTCGTACGCCACGCCAATCGATGGAAGTAACGTTGCTTACACTGGTAGATAACACACTGGTCTCAATGTATGGCATAGCTTGTTGTATTCAGATAGCTCGTCATCACGCCAACATTAAAACATGTTTCCTCGGCTAACCATTAATGCAAGGCAAGCATTAACATGTTTTATGTATAGAGTATGAATGTCCAACGGAGAAACTCTAATCATTATTATATTAACCATTTAACAAGAGACGCTACGCGTCGTCAAAGACGTGCTCAAAGACACTCTGTTTTTTAGAATTATATTCTTTACGGCTATATTGTGTAATTGGGGGATCTTAAAGTTAAATCTCAAGGTAGATATGAACATGGTCTACTTTCAAAAAAATCATCGCGTCGCTATGTTTTTTGTGAGCGACGTGAGGCGTCGCCGAAATTTCAAATATTTTCTTATCAAGTTCCACTTTCGGTACCGATTGTGGATGAACGGTGGTACCTAGTTAGTCGTAGCGTCGAACTTAAGGTCAACAATAATCCTTGGTGACGTAGTAACTCTACTGGTGTAACGAGTGACGGTGTGACGAGAGCAACATTGGGGAGATTGTTTGGCACTTGGATTGCAAAAAGACGCAAGAATGACGGAGCGACGAGAGCCACATTGGGGAGATTGTTAGGCGCTTGGATTGCCAAGAGGGCCGCAAGTATGGTGGAGTTACGAGAGCCACACTGGGGAGATTGTTAGGCGCTTGGATTGCAAAGAGGGCCGCAAGTATGGTGGAGTGACGAGAGCCACATTGGGGAGATTGTTAGGCGCTTGGATTGCCAAGAGGGCCGCAAGTATGGTGGAGTTACGAGAGCCACACTGGGGAGATTGTTAGGCGCTTGGATTGCAAAGAGGGCCGCAAGTATGGGGATGTGACGAGAGCCACATTGGAGAGATTGTTAGACGCTTGTATTGCAAAGAGGGCCGCAAGTATGACGGTGTGACGAGAGCCACATTGGGGAGATTGTAAGGCGCTTGGATTGCAAAGAGAGCCGCAAGTATGACGGAGTATCGAGAGCCACATCGGGGAGATTGTTAGGCGCTTGGATTGCAAAGAGGGCCGCAAGTATGACGGAGTAGCGAGAGCCACATTAGGGAAATTGTTTGGCGCTTGGATTGCAAAGAGGGCCGCAAGTTCGACGAAGTGGCGAGAGCCACATTGGGGAGATTGTTAGGCGCTTGGTTTGCAAAGAGGGCCGCAAGAATGGCGGAGTGGCGAAAGCCACATCGGGGAGATTGTAAGGCGCTCTTATTGCAAAGAGGGCCGCAAGTAAGACGGATTGGCGAGAGCCACATTGGGGAGATTGTAAGGCGCTTGGATGGCAAAGGAACCGCAAGTATGACGGTGTGACGAGAGCCACATTGGGGACATAATTAGGCGCTTGGATTGCAAAGAGGGCCGCAAGTTTGACGGAGTGGCGAGAGCAACACTGGGATGATTGTTAGGCGCTTTGATTGAACAGAGGGCCGCAAATATAGGTGGAGTGACGAGAGCCACATTGGGGAGATTGTTAGGCACATGGATTGCAAAGAGGGCCGCAAGTATGACGGTGTGACGAGAGCCACATAAGGGAAATTGTTAGGCGCTAGGATTGCAAAGAGGACCGCAAGTATGACGGAGTGGCGAGAGCCACATAAGTGAGATTGTTAGGCACATGGATTGCAAAGAGGGCCGCAAGTATGACGGTGTGACGAGAGCCACATTAGGGAAATTGTTAGGCGTTTTGATTGCAAAGAGGGCCGCCAGTATGACGGAGTGACGACAGGCCTATTTGGGAGATGTGAGGCACTTGGATTGCAAAGAGGGCCGCAAGTATGGTGGAGTGACGAGAACCACATTGGGGAGATTGTTAGGCGTTTGGATTGCAAAGAGGGCCGCAAGTATGACGGTGTGAAGAGAGCCACATTGGGGAAATTGTTAGGCACTTGGATTGCAAAGAGGGCCGCAAGTATGACGGTGTGAAGAGAGCCACATTGGGGAAATTGTTAGGCACTTGGATTGCAAAGAGGGCCGCAAGTATGACGGAGCGACGAGAGCCACATTGGGGAGATTGTTTGGCACTTGGATTGCAAAGAGGGCCGCAAGTATGACGGAGCGACGAGAGCCACATTGGGGAGATTGTTAGGCGCTTGGATTGCAAAGAGAGCCGCAAGTATGACGGAGTGACGAGAGCCACATTGGGGAGTTTGTGAGGCGCTTGGATTGCAAAGAGGGCCGCAAGTATGACGGAGTGACGAGAGATACATTGGGGATATGTTAGGCACTTGGATTGCAAAGAGGGCCGCAAGTATGACGGTGTGACGAGAGCCACATTGGGGAGATTGTAAGGCGCTCTGATTGCAAAGAGGGCCGCAAGTATGACGGAGTGGCGAGAGCCACATTGGGGAGATTGTTAGGCGCTTGGATGGCAAAGAGGGCCGCAAGTATGGCGGAGTGGCGAAAGCCACATTAGGGAGATGTAAGGCACTTGGATTGCAAAAAGGGCCGCAAGTATGGTGGAGTGACGAGAGCCACATTGGAGAGATTGTTAGACGCTTGTATTGCAAAGAGGGCCGCAAGTATGACGGAGTGGCGAGAGCAACACTGGGGAGATGTAAGGCACTTGGATTGCAAAGAGGGCCGCAAGTATGGGGATGTGACGAGAGCCACATTGGAGAGATTGTTAGACGCTTGTATTGCAAAGAGGGCCGCAAGTATGACGGTGTGACGAGAGCCACATTGGGGAGATTGTAAGGCGCTTGGATTGCAAAGAGAGCCGCAAGTATGACGGAGTATCGAGAGCCACATCGGGGAGATTGTTAGGCGCTTGGATTGCAAAGAGGGCCGCAAGTATGACGGAGTAGCGAGAGCCACATTAGGGAAATTGTTTGGCGCTTGGATTGCAAAGAGGGCCGCAAGTTCGACGAAGTGGCGAGAGCCACATTGGGGAGATTGTTAGGCGCTTGGTTTGCAAAGAGGGCCGCAAGTATGACGGAGTGGCGAGAGCCACATTGGGGAGATTGTTAGGCGCTTGGATTGCAAAGAGGGCCGCAAGTATGACGGAGTGGCGAGAGCCACATTGGGGAGATTGTTAGGCGCTCTGATTACAAAGAGGGCCGCAAGTATGGCGGAGTATCGAGAGCCACCTCGGGGAGATTGTTAGGCGCTTGGATTGCAAAGAGGGCCGCAAGTATGACGGAGTAGCGAGAGCCACATTAAGGAGATTGTTAGGCGCTTGGATTGCAAAGAGGGCCGCAAGTATGGCGGTGTGATGAGAGTCACATTGGGGAGATTGTTAGGCGCTTGGATTGCAAAAAGGGCCGCAAGTATGGCGGAGTAGCGAGAGCCACATTAGGGAGATTGATAGGCGCTTGATTGCAAAGAGGGCCGCAAGTATGACAGAGTGACGAGAGCCACGTTGGGGAGATTGTAAGGCGCTAGGATTGCAAAGAGGGCCGCAAGTATGACGGAGTGGCGAGAGCCACATAAGTTAGATTGTTAGGCACATGGATTGCAAAGAGGGCCGCAAGTATGACGGTGTGACGAGAGCCACATTAGGGAAATTGTTAGGCGCTAGGATTGCAAAGAGGGCCGCAAGTATGACGGAGTGGTGAGAGCCACATAAGTGAGATTGTTAGGCACATGGATTGCAAAGAGGGCCGCAAGTATGACGGTGTGACGAGAGCCACATTTGGGAAATTGTTAGGCGTTTTGATTGCAAAGAGGGCCGCAAGTATGACGGAGTGACGACAGGCCTATTTGGGAAATGTGAGGCACTTGGATTGCAAAGAGGGCCGCAAGTATGGTGGAGTGACGAGAGCCACATTGGGGAGATTGTTAGGCGTTTGGATTGCAAAGAGGGCCGGAAGTATGACGGTGTGAAGAGAGCCACATTGGGGAAATTGTTAGGCACTTGGATTGCAAAGAGGGCCGCAAGTATGACGGAGCGACGAGAGCCACATTGGGGAGATTGTTAGGCGCTTGGATTGCAAAGAGGGCCGCAAGTATGACGGTGTGAAGAGAGCCACATTGGGGAGATTGTTAGGCGCTTGGTTTGCAAAGAGGGCCGCAAGTATGACGGATTGGCGAGAGCAACACTGGGGAGATTGTTAGACGCTTGGATTGCTAAGAGGGCCGCAAGTATGACGGAGTGGCGAGAGCCACATTAGGGAGATGATAGGCACATGGATTGCAAACAGCACATTTTTGTTTTCAGGATGTCTAGATAATTAACGCAAAAAAAAATAAAAAAAAATACAAAAACAAATTTGGACATCCCGTATGGTAGCTACGAGCGCTTGAAAAAAAAATTTCCCCTTAGTAAACCCTTCTCAACTTTGCTTGTCTGAATATGGAAGAAAAAAAGACTGCCGGTTACGGGACTCGAACCCCGGACCGCGAAAACACTAGTTGGCGTCGCTACGTCGTACGCCATGCCACTCGATGGAAGTTGGATCGCTTACACTGATAGATAACCCACTGCTCTCAATGTATGCATGAATACATCTCATTGTATCTCGATTCATTCTTATTGTTATTGTTACACCAAAGGTAGATAGATTTATGGACAGCGCGGGTCTCATTGGATTTAAAAACATCCAAGAATATCCAGGAAGCCGTTTTCTAAACTAACTCTAAAAATTCAGTTTCAACACATTGTCTTTTTAAAATAGCCTTTGATAGATCTTGATCGCGTGATCGCGAAAGAGTTAATCGTTTGTGGTAACAACGAGCCGTTTAACCGGTAAAAAATAAACCGTGTCCATTCACGTTGATGCATTGATATTAATGCGTGAAAATGGTGGAACAAAAAAGAGTGGGTGTACCGGGACTCGAACCCCAGACCTCAAGTATTCGAAGCTACAACGTTACTTCGTACGCCACGCCAATCGATGGAAGTAACGTTGCTTACACTGGTAGATAACACACTGGTCTCAATGTATGGCATAGCTTGTTGTATTCAGATAGCTCGTCATCACGCCAACATTAAAACATGTTTCCTCGGCTAACCATTAATGCAAGGCAAGCATTAACATGTTTTATGTATAGAGTATGAATGTCCAACGGAGAAACTCTAATCATTATTATATTAACCATTTAACAAGAGACGCTACGCGTCGTCAAAGACGTGCTCAAAGACACTCTGTTTTTTAGAATTATATTCTTTACGGCTATATTGTGTAATTGGGGGATCTTAAAGTTAAATCTCAAGGTAGATATGAACATGGTCTACTTTCAAAAAAATCATCGCGTCGCTATGTTTTTTGTGAGCGACGTGAGGCGTCGCCGAAATTTCAAATATTTTCTTATCAAGTTCCACTTTCGGTACCGATTGTGGATGAACGGTGGTACCTAGTTAGTCGTAGCGTCGAACTTAAGGTCAACAATAATCCTTGGTGACGTAGTAACTCTACTGGTGTAACGAGTGACGGTGTGACGAGAGCAACATTGGGGAGATTGTTTGGCACTTGGATTGCAAAAAGACGCAAGAATGACGGAGCGACGAGAGCCACATTGGGGAGATTGTTAGGCGCTTGGATTGCCAAGAGGGCCGCAAGTATGGTGGAGTTACGAGAGCCACACTGGGGAGATTGTTAGGCGCTTGGATTGCAAAGAGGGCCGCAAGTATGGTGGAGTGACGAGAGCCACATTGGGGAGATTGTTAGGCGCTTGGATTGCCAAGAGGGCCGCAAGTATGGTGGAGTTACGAGAGCCACACTGGGGAGATTGTTAGGCGCTTGGATTGCAAAGAGGGCCGCAAGTATGGGGATGTGACGAGAGCCACATTGGAGAGATTGTTAGACGCTTGTATTGCAAAGAGGGCCGCAAGTATGACGGTGTGACGAGAGCCACATTGGGGAGATTGTAAGGCGCTTGGATTGCAAAGAGAGCCGCAAGTATGACGGAGTATCGAGAGCCACATCGGGGAGATTGTTAGGCGCTTGGATTGCAAAGAGGGCCGCAAGTATGACGGAGTAGCGAGAGCCACATTAGGGAAATTGTTTGGCGCTTGGATTGCAAAGAGGGCCGCAAGTTCGACGAAGTGGCGAGAGCCACATTGGGGAGATTGTTAGGCGCTTGGTTTGCAAAGAGGGCCGCAAGTATGACGGAGTGGCGAGAGCCACATTGGAGAGATTGTTAGGCGCTTGGATTGCAAAGAGGGCCGCAAGTATGACGGAGTGGCGAGAGCCACATTGGGGAGATTGTTAGGCGCTCTGATTACAAAGAGGGCCGCAAGTATGGCGGAGTATCGAGAGCCACCTCGGGGAGATTGTTAGGCGCTTGGATTGCAAAGAGGGCCGCAAGTATGACGGAGTAGCGAGAGCCACATTAAGGAGATTGTTAGGCGCTTGGATTGCAAAGAGGGCCGCAAGTATGGCGGTGTGATGAGAGTCACATTGGGGAGATTGTTAGGCGCTTGGATTGCAAAAAGGGCCGCAAGTATGGCGGAGTAGCGAGAGCCACATTAGGGAGATTGATAGGCGCTTGATTGCAAAGAGGGCCGCAAGTATGACAGAGTGACGAGAGCCACGTTGGGGAGATTGTAAGGCGCTAGGATTGCAAAGAGGGCCGCAAATATGACGGAGTGGCGAGAGCCACATAAGTTAGATTGTTAGGCACATGGATTGCAAAGAGGGCCGCAAGTATGACGGTGTGACGAGAGCCACATTAGGGAAATTGTTAGGCGCTAGGATTGCAAAGAGGGCCGCAAGTATGACGGAGTGGTGAGAGCCACATAAGTGAGATTGTTAGGCACATGGATTGCAAAGAGGGCCGCAAGTATGACGGTGTGACGAGAGCAACATTTGGGAAATTGTTAGGCGTTTTGATTGCAAAGAGGGCCGCAAGTATGACGGAGTGACGACAGGCCTATTTGGGAAATGTGAGGCACTTGGATTGCAAAGAGGGCCGCAAGTATGGTGGAGTGACGAGAGCCACATTGGGGAGATTGTTAGGCGTTTGGATTGCAAAGAGGGCCGAAAGTATGACGGTGTGAAGAGAGCCACATTGGGGAAATTGTTAGGCACTTGGATTGCAAAGAGGGCCGCAAGTATGACGGAGCGACGAGAGCCACATTGGGGAGATTGTTAGGCGCTTGGATTGCAAAGAGGGCCGCAAGTATGACGGTGTGAAGAGAGCCACATTGGGGAGATTGTTAGGCGCTTGGTTTGCAAAGAGGGCCGCAAGTATGACGGATTGGCGAGAGCAACACTGGGGAGATTGTTAGACGCTTGGATTGCTAAGAGGGCCGCAAGTATGACGGAGTGGCGAGAGCCACATTAGGGAGATGATAGGCACATGGATTGCAAACAGCACATTTTTGTTTTCAGGATGTCTAGATAATTAACGCAAAAAAAAATAAAAAAAAATACAAAAACAAATTTGGACATCCCGTATGGTAGCTACGAGCGCTTGAAAAAAAAATTTCCCCTTAGTAAACCCTTCTCAACTTTGCTTGTCTGAATATGGAAGAAAAAAAGACTGCCGGTTACGGGACTCGAACCCCGGACCGCGAAAACACTAGTTGGCGTCGCTACGTCGTACGCTATGCCACTCGATGGAAGTTGGATCGCTTACACTGATAGATAACCCACTGCTCTCAATGTATGCATGAATACATCTCATTGTATCTCGATTCATTCTTATTGTTATTGTTACACCAAAGGTAGATAGATTTATGGACAGCGCGGGTCTCATTGGATTTAAAAACATCCAAGAATATCCAGGAAGCCGTTTTCTAAACTAACTCTAAAAATTCAGTTTCAACACATTGTCTTTTTAAAATAGCCTTTGATAGATCTTGATCGCGTGATCGCGAAAGAGTTAATCGTTTGTGGTAACAACGAGCCGTTTAACCGGTAAAAAATAAACCGTGTCTATTCACGTTGATGCATTGATATTAATGCGTGAAAATGGTGGAACAAAAAAGAGTGGGTGTACCGGGACTCGAACCCCAGACCTCAAGTATTCGAAGCTACAACGTTACTTCGTACGCCACGCCAATCGATGGAAGTAACGTTGCTTACACTGGTAGATAACACACTGGTCTCAATGTATGGCATAGCTTGTTGTATTCAGATAGCTCGTCATCACGCCAACATTAAAACATGTTTCCTCGGCTAACCATTAATGCAAGGCAAGCATTAACATGTTTTATGTATAGAGTATGAATGTCCAACGGAGAAACTCTAATCATTATTATATTAACCATTTAACAAGAGACGCTACGCGTCGTCAAAGACGTGCTCAAAGACACTCTGTTTTTTAGAATTATATTCTTTACGGCTATATTGTGTAATTGGGGGATCTTAAAGTTAAATCTCAAGGTAGATATGAACATGGTCTACTTTCAAAAAAATCATCGCGTCGCTATGTTTTTTGTGAGCGACGTGAGGCGTCGCCGAAATTTCAAAGATTTTCTTATCAAGTTCCACTTTCGGTACCGATTGTGGATGAACGGTGGTACCTAGTTAGTCGTAGCGTCGAACTTAAGGTCAACAATAATCCTTGGTGACGTGGTAACTCTACTGGTGTAACGAGTGACGGTGTGACGAGAGCCACATTGGGGAGATTGTTTGGCACTTGGATTGCAAAAAGACGCAAGAATGACGGAGCGACGAGAGCCACATTGGGGAGATTGTTAGGCGCTTGGATTGCCAAGAGGGCCGCAAGTATGGTGGAGTTACGAGAGCCACACTGGGGAGATTGTTAGGCGCTTGAATTGCAAAGAGGGCCGCAAGTATGACGGAGTGACGAGAGCCACATTGGGGAGTTTGTGAGGCGCTTGGATTGCAAAGAGGGCCGCAAGTATGACGGAGTGACGAGAGATACATTGGGGATATGTTAGGCACTTGGATTGCAAAGAGGGCCGCAAGTATGAAGGTTTGACGAGAGCCACATTGGGGAGATTGTTAGGCGTTTTGATTGCAAAGAGGGCCGAAAGTATGGTGGAGTGACGAGAGCCATATTGGAGAGATTGTTAGGCGCTTGGATTGCAAAGAGGGCCGCAAGAATGACGGTGTGAAGAGAGCCACATTGGGGAAATTGTTAGGCACTTGGATTGCAAAGAGGGCCGCAAGTATGACGGAGCGACGAGAGCCACATTGGTGAGATTGTTAGGCGCTTGGATTGCAAAGAGGGCCGCAAGTATGACGGTGTGAAGAGAGCCACATTGGGGAGATTGTTAGGCGCTTGGTTTGCAAAGAGGGCCGGAAGTATGACGGAGTGGCGAGAGCAACACTGGGGAGATTGTTAGACGCTTGGATTGCAAAGAGGGCCGCAAGTATGACGGAGTGGCGAGAGCCACATTAGGGAGATGTTAGGCACATGGATTGCAAACAGCACATTTTTGTTTTTAGGATGTCTAGATAATTAACGCAAAAAAAATAAAAAAAAATACAAAAACAAATTTGGACATCCCGTATGGTAGCTACGAGCGTTTGAAAAAAAAATTTCCCCTTAGTAAACCCTTCTCAACTTCGCTTGTCTGAATATGGAAGAAAAAAAAGACTGCCGGTTACGGGACTCGAACCCCGGACCGCAAAAACACCAGTCGGCGTCGCTACCCCGTACGCCATGCCACTCGATGGAAGTTGGATCGCTTACACTGATAGATAACCCACTGCTCTCAATGTATGCATGATTACATCTCATTGTATCTCGATTCATTCTTATTGTAATTGTAACACCAAAGCTAGATAGATTTATGGACAGCGAGGGTCTCATTGGATTTAAAAAACATCCAAGAATATCCAGAAAGCCGTTTTTTAACTAACTCTAAAAATTCAGTTTCAACACATTGTCTTTTTAAAATCGCCTTTGATAGATCTTGATCGCGTGATCGCGAAAGAGTAAATCGTTTGTGGTAACAACGAGCCGTTTAACCGGTAAAAAATAAACCGTGTCCATTCACGTTGATGCATTGATATTAATGCGTGAAAATGGTGGAACAAAAAAGAGTGGGTGTACCGGGTCTCGAATCCCAGACCTCAAGTATTCGAAGCTACAACGTTACTTCGTACGCCACCCCAATCGATGGAAGTAGCGTTGCTTACACTGGTAGATAACACACTGGTCTCAATGTATGGCATAGCTTGTTGTATTCAGATAGCTCGTCATCCCGCCAACATTAAAACATGTTTCCTCGGCTAACCATTAATGCAAGGCAAGCATTAACATGTTTTATGTATTGAGTATGAATGTCCAACGGAGAAACTCTAATCATTATTATATTAACCATTTAACAAGAGACGCTACGCGTCGTCAAAGACGTGCTCAAAGACACTCTGTTTTTTAGAATTATATTCCTTACGGCTATATTGTTTAATTGGGGGATCTTAAAGTTACTTCTCAAGGTAGATATGAACATGGTCTACTTTCAAAAAAATCATCGCGTCGCTATGTTTTTTGTGAGCGACGTGAGGCGTCGCCGTAATTTCAAAGATTTTCTTGTCAAGTTCCACTTTCGGTACCGATTGTGGATGAACGGTGGTACCTAGTTAGTCGTAGCGTTGAACTTAAGGTCAACAATAATCCTTGGTGTCGTAGTAACTATACTGGTGTGACGAGTGACGGTGTGACGAGAGCCACATTGGGGAGATTGTTTGGCACTTGGATTGCAAAGAGGGCCGCAAGTATGACGGAGCGACGAGAGCCACATTGGGGAGATTGTTAGGCGCTTGGATTGCAAAGAGGGCCGCAAGTATGACAAAGTGACGAGAGCCACATTGGGGAGATTGTTAGGCGCTTGGATTGAAAAGAGGGCCGCAAGTATGACGGAGTGGCGAGAGCCACATCGGGGAGATTGTTATGCGCTTTGATTGCAAAGAGGGCCGCAATTATGACGGAGTGGCGAGAACCACATTGGGGAGATTGTTAGGTGCTTGGATTGCAAAGAGGGCCGCAAGTATGACGGAGTGGCGAGAGCCACATTGGGGAGATTGTATGGCGCTTGGATTGCAAAGAGGGCCGCAAGTATGACGGTGTGACGAGAGCCACATTGGGGAGATTGTGAGGCGCTTGGATTGCAAAGAGGGCCGCAAGAATGGCGGAGTGGCGAGAGCCATATTGGGGAGATTGTTAGGCGCTTGGATTGCAAAGAGGGCCGCAAGAATGGCGAAGTGGCGAGAGCCACATCGGGGAGATTGTTAGGCGTTTTGATTGCAAAGAGGGCCGCAAGTATGGTGGAGTGACGAGAGCCATATTGGGGAGATTGTTAGGCGCTTGGATTGCAAAGAGGGCCGCAAGAATGGCGGAGTGGCGAGAGCCACATCGGGGAGATTGTTAGGCGTTTTGATTGCAAAGAGGGCCGCAAGTATGGTGGAGTGACGAGAGCCATATTGGGGAGATTGTTAGGCGCTTGGATTGCAAAGAGGGCCGCAAGAATGGCGGAGTGGCGAGAGCCACATCGGGGAGATTGTCAGGCGCTCTGATTGCAAAGAGGGCCGCAAGTATGACGGAGTGGCGAGAGCAACATTGGGGAGATTGTTAGGCGCTTGGATGGCAAAGAGGGCCGCAAGTATGACGGTGTGACGAGAGCCACATTGGGGAGATTGTTAGGCGCTCTGTTTGCAAAGAGGGCCGAAAGTATGACGGAGTGGCGAGAGCCACATTGGGGAGATTGTTAGGCGCTTGGATGGCAAAGAGGGCCGCAAGTATGGCGGAGTGGGGAGAGCAACACTGGGGAGATGTAAGGCACTTGGATTGCAAAGAGGGCCGCAAGTATGGGGATGTGACGATAGCCACATTGGAGAGATTGTTAGACGCTTGTATTGCAAAGAGGGCCGCAAGTATGACGGTGTGACGAGAGCCACATTGGGGAGATTGTTAAGCGCTTGGATTGCAAAGAGGGCCGCAAGTATGACGGAGTATCGAGAGCCACATCGGGGAGATTGTTAGGCACTTGGATTGCAAAGAGGGCCGCAAGTATGACGAACTGGCGAGAGCCACATTGGGGAGATTGTTAGGCGCTTGGTTTGCAAAGAGGGCCGCAAGTATGACGGAGTGGCGAGAGCCACATTGGGGAGATTGTTAGGCGCTTGGATTGCAAAGAGGGCCGCAAGTATGACGGAGTGGCGAGAGCCCCATTGGGGAGATTGTTAGGCGCTCTGATTACAAAGAGGGCCGCAAGTATGGCGGAGTATCGAGAGCCACCTCGGGGAGATTGTAAGGCGCTTGGATTGCAAAGAGGGCCGCAAGTATGACGGAGTAGCGAGAGCCACATTAAGGAGATTGTTAGGCGCTTGGATTGCAAAGAGGGCCGCAAGTATGGCGGAGTAGCGAGAGCCACATTAGGGAGATTGTAAGGCGCTTGATTGCAAAGAGGGCCGCAAGTATGACAGAGTGACGAGAGCCACATTGGGGAGATTGTAAGGCGCTAGGATTGCAAAGAGGGCCGCAAGTATGACGGAGTGGCGAGAGCCACATAAGTGAGATTGTTAGGCACATGGATTGCAAAGAGGGCCGCAAGTATGACGGTGTGACGAGAGCCACATTAGGGAAATTGTTAGGCGCTAGGATTGCAAAGAGGGCCGCAAGTATGACGGCGTGGCGAGAGCCACATAAGTGAGATTGTTAGGCACATGGATTGCAAAGAGGGCCGCAAGTATGACGGTGTGACGAGAGCCACATTAGGGAAATTGTTAGGCGTTTTGATTGCAAAGAGGGTCGCCAGTATGACGGAGTGACGACAGGCCTATTTGGGAGATGTGAGGCACTTGGATTGCAAAGAGGGCCGCAAGTATGGTGGAGTGACGAGAGCCACATTGGGGAGATTGTTAGGCGTTTGGATTGCAAAGAGGGCCGCAAGTATGACGGTGTGAAGAGAGCCACATTGGGGAAATTGTTAGGCACTTGGATTGCAAAGAGGGCCGCAAGTATGACGGTGTGAAGAGAGCCACATTGGGGAGATTGTTAGGCGCTTGGTTTGCAAAGAGGGCCGCAAGTATGACGGAGTGGCGAGAGCAACACTGGGGAGATTGTTAGACGCTTGGATTGCAAAGAGGGCCGCAAGTATGACGGAGTGACGAGAGCCACATTGGGGAGTTTGTGAGGCGCTTGGATTGCAAAGAGGGCCGCAAGTATGACGGAGTGACGAGAGATACATTGGGGATATGTTAGGCACTTGGATTGCAAAGAGGGCCGCAAGTATGACGGTGTGACGAGAGCCACATTGGGGAGATTGTAAGGCGCTTGGATTGCAAAGAGAGCCGCAAGTATGACGGAGTATCGAGAGCCACATCGGGGAGATTGTTAGGCGCTTGGATTGCAAAGAGGGCCGCAAGTATGACGGAGTAGCGAGAGCCACATTAGGGAAATTGTTTGGCGCTTGGATTGCAAAGAGGGCCGCAAGTTCGACGAAGTGGCGAGAGCCACATTGGGGAGATTGTTAGGCGCTTGGTTTGCAAAGAGGGCCGCAAGTATGACGGAGTGGCGAGAGCCACATTGGGGAGATTGTTAGGCGCTTGGATTGCAAAGAGGGCCGCAAGTATGACGGAGTGGCGAGAGCCACATTGGGGAGATTGTTAGGCGCTCTGATTACAAAGAGGGCCGCAAGTATGGCGGAGTATCGAGAGCCACCTCGGGGAGATTGTTAGGCGCTTGGATTGCAAAGAGGGCCGCAAGTATGACGGAGTAGCGAGAGCCACATTAAGGAGATTGTTAGGCGCTTGGATTGCAAAGAGGGCCGCAAGTATGGCGGTGTGATGAGAGTCACATTGGGGAGATTGTTAGGCGCTTGGATTGCAAAAAGGGCCGCAAGTATGGCGGAGTAGCGAGAGCCACATTAGGGAGATTGATAGGCGCTTGATTGCAAAGAGGGCCGCAAGTATGACAGAGTGACGAGAGCCACGTTGGGGAGATTGTAAGGCGCTAGGATTGCAAAGAGGGCCGCAAGTATGACGGAGTGGCGAGAGCCACATAAGTTAGATTGTTAGGCACATGGATTGCAAAGAGGGCCGCAAGTATGACGGTGTGACGAGAGCCACATTAGGGAAATTGTTAGGCGCTAGGATTGCAAAGAGGGCCGCAAGTATGACGGAGTGGTGAGAGCCACATAAGTGAGATTGTTAGGCACATGGATTGCAAAGAGGGCCGCAAGTATGACGGTGTGACGAGAGCCACATTTGGGAAATTGTTAGGCGTTTTGATTGCAAAGAGGGCCGCAAGTATGACGGAGTGACGACAGGCCTATTTGGGAAATGTGAGGCACTTGGATTGCAAAGAGGGCCGCAAGTATGGTGGAGTGACGAGAGCCACATTGGGGAGATTGTTAGGCGTTTGGATTGCAAAGAGGGCCGGAAGTATGACGGTGTGAGGAGAGCCACATTGGGGAAATTGTTAGGCACTTAAATTGCAAAGAGGGCCGCAAGTATGACGGAGCGACGAGAGCCACATTGGGGAGATTGTTAGGCGCTTGGATTGCAAAGAGGGCCGCAAGTATGACGGTGTGAAGAGAGCCACATTGGGGAGATTGTTAGGCGCTTGGTTTGCAAAGAGGGCCGCAAGTATGACGGATTGGCGAGAGCAACACTGGGGAGATTGTTAGACGCTTGGATTGCTAAGAGGGCCGCAAGTATGACGGAGTGGCGAGAGCCACATTAGGGAGATGATAGGCACATGGATTGCAAACAGCACATTTTTGTTTTCAGGATGTCTAGATAATTAACGCAAAAAAAAATAAAAAAAAATACAAAAACAAATTTGGACATCCCGTATGGTAGCTACGAGCGCTTGAAAAAAAAATTTCCCCTTAGTAAACCCTTCTCAACTTTGCTTGTCTGAATATGGAAGAAAAAAAGACTGCCGGTTACGGGACTCGAACCCCGGACCGCGAAAACACTAGTTGGCGTCGCTACGTCGTACGCCATGCCACTCGATGGAAGTTGGATCGCTTACACTGATTGATAACCCACTGCTCTCAATGTATGCATGAATACATCTCATTGTATCTCGATTCATTCTTATTGTTATTGTTACACCAAAGGTAGATAGATTTATGGACAGCGCGGGTCTCATTGGATTTAAAAACATCCAAGAATATCCAGGAAGCCGTTTTCTAAACTAACTCTAAAAATTCAGTTTCAACACATTGTCTTTTTAAAATAGCCTTTGATAGATCTTGATCGCGTGATCGCGAAAGAGTTAATCGTTTGTGGTAACAACGAGCCGTTTAACCGGTAAAAAATAAACCGTGTCCATTCACGTTGATGCATTGATATTAATGCGTGAAAATGGTGGAACAAAAAAGAGTGGGTGTACCGGGACTCGAACCCCAGACCTCAAGTATTCGAAGCTACAACGTTACTTCGTACGCCACGCCAATCGATGGAAGTAACGTTGCTTACACTGGTAGATAACACACTGGTCTCAATGTATGGCATAGCTTGTTGTATTCAGATAGCTCGTCATCACGCCAACATTAAAACATGTTTCCTCGGCTAACCATTAATGCAAGGCAAGCATTAACATGTTTTATGTATAGAGTATGAATGTCCAACGGAGAAACTCTAATCATTATTATATTAACCATTTAACAAGAGACGCTACGCGTCGTCAAAGACGTGCTCAAAGACACTCTGTTTTTTAGAATTATATTCTTTACGGCTATATTGTGTAATTGGGGGATCTTAAAGTTAAATCTCAAGGTAGATATGAACATGGTCTACTTTCAAAAAAATCATCGCGTCGCTATGTTTTTTGTGAGCGACGTGAGGCGTCGCCGAAATTTCAAATATTTTCTTATCAAGTTCCACTTTCGGTACCGATTGTGGATGAACGGTGGTACCTAGTTAGTCGTAGCGTCGAACTTAAGGTCAACAATAATCCTTGGTGACGTAGTAACTCTACTGGTGTAACGAGTGACGGTGTGACGAGAGCAACATTGGGGAGATTGTTTGGCACTTGGATTGCAAAAAGACGCAAGAATGACGGAGCGACGAGAGCCACATTGGGGAGATTGTTAGGCGCTTGGATTGCCAAGAGGGCCGCAAGTATGGTGGAGTTACGAGAGCCACACTGGGGAGATTGTTAGGCGCTTGGATTGCAAAGAGGGCCGCAAGTATGGTGGAGTGACGAGAGCCACATTGGGGAGATTGTTAGGCGCTTGGATTGCCAAGAGGGCCGCAAGTATGGTGGAGTTACGAGAGCCACACTGGGGAGATTGTTAGGCGCTTGGATTGCAAAGAGGGCCGCAAGTATGGGGATGTGACGAGAGCCACATTGGAGAGATTGTTAGACGCTTGTATTGCAAAGAGGGCCGCAAGTATGACGGTGTGACGAGAGCCACATTGGGGAGATTGTAAGGCGCTTGGATCGCAAAGAGAGCCGCAAGTATGACGGAGTATCGAGAGCCACATCGGGGAGATTGTTAGGCGCTTGGATTGCAAAGAGGGCCGCAAGTATGACGGAGTAGCGAGAGCCACATTAGGGAAATTGTTTGGCGCTTGGATTGCAAAGAGGGCCGCAAGTTCGACGAAGTGGCGAGAGCCACATTGGGGAGATTGTTAGGCGCTTGGTTTGCAAAGAGGGCCGCAAGTATGACGGAGTGGCGAGAGCCACATTGGAGAGATTGTTAGGCGCTTGGATTGCAAAGAGGGCCGCAAGTATGACGGAGTGGCGAGAGCCACATTGGGGAGATTGTTAGGCGCTCTGATTACAAAGAGGGCCGCAAGTATGGCGGAGTATCGAGAGCCACCTCGGGGAGATTGTTAGGCGCTTGGATTGCAAAGAGGGCCGCAAGTATGACGGAGTAGCGAGAGCCACATTAAGGAGATTGTTAGGCGCTTGGATTGCAAAGAGGGCCGCAAGTATGGCGGTGTGATGAGAGTCACATTGGGGAGATTGTTAGGCGCTTGGATTGCAAAAAGGGCCGCAAGTATGGCGGAGTAGCGAGAGCCACATTAGGGAGATTGATAGGCGCTTGATTGCAAAGAGGGCCGCAAGTATGACAGAGTGACGAGAGCCACGTTGGGGAGATTGTAAGGCGCTAGGATTGCAAAGAGGGCCGCAAGTATGACGGAGTGGCGAGAGCCACATAAGTTAGATTGTTAGGCACATGGATTGCAAAGAGGGCCGCAAGTATGACGGTGTGACGAGAGCCACATTAGGGAAATTGTTAGGCGCTAGGATTGCAAAGAGGGCCGCAAGTATGACGGAGTGGTGAGAGCCACATAAGTGAGATTGTTAGGCACATGGATTGCAAAGAGGGCCGCAAGTATGACGGTGTGACGAGAGCAACATTTGGGAAATTGTTAGGCGTTTTGATTGCAAAGAGGGCCGCAAGTATGACGGAGTGACGACAGGCCTATTTGGGAAATGTGAGGCACTTGGATTGCAAAGAGGGCCGCAAGTATGGTGGAGTGACGAGAGCCACATTGGGGAGATTGTTAGGCGTTTGGATTGCAAAGAGGGCCGAAAGTATGACGGTGTGAAGAGAGCCACATTGGGGAAATTGTTAGGCACTTGGATTGCAAAGAGGGCCGCAAGTATGACGGAGCGACGAGAGCCACATTGGGGAGATTGTTAGGCGCTTGGATTGCAAAGAGGGCCGCAAGTATGACGGTGTGAAGAGAGCCACATTGGGGAGATTGTTAGGCGCTTGGTTTGCAAAGAGGGCCGCAAGTATGACGGATTGGCGAGAGCAACACTGGGGAGATTGTTAGACGCTTGGATTGCTAAGAGGGCCGCAAGTATGACGGAGTGGCGAGAGCCACATTAGGGAGATGATAGGCACATGGATTGCAAACAGCACATTTTTGTTTTCAGGATGTCTAGATAATTAACGCAAAAAAAAATAAAAAAAAATACAAAAACAAATTTGGACATCCCGTATGGTAGCTACGAGCGCTTGAAAAAAAAATTTCCCCTTAGTAAACCCTTCTCAACTTTGCTTGTCTGAATATGGAAGAAAAAAAGACTGCCGGTTACGGGACTCGAACCCCGGACCGCGAAAACACTAGTTGGCGTCGCTACGTCGTACGCCATGCCACTCGATGGAAGTTGGATCGCTTACACTGATAGATAACCCACTGCTCTCAATGTATGCATGAATACATCTCATTGTATCTCGATTCATTCTTATTGTTATTGTTACACCAAAGGTAGATAGATTTATGGACAGCGCGGGTCTCATTGGATTTAAAAACATCCAAGAATATCCAGGAAGCCGTTTTCTAAACTAACTCTAAAAATTCAGTTTCAACACATTGTCTTTTTAAAATAGCCTTTGATAGATCTTGATCGCGTGATCGCGAAAGAGTTAATCGTTTGTGGTAACAACGAGCCGTTTAACCGGTAAAAAATAAACCGTGTCTATTCACGTTGATGCATTGATATTAATGCGTGAAAATGGTGGAACAAAAAAGAGTGGGTGTACCGGGACTCGAACCCCAGACCTCAAGTATTCGAAGCTACAACGTTACTTCGTACGCCACGCCAATCGATGGAAGTAACGTTGCTTACACTGGTAGATAACACACTGGTCTCAATGTATGGCATAGCTTGTTGTATTCAGATAGCTCGTCATCACGCCAACATTAAAACATGTTTCCTCGGCTAACCATTAATGCAAGGCAAGCATTAACATGTTTTATGTATAGAGTATGAATGTCCAACGGAGAAACTCTAATCATTATTATATTAACCATTTAACAAGAGACGCTACGCGTCGTCAAAGACGTGCTCAAAGACACTCTGTTTTTTAGAATTATATTCTTTACGGCTATATTGTGTAATTGGGGGATCTTAAAGTTAAATCTCAAGGTAGATATGAACATGGTCTACTTTCAAAAAAATCATCGCGTCGCTATGTTTTTTGTGAGCGACGTGAGGCGTCGCCGAAATTTCAAAGATTTTCTTATCAAGTTCCACTTTCGGTACCGATTGTGGATGAACGGTGGTACCTAGTTAGTCGTAGCGTCGAACTTAAGGTCAACAATAATCCTTGGTGACGTGGTAACTCTACTGGTGTAACGAGTGACGGTGTGACGAGAGCCACATTGGGGAGATTGTTTGGCACTTGGATTGCAAAAAGACGCAAGAATGACGGAGCGACGAGAGCCACATTGGGGAGATTGTTAGGCGCTTGGATTGCCAAGAGGGCCGCAAGTATGGTGGAGTTACGAGAGCCACACTGGGGAGATTGTTAGGCGCTTGGATTGCAAAGAGGGCCGCAAGTATGACGGAGTGACGAGAGCCACATTGGGGAGTTTGTGAGGCGCTTGGATTGCAAAGAGGGCCGCAAGTATGACGGAGTGACGAGAGATACATTGGGGATATGTTAGGCACTTGGATTGCAAAGAGGGCCGCAAGTATGAAGGTTTGACGAGAGCCACATTGGGGAGATTGTTAGGCGTTTTGATTGCAAAGAGGGCCGAAAGTATGGTGGAGTGACGAGAGCCATATTGGAGAGATTGTTAGGCGCTTGGATTGCAAAGAGGGCCGCAAGAATGACGGTGTGAAGAGAGTCACATTGGGGAAATTGTTAGGCACTTGGATTGCAAAGAGGGCCGCAAGTATGACGGAGCGACGAGAGCCACATTGGTGAGATTGTTAGGCGCTTGGATTGCAAAGAGGGCCGCAAGTATGACGGTGTGAAGAGAGCCACATTGGGGAGATTGTTAGGCGCTTGGTTTGCAAAGAGGGCCGGAAGTATGACGGAGTGGCGAGAGCAACACTGGGGAGATTGTTAGACGCTTGGATTGCAAAGAGGGCCGCAAGTATGACGGAGTGGCGAGAGCCACATTAGGGAGATGTTAGGCACATGGATTGCAAACAGCACATTTTTGTTTTTAGGATGTCTAGATAATTAACGCAAAAAAAATTAAAAAAAATACAAAAACAAATTTGGACATCCCGTATGGTAGCTACGAGCGTTTGAAAAAAAAATTTCCCCTTAGTAAACCCTTCTCAACTTCGCTTGTCTGAATATGGAAGAAAAAAAAGACTGCCGGTTACGGGACTCGAACCCCGGACCGCAAAAACACCAGTCGGCGTCGCTACCCCGTACGCCATGCCACTCGCTGGAAGTTGGATCGCTTACACTGATAGATAACCCACTGCTCTCAATGTATGCATGATTACATCTCATTGTATCTCGATTCATTCTTATTGTAATTGTAACACCAAAGCTAGATAGATTTATGGACAGCGAGGGTCTCATTGGATTTAAAAAACATCCAAGAATATCCAGAAAGCCGTTTTTTAACTAACTCTAAAAATTCAGTTTCAACACATTGTCTTTTTAAAATCGCCTTTGATAGATCTTGATCGCGTGATCGCGAAAGAGTAAATCGTTTGTGGTAACAACGAGCCGTTTAACCGGTAAAAAATAAACCGTGTCCATTCACGTTGATGCATTGATATTAATGCGTGAAAATGGTGGAACAAAAAAGAGTGGGTGTACCGGGTCTCGAATCTCAGACCTCAAGTATTCGAAGCTACAACGTTACTTCGTACGCCACGCCAATCGATGGAAGTAGCGTTGCTTACACTGGTAGATAACACACTGGTCTCAATGTATGGCATAGCTTGTTGTATTCAGATAGCTCGTCATCCCGCCAACATTAAAACATGTTTCCTCGGCTAACCATTAATGCAAGGCAAGCATTAACATGTTTTATGTATTGAGTATGAATGTCCAACGGAGAAACTCTAATCATTATTATATTAACCATTTAACAAGAGACGCTACGCGTCGTCAAAGACGTGCTCAAAGACACTCTGTTTTTTAGAATTATATTCCTTACGGCTATATTGTTTAATTGGGGGATCTTAAAGTTACTTCTCAAGGTAGATATGAACATGGTCTACTTTCAAAAAAATCATCGCGTCGCTATGTTTTTTGTGAGCGACGTGAGGCGTCGCCGTAATTTCAAAGATTTTCTTGTCAAGTTCCACTTTCGGTACCGATTGTGGATGAACGGTGGTACCTAGTTAGTCGTAGCGTTGAACTTAAGGTCAACAATAATCCTTGGTGTCGTAGTAACTCTACTGGTGTGACGAGTGACGGTGTGACGAGAGCCACATTGGGGAGATTGTTTGGCACTTGGATTGCAAAGAGGGCCGCAAGAATGGCGGAGTGGCGAGAGCCACATCGGGGAGATTGTTAGGCGTTTTGATTGCAAAGAGGGCCGCAAGTATGGTGGAGTGACGAGAGCCATATTGGGGAGATTGTTAGGCGTTTTGATTGCAAAGAGGGCCGCAAGTATGGTGGAGTGACGAGAGCCATATTGGGGAGATTGTTAGGCGCTTGGATTGCAAAGAGGGCCGCAAGAATGGCGGAGTGGCGAGAGCCACATCGGGGAGATTGTTAGGCGTTTTGATTGCAAAGAGGGCCGCAAGTATGGTGGAGTGACGAGAGCCATATTGGGGAGATTGTTAGGCGCTTGGATTGCAAAGAGGGCCGCAAGAATGGCGGAGTGGCGAGAGCCACATCGGGGAGATTGTCAGGCGCTCTGATTGCAAAGAGGGCCGCAAGTATGACGGAGTGGCGAGAGCAACATTGGGGAGATTGTTAGGCGCTTGGATGGCAAAGAGGGCCGCAAGTATGACGGTGTGACGAGAGCCACATTGGGGAGATTGTTAGGCGCTCTGTTTGCAAAAAGGGCCGAAAGTATGACGGAGTGGCGAGAGCCACATTGCGGAGATTGTTAGGCGCTTGGATGGCAAAGAGGGCCGCAAGTATGGCGGAGTGGGGAGAGCAACACTGGGGAGATGTAAGGCACTTGGATTGCAAAGAGGGCCGCAAGTATGGGGATGTGACGATAGCCACATTGGAGAGATTGTTAGACGCTTGTATTGCAAAGAGGGCCGCAAGTATGACGGTGTGACGAGAGCCACATTGGGGAGATTGTTAAGCGCTTGGATTGCAAAGAGGGCCGCAAGTATGACGGAGTATCGAGAGCCACATCGGGGAGATTGTTAGGCACTTGGATTGCAAAGAGGGCCGCAAGTATGACGAACTGGCGAGAGCCACATTGGGGAGATTGTTAGGCGCTTGGTTTGCAAAGAGGGCCGCAAGTATGACGGAGTGGCGAGAGCCACATTGGGGAGATTGTTAGGCGCTTGGATTGCAAAGAGGGCCGCAAGTATGACGGAGTGGCGAGAGCCCCATTGGGGAGATTGTTAGGCGCTCTGATTACAAAGAGGGCCGCAAGTATGGCGGAGTATCGAGAGCCACCTCGGGGAGATTGTAAGGCGCTTGGATTGCAAAGAGGGCCGCAAGTATGACGGAGTAGCGAGAGCCACATTAAGGAGATTGTTAGGCGCTTGGATTGCAAAGAGGGCCGCAAGTATGGCGGAGTAGCGAGAGCCACATTAGGGAGATTGTAAGGCGCTTGATTGCAAAGAGGGCCGCAAGTATGACAGAGTGACGAGAGCCACATTGGGGAGATTGTAAGGCGCTAGGATTGCAAAGAGGGCCGCAAGTATGACGGAGTGGCGAGAGCCACATAAGTGAGATTGTTAGGCACATGGATTGCAAAGAGGGCCGCAAGTATGACGGTGTGACGAGAGCCACATTAGGGAAATTGTTAGGCGCTAGGATTGCAAAGAGGGCCGCAAGTATGACGGAGTGGCGAGAGCCACATAAGTGAGATTGTTAGGCACATGGATTGCAAAGAGGGCCGCAAGTATGACGGTGTGACGAGAGCCACATTAGGGAAATTGTTAGGCGTTTTGATTGCAAAGAGGGCCGCCAGTATGACGGAGTGACGACAGGCCTATTTGGGAGATGTGAGGCACTTGGATTGCAAAGAGGGCCGCAAGTATGGTGGAGTGACGAGAGCCACATTGGGGAGATTGTTAGGCGTTTGGATTGCAAAGAGGGCCGCAAGTATGACGGTGTGAAGAGAGCCACATTGGGGAAATTGTTAGGCACTTGGATTGCAAAGAGGGCCGCAAGTATGACGGTGTGAAGAGAGCCACATTGGGGAGATTGTTAGGCGCTTGGTTTGCAAAGAGGGCCGCAAGTATGACGGAGTGGCGAGAGCAACACTGGGGAGATTGTTAGACGCTTGGATTGCAAAGAGGGCCGCAAGTATGTCGGAGTGACGAGAGCCACATTGGGGAGTTTGTGAGGCGCTTGGATTGCAAAGAGGGCCGCAAGTATGACGGAGTGACGAGAGATACATTGGGGATATGTTAGGCACTTGGATTGCAAAGAGGGCCGCAAGTATGACGGTGTGACGAGAGCCACATTGGGGAGATTGTAAGGCGCTTGGATTGCAAAGAGAGCCGCAAGTATGACGGAGTATCGAGAGCCACATCGGGGAGATTGTTAGGCGCTTGGATTGCAAAGAGGGCCGCAAGTATGACGGAGTAGCGAGAGCCACATTAGGGAAATTGTTTGGCGCTTGGATTGCAAAGAGGGCCGCAAGTTCGACGAAGTGGCGAGAGCCACATTGGGGAGATTGTTAGGCGCTTGGTTTGCAAAGAGGGCCGCAAGTATGACGGAGTGGCGAGAGCCACATTGGGGAGATTGTTAGGCGCTTGGATTGCAAAGAGGGCCGCAAGTATGACGGAGTGGCGAGAGCCACATTGGGGAGATTGTTAGGCGCTCTGATTACAAAGAGGGCCGCAAGTATGGCGGAGTATCGAGAGCCACCTCGGGGAGATTGTTAGGCGCTTGGATTGCAAAGAGGGCCGCAAGTATGACGGAGTAGCGAGAGCCACATTAAGGAGATTGTTAGGCGCTTGGATTGCAAAGAGGGCCGCAAGTATGGCGGTGTGATGAGAGTCACATTGGGGAGATTGTTAGGCGCTTGGATTGCAAAAAGGGCCGCAAGTATGGCGGAGTAGCGAGAGCCACATTAGGGAGATTGATAGGCGCTTGATTGCAAAGAGGGCCGCAAGTATGACAGAGTGACGAGAGCCACGTTGGGGAGATTGTAAGGCGCTAGGATTGCAAAGAGGGCCGCAAGTATGACGGAGTGGCGAGAGCCACATAAGTTAGATTGTTAGGCACATGGATTGCAAAGAGGGCCGCAAGTATGACGGTGTGACGAGAGCCACATTAGGGAAATTGTTAGGCGCTAGGATTGCAAAGAGGGCCGCAAGTATGACGGAGTGGTGAGAGCCACATAAGTGAGATTGTTAGGCACATGGATTGCAAAGAGGGCCGCAAGTATGACGGTGTGACGAGAGCCACATTTGGGAAATTGTTAGGCGTTTTGATTGCAAAGAGGGCCGCAAGTATGACGGAGTGACGACAGGCCTATTTGGGAAATGTGAGGCACTTGGATTGCAAAGAGGGCCGCAAGTATGGTGGAGTGACGAGAGCCACATTGGGGAGATTGTTAGGCGTTTGGATTGCAAAGAGGGCCGGAAGTATGACGGTGTGAGGAGAGCCACATTGGGGAAATTGTTAGGCACTTAAATTGCAAAGAGGGCCGCAAGTATGACGGAGCGACGAGAGCCACATTGGGGAGATTGTTAGGCGCTTGGATTGCAAAGAGGGCCGCAAGTATGACGGTGTGAAGAGAGCCACATTGGGGAGATTGTTAGGCGCTTGGTTTGCAAAGAGGGCCGCAAGTATGACGGATTGGCGAGAGCAACACTGGGGAGATTGTTAGACGCTTGGATTGCTAAGAGGGCCGCAAGTATGACGGAGTGGCGAGAGCCACATTAGGGAGATGATAGGCACATGGATTGCAAACAGCACATTTTTGTTTTCAGGATGTCTAGATAATTAACGCAAAAAAAAATAAAAAAAAATACAAAAACAAATTTGGACATCCCGTATGGTAGCTACGAGCGCTTGAAAAAAAAATTTCCCCTTAGTAAACCCTTCTCAACTTTGCTTGTCTGAATATGGAAGAAAAAAAGACTGCCGGTTACGGGACTCGAACCCCGGACCGCGAAAACACTAGTTGGCGTCGCTACGTCGTACGCCATGCCACTCGATGGAAGTTGGATCGCTTACACTGATTGATAACCCACTGCTCTCAATGTATGCATGAATACATCTCATTGTATCTCGATTCATTCTTATTGTTATTGTTACACCAAAGGTAGATAGATTTATGGACAGCGCGGGTCTCATTGGATTTAAAAACATCCAAGAATATCCAGGAAGCCGTTTTCTAAACTAACTCTAAAAATTCAGTTTCAACACATTGTCTTTTTAAAATAGCCTTTGATAGATCTTGATCGCGTGATCGCGAAAGAGTTAATCGTTTGTGGTAACAACGAGCCGTTTAACCGGTAAAAAATAAACCGTGTCCATTCACGTTGATGCATTGATATTAATGCGTGAAAATGGTGGAACAAAAAAGAGTGGGTGTACCGGGACTCGAACCCCAGACCTCAAGTATTCGAAGCTACAACGTTACTTCGTACGCCACGCCAATCGATGGAAGTAACGTTGCTTACACTGGTAGATAACACACTGGTCTCAATGTATGGCATAGCTTGTTGTATTCAGATAGCTCGTCATCACGCCAACATTAAAACATGTTTCCTCGGCTAACCATTAATGCAAGGCAAGCATTAACATGTTTTATGTATAGAGTATGAATGTCCAACGGAGAAACTCTAATCATTATTATATTAACCATTTAACAAGAGACGCTACGCGTCGTCAAAGACGTGCTCAAAGACACTCTGTTTTTTAGAATTATATTCTTTACGGCTATATTGTGTAATTGGGGGATCTTAAAGTTAAATCTCAAGGTAGATATGAACATGGTCTACTTTCAAAAAAATCATCGCGTCGCTATGTTTTTTGTGAGCGACGTGAGGCGTCGCCGAAATTTCAAATATTTTCTTATCAAGTTCCACTTTCGGTACCGATTGTGGATGAACGGTGGTACCTAGTTAGTCGTAGCGTCGAACTTAAGGTCAACAATAATCCTTGGTGACGTAGTAACTCTACTGGTGTAACGAGTGACGGTGTGACGAGAGCAACATTGGGGAGATTGTTTGGCACTTGGATTGCAAAAAGACGCAAGAATGACGGAGCGACGAGAGCCACATTGGGGAGATTGTTAGGCGCTTGGATTGCCAAGAGGGCCGCAAGTATGGTGGAGTTACGAGAGCCACACTGGGGAGATTGTTAGGCGCTTGGATTGCAAAGAGGGCCGCAAGTATGGTGGAGTGACGAGAGCCACATTGGGGAGATTGTTAGGCGCTTGGATTGCCAAGAGGGCCGCAAGTATGGTGGAGTTACGAGAGCCACACTGGGGAGATTGTTAGGCGCTTGGATTGCAAAGAGGGCCGCAAGTATGGGGATGTGACGAGAGCCACATTGGAGAGATTGTTAGACGCTTGTATTGCAAAGAGGGCCGCAAGTATGACGGTGTGACGAGAGCCACATTGGGGAGATTGTAAGGCGCTTGGATTGCAAAGAGAGCCGCAAGTATGACGGAGTATCGAGAGCCACATCGGGGAGATTGTTAGGCGCTTGGATTGCAAAGAGGGCCGCAAGTATGACGGAGTAGCGAGAGCCACATTAGGGAAATTGTTTGGCGCTTGGATTGCAAAGAGGGCCGCAAGTTCGACGAAGTGGCGAGAGCCACATTGGGGAGATTGTTAGGCGCTTGGTTTGCAAAGAGGGCCGCAAGTATGACGGAGTGGCGAGAGCCACATTGGAGAGATTGTTAGGCGCTTGGATTGCAAAGAGGGCCGCAAGTATGACGGAGTGGCGAGAGCCACATTGGGGAGATTGTTAGGCGCTCTGATTACAAAGAGGGCCGCAAGTATGGCGGAGTATCGAGAGCCACCTCGGGGAGATTGTTAGGCGCTTGGATTGCAAAGAGGGCCGCAAGTATGACGGAGTAGCGAGAGCCACATTAAGGAGATTGTTAGGCGCTTGGATTGCAAAGAGGGCCGCAAGTATGGCGGTGTGATGAGAGTCACATTGGGGAGATTGTTAGGCGCTTGGATTGCAAAAAGGGCCGCAAGTATGGCGGAGTAGCGAGAGCCACATTAGGGAGATTGATAGGCGCTTGATTGCAAAGAGGGCCGCAAGTATTACAGAGTGACGAGAGCCACGTTGGGGAGATTGTAAGGCGCTAGGATTGCAAAGAGGGCCGCAAGTATGACGGAGTGGCGAGAGCCACATAAGTTAGATTGTTAGGCACATGGATTGCAAAGAGGGCCGCAAGTATGACGGTGTGACGAGAGCCACATTAGGGAAATTGTTAGGCGCTAGGATTGCAAAGAGGGCCGCAAGTATGACGGAGTGGTGAGAGCCACATAAGTGAGATTGTTAGGCACATGGATTGCAAAGAGGGCCGCAAGTATGACGGTGTGACGAGAGCAACATTTGGGAAATTGTTAGGCGTTTTGATTGCAAAGAGGGCCGCAAGTATGACGGAGTGACGACAGGCCTATTTGGGAAATGTGAGGCACTTGGATTGCAAAGAGGGCCGCAAGTATGGTGGAGTGACGAGAGCCACATTGGGGAGATTGTTAGGCGTTTGGATTGCAAAGAGGGCCGAAAGTATGACGGTGTGAAGAGAGCCACATTGGGGAAATTGTTAGGCACTTGGATTGCAAAGAGGGCCGCAAGTATGACGGAGCGACGAGAGCCACATTGGGGAGATTGTTAGGCGCTTGGATTGCAAAGAGGGCCGCAAAGATGACGGTGTGAAGAGAGCCACATTGGGGAGATTGTTAGGCGCTTGGTTTGCAAAGAGGGCCGCAAGTATGACGGATTGGCGAGAGCAACACTGGGGAGATTGTTAGACGCTTGGATTGCTAAGAGGGCCGCAAGTATGACGGAGTGGCGAGAGCCACATTAGGGAGATGATAGGCACATGGATTGCAAACAGCACATTTTTGTTTTCAGGATGTCTAGATAATTAACGCAAAAAAAAATAAAAAAAAATACAAAAACAAATTTGGACATCCCGTATGGTAGCTACGAGCGCTTGAAAAAAAAATTTCCCCTTAGTAAACCCTTCTCAACTTTGCTTGTCTGAATATGGAAGAAAAAAAGACTGCCGGTTACGGGACTCGAACCCCGGACCGCGAAAACACTAGTTGGCGTCGCTACGTCGTACGCCATGCCACTCGATGGAAGTTGGATCGCTTACACTGATAGATAACCCACTGCTCTCAATGTATGCATGAATACATCTCATTGTATCTCGATTCATTCTTATTGTTATTGTTACACCAAAGGTAGATAGATTTATGGACAGCGCGGGTCTCATTGGATTTAAAAACATCCAAGAATATCCAGGAAGCCGTTTTCTAAACTAACTCTAAAAATTCAGTTTCAACACATTGTCTTTTTAAAATAGCCTTTGATAGATCTTGACCGCGTGATCGCGAAAGAGTTAATCGTTTGTGGTAACAACGAGCCGTTTAACCGGTAAAAAATAAACCGTGTCTATTCACGTTGATGCATTGATATTAATGCGTGAAAATGGTGGAACAAAAAAGAGTGGGTGTACCGGGACTCGAACCCCAGACCTCAAGTATTCGAAGCTACAACGTTACTTCGTACGCCACGCCAATCGATGGAAGTAACGTTGCTTACACTGGTAGATAACACACTGGTCTCAATGTATGGCATAGCTTGTTGTATTCAGATAGCTCGTCATCACGCCAACATTAAAACATGTTTCCTCGGCTAACCATTAATGCAAGGCAAGCATTAACATGTTTTATGTATAGAGTATGAATGTCCAACGGAGAAACTCTAATCATTATTATATTAACCATTTAACAAGAGACGCTACGCGTCGTCAAAGACGTGCTCAAAGACACTCTGTTTTTTAGAATTATATTCTTTACGGCTATATTGTGTAATTGGGGGATCTTAAAGTTAAATCTCAAGGTAGATATGAACATGGTCTACTTTCAAAAAAATCATCGCGTCGCTATGTTTTTTGTGAGCGACGTGAGGCGTCGCCGAAATTTCAAAGATTTTCTTATCAAGTTCCACTTTCGGTACCGATTGTGGATGAACGGTGGTACCTAGTTAGTCGTAGCGTCGAACTTAAGGTCAACAATAATCCTTGGTGACGTGGTAACTCTACTGGTGTAACGAGTGACGGTGTGACGAGAGCCACATTGGGGAGATTGTTTGGCACTTGGATTGCAAAAAGACGCAAGAATGACGGAGCGACGAGAGCCACATTGGGGAGATTGTTAGGCGCTTGGATTGCCAAGAGGGCCGCAAGTATGGTGGAGTTACGAGAGCCACACTGGGGAGATTGTTAGGCGCTTGGATTGCAAAGAGGGCCGCAAGTATGACGGAGTGACGAGAGCCACATTGGGGAGTTTGTGAGGCGCTTGGATTGCAAAGAGGGCCGCAAGTATGACGGAGTGACGAGAGATACATTGGGGATATGTTAGGCACTTGGATTGCAAAGAGGGCCGCAAGTATGAAGGTTTGACGAGAGCCACATTGGGGAGATTGTTAGGCGTTTTGATTGCAAAGAGGGCCGAAAGTATGGTGGAGTGACGAGAGCCATATTGGAGAGATTGTTAGGCGCTTGGATTGCAAAGAGGGCCGCAAGAATGACGGTGTGAAGAGAGTCACATTGGGGAAATTGTTAGGCACTTGGATTGCAAAGAGGGCCGCAAGTATGACGGAGCGACGAGAGCCACATTGGTGAGATTGTTAGGCGCTTGGATTGCAAAGAGGGCCGCAAGTATGACGGTGTGAAGAGAGCCACATTGGGGAGATTGTTAGGCGCTTGGTTTGCAAAGAGGGCCGGAAGTATGACGGAGTGGCGAGAGCAACACTGGGGAGATTGTTAGACGCTTGGATTGCAAAGAGGGCCGCAAGTATGACGGAGTGGCGAGAGCCACATTAGGGAGATGTTAGGCACATGGATTGCAAACAGCACATTTTTGTTTTTAGGATGTCTAGATAATTAACGCAAAAAAAATTAAAAAAAATACAAAAACAAATTTGGACATCCCGTATGGTAGCTACGAGCGTTTGAAAAAAAAATTTCCCCTTAGTAAACCCTTCTCAACTTCGCTTGTCTGAATATGGAAGAAAAAAAGACTGCCGGTTACGGGACTCGAACCCCGGACCGCAAAAACACCAGTCGGCGTCGCTACCCCGTACGCCATGCCACTCGCTGGAAGTTGGATCGCTTACACTGATAGATAACCCACTGCTCTCAATGTATGCATGATTACATCTCATTGTATCTCGATTCATTCTTATTGTAATTGTAACACCAAAGCTAGATAGATTTATGGACAGCGAGGGTCTCATTGGATTTAAAAAACATCCAAGAATATCCAGAAAGCCGTTTTTTAACTAACTCTAAAAATTCAGTTTCAACACATTGTCTTTTTAAAATCGCCTTTGATAGATCTTGATCGCGTGATCGCGAAAGAGTAAATCGTTTGTGGTAACAACGAGCCGTTTAACCGGTAAAAAATAAACCGTGTCCATTCACGTTGATGCATTGATATTAATGCGTGAAAATGGTGGAACAAAAAAGAGTGGGTGTACCGGGTCTCGAATCCCAGACCTCAAGTATTCGAAGCTACAACGTTACTTCGTACGCCACGCCAATCGATGGAAGTAGCGTTGCTTACACTGGTAGATAACACACTGGTCTCAATGTATGGCATAGCTTGTTGTATTCAGATAGCTCGTCATCCCGCCAACATTAAAACATGTTTCCTCGGCTAACCATTAATGCAAGGCAAGCATTAACATGTTTTATGTATTGAGTATGAATGTCCAACGGAGAAACTCTAATCATTATTATATTAACCATTTAACAAGAGACGCTACGCGTCGTCAAAGACGTGCTCAAAGACACTCTGTTTTTTAGAATTATATTCCTTACGGCTATATTGTTTAATTGGGGGATCTTAAAGTTACTTCTCAAGGTAGATATGAACATGGTCTACTTTCAAAAAAATCATCGCGTCGCTATGTTTTTTGTGAGCGACGTGAGGTGTCGCCGTAATTTCAAAGATTTTCTTGTCAAGTTCCACTTTCGGTACCGATTGTGGATGAACGGTGGTACCTAGTTAGTCGTAGCGTTGAACTTAAGGTCAACAATAATCCTTGGTGTCGTAGTAACTATACTGGTGTGACGAGTGACGGTGTGACGAGAGCCACATTGGGGAGATTGTTTGGCACTTGGATTGCAAAGAGGGCCGCAAGTATGACGGAGCGACGAGAGCCACATTGGGGAGATTGTTAGGCGCTTGGATTGCAAAGAGGGCCGCAAGTATGACAAAGTGACGAGAGCCACATTGGGGAGATTGTTAGGCGCTTGGATTGAAAAGAGGGCCGCAAGTATGACGGAGTGGCGAGAGCCACATCGGGGAGATTGTTATGCGCTTTGATTGCAAAGAGGGCCGCAATTATGACGGAGTGGCGAGAACCACATTGGGGAGATTGTTAGGTGCTTGGATTGCAAAGAGGGCCGCAAGTATGACGGAGTGGCGAGAGCCACATTGGGGAGATTGTATGGCGCTTGGATTGCAAAGAGGGCCGCAAGTATGACGGTGTGACGAGAGCCACATTGGGGAGATTGTGAGGCGCTTGGATTGCAAAGAGGGCCGCAAGAATGGCGGAGTGGCGAGAGCCATATTGGGGAGATTGTTAGGCGCTTGGATTGCAAAGAGGGCCGCAAGAATGGCGAAGTGGCGAGAGCCACATCGGGGAGATTGTTAGGCGTTTTGATTGCAAAGAGGGCCGCAAGTATGGTGGAGTGACGAGAGCCATATTGGGGAGATTGTTAGGCGCTTGGATTGCAAAGAGGGCCGCAAGAATGGCGGAGTGGCGAGAGCCACATCGGGGAGATTGTTAGGCGTTTTGATTGCAAAGAGGGCCGCAAGTATGGTGGAGTGACGAGAGCCATATTGGGGAGATTGTTAGGCGCTTGGATTGCAAAGAGGGCCGCAAGAATGGCGGAGTGGCGAGAGCCACATCGGGGAGATTGTCAGGCGCTCTGATTGCAAAGAGGGCCGCAAGTATGACGGAGTGGCGAGAGCAACATTGGGGAGATTGTTAGGCGCTTGGATGGCAAAGAGGGCCGCAAGTATGACGGTGTGACGAGAGCCACATTGGGGAGATTGTTAGGCGCTCTGTTTGCAAAGAGGGCCGAAAGTATGACGGAGTGGCGAGAGCCACATTGGGGAGATTGTTAGGCGCTTGGATGGCAAAGAGGGCCGCAAGTATGGCGGAGTGGGGAGAGCAACACTGGGGAGATGTAAGGCACTTGGATTGCAAAGAGGGCCGCAAGTATGGGGATGTGACGATAGCCACATAGGAGAGATTGTTAGACGCTTGTATTGCAAAGAGGGCCGCAAGTATGACGGTGTGACGAGAGCCACATTGGGGAGATTGTTAAGCGCTTGGATTGCAAAGAGGGCCGCAAGTATGACGGAGTATCGAGAGCCACATCGGGGAGATTGTTAGGCACTTGGATTGCAAAGAGGGCCGCAAGTATGACGGAGTAGCGAGAGCCACATTAGGGAAATTGTTTGGCGCTTGGATTGCAAAGAGGGCCGCAAGTATGACGAACTGGCGAGAGCCACATTGGGGAGATTGTTAGGCGCTTGGTTTGCAAAGAGGGCCGCAAGTATGACGGAGTGGCGAGAGCCACATTGGGGAGATTGTTAGGCGCTTGGATTGCAAAGAGGGCCGCAAGTATGACGGAGTGGCGAGAGCCCCATTGGGGAGATTGTTAGGCGCTCTGATTACAAAGAGGGCCGCAAGTATGGCGGAGTATCGAGAGCCACCTCGGGGAGATTGTAAGGCGCTTGGATTGCAAAGAGGGCCGCAAGTATGACGGAGTAGCGAGAGCCACATTAAGGAGATTGTTAGGCGCTTGGATTGCAAAGAGGGCCGCAAGTATGGCGGAGTAGCGAGAGCCACATTAGGGAGATTGTAAGGCGCTTGATTGCAAAGAGGGCCGCAAGTATGACAGAGTGACGAGAGCCACATTGGGGAGATTGTAAGGCGCTAGGATTGCAAAGAGGGCCGCAAGTATGACGGAGTGGCGAGAGCCACATAAGTGAGATTGTTAGGCACATGGATTGCAAAGAGGGCCGCAAGTATGACGGTGTGACGAGAGCCACATTAGGGAAATTGTTAGGCGCTAGGATTGCAAAGAGGGCCGCAAGTATGACGGAGTGGCGAGAGCCACATAAGTGAGATTGTTAGGCACATGGATTGCAAAGAGGGCCGCAAGTATGACGGTGTGACGAGAGCCACATTAGGGAAATTGTTAGGCGTTTTGATTGCAAAGAGGGCCGCCAGTATGACGGAGTGACGACAGGCCTATTTGGGAGATGTGAGGCACTTGGATTGCAAAGAGGGCCGCAAGTATGGTGGAGTGACGAGAGCCACATTGGGGAGATTGTTAGGCGTTTGGATTGCAAAGAGGGCCGCAAGTATGACGGTGTGAAGAGAGCCACATTGGGGAAATTGTTAGGCACTTGGATTGCAAAGAGGGCCGCAAGTATGACGGTGTGAAGAGAGCCACATTGGGGAGATTGTTAGGCGCTTGGTTTGCAAAGAGGGCCGCAAGTATGACGGAGTGGCGAGAGCAACACTGGGGAGATTGTTAGACGCTTGGATTGCAAAGAGGGCCGCAAGTATGACGGAGTGACGAGAGCCACATTGGGGAGTTTGTGAGGCGCTTGGATTGCAAAGAGGGCCGCAAGTATGACGGAGTGACGAGAGATACATTGGGGATATGTTAGGCACTTGGATTGCAAAGAGGGCCGCAAGTATGACGGTGTGACGAGAGCCACATTGGGGAGATTGTATGGCGCTCTGATTGCAAAGAGGGCCGCAAGTATGACGGAGTGGCGAGAGCCACATTGGGGAGATTGTTAGGCGCTTGGATGGTAAAGAGGGCCGCAAGTATGGCGGAGTGGCGAGAGCCACATTAGGGAGATGTAAGGCACTTGGATTGCAAAAAGGGCCGCAAGTATGGTGGAGTGACGAGAGCCACATTGGAGAGATTGTTAGACGCTTGTATTGCAAAGAGGGCCGCAAGTATGACGGAGTGGCGAGAGCAACACTGGGGAGATGTAAGGCACTTGGATTGCAAAGAGGGCCGCAAGTATAGGGATGTGACGAGAGCCACATTGGAGAGATTGTTAGACGCTTGTTTTGCAAAGAGGGCCGCAAGTATGACGGAGTGACGAGAACTACATCGGGGACATTGTTAGCCGCTTGGATTGCAAAGAGGGCCGCAAGTTTAACGGAGTGGCGAGAGCAACACTGAGGAGATTGTTAGGCGCTTTGATTGCAAAGAGGGCCGCGAGTATGACAGATTGTTTTGCGCTTGGATTGAAAAGAGGGCCGCAAGTATGACGGAGTAGCGAGAGCCACATCGGGGAGATTGTTAGGCGTTTTGATTGCAAAGAGGGCCGCAAGTATGACGGTGTGACGAGAGCCACATTAGGGAGATTGTTAGGAGTTTTGATTGCAAAGAGGGCCGCAAGTATGGTGGAGTGACGAAAGCCATATTGGGGAGATTGTTAGGCGCTTGGAATGCAAAAAGGGCCGAGAGAATGGCGGAGTGGCGAGAGCCACATCGGGGAGATTGTTAGGCGCTCTGATTGCAAAGAGGGCCGCAAGTATCAGGGAGTGGCGTGAGCCACATTGGGGAGATTGTTAGGCGCTTGGATTGCAAAGAGGGCCGCAAGAGTGATGGAGTGAAAGTGCCACCTTGGGGAGATTGTGAGGCGCTTCGATTGCAAAGAGGGCCGCAAGTATGACGGAGTGACGAGAGATACATTGGGGATATGTTAGGCATTTGGATTGCAAAGAGGGCCGCAAGTATGAAGGTTTGACGAGAGCCACATTGGGGAGATTGTCAGGCGTTTTGATTGCAAAGAGGGCCGCAAGTATGGTGGAGTGACGAGAGCCATATTGGGGAGATTGTTAGGCGCTTGGATTGCAAAGAGGGCCGCAAGAATGGCGGAGAGGCGAAAGCCACATCGGGGAGATTGTAAGGCGCTTTGATTGCACAGAGGGCCGCAAATATAGGTGGAGTGACGAGAGCCACATTGGGGAGATTGTTAGGCGCTTGGATTGCAAAGAGGGCCGCAAGAGTGACTGAGTGCAAGTATGAAGGTTTAATGAGAGCCACATTGAGGAGATTGTTAGGCGTTTTGATTGCAAAGAGGGCCGCAAGTATGGTGGAGTGACGAGAGCCATATTGGGGAGATTGTTAGGCGCTTGGATTGCAAAGAGGGCCGCAAGAATGGCGGAGTGGCGAAAGCCACATCGGGGAGATGGTAAGGCGCTCTGATTGCAAAGAGGGCCGCAAGTAAGACGGAGTGGCGAGAGCCACATTGGGGAGATTGTTAGGCGCTTGGATGGCCAAGGACCCGCAAGTATGACGGTGTGACGAGAGCCACATTGGGGACATAATTAGGCGCTTGGATTGCAAAGAGGGCCGCAAGTTTGACGGAGTGGCGAGAGCAACACTGGGGAGATTGTTAGGTGCTTTGATTGCACAGAGGGCCGCAAATATAGGTGAAGTGACGAGAGCCACATTGGGGAGATTGTTAGGCGCTTCGATTGCAAAGAGGACCGCAAGTATGACGGAGTGGCGAGAGCCACATTGGGGAGATTGTTAGGCGCTTGGATTGCAAAGAGGGCCGAAGTATGGCGGAGTGACGAGAGCCACACTGGGGAGATTGTTAGGCGCTTGAATTGCAAAGAGGGCCGCAAGCATGACGGTGTGACGAGAGCCACATTGGGGAGATTGTTAGGCGCTTGGACTGCAAAGAGGGCCGCAAGTATGGCGGAGTGACAAGAGCCACATTGGGGAGATTGTTAGGCGCTTGGATTGAAAAGAGGGCCGCAAGTATGACTGAGTGGCGAGAGCCACATCGGGGAGATTAATATGCGCTTTGATTGCAAAGAGGGCCGCAAGTATGACGGAGTGGCGAGAACCACATGGGGGAGATTGTTAGGCGCTTGGATTGCAAAGAGGGCCGCAAGTATGACGGAGTGGCGAGAGCCACATTGGGGAAATTGTTAGGCGCTCTGATTGCAAAGAGGGCCGCAAGTATGCCGGAGTGACGAGAGCCACATTGGAGAGATTGTTAGGTGCTTGCATTGCAAAGAGGGCCGCAAGAGTGACGGAGTGAAAGTGCCACCTTGGGGAGATTGTGCGGCGCTTGGATTGCAAAGAGGGCCGCAAGTATAACGAAGTGACGAGAGCAACACTGGGGAGATTTTTAGGCGAATGGATTGCGAAGAGGGCCGCAAGTATGACGGAATGGCGAGACCCACATCGGGGAGATTGTAAGGCGCTCTGATTGCAAAGAGGGCCGCAAGTATGACGGAGTAGCGAGAGCCACATTAAGGAGATTGTAAGGCGCTTGGATTGCAAAGAGGGCCGCAAGTATGGCGGAGTAGCGAGAGCCACATTAGGGAGATTGATAGGCGCTTGATTGCAAAGAGGGCCGCAAGTATGACAGAGTGACGAGAGCCACATTGGGGAGATTGTAAGGCGCTAGGATTGCAAAGAGGGCCGCAAGTATGACGGAGTGGCGAGAGCCACATAAGTGAGATTGTTAGGCACATGGATTGCAAAGAGGGCCGCAAGTATGACGGTGTGACGAGAGCCACATTAGGGAAATTGTTAGGCGCTAGGATTGCAAAGAGGGCCGCAAGTATGACGGAGTGGTGAGAGCCACATAAGTGAGATTGTTAGGCACATGGATTGCAAAGAGGGCCGCAAGTATGACGGTGTGACGAGAGCCACATTAGGGAAATTGTTAGGCGTTTTGATTGCAAAGAGGGCCGCAAGTATGACGGAGTGACGACAGGCCTATTTGGGAGATTTGAGGCACTTGGATTGCAAAGAGGGCCGCAAGTATGGTGGAGTGACGAGAGCCACATTGGGGAGATTGTTAGGCGTTTGGATTGCAAAGAGGGCCGAAAGTATGACGGTGTGAAGAGAGCCACATTGGGGAAATTGTTAGGCACTTGGATTGCAAAGAGGGCCGCAAGTATGACGGAGCGACGAGAGCCACATTGGGGAGATTGTTAGGCGCTTGGATTGCAAAGAGGGCCGCAAGTATGACGGTGTGAAGAGAGCCACATTGGGGAGATTGTTAGGCGCTTGGTTTGCAAAGAGGGCCGCAAGTATGACGGAGTGGCGAGAGCAACACTGGGGAGATTGTTAGACGCTTGGATTGCAAAGAGGGCCGCAAGTATGACGGAGTGGCGAGAGCCACATTAGGGAGATGTTAGGCACATGGATTGCAAACAGCACATTTTTGTTTTCAGGATGTCTAGATAATTAACGCAAAAAAAAAAAAAAAAAAATACAAAAACAAATTTGGACATCCCGTATGATAGCTACGAGCGCTTGAAAAAAAAATTTCCCCTTAGTAAACCCTTCTCAACTTTGCTTGTCTGAATATGGAAGAAAAAAAGACTGCCGGTTACGGGACTCGAACCCCACGCCGCGAAAACACTAGTCGGCGTCGCTACCCCGTACGCCATGCCACTCGATGGAAGTTGGATCGCTTACACTGATAGATAACCCACTGCTCTCAATGTATGCATCAATATATCTCATTGTATCTCGATTCATTCTTATTGTAATTGTAACACCAAAGCTAGATAGATTTATGGACAGCGAGGGTCTCATTGGATTTAAAAAACATCCAAGAATATCCAGGAAGCCGTTTTTTAACTAACTCTAAAAATTCAGTTTCAACACATTGTCTTTTTAAAATCGCTTTTGATAGATCTTGATCGCGTGATCGCGAAAGAGTAAATCGTTTGTGGTAACAACGAGCCGTTTAACCGGTAAAAAATAAACCGTGTCCATTCACGTTGATGCATTGATATTAATGCGTGAAAATGGTGGAACAAAAAAGAGTGGGTGTACCGGGTCTCGAACCCCAGACCTCAAGTATTCGAAGCTACAACGTTAATTCGTACGCCACGCCAATCGATGGAAGTAACGTTGTTTACACTGGTAGATAACACACTGGTCTCAATGTATGGCATAGCTTGTTGTATTCAGATAGCTCGTCATCACGCCAACATTAAAACATGTTTCCTCGGCTAACCATTAATGCAAGGCAAGCATTAACATGTTTTATGTATAGAGTATGAATGTCCAACGGAGAAACTCTAATCATTATTATATTAACCATTTAACAAGAGACGCTACGCGTCGTCAAAGACGTGCTCAAAGACACTCTGTTTTTTAGAATTATATTCTTTACGGCTATATTGTTTAATTGGGGGATCTTAAAGTTACTTCTCAAGGTAGATATGAACATGGTCTACTTTCAAAAAAATCATCGCGTCGCTATGTTTTTTGTGAGCGACGTGAGGCGTCGCCGAAATTTCAAAGATTTTCTTATCAAGTTCCACTTTCGGTACCGATTGTGGATGAACGGTGGTACCTAGTTAGTCGTAGCGTCGAACTTAAGGTCAACAATAATCCTTGGTGACGTAGTCACTCTACTGGTGTGGCGAGTGACGGTGTGACGAGAGCCACATTGGGGAGATTGTTTGGCACTTGGATTGCAAAGAGGGCCGCAAGTATGACGGAACGACGAGAGCCACATTGGGGAGATTGTTAGGCGCTTGGATTGCAAAGAGAGCCGCAAGTATGACGGAGTGACGAGAGCCACATTGGGGAGTTTGTGAGGCGCTTGGATTGCAAAGAGGGCCGCAAGTATGACGGAGTGACGAGAGATACATTGGGGATATGTTAGGCACTTGGCTTGCAAAGAGGGCCGCAAGTATGACGGTGTGACGAGAGCCACATTGGGGAGATTGTATGGCGCTCTGATTGCAAAGAGGGCCGCAAGTATGACGGAGTGGCGAGAGCCACATTGGGGAGATTGTTAGGCGCTTGGATGGTAAAGAGGGCCGCAAGTATGGCGGAGTGGCGAGAGCCACATTAGGGAGATGTAAGGCACTTGGATTGCAAAAAGGGCCGCAAGTATGGTGGAGTGACGAGAGCCACATTGGAGAGATTGTTAGACGCTTGTATTGCAAAGAGGGCCGCAAGTATGACGGAGTGGCGAGAGCAACACTGGGGAGATGTAAGGCACTTGGATTGCAAAGAGGGCCGCAAGTATGGGGATGTGACGAGAGCCACATTGGAGAGATTGTTAGACGCTTGTATTGCAAAGAGGGCCGCAAGTATGACGGAGTGACGAGAACTACATCGGGGACATTGTTAGCCGCTTGGATTGCAAAGAGGGCCGCAAGTTTAACGGAGTGGCGAGAGCAACACTGAGGAGATTGTTAGGCGTTTTGATTGCAAAGAGGGCCGCGAGTATGACAGATTGTTTTGCGCTTGGATTGAAAAGAGGGCCGCAAGTATGACGGAGTGGCGAGAGCCACATCGGGGAGATTGTTAGGCGTTTGGATTGCAAAGAGGGCCGCAAGTATGACGGTGTGACGAGAGCCACATTAGGGAGATTGTTAGGAGTTTTGATTGCAAAGAGGGCCGCAAGTATGGTGGAGTGACGAAAGCCATATTGGGGAGATTGTTAGGCGCTTGGATTGCAAAAAGGGCCGAGAGAATGGCGGAGTGGCGAGAGCCACATCGGGGAGATTGTTAGGCGCTCTGATTGCAAAGAGGGCCGCAAGTATTAGGGAGTGGCGTGAGCCACATTGGGGAGATTGTTAGGCGCTTGGATTGCAAAGAGGGCCGCAAGAGTGATGGAGTGAAAGTGCCACCTTGGGGAGATTGTGAGGCGCTTCGATTGCAAAGAGGGCCGCAAGTATGACGGAGTGACGAGAGATACATTGGGGATATGTTAGGCACTTGGATTGCAAAGAGGGCCGCAAGTATGAAGGTTTGACGAGAGCCACATTGGGGAGATTGTTAGGCGTTTTGATTGCAAAGAGGGCCGCAAGTATGGTGGAGTGACAAGAGCCATATTGGGGAGATTGTTAGGCGCTTGGATTGCAAAGAGGGCCGCAAGAATGGCGGAGTAGCGAAAGCCACATCGGGGAGATTGTAAGGCGCTCTGATTGCAAAGAGGGCCGCAAGTATGACGGAGTGGCGAGAGCCACATTGGGGAGATTGTTAGGCGCTTGGATGGCAAAGAGGGCCGCAAGTATGACGGTGTGACGAGAGCCACATTGGGGACATAATAAGGCGCTTGGATTGCAAAGAGGGCCGCAAGTTTGACGGAGTGGCGAGAGCAACACTGGGGAGATTGTTAGGCGCTTTGATTGCACAGAGGGCCGCAAATATAGGTGGAGTGACGAGAGCCACATTGGGGAGATTGTTAGGCGCTTGGATTGCAAAGAGGGCCGCAAGAGTGACTGAGTGCAAGTATGAAGGTTTAACGAGAGCCACATTGAGGAGATTGTTAGGCGTTTTGATTGCAAAGAGGGCCGCAAGTATGGTGGAGTGACGAGAGCCATATTGGGGAGATTGTTAGGCGCTTGGATTGCAAAGAGGGCCGCAAGAATGGCGGAGTGGCGAAAGCCACATCGGGGAGATTGTAAGGCGCTCTGATTGCAAAGAGGGCCGCAAGTAAGACGGAGTGGCGAGAGCCACATTGGGGAGATTGTTAGGCGCTTGGATGGCAAAGGACCCGCAAGTATGACGGTGTGACGAGAGCCACATTGGGGACATAATTAGGCGCTTGGATTGCAAAGAGGGCCGCAAGTTTGACGGAGTGGCGAGAGCAACACTGGGGAGATTGTTAGGTGCTTTGATTGCACAGAGGGCCGCAAATATAGGTGGAGTGACGAGAGCCACATTGGGGAGATTGTTAGGCGCTTCGATTGCAAAGAGGGCCGAAGTATGGCGGAGTGACGAGAGCCACACTGGGGAGATTGTTAGGCGCTTGAATTGCAAAGAGGGCCGCAAGCATGACGGTGTGACGAGAGCCACATTGGGGAGATTGTTAGGCGCTTGGACTGCAAAGAGGGCCGCAAGTATGGAGGAGTGACGAGAGCCACATTGGGGAGATTGTTAGGCGCTTGGATTGAAAAGAGGGCCGCAAGTATGACTGAGTGGCGAGAGCCACATCGGGGAGATTGTTATGCGCTTTGATTGCAAAGAGGGCCGCAAGTATGACGGAGTGGCGAGAACCACATGGGGGAGATTGTTAGGCGCTTGGATTGCAAAGAGGGCCGCAAGTATGACGGAGTGGCGAGAGCCACATTGGGGAAATTGTTAGGCGCTCTGATTGCAAAGAGGGCCGCAAGTATGCCGGAGTGACGAGAGCCACATTGGAGAGATTGTTAGGTGCTTGCATTGCAAAGAGGGCCGCAAGAGTGACGGAGTGAAAGTGCCACCTTGGGGAGATTGTTAAGCGTTTTGATTGCAAAGAGGGCCGCAAGTATGGTGGAGTGACGAGAGCCATATTGGGGAGATTGTTAGGCGCTTGGATTGCAAAGAGGGCCGCAAGAATGGCGGAGTGGCGAAAGCCACATCGGGGAGATTGTAAGGCGCTCTAATTGCAAAGAGGGCCGCAAGTATGACGGAGTGGCGAGAGCCACATTGGGGAGATTGTTAGGCGCTTGGATGGCAAAGAGGGCCGCAAGTATGACGGTGTGACGAGAGCCACATTGGGGACATAATAAGGCGCTTGGATTGCAAAGAGGGCCGCAAGTTTGACGGAGTGGCGAGAGCAACACTGGGGAGATTGTTAGGCGCTTTGATTGCACAGAGGGCCGCAAATATAGGTGGAGTGACGAGAGCCACATTGGGGAGATTGTTAGGCGCTTGGATTGCAAAGAGGGCCGCAAGTATGACGGAGTGGCGAGAGCCACATTAGGGAGATGGTTAGGCGCTTGGATTGCAAAAAGAGCCGCAAGTATGGCGGAGTGACGAGAGCCACACTGGGGAGATTGTTAGGCGCTTGAATTGCAAAGAGGGCCGCAAGCATGACGGTGTGACGAGAGCCACATTGGGGGAGATTGTTAGGCGCTTGGACTGCAAAGAGGGCCGCAAGTATGGCAGAGTGACGAGAACCACATCGAGAGATTGTTAGGCGCTTGGATTGCAAAGAGGGCCGCAAGTATGACAAAGTGACGAGAGCCACATTGGGGAGATTGTTAGGCGCTTGGATTGAAAAGAGGGCCGCAAGTATGACGGAGTGGTGAGAGCCACATCGGGGAGATTGTTAGGCGCTTTGATTGCAAAGAGGGCCGGAAGTATGACGGAGTGGCGAGAACCACATGGGGGAGATTGTAAGGCGCTTGGATTGCAAAGAGGGCTGCAAGAGTGATGGAGTGAAAGTGCCACCTTGGGGAGATTGTGAGGCGCTTCGATTGCAAAGAGGGCCGCAAGTATGACGGAGTGACGAGAGATACATTGGGGATATGTTAGGCACTTGGATTGCAAAGAGGGCCGCAAGTATGAAGGTTTGACGAGAGCCACATTGGGGAGATTGTTAGGCGTTTTGATTGCAAAGAGGGCCGCAAGTATGGTGGAGTGACGAGAGCCATATTGGGGAGATTGTTAGGCGCTTGGATTGCAAAGAGGGCCGCAAGAATGGCGGAGTAGCGAAAGCCACATCGGGGAGATTGTAAGGCGCTCTGATTGCAAAGAGGGCCGCAAGTATGACGGAGTGGCGAGAGCCACATTGGGGAGATTGTTAGGCGCTTGGATGGCAAAGAGGGCCGCAAGTATGACGGTGTGACGAGAGCCACATTGGGGACATAATAAGGCGCTTGGATTGCAAAGAGGGCCGCAAGTTTGACGGAGTGGCGAGAGCAACACTGGGGAGATTGTTAGGCGCTTTGATTGCACAGAGGGCCGCAAATATAGGTGGAGTGACGAGAGCCACATTGGGGAGATTGTTAGGCGCTTGGATTGCAAAGAGGGCCGCAAGAGTGACTGAGTGCAAGTATGAAGGTTTAACGAGAGCCACATTGAGGAGATTGTTAGGCGTTTTGATTGCAAAGAGGGCCGCAAGTATGGTGGAGTGACGAGAGCCATATTGGGGAGATTGTTAGGCGCTTGGATTGCAAAGAGGGCCGCAAGAATGGCGGAGTGGCGAAAGCCACATCGGGGAGATTGTAAGGCGCTCTGATTGCAAAGAGGGCCGCAAGTAAGACGGAGTGGCGAGAGCCACATTGGGGAGATTGTTAGGCGCTTGGATGGCAAAGGACCCGCAAGTATGACGGTGTGACGAGAGCCACATTGGGGACATAATTAGGCGCTTGGATTGCAAAGAGGGCCGTAAGTTTGACGGAGTGGCGAGAGCAACACTGGGGAGATTGTTAGGTGCTTTGATTGCACAGAGGGCCGCAAATATAGGTGGAGTGACGAGAGCCACATTGGGGAGATTGTTAGGCGCTTCGATTGCAAAGAGGGCCGAAGTATGTTGGAGTGACGAGAGCCACACTGGGGAGATTGTTAGGCGCTTGAATTGCAAAGAGGGCCGCAAGCATGACGGTGTGACGAGAGCCACATTGGGGAGATTGTTAGGCGCTTGGACTGCAAAGAGGGCCGCAAGTATGGAGGAGTGACGAGAGCCACATTGGGGAGATTGTTAGGCGCTTGGATTGAAAAGAGGGCCGCAAGTATGACTGAGTGGCGAGAGCCACATCGGGGAGATTGTTATGCGCTTTGATTGCAAAGAGGGCCGCAAGTATGACGGAGTGGCGAGAACCACATGGGGGAGATTGTTAGGCGCTTGGATTGCAAAGAGGGCCGCAAGTATGACGGAGTGGCGAGAGCCACATTGGGGAAATTGTTAGGCGCTCTGATTGCAAAGAGGGCCGCAAGTATGCCGGAGTGACGAGAGCCACATTGGAGAGATTGTTAGGTGCTTGCATTGCAAAGAGGGCCGCAAGAGTGACGGAGTGAAAGTGCCACCTTGGGGAGATTGTTAAGCGTTTTGATTGCAAAGAGGGCCGCAAGTATGGTGGAGTGACGAGAGCCATATTGGGGAGATTGTTAGGCGCTTGGATTGCAAAGAGGGCCGCAAGAATGGCGGAGTGGCGAAAGCCACATCGGGGAGATTGTAAGGCGCTCTAATTGCAAAGAGGGCCGCAAGTATGACGGAGTGGCGAGAGCCACATTGGGGAGATTGTTAGGCGCTTGGATGGCAAAGAGGGCCGCAAGTATGACGGTGTGACGAGAGCCACATTGGGGACATAATAAGGCGCTTGGATTGCAAAGAGGGCCGCAAGTTTGACGGAGTGGCGAGAGCAACACTGGGGAGATTGTTAGGCGCTTTGATTGCACAGAAGGCCGCAAATATAGGTGGAGTGACGAGAGCCACATTGGGGAGATTGTTAGGCGCTTGGATTGCAAAGAGGGCCGCAAGTATGACGGAGTGGCGAGAGCCACATTAGGGAGATGGTTAGGCGCTTGGATTGCAAAAAGAGCCGCAAGTATGGCGGAGTGACGAGAGCCACACTGGGGAGATTGTTAGGCGCTTGAATTGCAAAGAGGGCCGCAAGCATGACGGTGTGACGAGAGCCACATTGGGGAGATTGTTAGGCGCTTGGACTGCAAAGAGGGCCGCAAGTATGGCGGACTGACGAGAACCACATCGAGAGATTGTTAGGCGCTTGGATTGCAAAGAGGGCCGCAAGTATGACAAAGTGACGAGAGCCACATTGGGGAGATTGTTAGGCGCTTGGATTGAAAAGAGGGCCGCAAGTATGACGGAGTGGTGAGAGCCACATCGGGGAGATTGTTAGGCGCTTAGATTGCAAAGAGGGCCGGAAGTATGACGGAGTGGCGAGAACCACATGGGGGAGATTGTTAGGCGCTTGGATTGCAAAGAGGGCCGCAAAAGTGACGGAGTAAAAGTGCCACCTTGGGGAGATTGTGAGGCGCTTGGATTGCAAAGAGGGCCGCAAGTATGACGGAGTGGCGAGAGCCACATTGAAGAGATTGTTAGGCGCTCTGATTCAAGAGGGCCGCAAGTATGCCTGAGTGACGAGAGCCACATTGGAGAGATTGTTAGGCGCTTGGATTGCAAAGAGGGCCGCAAGAGTGACGGAGTGAAAGTGCCACCTTGGGGAGATTGTTAGGCGCTTGGATTGCAAAGAGGGCCGCAAGTATGGCGGAGTGGCGAGAGCCATATTGGGGAGATTGTTAGGCACTTGGATTGCAAAGAGGGCCGCAAATATAGGTGGAGTGACGAGAGCCACATTGGGGAGATTGTTAGGCGCTTGGATTGCAAAGAGGGCCGCAAGTATGGTGGAGTGACGAGAGCCATATTGGGGAGATTGTTAGGCGCTTGGACTGCAAAGAGGGCCGCAAGTATGGATGAGTGACGAGAGCCACATTGGGGAGATTGTTAGGCGCTTGGATTGAAAAGAGGGCCGCAAGTATGACTGAGTGGCGAGAGCCACATCGGGGAGATTGTTATGCGCTTTGATTGCAAAGAGGGCCGCAAGTATGACGGAGTGGCGAGAACCACATGAGGGAGATTGTTAGGCGCTTGGATTGCAAAGAGGGCCGCAAGTATGACGGATTGGCGAGAGCCACATTGGGGAAATTGTTAGGCGCTCTGATTGCAAAGAGGGCCGCAAGTATGCCGGAGTGACGAGAGCCATATTGGAGAGATTGTTAGGTGCTTGCATTGCAAAGAGGGCCGCAAGAGTGACGGAGTGAAAGTGCCACCTTGGGGAGATTGTGAGGCGCTTGGATTGCAAAGAGGGCCGCAAGTATAACTTAGTGACGAGAGCAACACTGGGGAGATTTTAAGGCGAATGGATTGCAAAGAGGGCCGCAAGTATGACGGAGTATCGAGAGCCACATCGGGGAGATTGTTAGGCGCTTGGATTGCAAACAGGGCCGCAAGTATGACGGAGTGACGAGAGCCACATTGGGGAGTTTGTGAGGCGCTTGGATTGCAAAGAGGGCCGCAAGTATGACGGAGTGGCGAGAGCCACATAAGTGAGATTGTTAGGCACATGGATTGCAAAGAGGGCCGCAAGTATGACGGTGTGACGAGAGCCACATTGGGGAGATTGTTTGGCACTTGGATTGCAAAGAGGGCCGCAAGTATGACGGAGCGACGAGAGCCACATTGGGGAGATTGTTAGGCGCTTGGATTGCAAAGAGGGCCGCAAGTATGACGGAGTGACGAGAGCCACATTGGGGAGTTTGTGAGGCGCTTGGATTGCAAAGAGGGCCGCAAGTATGACGGAGTGACGAGAGATACATTGGGGATATGTTAGGCACTTGGATTGCAAAGAGGGCCGCAAGTATGACGGTGTGACGAGAGCCACATTGGGGAGATTGTAAGGCGCTCTGATTGCAAAGAGGGCCGCAAGTATGACGGAGTGGCGAGAGCCACATTGGGGAGATTGTTAGGCGCTTGGATTGCAAAGAGGGCCGCAAGTATGACGGAGTGGCGAGAGCAACACTGGGGAGATGTAAGGCACTTGGATTGCAAAGAGGGCCGCAAGTATGGGGATGTGACCAGAGCCACATTGGAGGGATTGTTAGACGCTTGTATTGCAAAGAGGGCCGCAAGTATGACGGTGTGACGAGAGCCACATTGGGGAGATTGTTAGGCGCTTGGATTGCAAAGAGGGCCGCAAGTATGACGGAGTATCGAGAGCCACATCGGGGAGATTGTTAGGCGCTTGGATTGCAAAGAGGGCCGCAAGTATGACGGAGTAGCGAGAGCCACATTAGGGAAATTGTTTGGCGCTTGGATTGCAAAGAGGGCCGCAAGTTCGACGAAGTGGCGAGAGCCACATTGGGGAGATTGTTAAGCGCTTGGTTTGCAAAGAGGGCCGCAAGTATGACGGAGTGGCGAGAGCCACATTGGAGAGATTGTTAGGCGCTTGGATTGCAAAGAGGGCCACAAGTATGACGGAGTGGCGAGAGCCACATTGGGGAGATTGTTAGGCGCTCTGATTACAAAGAGGGGCCGCAAGTATGGCGGAGTATCGAAAGCCACCTCGGGGAGATTGTTAGGCGCTTGGATTGCAAAGAGGGCCGCAAGTATGACGGAGTAGCGAGAGCCACATTAAGGAGATTGTTAGGCGCTTGGATTGCAAAGAGGGCCGCAAGTATGGCAGTGTGATGAGAGTCACATTGGGGAGATTGTTAGGCGCTTGGATTGCAAAGAGGGCCGCAAGTATGGCGGAGTAGCGAGAGCCACATTAGGGAGATTGTTAGGCGCTTGATTGCAAAGAGGGCCGCAAGTATGACAGAGTGACGAGAGCCACATTGGGGAGATTGTAAGGCGCTAGGATTGCGAAGAGGGCCGCAAGTATGACGGAGTGGCGAGAGCCACATTAGTGAGATGTTAGGCACATGGATTGCAAAGAGGGCCGCAAGTATGACGGTGTGACGAGAGCCACATTAGGGAAATTGTTAGGCGCTAGGAATGCAAAGAGGGCCGCAAGTATGACGGAGTGGCGAGAGCCACATAAGTGAGATTGTTAGGCACATGGATTGCAAAGAGGGCCGCAAGTATGACGGTGGGACGAGAGCCAAATTAGGGAAATTGTTAGGCGTTTTGATTGAAAAGAGGGCCGCAAGTATGACGGAGTGACGACAGGCCTATTTGGGAGATGTGAGGCACTTGGATTGCAAAGAGGGCCGCAAGTATGGTGGAGTGACGAGAGCCACATTGGGGAGATTGTTAGGCGTTTGGATTGCAAAGAGGGCCGAAAGTATGACGGTGTGAAGAGAGCCACATTGGGGAATTTGTTAGGCACTTGGATTGCAAAGAGGGCCGCAAGTATGACGGAGCGACGAGAGCCACATTGGGGTGATTGTTAGGCGCTTGGATTGCAAAGAGGGCCGCAAGTATGACGGTGTGAAGAGAGCCACTTTGGGGAGATTGTTAGGCGCTTGGTTTGCAAAGAGGGCCGCAAGTATGACGGAGTGGCGAGAGCAACACTGGGGAGATTGTAAGACGCTTGGATTGCAAAGAGGGCCGCAAGTATGACGGAGTGGCGAGAGCCACATTAGGGAGATGTTAGGCACATGGAATGCAAACAGCATATTTTGGTTTTCAGGATGTCTAGAAAATTAACGCAAAAAAAATAAAAAAAATACAAAAACAAATTTGGACATCCCGTATGGTAGCTACGAGCGCTTGAAAAAAAAATTTCCCCTTAGTAAACCCTTCTCAACTTTGCTTGTCTGAATATGGAAGAAAAAAAAGACTGCCGGTTACGGGACTCGAACCCCGGACCGCAAAAACACTAGTCGGCGTCGCTACCCCGTACGCCATGCCACTCGATGGAAGTTGGATCGCTTACACTGATAGATAACCCACTCCTCTCAATGTATGCATGAATACATCTCATTGTATCTCGATTCATTCTTATTGTAATTGTAACACCAAAGCTAGATAGATTTATGGACAGCGAGGGTCTCATTGGATTTAAAAAACATCCAAGAATATCCAGGAAGCCGTTTTTTAACTAACTCTAAAAATTCAGTTTCAACACATTGTATTTTTAAAATCGCCTTTGATAGATCTTGATCGCGTGATCGCGAAAGAGTAAATCGTTTGTGGTAACAACGAGCCGTTTAACCGGTAAAAAATAAACCGTGTCCATTCACGTTGATGCATTGATATTAATGCGTGAAAATGGTGGAACAAAAAAGAGTGGGTATACAGGGTCTCGAACCCCAGACCTCAAGTATTCGAAGCTACAACGTTACTTCGTACGCCACGCCAATCGATGGAAGTAACGTTGCTTACACTGGTAGATAACACACTGGTCTCAATGTATGGCATAGCTTGTTGTATTCAGATAGCTCGTCATCACGCCAACATTAAAACATGTTTCGTCGGCTAACCATTAATGCAAGGCAAGCATTAACATGTTTTATGTATAGAGTATGAATGTCCAACGGAGAAACTCTAATCATTATTATATTAACCATTTAACAAGAGACGCTACGCGTCGTCAAAGACGTGCTCAAAGACACTCTGTTTTTCAGAATTATATTCTTTACGGCTATATTGTTTAATTGGGGGATCTTAAAGTAACTTCTCAAGGTAGATATGAACATGGTCTACTTTCAAAAAAATCATCGCGTCGCTATGTTTTTTGTGAGCGACGTGAGGCGTCGCCGAAATTTCAAAGATTTTCTTATCAAGTTCCACTTTCGGTACCGATTGTGGATGAACGGTGGTACCTAGTTAGTCGTAGCGTCGAACTAAAGGTCAACAATAATCCTTGGTGACGTAGTCACTCTACTGGTGTGACGAGTGACGGTGTGACGAGAGCCACATTGGGGAGATTGTTTGGCACTTGGATTGCAAAGAGGGCCGCAAGTATGACGGAGCGACGAGAGCCACATTGGGGAGATTGTTAGGCGCTTGGATTACAAAGAGGGCCGCAAGTATGACGGAGTGACAAGAGCCACATTGGGGAGTTTGTGAGGCGCTTGGATTGCAAAGAGGGCCGCAAGTATGACGGAGTGACGAGAGATACATTGGGGATATGTTAGGCACTTGGATTGCAAAGAGGGCCGCAAGTATGACGGTGTGACGAGAGCCACATTGGGGAGATTGTAAGGCGCTCTGATTGCAAAGAGGGCCGCAAGTATGACGGAGTGGCGAGAGCCACATTCGGGAGATTGTTAGGCGCTTGGATGGCAAAGAGGGCCGCAAGTATGGCGGAGTGGCGAGAGCCACATTAGGGAGATGTAAGGCACTTGGATTGCAAAGAGGGCCGCAAGTATGGTGGAGTGACGAGAGCCACATTGGAGAGATTGTTAGACGCTTGTATTGCAAAGAGGGCCGCAAGTATGACGGTGGGACGAGAGCCACATTGGGGAGATTGTTAGGCGCTTGGATTGCAAAGAGGGCCGCAAGTATGACGGAGTGGCGAGAGCAACACTGGGGAGATGTAAGGCACTTGGATTGCAAAGAGGGCCGCAAGTATGGGGATGTGACGAGAGCCACATTGGAGAGATTGTTAGACGCTTGTATTGCAAAGAGGGCCGCAAGTATGACGGTGTGACGAGAGCCACATTGGGGAGATTGTTAGGCGCTTGGATTGCAAAGAGGGCCGCAAGTATGACGGAGTATCGAGAGCCACATCGGGGAGATCGTTAGGCGCTTGGATTGCAAAGAGGGCCGCAAGTATGACGGAGTAGCGAGAGCCACATTAGGGAAATTGTTTGGCGCTTGGATTGCAAAGAGGGCCGCAAGTTCGACGAAGTGGCGAGAGCCACATTGGGGAGATTGTTAGGCGCTTGGTTTGCAAAGAGGGCCGCAAGTATGACGGAGTGGCGAGAGCCACATTGGAGAGATTGTTAGGCGCTTGGATTGCAAAGTGGGCCGCAAGTATGACGGAGTGGCGAGAGCCACATTGGGGAGATTGTTAGGCGCTCTGATTACAAAGAGGGCCGCAAGTATGGCGGAGTATCGAAAGCCTACTCGGGGAGATTGTTAGGCGCTTGGATTGCAAAGAGGGCCGCAAGTATGACGGAGTAGCGAGAGCCACATTAAGGAGATTGTTAGGCGCTTGGATTGCAAAGAGGGCCGCAAGTATGGCGGTGTGATGAGAGTCACATTGGGGAGATTGTTAGGCGCTTGGATTGCAAAGAGGGCCGCAAGTATGGCGGAGTAGCGAGAGCCACATTAGGGAGATTGTTAGGCGCTTGATTGCAAAGAGGGCCGCAAGTATGACAGAGTGACGAGAGCCACATTGGGGAGATTGTAAGGCGCTAGGATTGCAAAGAGGGCCGCAAGTATGACGGAGTGGCGAGAGCCACATTAGTGAGATGTTAGGCACATGGATTGCAAAGAGGGCCGCAAGTATGACGGTGTGACGAGAGCCACATTAGGGAAATTGTTAGGCGCTAGGAATGCAAAGAGGGCCGCAAGTATGACGGAGTGGCGAGAGCCACATAAGTGAGATTGTTAGGCACATGGATTGCAAAGAGGGCCGCAAGTATGACGGTGGGACGAGCACCACATTAGGGAAATTGTTAGGCGTTTTGATTGCAAAGAGGGCCGCAAGTATGACGGAGTGACGACAGGCCTATTTGGGAGATGTGAGGCACTTGGATTGCAAAGAGGGCCGCAAGTATGGTGGAGTGACGAGAGCCACATTGGGGAGATTGTTAGGCGTTTGGATTGCAAAGAGGGCCGAAAGTATGACGGTGTGAAGAGAGCCACATTGGGGAAATTGTTAGGCACTTGGATTGCAAAGAGGGCCGCAAGTATGACGGAGCGACGAGAGCCACATTGGGGTGATTATTAGGCGCTTGGATTGCAAAGAGGGCCGCAAGTATGACGGTGTGAAGAGAGCCACTTTGGGGAGATTGTTAGGCGCTTGGTTTGCAAAGAGGGCCGCAAGTATGACGGAGTGGCGAGAGCAACACTGGGGAGATTGTTAGACGCTTGGATTGCAAAGAGGGCCGCAAGTATGACGGAGTGGCGAGAGCCACATTAGGGAGATGTTAGGCACATGGATTGCAAACAGCACATTTTTGTTTTCAGGATGTCTAGATAATTAACGCAAAAAACATAAAAAAAAATACAAAAACAAATTTGGACATCCCGTATGGTAGCTACGAGCGCTTGAAAAAAAAATTTCCCCTTAGTAAACCCTTCTCAACTTTGCTTGTATGAATATGGAAGAAAAAAAGACTGCCGGTTACGGGACTCGAACCCCGGACCGCGAAAACACTAGTCGGCGTCGCTACCCCGTACGCCATGCCACTCGATGGAAGTTGGATCGCTTACACTGATAGATAACCCACTGCTCTCAATGTATGCATGAATACATCTCATTGTATCTCGATTCATTCTTATTGTAATTGTAACACCAAAGCTAGATAGATTTATGGACAGCGAGGGTCTCATTGGATTTAAAAAACATCCAAGAATATCCAGGAAGCCGTTTTTTAACTAACTCTAAAAATTCAGTTTCAACACATTGTCTTTTTAAAATCGCCTTTGATAGATCTTGATCGCGTGATCGCGAAAGAGTAAATCGTTTGTGGTAACAACGAGCCGTTTAACCGGTAAAAAATAAACCGTGTCCATTCACGTTGATGCATTGATATTAATGCGTGAAAATGGTGGAACAAAAAAGAGTGGGTGTACCGGGTCTCGAACCCCAGACCTCAAGTATTCGAAGCTACAACGTTACTTCGTACGCCACGCCAATCGATGGAAGTAACGTTGCTTACACTGGTAGATAACACACTGGTCTCAATGTATGGCATAGCTTGTTGTATTCAGATAGCTCGTCATCACGCCAACATTAAAACATGTTTCCTCGGCTAACCATTAATGCAAGGCAAGCATTAACATGTTTTATGTATAGAGTATGAATGTCCAACGAAGAAACTCTAATCATTATTATATTAACCACTTAACAAGAGACGCTACGCGTCGTCAAAGACGTGCTCAAAGACACTCTGTTTTTTAGAATTATATTCTTTACGGCTATATTGTTTAATTGGGGGATCTTAAAGTTACTTCTCAAGGTAGATATGAACACGGTCTACTTTCAAAAAAATCATCGCGTCGCTATGTTTTTTGTGAGCGACGTGAGGCGTCGCCGAAATTTCAAAGATTTTCTTATCAAGTTCCACTTTCGGTACCGATTGTGGATGAACGGTGGTACCTAGTTAGTCGTAGCGTCGAACTTAAGGTCAACAATAATCCTTGGTGACGTAGTAACTCTACTGGTGTGACGAGTGACGGTGTGACGAGAGCCACATTGGGGAGATTGTTTGGCACTTGGATTGCAAAGAGGGCCGCAAGTATGACGGAGCGACGAGAGCCACATTGGGGAGATTGTTAGGCGCTTGGATTGCAAAGAGGGCCGCAAGTATGACGGAGTGACGAGAGCCACATTGGGGAGTTTGTGAGGCGCTTGGTTTGCAAAGAGGGCCGCAAGTATGACGGAGTGGCGAGAGCCACATTGGAGAGATTGTTAGGCGCTTGGATTGCAAAGAGGGCCGCAAGTATGACGGAGTGGCGAGAGCCACATTGGGGAGATTGTTAGGCGCTCTGATTACAAAGAGGGGCCGCAAGTATGGCGGAGTATCGAAAGCCACCTCGGGGAGATTGTTAGGCGCTTGGATTGCAAAGAGGGCCGCAAGTATGACGGAGTAGCGAGAGCCACATTAAGGAGATTGTTAGGCGCTTGGATTGCAAAGAGGGCCGCAAGTATGGCGGTGTGATGAGAGTCACATTGGGGAGATTGTTAGGCGCTTGGATTGCAAAGAGGGCCGCAAGTATGACGGAGTGGCGAGAGCCACATTCGGGAGATTGTAAGGCGCTTGGATGGCAAAGAGGGCCGCAAGTATGGCGGAGTGGCGAGAGCCACATTAGGGAGATGTAAGGCACTTGGATTGCAAAGAGGGCCGCAAGTATGGTGGAGTGACGAGAGCCACATTGGAGAGATTGTTAGACGCTTGTATTGCAAAGAGGGCCGCAAGTATGACGGTGGGACGAGAGCCACATTGGGGAGGTTGCTAGGCGCTTGGATTGCAAAGAGGGCCGCAAGTATGACGGAGTGGCGAGAGCAACACTGGGGAGATGTAAGGCACTTGGATTGCAAAGAGGGCCGCAAGTATGGGGATGTGACGAGAGCCACATTGGAGAGATTGTTAGACGCTTGTATTGCAAAGAGGGCCGCAAGTATGACGGTGTGACGAGAGCCACATTGGGGAGATTGTTAGGCGCTTGGATTGCAAAGAGGGCCGCAAGTATGACGGAGTATCGAGAGCCACATCGGGGAGATCGTTAGGCGCTTGGATTGCAAAGAGGGCCGCAAGTATGACGGAGTAGCGAGAGCCACATTAGGGAAATTGTTTGGCGCTTGGATTGCAAAGAGGGCCGCAAGTTCGACGAAGTGGCGAGAGCCACTTGGGGAGATTGTTAGGCGCTTGGTTTGCAAAGAGGGCCGCAAGTATGACGGAGTGGCGAGAGCCACATTGGAGAGATTGTTAGGCGCTTGGATTGCAAAGAGGGCCGCAAGTATGACGGAGTGGCGAGAGCCACATTGGGGAGATTGTTAGGCGCTCTGATTACAAAGAGGGCCGCAAGTATGGCAGAGTATCGAAAGCCACCTCGGGGAGATTGTTAGGCGCTTAGATTGCAAAGAGGGCCGCAAGTATGACGGAGTAGCGAGAGCCACATTAAGGAGATTGTTAGGCGCTTGGATTGCAAAGAGGGCCGCAAGTATGGCGGTGTGATGAGAGTCACATTGGGGAGATTGTTAGGCGCTTGGATTGCAAAGAGGGCCGCAAGTATGGCGGAGTAGCGAGAGCCACATTAAGAGATTGTTAGGCGCTTGATTGCAAAGAGGGCCGCAAGTATGACAGAGTGACGAGAGCCACATTGGGGAGATTGTAAGGCGCTAGGATTGCAAAGAGGGCCGCAAGTATGACGGAGTGGCGAGAGCCACATTAGTGAGATTGTTAGGCACATGGATTGCAAAGAGGGCCGCAAGTATGACGGTGTGACGAGAGCCACATTAGGGAAATTGTTAGGCGCTAGGAATGCAAAGAGGGCCGCAAGTATGACGGAGTGGCGAGAGCCACATAAGTGAGATTGTTAGGCACATGGATTGCAAAGAGGGCCGCAAGTATGACGGTGGGACGAGCACCACATTAGGGAAATTGTTAGGCGTTTTGATTGCAAAGAGGGCCCCAAGTATGACGGAGTGACGACAGGCCTATTTGGGAGATGTGAGGCACTTGGATTGCAAAGAGGGCCGCAAGTATGGTGGAGTGACGAGAGCCACATTGGGGAGATTGTTAGGCGTTTGGATTGCAAAGAGGGCCGAAAGTATGACGGTGTGAAGAGAGCCACATTGGGGAAATTGTTAGGCACTTGGATTGCAAAGAGGGCCGCAAGTATGACGGAGCGACGAGAGCCACATTGGGGTGATTATTAGGCGCTTGGATTGCAAAGAGGGCCGCAAGTATGACGGTGTGACGAGAGCCACTTTGGGGAGATTGTTAGGCGCTTGGTTTGCAAAGAGGGCCGCAAGTATGACGGAGTGGCGAGAGCAACACTGGGGAGATTGTTAGACGCTTGGATTGCAAAGAGGGCCGCAAGTATGACGGAGTGGCGAGAGCCACATTAGGGAGATGTTAGGCACATGGATTGCAAACAGCACATTTTTGTTTTCAGGATGTCTAGATAATTAACGCAAAAAAAATAAAAAAAAATACAAAAACAAATTTGGACATCCCGTATGGTAGCTACGAGCGCTTGAAAAAAAAATGTATCCTTAGTAAACCCTTCTCAACTTTGCTTGTCTGAATATGGAAGAAAAAAAGGCTGCCGGTTACGGGACTCGAACCCCGGACCGCGAAAACACTAGTCGGCGTCGCTACCCCGTACGCCATTCCACTCGATGGAAGTTGGATCGCTTACACTGATAGATAACCCACTGCTCTCAATGTATGCATGAATACATCTCATTGTATCTCGATTCATTCTTATTGTAATTAAAACACCAAAGCTAGATAGATTTATGGACAGCGAGGGTCTCATTGGATTTAAAAAACATCCAAGAATATCCAGGAAGCCGTTTTTTAACTAACTCTAAAAATTCAGTTTCAACACATTGTCTTTTTAAAATCGCCTTTGATAGATCTTGATCGCGTGATCGCGAAAGAGTAAATCGTTTGTGGTAACAACGAGCCGTTTAACCGGTAAAAAATAAACCGTGTCCATTCACGTTGATGCATTGATATTAATGCGTGAAAATGGTGGAACAAAAAAGAGTGGGTGTACCGGGTCTCGAACCCCAGACCTCAAGTATTCGAAGCTACAACGTTACTTCGTACGCCACGCCAATCGATGGAAGTAACGTTGCTTACTCTGGTAGATAACACACTGGTCTCAATGTATGGCATAGCTTGTTGTATTCAGATAGCTCGTCATCACGCCAACATTAAAACATGTTTCCTCGGCTAACCATTAATGCAAGGCAAGCATTAACATGTTTTATGTATAGAGTATGAATGTCCAACGGAGAAACTCTAATCATTATTATATTAACCATTTAACAAGAGACGCTACGCGTCGTCAAAGACGTGCTCAAAGACACTCTGTTTTTTAGAATTATATTCTTTACGGCTATATTGTTTAATTGGGGGATCTTAAAGTTACTTCTCAAAGTAGATATGAACATGGTCTACTTTCAAAAAAATCATCGCGTCGCTATGTTTTTTGTGAGCGACGTGAGGCGTCGCCGAAATTTCAAAGATTTTCTTATCAAGTTCCACTTTCGGTACCGATTGTGGATGAACGGTGGTACCTAGTTAGTCGTAGCGTCGAACTTAAGGTCAACAATAATCCTTGGTGACGTAGTAACTCTACTGGTGTGACGAGTGACGGTGTGACGAGAGCCACATGGGGGAGATTGTTTGGCACTTGGATTGCAAAGAGGGCCGCAAGTATGACGGAGCGACGAGAGCCACATTGGGGAGATTGTTAGGCGCTTGGATTGCAAAGAGGGCCGCAAGTATGACGGAGTGACGAGAGCCACATTGGGGAGTTTGTGAGGCGCTTAGATTGCAAAGAGGGCCGCAAGTATGACGGAGTGACGAGAGATACATTGGGGATATGTTAGGCACTTGGATTGCAAAGAGGGCCGCAAGTATGGCGGTGTGATGAGAGTCACATTGGGGAGATTAATAGGCTCTTGGATTGCAAAGAGGGCCGCAAGTATGGCGGAGTAGCGAGAGCCACATTAGGGAGATTGTTAGGCGCTTGATTGCAAAGAGGGCCGCAAGTATGACAGAGTGACGAGAGCCACATTGGGGAGATTGTAAGGCGCTAGGATTGCAAAGAGGGCCGCAAGTATGACGGAGTGGCGAGAGCCACATAAGTGAGATTGTAAGGCACATGGATTGCAAAGAGGGCCGCAAGTATGACGGTGTGACGAGAGCCACATTAGGGAAATTGTAAGGCGCTAGGAATGCAAAGAGGGCCGCAAGTATGACGGAGTGGCGAGAGCCACATAAGTGAGATTGTTAGGCACATGGATTGCAAAGAGGGCCGCAAGTATGACGGTGGGACGAGAGCCACATTAGGGAAATTGTTAGGCGTTTTGATTGCAAAGAGGGCCGCAAGAATGACGGAGTGACGACAGGCCTATTTGGGAGATGTGAGGCACTTGGATTGCAAAGAGGGCCGCAAGTATGGTGGAGTGACGAGAGCCACATTGGGGAGATTGTTAGGCGTTTGGATTGCAAAGAGGGCCGAAAGTATGACGGTGTGAAGAGAGCCACATTGGGGAAATTGTAAGGCACTTGGATTGCAAAGAGGGCCGCAAGTATGACGGAGCGACGAGAGCCACATTGGGGTGATTATTAGGCGCTTGGATTGCAAAGAGGGCCGCAAGTATGACGGTGTGAAGAGAGCCACTTTGGGGAGATTGTTAGGCGCTTGGTTTGCAAAGAGGGCCGCAAGTATGACGGAGTGGCGAGAGCAACACTGGGGAGATTGTTAGACGCTTGGATTGCAAAGAGGGCCGCAAGTATGACGGAGTGGCGAGAGCCACATTAGGGAGATGTTAGGCACATGGATTGCAAACAGCACATTTTTGTTTTCAGGATGTCTAGATAATTAACGCAAAAAAAATAAAAAAAAATACAAAAACAAATTTGGACATCCCGTATGGTAGCTACGAGCGCTTGAAAAAAAAATTTCCCCTTAGTAAACCCTTCTCAACTTTGCTTGTCTGAATATGGAAGAAAAAAAGACTGCCGGTTACGGGACTCGAACCCCGGACCGCGAAAACACTAGTCGGCGTCGCTACCCCGTACGCCATTCCACTCGATGGAAGTTGGATCGCTTACACTGATAGATAACCCACTGCTCTCAATGTATGCATGAATACATCTCATTGTATCTCGATTCATTCTTATTGTAATTGTAACACCAAAGCTAGATAGATTTATGGACAGCGAGGGTCTCATTGGATTTAAAAAACATCCAAGAATATCCAGGAAGCCGTTTTTTAACTAACTCTAAAAATTCAGTTTCAACACATTGTCTTTTTAAAATCGCCTTTGATAGATCTTGATCGCGTGATCGCGAAAGAGTAAATCGTTTGTGGTAACAACGAGCCGTTTAACCGGTAAAAAATAAACCGTGTCCATTCACGTTGATGCATTGATATTAATGCGTGAAAATGGTGGAACAAAAAAGAGTGGGTGTACCGGGTCTCGAACCCCAGACCTCAAGTATTCGACGCTACAACGTTACTTCGTACGCCACGCCAATCGATGGAAGTAACGTTGCTTACTCTGGTAGATAACACACTGGTCTCAATGTATGGCATAGCTTGTTGTATTCAGATAGCTCGTCATCACGCCAACATTAAAACATGTTTCCTCGGCTAACCATTAATGCAAGGCAAGCATTAACTTGTTTTATGTATAGAGTATGAATGTCCAACGGAGAAACTCTAATCATTATTATATTAACCATTTAACAAGAGACGCTACGCGTCGTCAAAGACGTGCTCAAAGACACTCTGTTTTTTAGAATTATATTCTTTACGGCTATATTGTTTAATTGGGGGATCTTAAAGTTACTTCTCAAAGTAGATATGAACATGGTCTACTTTCAAAAAAATCATCGCGTCGCTATGTTTTTTGTGAGCGACGTGAGGCGTCGCCGAAATTTCAAAGATTTTCTTATCAAGTTCCACTTTCGGTACCGATTGTGGATGAACGGTGGTACCTAGTTAGTCGTAGCGTCGAACTTAAGGTCAACAATAATCCTTGGTGACGTAGTAACTCTTCTGGTGTGACGAGTGACGGTGTGACGAGAGCCACATGGGGGAGATTGTTTGGCACTTGGATTGCAAAGAGGGCCGCAAGTATGACGGAGCGACGAGAGCCACATTGGGGAGTTTGTGAGGCGCTTGGATTGCAAAGAGGGCCGCAAGTATGACGGAGTGACGAGAGCCACATTGGGGAGTTTGTGAGGCGCTTGGATTGCAAAGAGGACCGCAAGTATGACGGAGTGACGAGAGATACATTGGGGATATGTTAGGCACTTGGATTGCAAAGAGGGCCGCAAGTATGAAGGTTTGACGAGAGCCACATTGGGGAGATTGTTAAGCGTTTTGATTGCAAAGAGGGCCGCAAGTATGGTGGAGTTACGAGAGCCATATCGGGGAGATTGAAGGCGCGTGGATTGCAAAGAGGGCCGCAAGAATGGCGGAGTGGCGAAAGCCACATCGGGGAGATTGTAAGGCGCTCTGATTGCAAAGAGGGCCGCAAGTATGACGGAGTGGCGAGAGCCACATTGGGGAGATTGTAAGGCGCTTGGATGGCAAAGAGGGCCGCAAGTATGACGGTGTGACGAGAGCCACATTGGGGACATAATAAGGCGCTTGGATTGCAAAGAGGGCCGCAAGTTTGACGGAGTGGCGAGAGCAACACTGGGGAGATTGTTAGGCGCTTTGATTGCACAGAGGGCCGCAAATATAGGTGGAGTGACGAGAGCCACATTAAGGAGATTGTTAGGCGCTTGGATTGCAAAGAGGGCCGCAAGTATGACGGAGTGGCGAGAGCCACATTGGGGAGATTGTTAGGCGCTTGGATTGCAAAGAGGGCCGCAAGTATGAAGGTGCGACACGAGCCACATTTGGGACATTTTTAGGCGTTTTGATTGCAAAGAGGGCCGCAAGTATGGTGGAGTGACGAGAGCCATATTGGGGAGATTGTTAGGCGCTTGGATTGCAAAGAGGGCCGCAAGAATGGCGGAGTGGCGAGAGCCACATCGGGGAGATTGTTAGGCGTTTTGATTGCAAAGAGGGCCGCAAGTTTGGTGGAGTGACGAGAGCCATATTGGGGAGATTGTTAGGCGCTTGGATTGCAAAGAGGGCCGCAAGAATGGCGGAGTGGCGAGAGCCACATCGGGGAGATTGTTAGGCGTTTTGATTGCAAAGAGGGCCGCAAGTATGGTGGAGTGACGAGAGCCATATTGGGGAGATTGTTAGGCGCTTGGATTGCAAAGAGGGCCGCAAGTATGGCGGTGTGATGAGAGTCACATTGGGGAGATTGTTAGGCGCTTGGATTGCAAAGAGGGCCGCAAGTATGGCGGAGTAGCGAGAGCCACATTAGGGAGATTGTTAGGCGCTTGGAATGCAAAGAGGGCCGCAAGTATGGTGGAGTGACGAGAGCCACATTGGAGAGATTGTTAGTCGCTTGTATTGCAAAAAGGGGCGCAAGTATGACGGTGTGACGAGAGCCACATTGGGGAGATTGTTAGGCGCTTGGATTGCAAAGAGGGCCGCAAGTATGACGGAGTGGCGAGAGCAACACTGGGGAGATGTAAGGCACTTGGATTGCAAAGAGGGCCGCAAGTATGGGGATGTGACGAGAGCCACATTGGAGAGATTGTTAGACGCTTGTATTGCAAAGAGGGCCGCAAGTATGACGGTGTGACGAGAGCCACATTGGGGAGATTGTAAGGCGCTTGGATTGCAAAGAGGGCCGCAAGTATGACGGAGTATCGAGAGCCACATCGGGGAGATTGTTAGGCACTTGGATTGCAAAGAGGGCCGCAAGTATGACGGAGTAGCGAGAGCCACATTAGGGAAATTGTTTGGCGCTTGGATTGCAAAGAGGGCCGCAAGTATGACAAAGTGGCGAGAGCCACATTGGGGAGATTGTAAGGCGCTTGGTTTGCAAAGAGGGCCGCAAGTATGGCGGTGTGATGAGAGTCACATTGGGGAGATTGTTAGGCGCTTGGATTGCAAAGAGGGCCGCAAGTATGGCGGAGTAGCGAGAGCCACATTAGGGAGATTGTTAGGCGCTTGGAATGCAAAGAGGGCCGCAAGTATGACGGAGTGGCGAGAGCAACACTGGGGAGATTGTTAGACGCTTGGATTGCAAAGAGGGCCGCAAGTATGACGGAGTGGCGAGAGCCACATTAGGGAGATGTTAGGCACATGGATTGCAAACAGCACATTTTTGTTTTCAGGATGTCTAGATAATTAACGCAAAAAAAATAAAAAAAAATACAAAAACAAATTTGGACATCCCGTATGGTAGCTACGAGCGCTTGAAAAAAAAATTTCCCCTTAGTAAACCCTTCTCAACTTTGCTTGTCTGAATATGGAAGAAAAAAAGACTGCCGGTTACGGGACTCGAACCCCGGACCGCGAAAACACTAGTCGGCGTCGCTACCCCGTACGCCATTCCACTCGATGGAAGTTGGATCGCTTACACTGATAGATAACCCACTGCTCTCAATGTATGCATGAATACATCTCATTGTATCTCGATTCATTCTTATTGTAATTGTAACACCAAAGCTAGATAGATTTATGGACAGCGAGGGTCTCATTGGATTTAAAAAACATCCAAGAATATCCAGGAAGCCGTTTTTTAACTAACTCTAAAAATTCAGTTTCAACACATTGTCTTTTTAAAATCGCCTTTGATAGATCTTGATCGCGTGATCGCGAAAGAGTAAATCGTTTGTGGTAACAACGAGCCGTTTAACCGGTAAAAAATAAACCGTGTCCATTCACGTTGATGCATTGATATTAATGCGTGAAAATGGTGGAACAAAAAAGAGTGGGTGTACCGGGTCTCGAACCCCAGACCTCAAGTATTCGACGCTACAACGTTACTTCGTACGCCACGCCAATCGATGGAAGTAACGTTGCTTACTCTGGTAGATAACACACTGGTCTCAATGTATGGCATAGCTTGTTGTATTCAGATAGCTCGTCATCACGCCAACATTAAAACATGTTTCCTCGGCTAACCATTAATGCAAGGCAAGCATTAACATGTTTTATGTATAGAGTATGAATGTCCAACGGAGAAACTCTAATCATTATTATATTAACCATTTAACAAGAGACGCTACGCGTCGTCAAAGACGTGCTCAAAGACACTCTGTTTTTTAGAATTATATTCTTTACGGCTATATTGTTTAATTGGGGGATCTTAAAGTTACTTCTCAAAGTAGATATGAACATGGTCTACTTTCAAAAAAATCATCGCGTCGCTATGTTTTTTGTGAGCGACGTGAGGCGTCGCCGAAATTTCAAAGATTTTCTTATCAAGTTCCACTTTCGGTACCGATTGTGGATGAACGGTGGTACCTAGTTAGTCGTAGCGTCGAACTTAAGGTCAACAATAATCCTTGGTGACGTAGTAACTCTTCTGGTGTGACGAGTGACGGTGTGACGAGAGCCACATGGGGGAGATTGTTTGGCACTTGGATTGCAAAGAGGGCCGCAAGTATGACGGAGCGACGAGAGCCACATTGGGGAGATTGTTAGGCGCTTGGATTGCAAAGAGGGCCGCAAGTATGACGGAGTGACGAGAGCCACATTGGGGAGTTTGTGAGGCGCTTGGATTGCAAAGAGGGCCGCAAGTATGACGGAGTGACGAGAGATACATTGGGGATATGTTAGGCACTTGGATTGCAAAGAGGGCCGCAAGTATGAAGGTTTGACGAGAGCCACATTGGGGAGATTGTTAAGCGTTTTGATTGCAAAGAGGGCCGCAAGTATGGTGGAGTTACGAGAGCCATATCGGGGAGATTGTTAGGCGCGTGGATTGCAAAGAGGGCCGCAAGAATGGCGGAGTGGCGAAAGCCACATCGGGGAGATTGTAAGGCGCTCTGATTGCAAAGAGGGCCGCAAGTATGACGGAGTGGCGAGAGCCACATTGGGGAGATTGTAAGGCGCTTGGATGGCAAAGAGGGCCGCAAGTATGACGGTGTGACGAGAGCCACATTGGGGACATAATAAGGCGCTTGGATTGCAAAGAGGGCCGCAAGTTTGACGGAGTGGCGAGAGCAACACTAGGGAGATTGTTAGGCGCTTTGATTGCACAGAGGGCCGCAAATATAGGTGGAGTGACGAGAGCCACATTAAGGAGATTGTTAGGCGCTTGGATTGCAAAGAGGGCCGCAAGTATGACGGAGTGGCGAGAGCCACATTGGGGAGATTGTTAGGCGCTTGGATTGCAAAGAGGGCCGCAAGTATGAAGGTGCGACACGAGCCACATTTGGGACATTTTTAGGCGTTTTGATTGCAAAGAGGGCCGCAAGTATGGTGGAGTGACGAGAGCCATATTGGGGAGATTGTTAGGCGCTTGGATTGCAAAGAGGGCCGCAAGAATGGCGGAGTGGCGAGAGCCACATCGGGGAGATTGTTAGGCGTTTTGATTGCAAAGAGGGCCGCAAGTTTGGTGGAGTGACGAGAGCCATATTGGGGAGATTGTTAGGCGCTTGGATTGCAAAGAGGGCCGCAAGAATGGCGGAGTGGCGAGAGCCACATCGGGGAGATTGTTAGGCGTTTTGATTGCAAAGAGGGCCGCAAGTATGGTGGAGTGACGAGAGCCATATTGGGGAGATTGTTAGGCGCTTGGATTGCAAAGAGGGCCGCAAGTATGGCGGTGTGATGAGAGTCACATTGGGGAGATTGTTAGGCGCTTGGATTGCAAAGAGGGCCGCAAGTATGGCGGAGTAGCGAGAGCCACATTAGGGAGATTGTTAGGCGCTTGGAATGCAAAGAGGGCCGCAAGTATGGTGGAGTGACGAGAGCCACATTGGAGAGATTGTTAGTCGCTTGTATTGCAAAAAGGGGCGCAAGTATGACGGTGTGACGAGAGCCACATTGGGGAGATTGTTAGGCGCTTGGATTGCAAAGAGGGCCGCAAGTATGACGGAGTGGCGAGAGCAACACTGGGGAGATGTAAGGCACTTGGATTGCAAAGAGGGCCGCAAGTATGGGGATGTGACGAGAGCCACATTGGAGAGATTGTTAGACGCTTGTATTGCAAAGAGGGCCGCAAGTATGACGGTGTGACGAGAGCCACATTGGGGAGATTGTAAGGCGCTTGGATTGCAAAGAGGGCCGCAAGTATGACGGAGTATCGAGAGCCACATCGGGGAGATTGTTAGGCACTTGGATTGCAAAGAGGGCCGCAAGTATGACGGAGTAGCGAGAGCCACATTAGGGAAATTGTTTGGCGCTTGGATTGCAAAGAGGGCCGCAAGTATGACAAAGTGGCGAGAGCCACATTGGGGAGATTGTAAGGCGCTTGGTTTGCAAAGAGGGCCGCAAGTATGAGGGAGTGGCGAGAGCCACATTGGGGAGATTGTTAGGCGCTTGGATTGCAAAGAGGGCCGCAAGTATAACGGAGTGGCGAGAGCCCCATTGGGGAGATTGTTAGGCGCTCTGATTACAAAGAGGGCCGTAAGTATGGCGGAGTATCGAGAGCCACCTCGGGAAGATTGTTAGGCGCTTGGATTGCAAAGAGGGCCGCAAGTATGACGGAGTGGCGAGAGCCACATTAAGGAGATTGTTAGGCGCTTGGATTGCAAAGAGGGCCGCAAGTATGGCGGTGTGATGAGAGTCACATTGGGGAGATTGTTAGGCGCTTGGATTGCAAAGAGGGCCGCAAGTATGGCGGAGTAGCGAGAGCCACATTAGGGAGATTGTTAGGCGCTTGATTGCAAAGAGGGCCGCAAGTATGACAAAGTGACGAGAGCCACATTGGGGAGATTGTAAGGCGCTAGGACTGCCAAGAGGGCCGCAAGTATGACGGAGTGGCGAGAGCCACATAAGTGAGATTGTTAGGCACATGGATTGCAAAGAGGGCCGCAAGTATGACGGTGTGACGAGAGCCACATTAGGGAAATTGTTAGGCGCTAGGAATGCAAAGAGGGCCGCAAGTATGACGGAGTGGCGAGAGCCACATAAGTGAGATTGTTAGGCACATGGATTGCAAAGAGGGCCGCAAGTATGACGGTGGGACGAGAGCCACATTAGGGAAATTGTTAGGCGTTTTGATTGCAAAGAGGGCCGCAAGTATGACGGAGTGACGACAGGCCTATTTGGGAGATGTGAGGCACTTGGATTGCAAAGAGGGCCGCAAGTATGGTGGAGTGACGAGAGCCACATTGGGGAGATTGTTAGGCGTTTGGATTGCAAAGAGGGCCGAAAGTATGACGGTGTGAAGAGAGCAACATTGGGGAAATTGTTAGGCACTTGGATTGCAAAGAGGGCCGCAAGTATGACGGAGCGACGAGAGCCACATTGGGGTGATTGTTAGGCGCTTGGATTGCAAAGAGGGCCGCAAGTATGACGGTGTGAAAAGAGGGGCATTTTGGGGAGATTGTTAGGCGCTTGGTTTGCAAAGAGGGCCGCAAGTATGACGGAGTGGCGAGAGCAACACTGGGGAGATTGTTAGACGCTTGGATTGCAAAGAGGGCCTCAAGTATGACGGAGTGGCGAGAGCCACATTAGGGAGATGTTAGGCACATGGATTGCAAACAGCACATTTTTGTTTTCAGGATGTCTAGATAATTAACGCAAAAAAAATAAAAAAAAATACAAAAACAAATTTGGACATCCCGTATGGTAGCTACGAGCGCTTGAAAAAAAAATTTCCCCTTAGTAAACCCTTCTCAACTTTGTTTGTCTGAATATGGAAGAAAAAAAGACTGCCGGTTACGGGACTCGAACCTCGGACCGCGAAAACACTAGTCGGCGTCGCTACACCGTACGCCATGCCACTCGATGGAAGTTGGATCGCTTACACTGATAGATAACCCATTGCTCTCAATGTATGCATGAATACATCTCATTGTATCTCGATTCATTCTTATTGTAATTGTAACACCAAAGCTAGATAGATTTATGGACAGCGAGGGTCTCATTGGATTTAAAAAACATCCAAGAATATCCAGGAAGCCGTTTTTTAACTAACTCTAAAAATTCAGTTTCAACACATTGTCTTTTTAAAATCGCCTTTGATAGATCTTGATCGCGTGATCGCGAAAGAGTAAATCGTTTGTGGTAACAACGAGCCGTTTATTCGGTAAAAAAAAAACCGTGTCCATTCACGTTGATGCATTGATATTAATGCGTGAAAATGGTGGAACAAAAAAGAGTGGGTGTACCGGGTCTCGAACCCCAGACCTCAAGTATTCGAAGCTACAACGTTACTTCGTACGCCACGCCAATCGATGGAAGTAACGTTGCTTACACTGGTAGATAACACACTGGTCTCAATGTATGGCATAGCTTGTTGTATTCAGATAGCTCGTCATCACGCCAACATTAAAACATGTTTCCTCGGCTAACCATTAATGCAAGGCAAGCATTAACATGTTTTATGTATAGAGTATGAATGTCCAACGGAGAAACTCTAATCATTATTATATTAACCATTTAACAAGAGACGCTACGCGTCGTCAAAGACGTGCTCAAAGACACTCTGTTTTTTAGAATTATATTCTTTACGGCTATATTGTTTAATTGGGGGATCTTAAAGTTACTTCTCAAGGTAGATATGAACATGGTCTACTTTCAAAAAAATCATCGCGTCGCTATGTTTTTTGTGAGCGACGTGAGGCGTCGCCGAAATTTCAAAGATTTTCTTATCAAGTTCCACTTTCGGTACCGATTGTGGATGAACGGTGGTACCTAGTTAGTCGTAGCGTCGAACTTAAGGTCAACAATAATCCTTGGTGACGTAGTAACTCTACTGGTGTGACGAGTGACGGTGTGACGAGAGCCACATTGGGGAGATTGTTTGGCACTTGGATTGCAAAGAGGGCCGCAAGTATGACGGAGCGACGAGAGCCACATTGGGGAGATTGTTAGGCGCTTGGATTGCAAAGAGGTCCGCAAGTATGACGGAGTGACGAGAGCCACATTGGGGAGTTTGTGAGGCGCTTGGATTGCAAAGAGGGCCGCAAGTATGACGGAGTGACGAGAGATACATTGGGGATATGTTAGGCACTTGGATTGCAAAGAGGGCCGCAAGTATGAAGGTTTGACGAGAGCCACATTGGGGAGATTGTTAAGCGTTTTGATTGCAAAGAGGGCCGCAAGTATGGTGGAGTGACGAGAGCCATATCGGGGAGATTGTTAGGCGCTTGGATTGCAAAGAGGGCCGCAAGAATGGCGGAGTGGCGAAAGCTACATCGGGGAGATTGTAAGGCGCTCTGATTGCAAAGAGGGCCGCAAGTATGACGGAGTGGCGAGAGCCACATTGGGGAGATTGTTAGGCGCTTGGATGGCAAAGAGGGCCGCAAGTATGTCGGTGTGACGAGAGCCACATTGGGGACATAATAAGGCGCTTGGATTGCAAAGAGGGCCGCAAGTTTGACGGAGTGGCGAGAGCAACACTGGGGAGATTGTTAGGCGCTTTGATTGCACAGAGGGCCGCAAATATAGGTGGAGTGACGAGAGCCACATTAAGGAGATTGTTAGGCGCTTGGATTGCAAAGAGGGCCGCAAGTATGACGGAGTGGCGAGAGCCACATTGGGGAGATTGTTAGGCGCTTGGATTGCAAAGAGGGCCGCAAGTATGGCGGAGTGACGAGAGCCACACTGGGGAGATTGTAAGGCGCTTGAATTGCAAAGAGGGCCGAAAGCATGACGGTGTGACGAGAGCCACATTGGGGAGATTGTTAGGCGCATGGACTGCAAAGAGGGCCGCAAGTATTGCGGAGTGACGAGAACCACATCGAGAGATTGTTAGGCGCTTGGATTGCAAAAAGGGCCGCAAGTATGACAAAGTGACGAGAGCCACATTGGGGAGATTGTTAGGCGCTTGGATTGAAAAGAGGGCCGCAAGTATGACGGAGTGGCGAGAGCCACATCGGGGAGATTGTTAGGCGCTTTGATTGCAAAGAGGGCCGCAAGTATGACGGAGTGGCGAGAACCACATGGGGGAGATTGTTAGGCGCTTGGATTGCAAAGAGGGCCGCAAGAGTGACAGAGTGAAAGTGCCACCTTGGGGAGATTGTGAGGCGCTTGGATTGCAAAGAGGGCCGCAAGTATGACGGAGTGGCGAGAGCCACATTGGGGAGATTGTTAGGCTCTCTGATTCAAGAGGGCCGCAAGTATGCCGGAGTGACGAGAGCCACATTGGAGAGATTGTTAGGCGCTTGGATTGCAAAGAGGGCCGCAAGAGTGACGGAGTGAAAGTGCCACCTTGGGGAGATTGTTAGGCGCTTGGATTGCAAAGAGGGCCGCAAGTATGGCGGAGTGGCGAGAGCCATATTGGGGAGATTGTAAGGCACTTGGATTGCAAAGAGGCCCGCAAGTATGGGGGAGTGACGAGAGCCACATTGGAGAGATTGTGAGACGCTTGTATTGCAAAGAGGGCCGCAAGTATGACGGTGTGAGGAGAGCCACATTGGGGAGATTGTTAGGCGCTTGGATTGCAAAGAGGGCCGCAAGTATGACGGAGTGGGAAAGCAACACTGGGGAGATTGTTAGGCGCTTGGATTGTAAAGAGGGCCGCAAGTATGACGGTGTGACAAGAGCCACATTGGGGACATTGTTAGGCGCTTGGATTGCAAAGAGGGCAGCAAGTATGACGGAGTGGCGAGAGCAACACTGGGGAGATTGTTAGGCGCTTTGATTGCACAGAGGGCCGCAAATATAGGTGGAGGGACGAGAGCCACATTGGGGAGATTGTTAGGCGCTTGAATTGCAAAGAGGGCCGCAAGTAGGGCGGAGTGACGAGAGCCACACTGGGGAGATTGTTAGGCGCTTGAATTGCAAAGAGGGCCGCAAGCATAACGGTTTGACGAGAGCCACATTGGGGAGATTGTTAGGCGCTTGGATGGCAAAGAGGGCCGCAAGTATGACGGAGTGACGAGAACCACATCGGGGAGATGGTAAGGCGCTTGGATTTCAAAGAGGGCCGCAAGTATGACAAAGTGACGAGAGCCACATTGGGGAGATTGTTAGGCGCTTGGATTGAAAAGAGGGCCGCCAGTATGACGGAGTGGCGAGAGCCACATCGGGGAGATTGTTATGCGCTTTGATTGCAAAGAGGGCCGCAAGTATGACGGAGTGGCGAGAACCACATTGGGGAGATTGTTAGGCGCTTGGATTGCAAAGAGGGCCGCAAGTATGACGGAGTGGCGAGAGCCACATTGGGGAGATTGTAACGCGCTTGGATTGCAAAGAGGGCCGCAAGTATGACGGTGTGACGAGAGCCACATTGGGGGATTTTTAGGCGCTTTGATTGCAAAGAAGGCCGCAAGTATGAAGGTGTGACGAGAGCCACATTAGGGAGATTGTAAGTTGTTTTGATTGCAAAGAGGGCCGCAAGTATGGTGGAGTGACGAGAGCCATATTGGGGAGATTGTTAGGCGCTTGGATTGCAAAGAGGGCCGCAAGAATGGCGGAGTTAAGAGCCACATCGGGGAGATTGTTACGCGTTTTGATTGCAAAGAGGGCCGCAAGTATGGTGGAGTGACGAGAGCCATATTGGGGAGATTGTTAGGCGCTTGGATTGCAAAGAGGGCCGCAAGAATGGCGGGGTGGCGAGAGCCACATCGGGGTTATTGTAAGGCGCTCTGATTGCAAAGAGGGCCGCAAGTATGACGGAGTGGCGAGAGCAACATTGAGGAGATTGTAAGGTGCTTCGATGGCAAAGAGGGCCGCAAGTATGACGGTGTGACGAGAGCCACATTGGGAAGATTGTAAGGCGCTCTGATTGCAAAGAGGGCCGCAAGTATGACGGAGTGGCGAGAGCCACATTGGGGAGATTGTAAGGCACTTTGATTGCAAAGAGGGCCGCAAGTATGACGGAGTGGCGAGAGCCACATTGAGGAGATCGTTAGGCGCTTGGATGGCAAAGAGGGCCGCAAGTATGGCGGAGTGGCGAGAGCCACATTAGGGAGATGTAAGGCACTTGGATTGCAAAGAGGGCCGCAAGTATGGTGGAGTGACGAGAGCCACATTGGAGAGATTGTTAGACGCTTGTATTGCAAAGAGGGCCGCAAGTATGACGGTGTGACGAGAGCCACATTGGGGAGATTGTTAGGCGCTTGGACTGCAAAGAGGGCCGCAAGTATGACGGAGTGGCGAGAGCAACACTGGGGAGATGTTAGGCACTTGGATTGCAAAGAGGGCCGCAAGTAAAGGGGAGTGACGAGAGCCACATTGGAGAGAATGTAAGGCGCTCTGATTGCAAAGAGCCATATTGGGGAGATTGTTATGCGCTTGGATTGCAAAGAGGGCCGCAAGTATGACGGAGTGGCGAGAGCCACATTAGGGAGATTGTTAGGCGCTTGGATTGCAAAGAGGGCCGCAAGTATGACGAAGTGGCGAGAGCCACATTGGGGAGATTGTTAGGCGATTGGATTGCAAAGAGGGCCTCAAGAATGGCGGAGTAGCGAGAGCCACATTAGGGAGATTGTTAGGCGCTTGGATTGCAAAGAGGGCCGCAAGTATGACGAAGTGGCGAGAGCCACATTGGGGAGATTGTTAGGCGCTTGGATTGCAAAGAGGGCCTCAAGAATGGCGGAGTGGCGAGATCCACATCGGGGAGATTGTAAGGCGCTCTGATTGCAAAGAGCCATATTGGGGAGATTGTTATGCGCTTGGATTGCAAAGAGGGCCGCAAGTATGACAAAGTGGCGAGAGCCACATTAGGGAGATTGTTAGGATCTTGGATTGCAAAGAGGGCCGCAAGTATGGCGGAGTGGCGAGAGCCACATTAGGCAGATGTTAGGCACTTGGATTGCAAAGAGGGCCGCAAGTATGGTGGAGTGACGAGAGCCACATTGGAGAGATTGTTAGACGCTTTTATTGCAAAGAGGGCCGCAAGTATGACGGTGTGACGAGGGCCACATTGGGGAGATTGTAAGGCGCTTGGATTGCAAAGAGGGCCGCAAGTATGACGGAGTGGCGAGAGCCACAGTGGGGAGATTGTTAGGCGCTCTGATTGCAAAGAGGGCCGCAAGTATGGCGGTGTGACGAGAGCCACATTGGGGAGATTGTAAGGCGCTTGGATTGCAAAGAGGGCCGCAAGTATGCCGGAGTGACGAGAGCCACATTGGAGAAATTGTTAGGCGCTTGGATTGCAAAGAGGGCCGCAAGAGTGACGGAGTGAAAGTTCCACCTTGGGGAGATTGTGAGGCGGTTGGATTGCAAAGAGGGCCGCAAGTATGACGGAGTGGCGAGAGCCACATTGGGGAGATTGTTAGGCGCTCTGATTACAAAGAGGGCCGCAAGAATGGCGGAGTATCGAGAGCCACCTCGGGGAGATTGTTAGGCGCTTGGATTGCAAAGAGGGCCGCAAGTATGACGGAGTAGCGAGAGCCACATTAAGGAGATTGTTAGGCGCTTGGATTGCAGAGGGGGCCGCAAGTATGGCGGTGTGATGAGAGTCACATTGGGGAGATTGTTAGGCGCTTGGATTGCAAAAAGGGCCGCAAGTTTGGCGGAGTAGCGAAGGCCACATTAGGGAGATTGTTAGGCGCTTATTGCAAAGAGGGCCGCAAGTATGACAGAGTGACGAGAGCCACATTGGGGAGATTGTAAGGCGCTAGGATTGCAAAGAGTGCCGCAAGTATGACGGAGTGGCGAGAACCACATAAGTGAGATTGTTAGGCACATGGATTGCAAAGAGGGCCGCAAGTATGACGGTGTGACGACAGCCACATTAGGGAAATTGTTAGGCGCTAGGATTGCAAAGAGGGCCGCAAGTATGACGGAGTGGCGAGAGCCACATAAGTGAGATTGTTAGGCACATGGATTGCAAAGAGGGCCGCAAGTATGACGGTGTGACGAGAGCCACATTAGGGAAATTGCTAGGCGTTTTGATTGCAAAGAGGGCCGCAAGTATGACGGAGTGACGACAGGCCTATTTGGGAGATGTGAGGCACTTGGATTGCAAAGAGGGCCGCAAGTATGACGGAGTGGCGAGAGCCACATTGGGGAGATTGTTAGGCACTCTGATTCAAGAGGGCCGCAAGTATGCCGGAGTGACGAGAGCCACATTGGAGAGATTGTTAGGCGCTTGGATTGCAAAGAGGGCCGCAAGAGTGACGGAGTGAAAGTTCCACCTTGGGGAGATTGTTCGGCGCTTAAATTGCAAGGAGGGCCGCAAGTATGGCGGAGTGGCGAGAGCCATATTGGGGAGATTGTTAGGCACTTGGATTGCAAAGAGGGCCGCAAGTATGGGGGAGTCACGAGAGCCACATTGGAGAGATTGTGAGACGCTTGTATTGCAAAGAGGGCCGCAAGTATGATGGTGTGACGAGAGCCACATTGGGGAGATTGTTAGGCGCTTGGATTGCAAAGAGGGCCGCAAGTATGACGGTTTGACGAGAGCCACATTGGGGAGATTGTTAGGCGCTTGGATGGCAAAGAGGGCCGCAAGTATGACGGAGTGACGAGAACCACATCGGGGAGATGGTAAGGCGCTTGGATTGCAAAGAGGGCCGCAAGTATGACAAAGTGACGAGAGCCACATTAAGGGGATAGTTAGGCGCTTGGATTGAAAAGAGGGCCGCAAGTATGACGGAGTGGCGAGAGCCACATCGGGGAGATTGTTATGCGCTTTGATTGCAAAGAGGGCCGCAAGTATGACGGAGTGGCGAGAACCACATTGGGGAGATTGTTAGGCGCTTGGATTGCAAAGAGGGCCGCAAGTATGACGGAGTGGCGAAAGCCACATTGGGGAGATTGTTAGGCGCTTGGATTGCAAAGAGGGCCGCAAGTATGACGGTGTGACGAGAGCCATATTGGGAAGATTGTTAGGCGCTTTGACTGCAAAGAGGGCCGCAAGTATAAAGGTGTGACGAGAGCCACATTAGGGAGATTGTTAGTTGTTTTGATTGCAAAGAGGGCCGCAAGTATGGTGGAGTGACGAGAGCCATATTGGGGAGATTGTTAGGCGCTTGGATTGCAAAGAGGGCCGCAAGTATGACGGTGTGACGAGAGCCACATTGGGGAGATTGTAAGGCGCTCTGATTGCAAAGAGGGCCGCAAGTATGACGGAGTGGCGAGAGCCACATTGGGGAGATTGTAAGGCGCTTGGATGGCAAAGAGGGCCGCAAGTATGGCGGAGTGGCGAGAGCCACATTAGGGAGATGTAAGGCACTTGGTTTGCGTAGAGGGCCGCAAGTATGGTGGAGTGACGAGAGCCACATTGGGGAGATTTTTAGGCGCTTGGATTGCAAAGAGGGCCGCAAGTATGACGGAGTAACGAGAGCAACACTGGGGAGATGTTAGGCACTTGGATTGCAAAGAGGGCCGCAAGTATGGGGGAGTGACGAGAGCCACATTGGAGAGATTGTTAGACGTTTGTTTTGCAAAGAGGGCCGCAAGTATGACGGTGTGGCGAGAGCCACATTGGGGAGATTGTTAGGCGCTTGGATTGCAAAGAGGGCCGCAAGTATGACGGAGTATCGAGAGCCACATCGGGGAGATTGTTAGGCGCTTGGATTGCAAAGAGGGCCGCCAGTATGACGGAGTAGCGAGAGCCACATTAGGGAAATTGTTAGGCGCTTGGATTGCAAAGAGGGCCGCAAGTATGACGAAGTGGCGAGAGCCACATTGGGTAGATTGTTAGGCGCTTGGTTTGCAAAGAGGGCCGCAAGTATGACGGAGTGGCGAGAGCCACATTGGGGAGATTGTTAGGCGCTTGGATTGCAAAGAGGGCCGCAAGTATGAAGGAGTGGCGAGAGCCACATTAGGGAGATTGTTAGGCGCTCTGATTACAATCAGGGCCGCAAGTATGGCGGAGTACCGAGAGCCACCTCGGGGAGATTGTTAGGCGCTTGGATTGCAAAGAGGGCCGCAAGTATGACGGAGTAGCGAGAGCCACATTAAGGAGATTGTTAGGCGCTTGGATTGCAAAGAGGGCCGCAAGTATGGCGGTGTGATGAGAGTCACATTGGGGAGATTGTTAGGCGCTTGGATTGCAAAGAGGGCCGCAAGTATGGCGGAGTAGCGAGAGCCACATTAAGGAGATTGTTAGGCGCTTGATTGCAAAGAGGGCCGCAAGTATGACAGAGTGACGAGAGCCACATTGGGGAGATTGTAAGGCGCTAGGATTGCAAAGAGGGCCGCAAGTATGACGGAGTGGCAAGAGCCACATAAGTGAGATTGTAAGGCACATGGATTGCAAAGAGGGCCACAAGTATGACGGTGTGACGAGAGCCACATTAGGGAAATTGTTAGGCGTTTTGATTACAAAGAGGGCCGCAAGTATGACGGAGTGACGACAGGCCTATTTGGGAGATGTGAGGCACTTGGATTGCAAAGAGGGCCGCAAGTATGGTGGAGTGACGAGAGCCACATTGGGGAGATTGTTAGGCGTTTGGATTGCAAAGAGGGCCGCAAGTATGACGGTGTGAAGAGAGCCACATTGGGGAAATTGTTAGGCACTTGGTTTGCAAAGAGGGCCGCAAGTTTGACGGAGCGACGAGAGCCACATTGGGGAGATTGTTAGGCGCTTGGATTGCAAAGAGGGCCGCAAGTATGGCGGTGTGAAGAGAGCTACATTGGGGAGATTGTCAGGCGCTTGGTTTGCAAAGAGGGCCGCAAGTATGACGGAGTGGCGAGAGCAACACTGGGGAGATTGTTAGACGCTTGGATTGCAAAGAGGGCCGCAAGTATGACGGAGTGGCGAGAGCCACATTAGGGAGATGTTAGGCACATGGATTGCAAACAGCACATTTTTGTTTTCAGGATGTCTAGATAATTAACGCAAAAAAAATAAAAAAAAATACAAAAACAAATTTGGACATCCCGTATGGTAGCTACGAGCGCTTGAAAAAAAAATTTCCACTTAGTAAACCCTTCTCAACTTTGCTTGTCTGAATATGGAAGAAAAAAAGACTGCCGGTTACGGGACTCGAACCCCGGACCGCGAAAACACTAGTCGGCGTCGCTACCCCGTACGCCATGCCATGCCATGAAGTTGGATCGCTTACACTGATAGATAACCCACTGCTCTCAATGTATGCATGAATACATCTCATTGTATCTCGATTCATTCTTATTGTTATTGTAACACCAAAGCTAGATAGATTTATGGACAGCGAGGGTCTCATTGGATTTAAAAAACATCCAAGAATATCCAGGAAGCCGTTTTTTAAACTAACTCTAAAAATTCAGTTTCAACACATTGTCTTTTTAAAATCGCCTTTAATAGATCTTGATCGCGTGATCGCGAAAGAGTAAATCGTTTGTGGTAACAACGAGCCGTTTAACCGGTAAAAAATAAACCGTGTCCATTCACGTTGATGCATTGATATTAATGCGTGAAAATGGTGGAACAAAAAAGAGTGGGTGTACCGGGTCTCGAACCCCAGACCTCAAGTATTCGAAGCTACAACGTTACTTCGTACGCCACGCCAATCGATGGAAGTAACGTTGCTTACACTGGTAGATAACACACTGGTCTCAATGTATGGCATAGCTTGTTGTATTCAGATAGCTCGTCATCACGCCAAAATTAAAACATGTTTCCTCGGCTAACCATTAATGCAAGGCAAGCATTAACATGTTTTATGTATAGAGTATGAATGTCCAACGGAGAAACTCTAATCATTATTATATTAACCATTTAACAAGAGACGCTACGCGTCGTCAAAGACGTGCTCAGCACACTCTGTTTTTTAGAATTATATTCTTTACGGCTATATTGTTTAATTGGGGGATCTTAAAGTTACTTCTCAAGGTAGATATGAACATGGTCTACTTTCAAAAAAATCATCGCGTCGCTATGTTTTTTGTGAGCGACGTGAGGCGTCGCCGAAATTTCAAATATTTTCTTATCAAGTTCCACTTTCGGTACCGATTGTGGATGAACGGTGGTACCTAGTTAGTCGTAGCGTCGAACTTAAGGTCAACAATAATCCTTGGTGACGTAGTAACTCTACTGGTGTGACGAGTGACGGTGTGAAGAGAGCCACATTGGGGAGATTGTTTGGCACTTGGATTGCAAAGAGGGCCGCAAGTATGACGGAGCGACGAGAGCCACATTGGGGAGATTGTTAGGCGCTTGGATTGCAAAGAGGGCCGCAAGTATGACGGAGTGACGAGAGCCACATTGGGGAGTTTGTGAGGCGCTTGGATTGCAAAGAGGGCCGCAAGTATGACGGAGTGACGAGAGATACATTGGGGATATGTTAGGCACTTAGATTGCAAAGAGGGCCGCAAGTATGAAGGTTTGACGAGAGCCACATTGGGGAGATTGTTAAGCGTTTTGATTGCAAAGAGGGCCGCAAGTATGGTGGAGTGACGAGAGCCATATTGGGGAGATTGTTAGGCGCTTGGATTGCAAAGAGGGCCGCAAGAATGGCGGAGTGGCGAAAGCCACATCGGGGATATTGTAAGGCGCTCTGATTGCAAAGAGGGCCGCAAGTATGACGGAGTGGCGAGAGCCACATTGGGGAGATTGTTAGGCGCTTGGATGGCAAAGAGGGCCGCAAGTATGACGGTGTGACGAGAGCCACATTGGGGACATAATAAGGAGCTTGGATTGCAAAGAGGGCCGCAAGTTTGACGGAGTGGCGAGAGCAACACTGGGGAGATATTTAGGCGCTTTGATTGCACAGAGGGCCGCAAATATAGGTGGAGTGACGAGAGCCACATTGGGGAGATTGTAAGGCGCTTGGATTGCAAAGAGGGCCGCAAGTATGACGGAGTGGCGAGAGCCACATTAGGGAGATTGTTAGGCGCTTGGATTGCAAAGAGGGCCGCAAGTATGGCAGAGTGACGAGAGCCACACTGGGGAGATTGTTAGGGGCTTGAATTGCAAAGAGGGCCGCAAGCATGACGGTGTGACGAGAGCCACATTGGGGAGATTGTTAGGCGCTTGGATTGCAAAGAGGGCCGCAAAAGTGACGGAGTGAAAGTGCCACCTTGGGGAGATTGTGAGGCGCTTGGATTGCAAAGAGGGCCGCAAGTATGTCGGAGTGGCGAGAGCCACATTGAAGAGATTGTTAGGCGCTCTGATTCAAGAGGGCCGCAAGTATGCCGGAGTGACGAGAGCCACATTGGAGAGATTGTTAGGCGCTTGGATTGCAAAGAGGGCCGCAAGAGTGACGGAGTGAAAGTGCCACCTTGGGGAGATTGTTAGGCGCTTGGATTGCAAAGAGGGCCGCAAGTATGGCGGAGTAGCGAGAGCCACATTAAGGAGATTGTTAGGCGCTTGATTGCAAAGAGGGCCGCAAGTATGACAGAGTGACGAGAGCCACATTGGGGAGATTGTAATGCGCTAGGATTGCAAAGAGGGCCGCAAGTATGACGGAGTGGCAAGAGCCACATAAGTGAGATTGTAATACACATGGATTGCAAAGAGGGCCACAAGTATGACGGTGTGACGAGAGCCACATTAGGGAAATTGTTAGGCGTTTTGATTACAAAGAGGGCCGCAAACATGACGGAGTGACGACAGGCCTATTTGGGAGATGTGAGGCACTTGGATTGCAAAGAGGGCCGCAAGTATGGTGGAGTGACGAGAGCCACATTGGGGAGATTGTTAGGCGTTTGGATTGCAAAGAGGGCCGCAAGTATGACGTGGTGAAGAGAGCCACATTGGGGAAATTGTTAGGCACTTGGTTTGCAAAGAGGGCCGCAAGTATGACGGAGCGACGAGAGCCACATTGGGGAGATTGTAAGGCGCTTGGATTGCAAAGAGGGCCGCAAGTATGGCGGTGTGAAGAGAGCTACATTGGGGAGATTGTCAGGCGCTTGGTTTGCAAAGAGGGCCGCAAGTATGACGGAGTGGCGAGAGCAACACTGGGGAGATTGTTAGACGCTTGGATTGCAAAGAGGGCCGCAAGTATGACGGAGTGGCGAGAGCCACATTAGGGAGATGTTAGGCACATGGATTGCAAACAGCACATTTTTGTTTTCAGGATGTCTAGATAATTAACGCAAAAAAAATAAAAAAAAATACAAAAACAAATTTGGACATCCCGTATGGTAGCTACGAGCGCTTGAAAAAAAAATTTCCACTTAGTAAACCCTTCTCAACTTTGCTTGTCTGAATATGGAAGAAAAAAAAACTGCCGGTTACGGGACTCGAACCCCGGACCGCGAAAACACTAGTCGGCGTCGCTACCCCGTACGCCATGCCACTCGATGGAAGTTGGATCGCTTACACTGATAGATAACCCACTGCTCTCAATGTATGCATGAATACATCTCATTGTATCTCGATTCATTCTTATTGTTATTGTAACACCAAAGCTAGATAGTTTTATGGACAGCGAGGGTCTCATTGGATTTAAAAAACATCCAAGAATATCCAGGAAGCCGTTTTTTAAACTAACTCTAAAAATTCAGTTTCAACACATTGTCTTTTTAAAATCGCCTTTAATAGATCTTGATCGCGTGATCGCGAAAGAGTAAATCGTTTGTGGTAACAACGAGCCGTTTAACCGGTAAAAAATAAACCGTGTCCAATCACGTTGATGCATTGATATTAATGCGTGAAAATGGTGGAACAAAAAAGAGTGGGTGTACCGGGTCTCGAACCCCAGACCTCAAGTATTCGAAGCTACAACGTTACTTCGTACGCCACGCCAATCGATGGAAGTAACGTTGCTTACACTGGTAGATAACACACTGGTCTCAATGTATGGCATAGCTTGTTGTATTCAAATAGCTCGTCATCACGCCAAAATTAAAACATGTTTCCTCGGCTAACCATTAATGCAAGGCAAGCATTAACATGTTTTATGTATAGAGTATGAATGTCCAACGGAGAAACTCTAATCATTATTATATTAACCATTTAACAAGAGACGCTACGCGTCGTCAAAGACGTGCTCAAAGACACTCTGTTTTTTAGAATTATATTCTTTACGGCTATATTGTTTAATTGGGGGATCTTAAAGTTACTTCTCAAGGTAGATATGAACATGGTCTACTTTCAAAAAAATCATCGCGTCGCTATGTTTTTTGTGAGCGACTTGAGGCGTCGCCGAAATTTCAAAGATTTTCTTATCAAGTTCCACTTTCGGTACCGATTGTGGATGAACGGTGGTACCTAGTTAGTCGTAGCGTCGAACTTAAGGTCAACAATAATCCTTGGTGACGTAGTAACTCTACTGGTGTGACGAGTGACGGTGTGAAGAGAGCCACATTGGGGAGATTGTTTGGCACTTGGATTGCAAAGAGGGCCGCAAGTATGACGGAGCGACGAGAGCCACATTGGGGAGATTGTTAGGCGCTTGGATTGCAAAGAGGGCCGCAAGTATGACGGAGTGACGAGAGCCACATTGGGGAGTTTGTGAGGCGCTTGGATTGCAAAGAGGGCCGCAAGTATGACGGAGTGACGAGAGATACATTGGGGATATGTTAGGCACTTAGATTGCAAAGAGGGCCGCAAGTATGAAGGTTTGACGAGAGCCACATTGGGGAGATTGTTAAGCGTTTTGATTGCAAAGAGGGCCGCAAGTATGGTGGAGTGACGAGAGCCATATTGGGGAGATTGTTAGGCGCTTGGATTGCAAAGAGGGCCGCAAGAATGGCGGAGTGGCGAAAGCCACATCGGGGATATTGTAAGGCGCTCTGATTGCAAAGAGGGCCGCAAGTATGACGGAGTGGCGAGAGCCACATTGGGGAGATTGTTAGGCGCTTGGATGGCAAAGAGGGCCGCAAGTATGACGGTGTGACGAGAGCCACATTGGGGACATAATAAGGCGCTTGGATTGCAAAGAGGGCCGCAAGTTTGACGGAGTGGCGAGAGCAACACTGGGGAGATATTTAGGCGCTTTGATTGCACAGAGGGCCGCAAATATAGGTGGAGTGACGAGAGCCACATTGGGGAGATTGTAAGGCGCTTCGATTGCAAAGAGGGCCGCAAGTATGACGGAGTGGCGAGAGCCACATTGGGGAGATTGTTAGGCGCTTGGATTGCAAAGAGGGCCGCAAGTATGGCAGAGTGACGAGAGCCACACTGGGGAGATTGTTAGGGGCTTGAATTGCAAAGAGGGCCGCAAGCATGACGGTGTGACGAGAGCCACATTGGGGAGATTGTTAGGCGCTTGGATTGCAAAGAGGGCCGCAAAAGTGACGGAGTGAAAGTGCCACCTTGGGGAGATTGTGAGGCGCTTGGATTGCGAAGAGGGCCGCAAGTATGTCGGAGTGGCGAGAGCCACATTGAAGAGATTGTTAGGCGCTCTGATTCAAGAGGGCCGCAAGTATGCCGGAGTGACGAGAGCCACATTGGAGAGATTGTTAGGCGCTTGGATTGCAAAGAGGTTCGCAAGAGTGACGGAGTGAAAGTGCCACCTTGGGGAGATTGTTAGGCGCTTGGATTGCAAAGAGGGCCGCAAGTATGGCGGAGTTGCGAGAGCCATATTGGGGAGATTGTTAGGCACTTGGATTGCAAAGAGGGCCGCAAGTATGGGGGAGTGACGAGAGCCACATTGGAGAGATTGTGAGACGCTTGTATTGCAAAGAGGGCCGCAAGTATGACGGTGTGACGAGAGCCACATTGGGGAGATTGTTAGGCGCTTGGATTGCAAAGAGGGCCGCAAGTATGACGGAGTGGGAAAGCAACACTGGGGAGATTGTTAGGCGCTTGGATTGCAAAGAGGGCCGCAAGTATGACGGTGTGACGAGAGCCACATTGGGGACATTGTTAGGCGAATGGATTGCAAAGAGGGCCGCAAGTATGACGGAGTGGCGAGAGCAACACTGGGGAGATTGTTAGGCGCTTTGATTGCACAGAGGGCCGCAAATATAGGTGGAGGGACGAGAGCCACATTGGGGAGATTGTTAGGCGCTTGGATTGCAAAGAGGGCCGCAAGTATGGCGGAGTGACGAGAGCCACACTGGGGAGATTGTTAGGCGCTTGAATTGCAAAGAGGGCCGCAAGCATTTCGGTTTGACGAGAGCCACATTGGGGAGATTGTTAGGCGCTTGGATGGCAAAGAGGGCCGCAAGTATGACGGAGTGACGAGAAGCACATCGGGGAGATGGTAAGGCGCTTGGATTGCAAAGAGGGCCGCAAGTATGACAAAGTGTCGAGAGCCACATTGGGGAGATTGTTAGGCGCTTGGATTGAAAAGAGGGCCGCAAGTATGACGGAGTGGCGAGAGCCACATCGGGGAGATTGTTATGCGCTTTGATTGCAAAGAGGGCCGCAAGTATGACGGAGTGGCGAGTACCACATTGGGGAGACTGTTAGGCGCTTGGATTGCAAAGAGGGCCGCAAGTATGACGGAGTGGCGAGAGCCACATTGAGGAGATTGTAAGGCGCTTGGATTGCAAAGAGGGCCGCAAGTATGACGGTGTGACGAGAGCCACATTATGGAGATTGTTAGGCGCTTTGATTGCAAAGAGGGCCGCAAGTATGAAGGTGTGACGAAAGCCACATTAGGGAGATTGTTAGTTGTTTTGATTGCAAAGAGGGCCGCAAGTATGGTGGAGTGACGAAAGCCATATTGGGGAGATTGTTAGGCGCTTGGAATGCAAAGAGGGCCGCAAGAATGGCGGAGTGGCGAGATTCACATCGGAGAGATTGTTACGCGTTTTGATTGCAAAGAGGGCCGCAAGTACGGTGGAGTGACGAGAGCCATATTGGGGAGATTGTAAGGCGCTCTGATTGCAAAGAGGGCCGCAAGTATGACGGAGTGGCGAGAGCAACATTGGGGAGATTGTTTGGTGCTTGGATGGCAAAGAGGGCCGCAAGTATGACGGTGTGACGAGAGCCACATTGGGGAGATTGTAAGGCGCTCTGATTGCAAAGAGGGCCGCAAGTATGACGGAGTGGCGAGAGCCACATTGGGGAGATTGTTAGGCGCTTTGATTGCAAAGAGGGCCGCAAGTATGACGGAGTGGCGAGAGCCACATTGAGGAGATTGTTAGGCGCTTGGATGGCAAAGAGGGCCGCAAGTATGGCGGAGTGGCGAGAGCCACATTAGGGAGATGTAAGGCACTTGGATTGCAAAGAGGGCCGCAAGTATGTGGGAGTGACGAGAGCCACATTGGAGAGATTGTTAGACGCTTGTATTGCAAAGAGGGCCGCAAGTATGACGGTGTGACGAGAGCCACATTGGGGAGAATGTTAGGCACTTGGATTGCAAAGAGAGCCGCAAGTATGACGGAGTGGCGAGAGCAACACTGGGGAGATGTAAGGCACTTGGATTGCAAAGAGGGCCGCAAGTATGGGGGAGTGACGAGAGCCACATTGGAGAGATTGTAAGGCGCTCTGATTGCAAAGAGCCATATTGGGGAGATTGTTATGCGCTTGGATTGCAAAGAGGGCCGCAAGTATGACGGAGTGGCGAGAGCCACATTAGGGAGATTGTTAGGCGCTTGGATTGCAAAGAGGGCCGCTAGTATGACGAAGGTGCGAGAGCCACATTGGGGAGATTGTTAGGCGCTTGGATTGCAAAGAGGGCCTCAAGAATGGCGGAGTAGCGAGAGCCACATTAGGGAGATTGTTAGGCGCTTGGATTGCAAAGAGGGCCGCAAGTATGACGAAGTGGCGAGAGCCACATTGGGGAGATTGTTAGGCGCTTGGATTGCAAAGAGGGCCTCAAGAATGGCGGAGTGGCGAGATCCACATCGGGGAGATTGTAAGGCGCTCTGATTGCAAAGAGCCATATTGGGGAGATTGTTATGCGCTTGGATTGCAAAGAGGGCCGCAAGTATGACGGAGTGGCGAGAGCCACATTAGGGAGATTGTTAGGCGCTTGGATTGCAAAGAGGGCCGCAAGTATGGCGGAGTGGCGAGAGCCACATTAGGGAGATGTTAGGCACTTGGATTGCAAAGAGGGCCGCAAGTATGGTGGAGTGACGAGAGCCACATTGGAGAGATTGTTAGACGCTTGTATTGCAAAGAGGGCCGCAAGTATGACGGTGTGACGAGGGCCACATTGGGGAGATTGTTAGGCGCTTGCATTGCAAAGAGGGCCGCAAGTATGACGGAGTGGCGAGAGCCACATTGGGGAGATTGTAAGGCGCTTGGATTGCAAAGAGGGCCGCAAGTATGACGGTGTGACGAGAGCCACATTGGGGAGATTGTTAGGCGCTTGGATTGCAAAAAGGGCCGCAAGTATGACGGAAAGGCGAGAGTTACATTGGGGAGATTGTTAGGCGCTTGGATTGCAAAGAGGGCCGCAAGAGTGACTAAGTGAAATTGCCACCTTGGGGAGATTGTGAGGCGCTTGGATTGCAAAGAGGGCCGCAAGTATGACGGAGTGGCGAGAGCCACATTGGGGAGATTGTTAGGCGCTCTGATTGCAAAGAGGGCCGCAAGTATGGCGGTGTGACGAGAGCCACATTGGGGAGATTGTAAGGCGCTTGGATTGCAAAGAGGGCCGCAAGTATGCCGGACTGACGAGAGCCACATTGGAGAAATTGTTAGGCGCTTGGATTGCAAAAGGGGGCCGCAAGAGTGACGGAGTGAAAGTGCCACCTTAGGGAGATTGTGAGGCGCTTGGATTGCAAAGAGGGCCGCAAGTATAACGAAGTGACGAGAGCAACACTGGGGAGATTTTTAGGCGCACTGATTGCAAAGAGGGCCGCAAGTATGAAGGTTTGACGAGAGCCACATTGGGGAGATTGTTAGGCGTTTTGATTGCAAAGAGGGCTGCAAGTATGAAAGTTTGACGAGAGCCATATTGGGGAGATTGTAAGGCGCTTGGATTGCAAAGAGGGCCGCAAGAATGGCGGAGTGACGAAAGCCACATCGGGGAGATTGTAAGGCGCTATGATTGCAAAGAGGGCCGCAAGTATGACGGAGAGGCGAGAGCCACATTGGGGACATTGTTAGGCGCTTGGATTGCAAAGAGGGCCGCAAGTTTAACGGAGTGGCGGGAGCAACACTGGGGAGATTGATAGGCGCTTTGATTGCAAAGAGGGCCGCAAATATGACAGATTGTTAGGCGCTTGGATTAAAAAGAGGGCCGCAAGTATGACGGAGTGGCGAGAGCCACATCGGGGAGATTGTTAGGTGCTTGGATTGCAAAGAGGGCCGCAAGTATGACGGTGTGGCGAGAGCCACATTGGGGAGATTGCTAGGCGTTTGGATTGCAAAGACGGCCGCAAGTATGACGGTGTGACGAGAGCCACATTAGGGAGATTGTTAGGAGTTTTGATTGCAAAGAGGGCCGCAAGTATGGTGGAGTGATGAGAGCCATATCGGGGAGATTGTTAGGCGCTTGGATTGCAAAGAGGGCCGAGAGAATGGCGGAGTGGCGAGAGCCACATCGGGGAGATTGTTAGGCGCTCTGATTGCAAAGAGGGCCGCAAGTATGACGGAGTGGCGAGAGCCACATTGGGGAGATTGTAAGGCGCTTGGATTGTAAAGAGGGCCGCAAGAGTGATGGAGTGAAAGTGCCACCTTGGGGAGATTGTGAGGCGCTTCGATTGCAAAGAGGGCCGCAAGTATGACGGTGTGACGAGAGCAACACTGGGGAGATTTTTAGGCGCTTGGATTGCAAAGAGGGCCGCAAGTATGACGGAGTGGCGAGAGCCACATTGGGATGATTGTTAGGCGCTTGGATTGCAAAGAGGGCCGCAAGTATGACGGTGTGACGAGAGCCACATTAGGGGATTGTTATGCGCTTGGATTGCAAAGAGGGCCGCAAGTATGACGGAGTGACGAGAGATACATTGGGGATATGTTAGGCACTTGGATTGCAAAGAGGGCCGCAAGTATGAAGGTTTGACGAGAGCCACATTGGGGAGATTGTTAGTCGTTTTGATTGCAAAGAGGGCCGCAAGTATGGTAGAGTGACGAGAGCCATATTGGGGAGATTGTTAGGCGCTTGGATTGCAAAGAGGGCCGCAAGAATGGTGAAGTGGCGAAAGCCACATCATGGAGATTGTAAGGCGCTCTGATTGCAAAGAGGGCCGCAAGTATGACGGAGTGGCGAGAGCCACATTGGGGAGATTGTTAGGCGCTTGGATGGCAAAGAGGGCCGCAAGTATGACGGTGGGACGAGAGCCACATTGGGGACATAATTAGGCGCTTGGATTGCAAAGAGGGCCGCAAGTTTGACGGAGTGGCGAGAGCAACACTGGGGAGATTGTTAGGCGCTTTGATTGCACAGAGGGCCGCAAATATAGGTGGAGTGACGAGAGCCACATTGGGGAGATTGTTAGGCGCTTGGATTGCAAAGAGGGCCGCAAGTATGACGGAGTGGCGAGAGCCACATTGGGGAGATTGTAAGGCGCTTGGATTGCAAAGAGGGCCGCAAGTATGGCGGAGTGACGAGAGCCACACTTAGGAGATTGTTAGGCGCTTGAATTGCAAAGAGGGCTGCAAGCATGACGGTGTGACGAGAGCCACATTGGGGAGATTGTTAGGCGCTTGGACTGCAAATAGGGCCGCAAGTATGGCGGAGTTACGACAACCACATCGAGAGATTGTTAGGCGCTTGGATTGCAAAGTGGGCCGCAAGTATGACAAAGTGACGAGAGCCACATTGGGGAGATTGTTAGGCGCTTGGATTGAAAAGAGGGCCGCAATTTATGACAGAGCGGCGAGAGCCACATCGGGGAGATTGTTAGGCGCTTTGATTGCAAAGAGGGCCGCAAGTATGACGGAGTGGCGAGAACCACATGGGGGAGATTGTTAGGCGCTTGGATTGCAAAGAGGGCCGCAAGTATTACGGAGTGGCGAGAGCCACATTGGGGAAATGGTTAGGCAATCTGATTGCAAAGAGGGCCGCAAGTATTCCGGAGTTACGAGAGCCACATTGGAGAGATTGTTAGGCGCTTGGATTGCAAAGAGGGCCGCAAGAGTGACGGAGTGAAAGTGCCTCCTTGGGGAGATTGTGAGGCGCTTGGATTGCAAAGAGGGCCGCAAGTATAACACAGTGACGAGAGCAACACTGGGGAGATTTTAAGGCGCTTGGATTGCAAAGAGGGACGCAAGTATGACGGAATGGCGAGAGCCACATCGGGGAGATTGTAAGGCGCTCTGATTGCAAAGAGGGCCGCAAGTATGACGGAGTGGCGAGAGCCACATTGGGAAGATTGTTAGGCGCTTGGATGGCAAAGAGGGCCGCAAGTATGACGGTGTGACGAGAGCCACATTGGGGACATTGTTAGGCGCTTGGATTCCAAAGTGGGCCGCAAGTATGACGGAGTGGCGAGAGCAACACTGGGGAGATTGTTAGGCGCTTTGATTGCACAGAGGGCCGCAAATATAGGTGGGGTGACGAGAGCCACATTGGGGAGATTGTTAGGCGCTTGGATTGCAAAGAGGGCCGCAAGTATGGCGGAGTGACGAGAGCCACACTGGGGAGATTGTAAGGCGCTTGAATTGCAAAGAGAGCCGCAAGCATAACGGTTTGACGAGAGCCACATTGGGGAGATTGTAAGCGCTTGAATGGCAAAGAGGGCCGCAAGTATGACGGAGTGACGAGAACCACATCGGGGAGATTGTAAGGCGCTTGGATTGCAAAGAGGGCCGCAAGTATGACGGAGTGACGACAGGCCCATTTGGGAGATGTGAGGCGCTTGGATTGCAAAGAGGGCCGCAAGTATGACGGAGTGACGACAGGCCCATTTGAGAGATGTGAGGCACTTGGATTGCAAAGAGGGCCGCAAGTATGGTGGAGTAACGAGAGCCACATTGGGGAGATTGTTAGGCGTTTGGATTGCAAAGAGGGCCGCAAGTATGACGGTGTGAAGAGAGCCACATTGGGGAAATTGTTAGGCACTTGGATTGCAAAGAGGGCCGCAAGTATGACGGAGCGACGAGAGCCACATTGGGGAGATTGTTAGGCGCTTGGATTGCAAAGAGGGCCGCAAGTATGACGGTGTGAAGAGAGCCACATTGGGGAGATTGTTAGGCGCTTGGTTTGCAAAGAGGGCCGCAAGTATGACGGAGTGGCGAGAGCAACACTGGGGAGATTGTTAGACGCTTGGATTGCAAAGAGGGCCGCAAGTATGACGGAGTGGCGAAAGCCACATTGGGGAAATTGTTAGGCAATCTGATTGCAAAGAGGGCCGCAAGTGTGCCGGAGTGACGAGAGCCACATTGGAGAGATTGTGAGTCGCTTGGATTGCAAAGAGGGCAGCAAGAGTGACGGAGTGAAAGTGCCACCTTGGGGAGATTGTGAGGCGCTTGGATTGCAAAGAGGGCCGCAAGTATAACGAAGTGACGAGAGCAACACTGGGGAGATTTTAAGGCGCTTGGATTGCAAAGAGGGCCGCAAGTATGACGGAATGGCGAGAGCCACATCGGGGAGATTGTAAGGCGCTCTGATTGCAAAGAGGGCCGCAAGTATGACGGAGTGGCGAGAGCCACATTGGGAAGATTGTTAGGCGCTTGGATGGCAAAGAGGGCCGCAAGTATGACGGTGTGACGAGAGCCACATTGGGGACATTGTTAGGCGCTTGGATTGTAAAGTGGGCCGCAAGTATGACGGAGTGGCGAGAGCAACACTGGGGAGATTGTTAGGCGCTTTGATTGCACAGAGGGCCGCAAATATAGGTGGGGTGACGAGAGCCACATTGGGGAGATTGTTAGGCGCTTGGATTGCAAAGAGGCCCGCAAGTATGGCGGAGTGACGAGAGCCACATTGGGGAGATTGTTAGGCGCTTGGATGGCGAAGAGGGCCGCAAGTATGACGGAGTGACGAGAACCACATCGGGGAGATTGTTAGGCGCTTGGATTGCAAAGAGGGCCGCAAGTATGACAAAGTGACGAGAGCCACATTGGGGAGATTGTTAGGCGCTTGGATTGAAAAGAGGGCTGCAAGTATGACGGAGTGGCGAGAGCCACATCGGGGAGATTGTTATGCGCTTTGATTGCAAAGAGGGCCGCAAGTATGACGGAGTGTCGAGAACCGCATTGGGGAGATTGTTAGGTGCTTGGATTGCAAAGAGGGCCGCAAGTATGTCAGAGTGGCGACAGCCACATTGGGGAGATTGTAAGGCGCTTGAATTGCAAAGAGGGCCGCAAGTATGACGGTGTGACGAGAGCCACATTGGGGAGATTGTTAGGCGCTTTGTTTGCAAAGAGGGCCGCAAGTATGGTGGAGTGACGAGAGCCATATTGGGGAGATTGTTAGGCGCTTGGATTGCAAAGAGGGCCGCAAGAATAGCGGAGTGGCGAGAGCCACATCGGGGAGATTGTCAGGCGCTCTGATTGCAAAGAGGGCCGCAAGTATGACGGAGTGGCGAGAGAAACATTGGGGAGATTGTTAGGCGCTTGGATGGCAAAGAGGGCCGCAAGTATGACGGTGTGACGAAAGCCACATTGGGGAGATTGTAAGGCGCTCTGATTGCAAAGAGGGCCGCAAGTATGACGGAGTGGCGAGAGCCACATTGGGGAGATTGTTTGGCGTTTGGATGGCAAAGAGGGCCGCAAGTATGGCGGAGTGGCGAGAGCCACATTAGGGAGATGTTAGGCACTTGGATTGCAAAGAGGGCCGCAAGTATGGTGGAGTGACGAGAGCCACATTGGAGAGATTATTAGACGCTTGTATTGCAAAGAGGGCCGCAAGTATGACGGTGTGACGAGAGCCACATTGGGGAGATTGTTAGGCGCTTGGATTGCAAAGAGGGCCGCAAGTATGACGGAGTGGCGAGAGCAACACTGGGGAGATGTTAGGCACTTGGATTGCAAAGAGGGCCGCAAGTATGGGGGAGTGACGAGAGCCACATTGGAGAGATTGTTAGACGCTTGTATTGCAAAGAGGGCCGCAAGTATGACAATGTGACGAGAGCCACATTGGGGAGATTGTTAGGCGCTTGGATTGCAAAGAGGGCCGCAAGTATGACGGAGTATCGAGAGCCACATCGAGGAGATTGTTAGGCGCTTGGATTGCAAAGAGGGCCGCAAGTATGACGGAGTGGCGAGAACCACATGGGGGAGATTGTTAGGCGCTTGGATTGCAAAGAGGGCCGCAAGTATGACGAAGTGGCGAGAGCCACATTGGGGAGATTGTTAGGCGCTTGGATTGCAAAGAGGGCCGCAAGTATGACGGAGTGGCGAGAGCCACATTGGGGAGATTGTTAGGCGCTCTGATTACAAAGAGGGCCGCAAGTATGGCGGAGTATCGAGAGCCACGTCGGGGAGATTGTTAGGCGCTTGGATTGCAAAGAGGGCCGCAAGTATGACGGAGTAGCGAGGGCCACATTAAGGAGATTGTTAGGCGCTTGGATTGCAAAGAGGGCCGCAAGTATGGCGGTGAGATGAGAGTCACATTGGGGAGATTGTTAGGCGCTTGGATTGCAAAGAGGGCCGCAAGTATGGCGGAGTAGCGAGAGCTACATAAGTGAGATTGTTAGGCACATGGATTGCAAAGAGGGCCGCAAGTATGACGGTATGACGAGAGCCACATTAGGGAAATTGTTAGGCGTTTTGATTGCAAAGAGGGCCGCAAGTATGGTGGAGTGACGAGAGCCATATTGGGGAGATTGTTAGGAGCTTGGATTGCAAAGAGGGCCGCAAGAAAGGCGGAGTGGCGAGAGCCACATCGGGGAGATTGTAAGGCGCTCTGATTGCAAAGAGGGCCACAAATATGACGGAGTGGCGAGAGCCACATTGGGGAGATTGTCAGGCGCTTGGATTGCAAAGAGGGCCGCAAGAGTGATGGAGTGAAAGTGGCACCTTGGGGAGATTGTGAGGCGCTTGGATTGCAAAGAGGGCTGCAAGTATGACGGTGTGACGAGAGCAACACTGGGGAGATTTTTAGGCGCTTGGATTGCAAAGAGGGCCGCAAGTATGACGGAGTGGCGAGAGCCACATTGGGATGATTGTTAGGCGCTTGGATTGCAAAGAAGGCCGCCAATATGACGGTGTGACGAGAGCCACATTGGGGGATTGTTATGCGCTTGGATTGCAAAGAGGGCCGCAAGTATGAAGGTTTGACGAGAGCCACATTGGGGAGATTGTTAGGCGTTTTGATTGCAAAGAGGGCCGCAAGTATGGTGGAGTGACGAGAGCTATATTGGGGAGATTGTTAGGCGCTTGGATGGCAAAGAGGGCCGCAAGTATGACGGTGTGACGAGAGCCACATTGGGGAGATTGTAAGGCGCTCTGATTGCAAAGAGGGCCGGAAGTATGACGGAGTGGCGAGAGCCACATTGGGGAGATTGTTAGGCGCTTGGATGGCAAAGAGGGCCGCAAGTATGACGGAGTGACGAGAGCCACATTGGGGAGTTTGTTAGGCGCTTGGATTGCAAAGGGGGCCGCAAGTATGGCGGAGTGGCGAGAGCCACATCGAGGAGATTGTAAGGCGCTTGGATTGCAAAGAGGGCCGCAAGTATGACGGAGTGACGAGATCCACATCGGAGAGTTTGTAGGCGCTTGGATTGCAAAGAAGGCCCCAAGTATGGCGGAGTGACGAGAGCCATATTGGGGAGATTGTTAGGCGCTTGGATTGCAAAGAGGGCCGCGAGTATGACGGAGTGGCGAGAGCCACATTAGGGAGATTGTAAGGCGCTTGGATTGCAAAGAGGGCCGCAAGTATGGCGGAGTGGTGAGAGCCACATTAAGGAGATTGTTTGGCGCTTGGATTGCAAAGAGGGCCGCAAGTATGGAAGAGTGGCGAGAGCCACATTAGGGAGATGTAAGGCACTTGGATTGCAAAGAGGGCCGCAAGTATGGTGGAGTGACGAGAGCCACATTGGAGAGATTGTTAGACGCTTCTATTGCAAAAAGGGCCGCAAGTATGACGGTGTGACGAGAGCCACATTGGGGAGATTGTTAGGCGCTTGGATTGCAAAGAGGGCCGCAAGTATGACGGAGTGGGAAAGCAACACTGGGGAGATTGTTAGGCGCTTGGATTGCAAAGAGGGCCGCAAGTATGGTGTAGTGACGAGAGCCACATTGGGAAGATTGTTAGGTGCTTGGATTGCAAAGAGGGCCGCAAGAATGGCGGAGTGGCGAGATCCACATCGGGGAGATTGTAAGAAGCTCTGATTGCAAAGAGGGCCGCAAGTATGACGAAGTGACGAGAGCCACATTGGGGAGATTGTTAGGCGCTCTGATTGCAAAGAGGGCCGCAAGTATGGCGGTGTGACGAGAGCCACATTGGGGAAATTGTTAGGCACTTGGATTTCAAAGAGGGCCGCAAGTATGACGGAGTGGCGAGAGCAACATTGGGGAGATTGTGAGGCGCTTGGATTGCAAAGAGGGCCGCAAGTATGACGGAGTGACAACAGGCCCATTTGGGAGATGTGAGGCGCTTGGATTGCAAAGAGGGCCGCAAGTATGACGGAGTGACGACAGGCCCATTTGAGAGATGTGAGGCACTTGGATTGCAAAGAGGGCCGCAAGTATGGTGGAGTGACGAGAGCCACATTGGGGAGATTGTTAGGCGTTTGGATTGCAAACAGGGCCGCAAGTATGACGGTGTGAAGAGAGCCACATTGGGGAAATTGTTAGGCACTTGGATTGCAAAGAGGGCCGCAAGTATGACGGAGCGACGAGAGCCACATTGGGGAGATTGTTAGGCGCTTGGATTGCAAAGAGGGCCGCAAGTATGACGGTGTGAAGAGAGCCACATTGGGGAGATTGTTAGGCGCTTGGTTTGCAAAGAGGGCCGCAAGTATGACGGAGTGGCGAGAGCAACACTGGGGAGATTGTTAGACGCTTGGATTGCAAAGAGGGCCGCAAGTATGACGGAGTGGCGAGAGCCACATTAGGGAGATGTTAGGCACATGGATTGCAAACAGCACATTTTTGTTTTCAGGATGTCTAGATAATTAACGCAAAAAAAAATAAAAAAAAATACAAAAACAAATTTGGACATCCCGTATGGTAGCTACGAGCGCTTGAAAAAAAAATTTCCCCTTAGTAAACCCTTGTCAACTTTGCTTGTCTGAATATGGAAGAAAAAAAGACTGCCGGTTACGGGACTCGAACCCCGGACCGCGAAAACACTAGTCGGCGTCGCTACCCCGTACGCCATGCCACTCGATGGAAGTTGGATCGCTTACACTGATAGATAACCCACTGCTCTCAATGTATGCATGAATACATCTCATTGTATCTCGATTCATTCTTATTGTAATTGTAACACCAAAGCTAGATAGATTTATGGACAGCGAGGGTCTCATTGGATTTAAAAAACATCCAAGAATATCCAGGAAGCCGTTTTTTAACTAACTCTAAAAATTCAGTTTTAACACATTGTCTTTTAAAAATCGCCTTTGATAGATCTTGATCGCGTGATCGCGAAAGAGTCAATCGTTTGTGGTAACAACGAGCCGTTTAACCGGTAAAAAATAAACCGTGTCCATTCACGTTGATGCATTGATATTAATGCGTGAAAATGGTGGATCAAAAAAGAGTGGGTGTACCGGGTCTCGAACCTTAGACCTCAAGTATTCGAAGCTACAACGTAACTTCGTACGCCACGCCAATCGATGGAAGTAGCGTTGCTTACACTGGTAGATAACACACTGGTCTCAATGTATGACATAGCTTGTTGTATTCAGATAGCTCGTCATCACGCCAACATTAAAACATGTTTCCTCGGCTAACCATTAATGCAAGGCAAGCATTAACATGTTTTATGTATAGAGTATGAATGTCCAACGGAGAAACTCTAATCATTATTATATTAACCATTTAACAAGAGACGCTACGCGTCGTCAAAGACGTGCTCAAAGACACTCTGTTTTTTAGAATTATATTCTTTACGGCTATATTGTTTAATTGGGGGATCTAGAAAGTTACTTCTCAAGGTAGATATGAACATGGTCTACTTTCAATAAAATCATCGCGTCGCTATGTTTTTGTGAGCGACGTGAAGCGTCGCCGAAATTTCAAAGATTATCTTGTCTAGTTCCACTTTCGGTACCGATTGTGGATGAACGGTGGTACCTAGTTAGTCGTAGCGTCGAACTTAAGGTCAACAATAATCCTTGGTGACGTAGTAAGTCTACTGGTGTGACGAGTGACGGTGATACGAGAGCCACATTGGGGAGATTGTTTGGCACTTGGATTGCAAAGAGGGCCGCAAGTATGGTGGAGTTACGAGAGCCACACTGGGGAGATTGTTAGGCGCTTGGATTATAAAAGGGGGCCGCAAGTATGACGGAGTGACGAGAGCCACATTGGGGAGTTTGTGAGGCGCTTGGATTGCAAAGAGGGCCGCAGATATGACAGAGGGACGAGAGCCACATTGGGGAGATTGTTAGGCGCTTGGATTGCCAAGGGGGCTGCCAGTATGGTGGAGTTACGAGAGCCACACTGGGGAGATTGTTAGGCGCTTGGATTGCAAAGAGGGCCGCAAGTATGACGGAGTGACGAGAACCACATCGGGGAGATTGTGAGGCGCTTGGATTGCAAAGAGGGCCGCAAGTATGACGGAGTGACGACAGGCCCATTTGGGAGATGTGAGGCGCTTGGATTGCAAAGAGGGCCGCAAGTATGACGGAGTGACGACAGGCCCATTTGAGAGATGTGAGGCACTTGGATTGCAAAGAGGGCCGCAAGTATGGTGGAGTAACGAGAGCCACATTGGGGAGATTGTTAGGCGTTTGGATTGCAAAGAGGGCCGCAAGTATGACGGTGTGAAGAGAGCCACATTGGGGAGATTGTTAGGCGCTTGGTTTGCAAAGAGGGCCGCAAGTATGACGGAGTGGCGAGAGCAACACTGGGGAGATTGTTAGACGCTTGGATTGCAAAGAGGGCCGCAAGTATGACGGAGTGGCGAAAGCCACATTGGGGAAATTGTTAGGCAATCTGATTGCAAAGAGGGCCGCAAGTGTGCCGGAGTGACGAGAGCCACATTGGAGAGATTGTTAGTCGCTTGGATTGCAAAGAGGGCAGCAAGAGTGACGGAGTGAAAGTGCCACCTTGGGGAGATTGTGAGGCGCTTGGATTGCAAAGAGGGCCGCAAGTATAACGAAGTGACGAGAGCAACACTGGGGAGATTTTAAGGCGCTTGGATTGCAAAGAGGGCCGCAAGTATGACGGAATGGCGAGAGCCACATCGGGGAGATTGTTAGGCGCTTGGATTGAAAAGAGGGCTGCAAGTATGACGGAGTGGCGAGAGCCACATCGGGGAGATTGTTATGCGCTTTGATTGCAAAGAGGGCCGCAAGTATGACGGAGTGGCGAGAACCGCATTGGGGAGATTGTTAGGTGCTTGGATTGCAAAGAGGGCCGCAAGTATGTCAGAGTGGCGACAGCCACATTGGGGAGATTGTAAGGCGCTTGAATTGCAAAGAGGGCCGCAAGTATGACGGTGTGACGAGAGCCACATTGGGGAGATTGTTAGGCGCTTTGATTGCAAAGAGGGCCGCAAGTATGGTGGAGTGACGAGAGCCATATTGGGGAGATTGTTAGGCGCTTGGATTGCAAAGAGGGCCGCAAGAATAGCGGAGTGGCGAGAGCCACATCGGGGAGATTGTCAGGCGCTCTGATTGCAAAGAGGGCCGCAAGTATGACGGAGTGGCGAGAGAAACATTGGGGAGATTGTTAGGCGCTTGGAATGCAAAGAGGGCCGCAAGTATGACGGTGTGACGAAAGCCACATTGGGGAGATTGTAAGGCGCTCTGATTGCAAAGAGGGCCGCAAGTATGACGGAGTGGCGAGAGCCACATTGGGGAGATTGTTAGGCGTTTGGATGGCAAAGAGGGCCGCAAGTATGGCGGAGTGGCGAGAGCCACATTAGGGAGATGTTAGGCACTTGGATTGCAAAGAGGGCCGCAAGTATGGTGGAGTGACGAGAGCCACATTGGAGAGATTATTAGACGCTTGTATTGCAAAGAGGGCCGCAAGTATGACGGTGTGACGAGAGCCACATTGGGGAGATTGTTAGGCGCTTGGATTGCAAAGAGGGCCGCAAGTATGACGGAGTGGCGAGAGCAACACTGGGGAGATGTTAGGCACTTGGATTGCAAAGAGGGCCGCAAGTATGGGGGAGTGACGAGAGCCACATTGGAGAGATTGTTAGACGCTTGTATTGCAAAGAGGGCCGCAAGTATGACAATGTGACGAGAGCCACATTGGGGAGATTGTTAGGCGCTTGGATTGCAAAGAGGGCCGCAAGTATGACGGAGTATCGAGAGCCACATCGAGGAGATTGTTAGGCGCTTGGATTGCAAAGAGGGCCGCAAGTATGACGGAGTGGCGAGAACCACATGGGGGAGATTGTTAGGCGCTTGGATTGCAAAGAGGGCCGCAAGTATGACGAAGTGGCGAGAGCCACATTGGGGAGATTGTTAGGCGCTTGGATTGCAAAGAGGGCCGCAAGTATGACGGAGTGGCGAGAGCCACATTGGGGAGATTGTTAGGCGCTCTGATTACAAAGAGGGCCGCAAGTATGGCGGAGTATCGAGAGCCACGTCGGGGAGATTGTTAGGCGCTTGGATTGCAAAGAGGGCCGCAAGTATGACGGAGTAGCGAGGGCCACATTAAGGAGATTGTTAGGCGCTTGGATTGCAAAGAGGGCCGCAAGTATGGCGGTGAGATGAGAGTCACATTGGGGAGATTGTTAGGCGCTTGGATTGCAAAGAGGGCCGCAAGTATGGCGGAGTAGCGAGAGCCACATAAGTGAGATTGTTAGGCACATGGATTGCAAAGAGGGCCGCAAGTATGACGGTATGACGAGAGCCACATTAGGGAAATTGTTAGGCGTTTTGATTGCAAAGAGGGCCGCAAGTATGGTGGAGTGACGAGAGCCATATTGGGGAGATTGTTAGGAGCTTGGATTGCAAAGAGGGCCGCAAGAATGGCGGAGTGGCGAGAGCCACATCGGGGAGATTGTAAGGCGCTCTGATTGCAAAGAGGGCCACAAATATGACGGAGTGGCGAGAGCCACATTGGGGAGATTGTCAGGCGCTTGGATTGCAAAGAGGGCCGCAAGAGTGATGGAGTGAAAGTGGCACCTTGGGGAGATTGTGAGGCGCTTGGATTGCAAAGAGGGCTGCAAGTATGACGGTGTGACGAGAGCAACACTGGGGAGATTTTTAGGCGCTTGGATTGCAAAGAGGGCCGCAAGTATGACGGAGTGGCGAGAGCCACATTGGGATGATTGTTAGGCGCTTGGATTGCAAAGAAGGCCGCCAATATGACGGTGTGACGAGAGCCACATTGGGGGATTGTTATGCGCTTGGATTGCAAAGAGGGCCGCAAGTATGAAGGTTTGACGAGAGCCACATTGGGGAGATTGTTAGGCGTTTTGATTGCAAAGAGGGCCGCAAGTATGGTGGAGTGACGAGAGCTATATTGGGGAGATTGTTAGGCGCTTGGATGGCAAAGAGGGCCGCAAGTATGACGGTGTGACGAGAGCCACATTGGGGAGATTGTAAGGCGCTCTGATTGCAAAGAGGGCCGGAAGTATGACGGAGTGGCGAGAGCCACATTGGGGAGATTGTTAGGCGCTTGGATGGCAAAGAGGGCCGCAAGTATGACGGAGTGACGAGAGCCACATTGGGGAGTTTGTTAGGCGCTTGGATTGCAAAGGGGGCCGCAAGTATGGCGGAGTGGCGAGAGCCACATCGAGGAGATTGTAAGGCGCTTGGATTGCAAAGAGGGCCGCAAGTATGACGGAGTGACGAGATCCACATCGGAGAGTTTGTAGGCGCTTGGATTGCAAAGAAGGCCCCAAGTATGGCGGAGTGACGAGAGCCATATTGGGGAGATTGTTAGGCGCTTGGATTGCAAAGAGGGCCGCGAGTATGACGGAGTGGCGAGAGCCACATTAGGGAGATTGTTAGGCGCTTGGATTGCAAAGAGGGCCGCAAGTATGGCGGAGTGGTGAGAGCCACATTAAGGAGATTGTTTGGCGCTTGGATTGCAAAGAGGGCCGCAAGTATGGAAGAGTGGCGAGAGCCACATTAGGGAGATGTAAGGCACTTGGATTGCAAAGAGGGCCGCAAGTATGGTGGAGTGACGAGAGCCACATTGGAGAGATTGTTAGACGCTTCTATTGCAAAAAGGGCCGCAAGTATGACGGTGTGACGAGAGCCACATTGGGGAGATTGTTAGGCGCTTGGATTGCAAAGAGGGCCGCAAGTATGACGGAGTGGGAAAGCAACACTGGGGAGATTGTTAGGCGCTTGGATTGCAAAGAGGGCCGCAAGTATGGTGTAGTGACGAGAGCCACATTGGGAAGATTGTTAGGTGCTTGGATTGCAAAGAGGGCCGCAAGAATGGCGGAGTGGCGAGATCCACATCGGGGAGATTGTAAGAAGCTCTGATTGCAAAGAGGGCCGCAAGTATGACGAAGTGACGAGAGCCACATTGGGGAGATTGTTAGGCGCTCTGATTGCAAAGAGGGCCGCAAGTATGGCGGTGTGACGAGAGCCACATTGGGGAAATTGTTAGGCACTTGGATTTCAAAGAGGGCCGCAAGTATGACGGAGTGGCGAGAGCAACATTGGGGAGATTGTGAGGCGCTTGGATTGCAAAGAGGGCCGCAAGTATGACGGAGTGACAACAGGCCCATTTGGGAGATGTGAGGCGCTTGGATTGCAAAGAGGGCCGCAAGTATGACGGAGTGACGACAGGCCCATTTGAGAGATGTGAGGCACTTGGATTGCAAAGAGGGCCGCAAGTATGGTGGAGTGACGAGAGCCACATTGGGGAGATTGTTAGGCGTTTGGATTGCAAAGAGGGCCGCAAGTATGACGGTGTAAAGAGAGCCACATTGGGGAAATTGTTAGGCACTTGGATTGCAAAGAGGGCCGCAAGTATGACGGAGCGACGAGAGCCACATTGGGGAGATTGTTAGGCGCTTGGATTGCAAAGAGGGCCGCAAGTATGACGGTGTGAAGAGAGCCACATTGGGGAGATTGTTAGGCGCTTGGTTTGCAAAGAGGGCCGCAAGTATGACGGAGTGGCGAGAGCAACACTGGGGAGATTGTTAGACGCTTGGATTGCAAAGAGGGCCGCAAGTATGACGGAGTTGCGAGAGCCACATTAGGGAGATGTTAGGCACATGGATTGCAAACAGCACATTTTTGTTTTCAGGATGTCTAGATAATTAACGCAAAAAAAAATAAAAAAAAATACAAAAACAAATTTGGACATCCCGTATGGTAGCTACGAGCGCTTGAAAAAAAAATTTCCCCTTAGTAAACCCTTGTCAACTTTGCTTGTCTGAATATGGAAGAAAAAAAGACTGCCGGTTACGGGACTCGAACCCCGGACCGCGAAAACACTAGTCGGCGTCGCTACCCCGTACGCCATGCCACTCGATGGAAGTTGGATCGCTTACACTGATAGATAACCCACTGCTCTCAATGTATGCATGAATACATCTCATTGTATCTCGATTCATTCTTATTGTAATTGTAACACCAAAGCTAGATAGATTTATGGACAGCGAGGGTCTCATTGGATTTAAAAAACATCCAAGAATATCCAGGAAGCCGTTTTTTAACTAACTCTAAAAATTCAGTTTTAACACATTGTCTTTTAAAAATCGCCTTTGATAGATCTTGATCGCGTGATCGCGAAAGAGTCAATCGTTTGTGGTAACAACGAGCCGTTTAACCGGTAAAAAATAAACCGTGTCCATTCACGTTGATGCATTGATATTAATGCGTGAAAATGGTGGATCAAAAAAGAGTGGGTGTACCGGGTCTCGAACCTTAGACCTCAAGTATTCGAAGCTACAACGTTACTTCGTACGCCACGCCAATCGATGGAAGTAGCGTTGCTTACACTGGTAGATAACACACTGGTCTCAATGTATGACATAGCTTGTTGTATTCAGATAGCTCGTCATTTCGCCAACATTAAAACATGTTTCCTCGGCTAACCATTAATGCAAGGCAAGCATTAACATGTTTTATGTATAGAGTATGAATGTCCAACGGAGAAACTCTAATCATTATTATATTAACCATTTAACAAGAGACGCTACGCGTCGTCAAAGACGTGCTCAAAGACACTCTGTTTTTTAGAATTATATTCTTTACGGCTATATTGTTTAATTGGGGGATCTAGAAAGTTACTTCTCAAGGTAGATATGAACATGGTCTACTTTCAATAAAATCATCGCGTCGCTATGTTTTTGTGAGCGACGTGAAGCGTCGCCGAAATTTCAAAGATTTTCTTGTCTAGTTCCACTTTCGGTACCGATTGTGGATGAACGGTGGTACCTAGTTAGTCGTAGCGTCGAACTTAAGGTCAACAATAATCCTTGGTGACGTAGTAAGTCTACTGGTGTGACGAGTGACGGTGATACGAGAGCCACATTGGGGAGATTGTTTGGCACTTGGATTGCAAAGAGGGCCGCAAGTATGGTGGAGTTACGAGAGCCACACTGGGGAGATTGTTAGGCGCTTGGATTATAAAAGGGGGCCGCAAGTATGACGGAGTGACGAGAGCCACATTGGGGAGTTTGTGAGGCGCTTGGATTGCAAAGAGGGCCGCAAGTATGACAGAGGGACGAGAGCCACATTGGGGAGATTGTTAGGCGCTTGGATTGCCAAGGGGGCTGCCAGTATGGTGGAGTTACGAGAGCCACACTGGGGAGATTGTTAGGCGCTTGGATTGCAAAGAGGGCCGCAAGTAGGACGGAGTGACGAGAGCCACATTGGGGAGTTTGTTAGGCGCTTGGATTGCAAAGGGGGCCGCAAGTATGGCAGAGTGGCGAGAGTCACATCGGGGAGATTGTTAGGCGCTTGGATTGCAAAGAGGGCCGCAAGTATGACGGAGTGACGAGATCCACATCGGAGAGATTGAAAGGCGCTTGGGGCCACCTTGGGGAGTTTGTTAGGCGCTTGGATTGCAAAGAGGGCCGCAAGTATGGCGGAGTGGCGAGAGCCACATCGGGGAGATTGTTAGGCGCTTGGATTGCAAAGAGGGCCGCAAGTATGACGGAGTGGCGAGAGCAACACTGGGGAGATTGTTAGACGCTTGGATTGCAAAGCGGGCCGCAAGTATGACGGAGTGGCGAGAGCCACATTAGGGAGATTGTTAGGCGCTTGGATTGCAAAGAGGGCCGAAAGTATGGCGGAGTGACGACAGGCCCATTTGGGAGATGTGAGGCACTTGGATTGCAAAGAGGGCCGCAAGTATGGTGGAGTGACGAGAGCCACATTGGGGAGATTGTAAGGCGTTTGGATTGCAAAGAGGGCCGCAAGTATGACGGTGTGAAGAGAGCCACATTGGGGAAATTGTAAGGCACTTGGATTGCAAAGAGGGCCGCAAGTATGACGGAGCGGCAAGAGCCACATTGGGGAGATTGTTAGGCGCTTGGATTGCAAAGAGGGCCGCAAGTATGACGGAGTGGCGAGAGCCACATTGGAGACATTGTTAGGCGCTTGGATGGCAAAGAGGGCCGCAATTATGGCGGAGTGGCGAGAGCCATATTGGGGAGATTGTTAGGCGCTTGGATTTCAAAGAGGGCCGCAAGTATGGCGGAGTGGCGAGAGCCACATTAGGGAGATGTTAGGCACTTGGATTGCAAAGAGGGCCGCAATTATGGGGGAGTGACGAGTGCCACATTGGAGAGATTGTGAGACGCTTGTATTGCAAAGAGGGCCGCAAGTATGACGGTGTGACGAGACCCACATTGGGTAGATTGTTAGGCGCTTGGATTGCAAAGAGGGCCTCAAGTATGACGGAGTGGGAAAGCAACACTGGGGAGCTTGTTAGGCGCTTGGATTGCAAAGAGGGCCGAAAGTATGGTGCAGTGACGAGAGCCACATTGGGAAGATTGTAAGGTGCTTGGATTGCAAAGAGGGCCGCAAGAATGGCGGAGTGGCGAGATCCACATCGGGGAGATTGTAAGAAGCTCTGATTGCAAAGAGGGCCGCAAGTATGACGAAGTGACGAGAGCCACATTGGGGAGATTGTTAGGGGCTCTGATTGCAAAGAGGGCCGCAAGTATGGCGGTGTGACGAGAGCCACATTGGGGAGATTGTTTGGCACTTGGATTGCAAAGAGGGCCGCAAGTATGACGGAGCGACGAGAGCCACATTGGGGAGATTGTAAGGCGCTTGGATTGCCAAGAGGGCCGCAAGTACGGTGGAGTTACGAGAGCCACACTGGGGATATTGTTAGGCGCTTGGATTGCAAAGAGGGCCGCAAGTATGACGGAGTGACGAGAGCCACATTGGGGAGTTTGTAAGGCGCTTGGATTTTAAAGGGGGTCGCAAGTATGGCGGAGTGGCGAGAGCCACATCGGGGAGATTGTTTGGCGCTTGGATTGCAAAGAGGGCCGCAAGTATGACGGAGTGACGAGATCCACATCGGAGAGATTGTTAGGCGCTTGGGGCCACCTTGGGGAGTTTGTTAGGCGCTTGGATTGCAAAGAGGGCTGCAAGTATGACGGAGTGGCGAGAGTCACATTAGGGAGATTGTTAGGCGCTTGGATTGCAAAGAGGGCCGCAAGTATGGCGGAGTGGCGAGAGCCACGTCAGGGAGATGTTTGGCACTTAGATTGCAAAGAGGGCTGCAAGTATGGTGGAGTGACGAGAGCCACATTGGAGAGATTGTAAGACGCTTATATTGCAAAGAGGGCCGCAAGTATGACGGTGTGGCGAGAGCCACATCGGGTAGATTGTTAGGCGCTTGGATTGCAAAGAGGGCCGCAAGTATGACGAAGTGGCGAGAGCAACACTGGGGAGATTGTTAGGCGCTTGGATTGCAAAGAGGGCCGCAAGTATGGTGCAGTGACGAGAGCCACATTGGGGAGATTGTTAGGTGCTTGGATTGCAAAGAGGGCCGCAAGAATGGCGGTGTGACGAGAGCCACATGGGGGAGATTGTTAGGCGCTTGGATTGCAAAGAGGGCCGCAAGTATGACGGTGTGAAGAGAGCCACATTGGGGAGATTGTAAGGCGCTTGGTTTGCAAAGAGGGCCGCAAGTATGACGGAGTGGCGAGAGCAACATTGGGGAGATTGTGAGGCGCTTGGATTGCAAAGAGGGCCGCAAGTATGACGGAGTGACGACAGGCCCATTTGGGAGATGTTAGGCACTTGGATTGCAAAGTGGGCCGCAAGTATGGTGGAGTGACGAGAGCCACATTGGGGAGATTGTTAGGCGTTTGGATTGCAAAGAGGGCCGCAAGTATGACGGTGTGAAGAGAGCCACATTGGGGAAATTGTTAGGCACTTGGATTGCAAAGAGGGCCGCAAGTATGACGGAGCGACGAGAGCCACATTGGTGAGATTGTTAGGCGCTTGGATTGCAAAGAGGGCCGCAAGTATGACGGTGTGAAGAGAGCCACATTGAGGAGATTGTTAGGCGCTTGGTTTGCAAAGAGGGCCGGAAGTATGACGGAGTGGCGAGAGCAACACTGGGGAGATTGTTAGGCGCTTGGATTGCAAAGAGGGCCGCAAGTATGACGGAGTGGCGAGAGCCACATTAAGGAGATGTTAGGCACATGGATTGCAAACAGCACATTTTTGTTTTTAGGATGTCTAGATAATTAACGCAAAAAAAAAAAATACAAAAACAAATTTGGACATCCCGTATGGTAGCTACGAGCGCTTGAAAAAAAAATTTCCCCTTAGTAAACCCTTCTTAACTTTGCTTGTCTGAATATGGAAGAAAAAAAGACTGCCGGTTACGGGACTCGAACCCCGGACCGCGAAAACTTAGTCGGCGTCGCTACCCCATACGCCATGCCACTCGATGGAAGTTGGATCGCTTACACTGATAGATAACCCACTGCTCTCAATGTATGCATGAATACATCTCATTGTATCTCGATTCATTCTTATTGTAATTGTAACACCAAAGCTAGATAGATTTATGGACAGCGAGGGTCTCATTGGATTTAAAAAACATCCAAGAATATCCAGGAAGCCGTTTTTTAACTAACTCTAAAAATTCAGTTTTAACACATTGTCTTTTAAAAATCGCCTTTGATAGATCTTGATCGCGTGATCGCGAAAGAGTAAATCGTTTGTGGTAACAACGAGCCGTTTAACCGGTAAAAAATAAACCGTGTCCATTCACGTTGATGCATTGATATTAATGCGTGAAAATGGTGGAACAAAAAAGAGTGGGTGTACCGGGTCTCGAATTTTAGACCTCAAGTATTCGAAGCTACAACGTTACTTCGTACGCCACGCCAATCGATGGAAGAAGCGTTGCTTACACTGGTAGATAACACACTGGTCTCAATGTATGACATAGCTTGTTGTATTCAGATAGCTTGTCATCACGCCAACATTAAAACATGTTTCCTCGGCTAACCATTAATGCAAGGCATGCTTTAACATGTTTTATGTATAGAGTATGAATGTTCAACGGAGAAACTCTAATCATTATTATATTAACCATTTAACAAGAGACGCTACGCGTCGTCAAAGACGTGCTCAAAGACACTCTGTTTTTTAGAATTATATTCTTTACAGCTATATTGTTTAATTGGGGGATCTAAAAGTTACTTCTCAAGGTAGATATGAACATGGTCTACTTTCAAAAAAATCATCGCGTCGCTATGTTTTTTGTGAGCGACGTGAGGAGTCGCCGAAATTTCAAAGATTTTCTTGTCAAGTTCCACTTTCGGTACCGATTGTGGATGAACGGTGGTACCTAGTTAGTCGTAGCGTCGAACTTAAGGTCAACAATAATCCTTGGTGACGTAGTAACTCTACTGGTGTGACGAGTGACGGTGTGACGAGAGCCACATTGGGGAGATTGTTTGGCACTTGGATTGCAAAGAGGGCCGCAAGTATGGTGGAGTTACGAGAGCCACACTGGGGAGATTGTTAGGCGTTTGGATTGCAAAGAGGGCCGCAAGTATGACGGAGTGACGAGAGAGCCACATTGGGGAGTTTGTGAGGCGCTTGGATTGCAAAGAGGGCCGCAAGTATGACAGAGCGACGAGAGCCACATTGGGGAGATTGTTAGGCGCTTGGATTGCCAAGGGGGCTGCCAGTATGGTGGAGTTACGAGAGCCACACTGGGGAGATTGTTAGGCGCTTGGATTGCAAAGAGGGCCGCAAGTATGTCGGAGTGACGAGAGCCACATTGGGGAGTTTGTTAGGTGCTTGGATTGCAAAGGGGGCCGCAAGTATGGCGGAGTGGCGAGAGCCACATCGGGGAGATTGTTAGGCGCTTGGATTGCAAAGAGGGCCGCAAGTATGACGGAGTGACGAGATCCACATCAGAGAGATTGTTAGGCGCTTGGGGCCACCTTGGGGAGTTTGTAAGCCGCTTGGATTACAAAGAGGGCCGCAAGTATGGCGGAGTGGCGAGAGCCACATCGGGGAGATTGTTAGGCGCTTGGATTGCAAAGAGGGCCGCAAGTATGACGGAGTGGCGAGAGCAACAAAGGGGAGATTGTTAGACGCTTGGATTGCAAAGAGGGCCGCAAGTATTACGGTGTGACGAGAGCCACATTGGGGAGATTGTTAGGCGCTTGGTTTGCAAAGAGGGCCGCAAGTATGACGGAGTGGCGAGAGCAACACTGGGGAGATTGTTAGACGCTTGGATTGCAAAGCGGGCCGCAAGTATGACGGAGTGGCGAGAGCCACATTAGGGAGATTGTTAGGCGCTTGTATTGCAAAGAGGGCCGAAAGTATGGCGGAGTGGCGAGAGCCACATTAGGGAGATGTTAGTTACTTGGATTGAAAAGACGGCCGCAAGTATGGTGGAGTGACGAGAGCCACATTGGAGAGATTGTTAGACGCTTGTATTGCAAAGAGGGCCGCAAGTATGACGGTGTGACGAGCGCCACATTGGGGAGATTGTTAGGCGCTTGGATTGCAAAGAGGGCCGCAAGTATGACGGAGTGGCGAGAGCAACACTGGGGAGATTGTAAGGCGCTTGGATTGCAAAGAGGGCCGCAAGTATGGTGCAGTGATGAGAGCCACATTGGGAAGATTGTTAGGTGCTTGGATTGCAAAGAGGGCCGCAAGAATGGCGGTGTGACGAGAGCCACATTGGGGAGATTGTTAGGCGCTTGGATTGCAAAGAGGGCCGCAAGTATGACGGAGTGACGAGATCCACATCAGAGAGATTGTTAGGCGCTTGGGGCCACCTTGGGGAGTTTGTAAGCCGCTTGGATTACAAAGAGGGCCGCAAGTATGGCGGAGTGGCGAGAGCCACATCGGGGAGATTGTTAGGCGCTTGGATTGCAAAGAGGGCCGCAAGTATGACGGAGTGGCGAGAGCAACAAAGGGGAGATTGTTAGACGCTTGGATTGCAAAGAGGGCCGCAAGTATGACGGTGTGACGAGAGCCACATTGGGGAGATTGTTAGGCGCTTGGTTTGCAAAGAGGGCCGCAAGTATGACGGAGTGGCGAGAGCAACACTGGGGAGATTGTTAGACGCTTGGATTGCAAAGCGGGCCGCAAGTATGACGGAGTGGCGAGAGCCACATTAGGGAGATTGTTAGGCGCTTGGATTGCAAAGAGGGCCGAAAGTATGGCGGAGTGGCGAGAGCCACATTAGGGAGATGTTAGTTACTTGGATTGAAAAGACGGCCGCAAGTATGGTGGAGTGACGAGAGCCACATTGGAGAGATTGTTAGACGCTTGTATTGCAAAGAGGGCTTCAAGTATGACGGTGTGACGAGCGCCACATTGGGGAGATTGTTAGGCGCTTGGTTTGCAAAGAGGGCCGCAAGTATGACGGAGTGGCGAGAGCAACACTGGAGAGATTGTAAGGCGCTTGGATTGCAAAGAGGGCCGCAAGTATGGTGCAGTGATGAGAGCCACATTGGGAATATTGTTAGGTGCTTGGATTGCAAAGAGGGCCGCAAGAATGACGGTGTGACGAAAGCCACATTGGGGAGATTGTAAGGCGCTCTGATTGCAAAGAGGGCCGCAAGTATGACGGAGTGGCGAGAGCCACATTGGGGAGATTTTTAGGCGTTTGGATGGCAAAGAGGGCCGCAAGTATGGCGGAGTGGCGAGAGCCACATTAGGGAGATGTTAGGCACTTGGATTGCAAAGAGGGCCGCAAGTATGGTGGAGTGACGAGAGCCACATTGGAGAGATTATTAGACGCTTGTATTGCAAAGAGGGCCGCAAGTATGACGGTGTGACGAGAGCCACATTGGGGAGATTGTTAGGCGCTTGGATTGCAAAGAGGGCCGCAAGTATGACGGAGTGGCGAGAGCAACACTGGGGAGATGTTAGGCACTTGGATTGCAAAGAGGGCCGCAAGTATGGGGGAGTGACGAGAGCCACATTGGAGAGATTGTTAGACGCTTGTATTGCAAAGAGGGCCGCAAGTATGACAATGTGACGAGAGCCACATTGGGGAGATTGTTAGGCGCTTGGATTGCAAAGAGGGCCGCAAGTATGACGGAGTATCGAGAGCCACATCGAGGAGATTGTTAGGCGCTTGGATTGCAAAGAGGGCCGCAAGTATGACGGAGTGGCGAGAACCACATGGGGGAGATTGTTAGGCGCTTGGATTGCAAAGAGGGCCGCAAGTATGACGAAGTGGCGAGAGCCACATTGGGGAGATTGTTAGGCGCTTGGATTGCAAAGAGGGCCGCAAGTATGACGGAGTGGCGAGAGCCACATTGGGGAGATTGTTAGGCGCTCTGATTACAAAGAGGGCCGCAAGTATGGCGGAGTATCGAGAGCCACGTCGGGGAGATTGTTAGGCGCTTGGATTGCAAAGAGGGCCGCAAGTATGACGGAGTAGCGAGGGCCACATTAAGGAGATTGTTAGGCGCTTGGATTGCAAAGAGGGCCGCAAGTATGGCGGTGAGATGAGAGTCACATTGGGGAGATTGTTAGGCGCTTGGATTGCAAAGAGGGCCGCAAGTATGGCGGAGTAGCGAGAGCCACATAAGTGAGATTGTTAGGCACATGGATTGCAAAGAGGGCCGCAAGTATGACGGTATGACGAGAGCCACATTAGGGAAATTGTTAGGCGTTTTGATTGCAAAGAGGGCCGCAAGTATGGTGGAGTGACGAGAGCCATATTGGGGAGATTGTTAGGAGCTTGGATTGCAAAGAGGGCCGCAAGAATGGCGGAGTGGCGAGAGCCACATCGGGGAGATTGTAAGGCGCTCTGATTGCAAAGAGGGCCACAAATATGACGGAGTGGCGAGAGCCACATTGGGGAGATTGTCAGGCGCTTGGATTGCAAAGAGGGCCGCAAGAGTGATGGAGTGAAAGTGGCACCTTGGGGAGATTGTGAGGCGCTTGGATTGCAAAGAGGGCTGCAAGTATGACGGTGTGACGAGAGCAACACTGGGGAGATTTTTAGGCGCTTGGATTGCAAAGAGGGCCGCAAGTATGACGGAGTGGCGAGAGCCACATTGGGATGATTGTTAGGCGCTTGGATTGCAAAGAAGGCCGCCAATATGACGGTGTGACGAGAGCCACATTGGGGGATTGTTATGCGCTTGGATTGCAAAGAGGGCCGCAAGTATGAAGGTTTGACGAGAGCCACATTGGGGAGATTGTTAGGCGTTTTGATTGCAAAGAGGGCCGCAAGTATGGTGGAGTGACGAGAGCTATATTGGGGAGATTGTTCGGCGCTTGGATGGCAAAGAGGGCCGCAAGTATGACGGTGTGACGAGAGCCACATTGGGGAGATTGTAAGGCGCTCTGATTGCAAAGAGGGCCGGAAGTATGACGGAGTGGCGAGAGCCACATTGGGGAGATTGTTAGGCGCTTGGATGGCAAAGAGGGCCGCAAGTATGACGGAGTGACGAGAGCCACATTGGGGAGTTTGTTAGGCGCTTGGATTGCAAAGGGGGCCGCAAGTATGGCGGAGTGGCGAGAGCCACATCGAGGAGATTGTGAGGCGCTTGGATTGCAAAGAGGGCCGCAAGTATGACGGAGTGACGAGATCCACATCGGAGAGTTTGTAGGCGCTTGGATTGCAAAGAAGGCCCCAAGTATGGCGGAGTGACGAGAGCCATATTGGGGAGATTGTTAGGCGCTTGGATTGCAAAGAGGGCCGCGAGTATGACGGAGTGGCGAGAGCCACATTAGGGAGATTGTAAGGCGCTTGGATTGCAAAGAGGGCCGCAAGTATGGCGGAGTGGTGAGAGCCACATTAAGGAGATTGTTTGGCGCTTGGATTGCAAAGAGGGCCGCAAGTATGGAAGAGTGGCGAGAGCCACATTAGGGAGATGTAAGGCACTTGGATTGCAAAGAGGGCCGCAAGTATGGTGGAGTGACGAGAGCCACATTGGAGAGATTGTTAGACGCTTCTATTGCAAAAAGGGCCGCAAGTATGACGGTGTGACGAGAGCCACATTGGGGAGATTGTTAGGCGCTTGGATTGCAAAGAGGGCCGCAAGTATGACGGAGTGGGAAAGCAACACTGGGGAGATTGTTAGGCGCTTGGATTGCAAAGAGGGCCGCAAGTATGGTGTAGTGACGAGAGCCACATTGGGAAGATTGTTAGGTGCTTGGATTGCAAAGAGGGCCGCAAGAATGGCGGAGTGGCGAGATCCACATCGGGGAGATTGTAAGAAGCTCTGATTGCAAAGAGGGCCGCAAGTATGACGAAGTGACGAGAGCCACATTGGGGAGATTGTTAGGCGCTCTGATTGCAAAGAGGGCCGCAAGTATGGCGGTGTGACGAGAGCCACATTGGGGAAATTGTTAGGCACTTGGATTTCAAAGAGGGCCGCAAGTATGACGGAGTGGCGAGAGCAACATTGGGGAGATTGTGAGGCGCTTGGATTGCAAAGAGGGCCGCAAGTATGACGGAGTGACAACAGGCCCATTTGGGAGATGTGAGGCGCTTGGATTGCAAAGAGGGCCGCAAGTATGACGGAGTGACGACAGGCCCATTTGAGAGATGTGAGGCACTTGGATTGCAAAGAGGGCCGCAAGTATGGTGGAGTGACGAGAGCCACATTGGGGAGATTGTTAGGCGTTTGGATTGCAAAGAGGGCCGCAAGTATGACGGTGTGAAGAGAGCCACATTGGGGAAATTGTTAGGCACTTGGATTGCAAAGAGGGCCGCAAGTATGACGGAGCGACGAGAGCCACATTGGGGAGATTGTTAGGCGCTTGGATTGCAAAGAGGGCCGCAAGTATGACGGTGTGAAGAGAGCCACATTGGGGAGATTGTTAGGCGCTTGGTTTGCAAAGAGGGCCGCAAGTATGACGGAGTGGCGAGAGCAACACTGGGGAGATTGTTAGACGCTTGGATTGCAAAGAGGGCCGCAAGTATGACGGAGTTGCGAGAGCCACATTAGGGAGATGTTAGGCACATGGATTGCAAACAGCACATTTTTGTTTTCAGGATGTCTAGATAATTAACGCAAAAAAAAATAAAAAAAAATACAAAAACAAATTTGGACATCCCGTATGGTAGCTACGAGCGCTTGAAAAAAAAATTTCCCCTTAGTAAACCCTTGTCAACTTTGCTTGTCTGAATATGGAAGAAAAAAAGACTGCCGGTTACGGGACTCGAACCCCGGACCGCGAAAACACTAGTCGGCATCGCTACCCCGTACGCCATGCCACTCGATGGAAGTTGGATCGCTTACACTGATAGATAACCCACTGCTCTCAATGTATGCATGAATACATCTCATTGTATCTCGATTCATTCTTATTGTAATTGTAACACCAAAGCTAGATAGATTTATGGACAGCGAGGGTCTCATTGGATTTAAAAAACATCCAAGAATATCCAGGAAGCCGTTTTTTAACTAACTCTAAAAATTCAGTTTTAACACATTGTCTTTTAAAAATCGCCTTTGATAGATCTTGATCGCGTGATCGCGAAAGAGTCAATCGTTTGTGGTAACAACGAGCCGTTTAACCGGTAAAAAATAAACCGTGTCCATTCACGTTGATGCATTGATATTAATGCGTGAAAATGGTGGATCAAAAAAGAGTGGGTGTACCGGGTCTCGAACCTTAGACCTCAAGTATTCGAAGCTACAACGTTACTTCGTACGCCACGCCAATCGATGGAAGTAGCGTTGCTTACACTGGTAGATAACACACTGGTCTCAATGTATGACATAGCTTGTTGTATTCAGATAGCTCGTCATCACGCCAACATTAAAACATGTTTCCTCGGCTAACCATTAATGCAAGGCAAGCATTAACATGTTTTATGTATAGAGTATGAATGTCCAACGGAGAAACTCTAATCATTATTATATTAACCATTTAACAAGAGACGCTACGCGTCGTCAAAGACGTGCTCAAAGACACTCTGTTTTTTAGAATTATATTCTTTACGGCTATATTGTTTAATTGGGGGATCTAGAAAGTTACTTCTCAAGGTAGATATGAACATGGTCTACTTTCAATAAAATCATCGCGTCGCTATGTTTTTGTGAGCGACGTGAAGCGTCGCCGAAATTTCAAAGATTTTCTTGTCGAGTTCCACTTTCGGTACCGATTGTGGATGAACGGTGGTACCTAGTTAGTCGTAGCGTCGAACTTAAGGTCAACAATAATCCTTGGTGACGTAGTAAGTCTACTGGTGTGACGAGTGACGGTGATACGAGAGCCACATTGGGGAGATTGTTTGACACTTGGATTGCAAAGAGGGCCGCAAGTATGGTGGAGTTACGAGAGCCACACTGGGGAGATTGTTAGGCGCTTGGATTATAAAAGGGGGCCGCAAGTATGACGGAGTGACGAGAGCCACATTGGGGAGTTTGTGAGGCGCTTGGATTGCAAAGAGGGCCGCAAGTATGACAGAGGGACGAGAGCCACATTGGGGAGATTGTTAGGCGCTTGGATTGCCAAGGGGGCTGCCAGTATGGTGGAGTTACGAGAGCCACACTGGGGAGATTGTTAGGCGCTTGGATTGCAAAGAGGGCCGCAAGTAGGACGGAGTGACGAGAGCCACATTGGGGAGTTTGTTAGGCGCTTGGATTGCAAAGGGGGCCGCAAGTATGGCGGAGTGGAGAGAGTCACATCGGGGAGATTGTTAGGCGCTTGGATTGCAAAGAGGGCCGCAAGTATGACGGAGTGACGAGATCCACATCGGAGAGATTGAAAGGCGCTTGGGGCCACCTTGGGGAGTTTGTTAGGCGCTTGGATTGCAAAGAGGGCCGCAAGTATGGCGGAGTGGCGAGAGCCACATCGGGGAGATTGTTAGGCGCTTGGATTGCAAAGAGGGCCGCAAGTATGACGGAGTGGCGAGAGCAACACTGGGGAGATTGTTAGACGCTTGGATTGCAAAGCGGGCCGCAAGTATGACGGAGTGGCGAGAGCCACATTAGGGAGATTGTTAGGCGCTTGGATTGCAAAGAGGGCCGAAAGTATGGCGGAGTGACGACAGGCCCATTTGGGAGATGTGAGGCACTTGGATTGCAAAGAGGGCCGCAAGTATGGTGGAGTGACGAGAGCCACATTGGGGAGATTGTAAGGCGTATGGATTGCAAAGAGGGCCGCAAGTATGACGGTGTGAAGAGAGCCACATTGGGGAAATTGTAAGGCACTTGGATTGCAAAGAGGGCCGCAAGTATGACGGAGCGGCAAGAGCCACATTGGGGAGATTGTTAGGCGCTTGGATTGCAAAGAGGGCCGCAAGTATGACGGAGTGGCGAGAGCCACATTGGAGACATTGTTAGGCGCTTGGATGGCAAAGAGGGCCGCAATTATGGCGGAGTGGCGAGAGCCATATTGGGGAGATTGTTAGGCGCTTGGATTTCAAAGAGGGCCGCAAGTATGGCGGAGTGGCGAGAGCCACATTAGGGAGATGTTAGGCACTTGGATTGCAAAGAGGGCCGCAATTATGGGGGAGTGACGAGTGCCACATTGGAGAGATTGTGAGACGCTTGTATTGCAAAGAGGGCCGCAAGTATGACGGTGTGACGAGACCCACATTGGGTAGATTGTTAGGCGCTTGGATTGCAAAGAGGGCCTCAAGTATGACGGAGTGGGAAAGCAACACTGGGGAGCTTGTTAGGCGCTTGGATTGCAAAGAGGGCCGAAAGTATGGTGCAGTGACGAGAGCCACATTGGGAAGATTGTAAGGTGCTTGGATTGCAAAGAGGGCCGCAAGAATGGCGGAGTGGCGAGATCCACATCGGGGAGATTGTAAGAAGCTCTGATTGCAAAGAGGGCCGCAAGTATGACGAAGTGACGAGAGCCACATTGGGGAGATTGTTAGGGGCTCTGATTGCAAAGAGGGCCGCAAGTATGGCGGTGTGACGAGAGCCACATTGGGGAGATTGTTTGGCACTTGGATTGCAAAGAGGGCCGCAAGTATGACGGAGCGACGAGAGCCACATTGGGGAGATTGTAAGGCGCTTGGATTGCCAAGAGGGCCGCAAGTATGGTGGAGTTACGAGAGCCACACTGGGGATATTGTTAGGCGCTTGGATTGCAAAGAGGGCCGCAAGTATGACGGAGTGACGAGAGCCACATTGGGGAGTTTGTAAGGCGCTTGGATTTTAAAGGGGGTCGCAAGTATGGCGGAGTGGCGAGAGCCACATCGGGGAGATTGTTTGGCGCTTGGATTGCAAAGAGGGCCGCAAGTATGACGGAGTGACGAGATCCACATCGGAGAGATTGTTAGGCGCTTGGGGCCACCTTGGGGAGTTTGTCAGGCGCTTGGATTGCAAAGAGGGCTGCAAGTATGACGGAGTGGCGAGAGTCACATTAGGGAGATTGTTAGGCGCTTGGATTGCAAAGAGGGCCGCAAGTATGGCGGAGTGGCGAGAGCCACGTCAGGGAGATGTTTGGCACTTAGATTGCAAAGAGGGCTGCAAGTATGGTGGAGTGACGAGAGCCACATTGGAGAGATTGTAAGACGCTTATATTGCAAAGAGGGCCGCAAGTATGACGGTGTGGCGAGAGCCACATCGGGTAGATTGTTAGGCGCTTGGATTGCAAAGAGGGCCGCAAGTATGACGAAGTGGCGAGAGCAACACTGGGGAGATTGTTAGGCGCTTGGATTGCAAAGAGGGCCGCAAGTATGGTGCAGTGACGAGAGCCACATTGGGGAGATTGTTAGGTGCTTGGATTGCAAAGAGGGCCGCAAGAATGGCGGTGTGACGAGAGCCACATGGGGGAGATTGTTAGGCGCTTGGATTGCAAAGAGGGCCGCAAGTATGACGGTGTGAAGAGAGCCACATTGGGGAGATTGTAAGGCGCTTGGTTTGCAAAGAGGGCCGCAAGTATGACGGAGTGGCGAGAGCAACATTGGGGAGATTGTGAGGCGCTTGGATTGCAAAGAGGGCCGCAAGTATGACGGAGTGACGACAGGCCCATTTGGGAGATGTTAGGCACTTGGATTGCAAAGTGGGCCGCAAGTATGGTGGAGTGACGAGAGCCACATTGGGGAGATTGTTAGGCGTTTGGATTGCAAAGAGGGCCGCAAGTATGACGGTGTGAAGAGAGCCACATTGGGGAAATTGTTAGGCACTTGGATTGCAAAGAGGGCCGCAAGTATGACGGAGCGACGAGAGCCACATTGGTGAGATTGTTAGGCGCTTGGATTGCAAAGAGGGCCGCAAGTATGACGGTGTGAAGAGAGCCACATTGAGGAGATTGTTAGGCGCTTGGTTTGCAAAGAGGGCCGGAAGTATGACGGAGTGGCGAGAGCAACACTGGGGAGATTGTTAGACGCTTGGATTGCAAAGAGGGCCGCAAGTATGACGGAGTGGCGAGAGCCACATTAAGGAGATGTTAGGCACATGGATTGCAAACAGCACATTTTTGTTTTTAGGATGTCTAGATAATTAACGCAAAAAAAATAAAAAAAAAATACAAAAACAAATTTGGACATCCCGTATGGTAGCTACGAGCGCTTGAAAAAAAAATTTCCCCTTAGTAAACCCTTCTTAACTTTGCTTGTCTGAATATGGAAGAAAAAAAGACTGCCGGTTACGGGACTCGAACCCCGGACCGCGAAAACTTAGTCGGCGTCGCTACCCCATACGCCATGCCACTCGATGGAAGTTGGATCGCTTACACTGATAGATAACCCACTGCTCTCAATGTATGCATGAATACATCTCATTGTATCTCGATTCATTCTTATTGTAATTGTAACACCAAAGCTAGATAGATTTATGGACAGCGAGGGTCTCATTGGATTTAAAAAACATCCAAGAATATCCAGGAAGCCGTTTTTTAACTAACTCTAAAAATTCAGTTTTAACACATTGTCTTTTAAAAATCGCCATTGATAGATCTTGATCGCGTGATCGCGAAAGAGTAAATCGTTTGTGGTAACAACGAGCCGTTTAACCGGTAAAAAATAAACCGTGTCCATTCACGTTGATGCATTGATATTAATGCGTGAAAATGGTGGAACAAAAAAGAGTGGGTGTACCGGGTCTCGAATTTTAGACCTCAAGTATTCGAAGCTACAACGTTACTTCGTACGCCACGCCAATCGATGGAAGAAGCGTTGCTTACACTGGTAGATAACACACTGGTCTCAATGTATGACATAGCTTGTTGTATTCAGATAGCTCGTCATCACGCCAACATTAAATATGTTTCCTCGGCTAACCATTAATGCAAGGCATGCTTTAACATGTTTTATGTATAGAGTATGAATGTTCAACGGAGAAACTCTAATCATTATTATATTAACCATTTAACAAGAGACGCTACGCGTCGTCAAAGACGTGCTCAAAGACACTCTGTTTTTTAGAATTATATTCTTTACGGCTATATTGTTTAATTGGGGGATCTAAAAGTTACTTCTCAAGGTAGATATGAACATGGTCTACTTTCAAAAAAATCATCGCGTCGCTATGTTTTTTGTGAGCGACGTGAGGAGTCGCCGAAATTTCAAAGATTTTCTTGTCAAGTTCCACTTTCGGTACCGATTGTGGATGAACGGTGGTACCTAGTTAGTCGTAGCGTCGAACTTAAGGTCAACAATAATCCTTGGTGACGTAGTAACTCTACTGGTGTGACGAGTGACGGTGTGACGAGAGCCACATTGGGGAGATTGTTTGGCACTTGGATTGCAAAGAGGGCCGCAAGTATGGTGGAGTTACGAGAGCCACACTGGGGAGATTGTTAGGCGTTTGGATTGCAAAGAGGGCCGCAAGTATGACGGAGTGACGAGAGAGCCACATTGGGGAGTTTGTGAGGCGCTTGGATTGCAAAGAGGGCCGCAAGTATGACAGAGCGACGAGAGCCACATTGGGGAGATTGTTAGGCGCTTGGATTGCCAAGGGGGCTGCCAGTATGGTGGAGTTACGAGAGCCACACTGGGGAGATTGTTAGGCGCTTGGATTGCAAAGAGGGCCGCAAGTATGTCGGAGTGACGAGAGCCACATTGGGGAGTTTGTTAGGTGCTTGGATTGCAAAGGGGGCCGCAAGTATGGCGGAGTGGCGAGAGCCACATCGGGGAGATTGTTAGGCGCTTGGATTGCAAAGAGGGCCGCAAGTATGACGGAGTGACGAGATCCACATCAGAGAGATTGTTAGGCGCTTGGGGCCACCTTGGGGAGTTTGTAAGCCGCTTGGATTACAAAGAGGGCCGCAAGTATGGCGGAGTGGCGAGAGCCACATCGGGGAGATTGTTAGGCGCTTGGATTGCAAAGAGGGCCGCAAGTATGACGGAGTGGCGAGAGCCACATTAGGGAGATGTTAGTTACTTGGATTGAAAAGACGGCCGCAAGTATGGTGGAGTGACGAGAGCCACATTGGAGAGATTGTTAGACGCTTGTATTGCAAAGAGGGCTTCAAGTATGACGGTGTGACGAGCGCCACATTGGGGAGATTGTTAGGCGCTTGGATTGCAAAGAGGGCCGCAAGTATGACGGAGTGGCGAGAGCAACACTGGAGAGATTGTAAGGCGCTTGGATTGCAAAGAGGGCCGCAAGTATGGTGCAGTGATGAGAGCCACATTGGGAATATTGTTAGGTGCTTGGATTGCAAAGAGGGCCGCAAGAATGGCGGTGTGACGAGAGCCACATTGGGGAGATTGTTAGGCTCTTGGATTGCAAAGAGGGCCGCAAGTATGACAGAGTGACGAGAGCCACATTGGGGAGATTGTGAGGCGCTTGGATTGCAAAGAGGGCCGCAAGTTTGACGGAGTGACGACAGGCCCATTTGGGAGATGTGAGGCACTTGGATTGCAAAGAGGGCCGCAAGTATGGTGGAGTGACGAGAGCCACATTGGGGAGATTGTAAGGCGTTTGGATTGCAAAGAGGGCCGCAAGTATGACAGTGTGAAGAGAGCCACATTGGGGAAATTGTAAGGCACTTGGATTGCAAAGAGGGCCGCAAGTATGAAGGAGCGGCAAGAGCCACATTGGGGAGATTGTTAGGCGCTTGGATTGCAAAGACGGCCGCAAGTATGACGGAGTGGCGAGAGCCACATTGGGGAGATTGTTAGGCGCTTGGATGGCAAAGAGGGCCGCAAGTATGGCGGAGTGGCGAAAGCCATATTGGGGAGATTGTTAGGCGCTTGGATTTCAAAGAGGGCCGCAAGTATGGCGGAGTGGCGAGAGCCACATTAGGGAGATGTTAGGCACTTGGATTGCAAAGAGGGCCGCAATTATGGGGGAGTGACGAGAGCCACATTGGAGAGATTGTGAGACGCTTGTATTGCAAAAAGGGCCGCAAGTATGACGGTGTGACGAGAGCCACATTGGGGAGATTGTTAGGCGCTTGGATTGCAAAGAGGGCCGCAAGTATGACGGAGTGGGAAAGCAACACTGGGGAGCTTGTTAGGCGCTTGGATTGCAAAGAGGGCCGCAAGTATGGTGCAGTGACGAGAGCCACATTGGAGAGATTGTTAGACGCTTGTATTGCAAAGAGGGCCGCAAGTATGACAATGTGACGAGAGCCACATTGGGGAGATTGTTAGGCGCTTGGATTGCAAAGAGGGCCGCAAGTATGACGGAGTATCGAGAGCCACATCGAGGAGATTGTTAGGCGCTTGGATTGCAAAGAGGGCCGCAAGTATGACGGAGTGGCGAGAACCACATGGGGGAGATTGTTAGGCGCTTGGATTGCAAAGAGGGCCGCAAGTATGACGAAGTGGCGAGAGCCACATTGGGGAGATTGTTAGGCGCTTGGATTGCAAAGAGGGCCGCAAGTATGACGGAGTGGCGAGAGCCACATTGGGGAGATTGTTAGGCGCTCTGATTACAAAGAGGGCCGCAAGTATGGCGGAGTATCGAGAGCCACGTCGGGGAGATTGTTAGGCGCTTGGATTGCAAAGAGGGCCGCAAGTATGACGGAGTAGCGAGGGCCACATTAAGGAGATTGTTAGGCGCTTGGATTGCAAAGAGGGCCGCAAGTATGGCGGTGAGATGAGAGTCACATTGGGGAGATTGTTAGGCGCTTGGATTGCAAAGAGGGCCGCAAGTATGGCGGAGTAGCGAGAGCCACATAAGTGAGATTGTTAGGCACATGGATTGCAAAGAGGGCCGCAAGTATGACGGTATGACGAGAGCCACATTAGGGAAATTGTTAGGCGTTTTGATTGCAAAGAGGGCCGCAAGTATGGTGGAGTGACGAGAGCCATATTGGGGAGATTGTTAGGAGCTTGGATTGCAAAGAGGGCCGCAAGAATGGCGGAGTGGCGAGAGCCACATCGGGGAGATTGTAAGGCGCTCTGATTGCAAAGAGGGCCACAAATATGACGGAGTGGCGAGAGCCACATTGGGGAGATTGTCAGGCGCTTGGATTGCAAAGAGGGCCGCAAGAGTGATGGAGTGAAAGTGGCACCTTGGGGAGATTGTGAGGCGCTTGGATTGCAAAGAGGGCTGCAAGTATGACGGTGTGACGAGAGCAACACTGGGGAGATTTTTAGGCGCTTGGATTGCAAAGAGGGCCGCAAGTATGACGGAGTGGCGAGAGCCACATTGGGATGATTGTTAGGCGCTTGGATTGCAAAGAAGGCCGCCAATATGACGGTGTGACGAGAGCCACATTGGGGGATTGTTATGCGCTTGGATTGCAAAGAGGGCCGCAAGTATGAAGGTTTGACGAGAGCCACATTGGGGAGATTGTTAGGCGTTTTGATTGCAAAGAGGGCCGCAAGTATGGTGGAGTGACGAGAGCTATATTGGGGAGATTGTTCGGCGCTTGGATGGCAAAGAGGGCCGCAAGTATGACGGTGTGACGAGAGCCACATTGGGGAGATTGTAAGGCGCTCTGATTGCAAAGAGGGCCGGAAGTATGACGGAGTGGCGAGAGCCACATTGGGGAGATTGTTAGGCGCTTGGATGGCAAAGAGGGCCGCAAGTATGACGGAGTGACGAGAGCCACATTGGGGAGTTTGTTAGGCGCTTGGATTGCAAAGGGGGCCGCAAGTATGGCGGAGTGGCGAGAGCCACATCGAGGAGATTGTAAGGCGCTTGGATTGCAAAGAGGGCCGCAAGTATGACGGAGTGACGAGATCCACATCGGAGAGTTTGTAGGCGCTTGGATTGCAAAGAAGGCCCCAAGTATGGCGGAGTGACGAGAGCCATATTGGGGAGATTGTTAGGCGCTTGGATTGCAAAGAGGGCCGCGAGTATGACGGAGTGGCGAGAGCCACATTAGGGAGATTGTAAGGCGCTTGGATTGCAAAGAGGGCCGCAAGTATGGCGGAGTGGTGAGAGCCACATTAAGGAGATTGTTTGGCGCTTGGATTGCAAAGAGGGCCGCAAGTATGGAAGAGTGGCGAGAGCCACATTAGGGAGATGTAAGGCACTTGGATTGCAAAGAGGGCCGCAAGTATGGTGGAGTGACGAGAGCCACATTGGAGAGATTGTTAGACGCTTCTATTGCAAAAAGGGCCGCAAGTATGACGGTGTGACGAGAGCCACATTGGGGAGATTGTTAGGCGCTTGGATTGCAAAGAGGGCCGCAAGTATGACGGAGTGGGAAAGCAACACTGGGGAGATTGTTAGGCGCTTGGATTGCAAAGAGGGCCGCAAGTATGGTGTAGTGACGAGAGCCACATTGGGAAGATTGTTAGGTGCTTGGATTGCAAAGAGGGCCGCAAGAATGGCGGAGTGGCGAGATCCACATCGGGGAGATTGTAAGAAGCTCTGATTGCAAAGAGGGCCGCAAGTATGACGAAGTGACGAGAGCCACATTGGGGAGATTGTTAGGCGCTCTGATTGCAAAGAGGGCCGCAAGTATGGCGGTGTGACGAGAGCCACATTGGGGAAATTGTTAGGCACTTGGATTTCAAAGAGGGCCGCAAGTATGACGGAGTGGCGAGAGCAACATTGGGGAGATTGTGAGGCGCTTGGATTGCAAAGAGGGCCGCAAGTATGACGGAGTGACAACAGGCCCATTTGGGAGATGTGAGGCGCTTGGATTGCAAAGAGGGCCGCAAGTATGACGGAGTGACGACAGGCCCATTTGAGAGATGTGAGGCACTTGGATTGCAAAGAGGGCCGCAAGTATGGTGGAGTGACGAGAGCCACATTGGGGAGATTGTTAGGCGTTTGGATTGCAAAGAGGGCCGCAAGTATGACGGTGTGAAGAGAGCCACATTGGGGAAATTGTTAGGCACTTGGATTGCAAAGAGGGCCGCAAGTATGACGGAGCGACGAGAGCCACATTGGGGAGATTGTTAGGCGCTTGGATTGCAAAGAGGGCCGCAAGTATGACGGTGTGAAGAGAGCCACATTGGGGAGATTGTTAGGCGCTTGGTTTGCAAAGAGGGCCGCAAGTATGACGGAGTGGCGAGAGCAACACTGGGGAGATTGTTAGACGCTTGGATTGCAAAGAGGGCCGCAAGTATGACGGAGTTGCGAGAGCCACATTAGGGAGATGTTAGGCACATGGATTGCAAACAGCACATTTTTGTTTTCAGGATGTCTAGATAATTAACGCAAAAAAAAATAAAAAAAAATACAAAAACAAATTTGGACATCCCGTATGGTAGCTACGAGCGCTTGAAAAAAAAATTTCCCCTTAGTAAACCCTTGTCAACTTTGCTTGTCTGAATATGGAAGAAAAAAAGACTGCCGGTTACGGGACTCGAACCCCGGACCGCGAAAACACTAGTCGGCATCGCTACCCCGTACGCCATGCCACTCGATGGAAGTTGGATCGCTTACACTGATAGATAACCCACTGCTCTCAATGTATGCATGAATACATCTCATTGTATCTCGATTCATTCTTATTGTAATTGTAACACCAAAGCTAGATAGATTTATGGACAGCGAGGGTCTCATTGGATTTAAAAAACATCCAAGAATATCCAGGAAGCCGTTTTTTAACTAACTCTAAAAATTCAGTTTTAACACATTGTCTTTTAAAAATCGCCTTTGATAGATCTTGATCGCGTGATCGCGAAAGAGTCAATCGTTTGTGGTAACAACGAGCCGTTTAACCGGTAAAAAATAAACCGTGTCCATTCACGTTGATGCATTGATATTAATGCGTGAAAATGGTGGATCAAAAAAGAGTGGGTGTACCGGGTCTCGAACCTTAGACCTCAAGTATTCGAAGCTACAACGTTACTTCGTACGCCACGCCAATCGATGGAAGTAGCGTTGCTTACACTGGTAGATAACACACTGGTCTCAATGTATGACATAGCTTGTTGTATTCAGATAGCTCGTCATCACGCCAACATTAAAACATGTTTCCTCGGCTAACCATTAATGCAAGGCAAGCATTAACATGTTTTATGTATAGAGTATGAATGTCCAACGGAGAAACTCTAATCATTATTATATTAACCATTTAACAAGAGACGCTACGCGTCGTCAAAGACGTGCTCAAAGACACTCTGTTTTTTAGAATTATATTCTTTACGGCTATATTGTTTAATTGGGGGATCTAGAAAGTTACTTCTCAAGGTAGATATGAACATGGTCTACTTTCAATAAAATCATCGCGTCGCTATGTTTTTGTGAGCGACGTGAAGCGTCGCCGAAATTTCAAAGATTTTCTTGTCGAGTTCCACTTTCGGTACCGATTGTGGATGAACGGTGGTACCTAGTTAGTCGTAGCGTCGAACTTAAGGTCAACAATAATCCTTGGTGACGTAGTAAGTCTACTGGTGTGACGAGTGACGGTGATACGAGAGCCACATTGGGGAGATTGTTTGACACTTGGATTGCAAAGAGGGCCGCAAGTATGGTGGAGTTACGAGAGCCACACTGGGGAGATTGTTAGGCGCTTGGATTATAAAAGGGGGCCGCAAGTATGACGGAGTGACGAGAGCCACATTGGGGAGTTTGTGAGGCGCTTGGATTGCAAAGAGGGCCGCAAGTATGACAGAGGGACGAGAGCCACATTGGGGAGATTGTTAGGCGCTTGGATTGCCAAGGGGGCTGCCAGTATGGTGGAGTTACGAGAGCCACACTGGGGAGATTGTTAGGCGCTTGGATTGCAAAGAGGGCCGCAAGTAGGACGGAGTGACGAGAGCCACATTGGGGAGTTTGTTAGGCGCTTGGATTGCAAAGGGGGCCGCAAGTATGGCGGAGTGGAGAGAGTCACATCGGGGAGATTGTTAGGCGCTTGGATTGCAAAGAGGGCCGCAAGTATGACGGAGTGACGAGATCCACATCGGAGAGATTGAAAGGCGCTTGGGGCCACCTTGGGGAGTTTGTTAGGCGCTTGGATTGCAAAGAGGGCCGCAAGTATGGCGGAGTGGCGAGAGCCACATCGGGGAGATTGTTAGGCGCTTGGATTGCAAAGAGGGCCGCAAGTATGACGGAGTGGCGAGAGCAACACTGGGGAGATTGTTAGACGCTTGGATTGCAAAGCGGGCCGCAAGTATGACGGAGTGGCGAGAGCCACATTAGGGAGATTGTTAGGCGCTTGGATTGCAAAGAGGGCCGAAAGTATGGCGGAGTGACGACAGGCCCATTTGGGAGATGTGAGGCACTTGGATTGCAAAGAGGGCCGCAAGTATGGTGGAGTGACGAGAGCCACATTGGGGAGATTGTAAGGCGTATGGATTGCAAAGAGGGCCGCAAGTATGACGGTGTGAAGAGAGCCACATTGGGGAAATTGTAAGGCACTTGGATTGCAAAGAGGGCCGCAAGTATGACGGAGCGGCAAGAGCCACATTGGGGAGATTGTTAGGCGCTTGGATTGCAAAGAGGGCCGCAAGTATGACGGAGTGGCGAGAGCCACATTGGAGACATTGTTAGGCGCTTGGATGGCAAAGAGGGCCGCAATTATGGCGGAGTGGCGAGAGCCATATTGGGGAGATTGTTAGGCGCTTGGATTTCAAAGAGGGCCGCAAGTATGGCGGAGTGGCGAGAGCCACATTAGGGAGATGTTAGGCACTTGGATTGCAAAGAGGGCCGCAATTATGGGGGGGTGACGAGTGCCACATTGGAGAGATTGTGAGACGCTTGTATTGCAAAGAGGGCCGCAAGTATGACGGTGTGACGAGACCCACATTGGGTAGATTGTTAGGCGCTTGGATTGCAAAGAGGGCCTCAAGTATGACGGAGTGGGAAAGCAACACTGGGGAGCTTGTTAGGCGCTTGGATTGCAAAGAGGGCCGAAAGTATGGTGCAGTGACGAGAGCCACATTGGGAAGATTGTAAGGTGCTTGGATTGCAAAGAGGGCCGCAAGAATGGCGGAGTGGCGAGATCCACATCGGGGAGATTGTAAGAAGCTCTGATTGCAAAGAGGGCCGCAAGTATGACGAAGTGACGAGAGCCACATTGGGGAGATTGTTAGGGGCTCTGATTGCAAAGAGGGCCGCAAGTATGGCGGTGTGACGAGAGCCACATTGGGGAGATTGTTTGGCACTTGGATTGCAAAGAGGGCCGCAAGTATGACGGAGCGACGAGAGCCACATTGGGGAGATTGTAAGGCGCTTGGATTGCCAAGAGGGCCGCAAGTATGGTGGAGTTACGAGAGCCACACTGGGGATATTGTTAGGCGCTTGGATTGCAAAGAGGGCCGCAAGTATGACGGAGTGACGAGAGCCACATTGGGGAGTTTGTAAGGCGCTTGGATTTTAAAGGGGGTCGCAAGTATGGCGGAGTGGCGAGAGCCACATCGGGGAGATTGTTTGGCGCTTGGATTGCAAAGAGGGCCGCAAGTATGACGGAGTGACGAGATCCACATCGGAGAGATTGTTAGGCGCTTGGGGCCACCTTGGGGAGTTTGTTAGGCGCTTGGATTGCAAAGAGGGCTGCAAGTATGACGGAGTGGCGAGAGTCACATTAGGGAGATTGTTAGGCGCTTGGATTGCAAAGAGGGCCGCAAGTATGGCGGAGTGGCGAGAGCCACGTCAGGGAGATGTTTGGCACTTAGATTGCAAAGAGGGCTGCAAGTATGGTGGAGTGACGAGAGCCACATTGGAGAGATTGTAAGACGCTTATATTGCAAAGAGGGCCGCAAGTATGACGGTGTGGCGAGAGCCACATCGGGTAGATTGTTAGGCGCTTGGATTGCAAAGAGGGCCGCAAGTATGACGAAGTGGCGAGAGCAACACTGGGGAGATTGTTAGGCGCTTGGATTGCAAAGAGGGCCGCAAGTATGGTGCAGTGACGAGAGCCACATTGGGGAGATTGTTAGGTGCTTGGATTGCAAAGAGGGCCGCAAGAATGGCGGTGTGACGAGAGCCACATGGGGGAGATTGTTAGGCGCTTGGATTGCAAAGAGGGCCGCAAGTATGACGGTGTGAAGAGAGCCACATTGGGGAGATTGTAAGGCGCTTGGTTTGCAAAGAGGGCCGCAAGTATGACGGAGTGGCGAGAGCAACATTGGGGAGATTGTGAGGCGCTTGGATTGCAAAGAGGGCCGCAAGTATGACGGAGTGACGACAGGCCCATTTGGGAGATGTTAGGCACTTGGATTGCAAAGTGGCCCGCAAGTATGGTGGAGTGACGAGAGCCACATTGGGGAGATTGTTAGGCGTTTGGATTGCAAAGAGGGCCGCAAGTATGACGGTGTGAAGAGAGCCACATTGGGGAAATTGTTAGGCACTTGGATTGCAAAGAGGGCCGCAAGTATGACGGAGCGACGAGAGCCACATTGGTGAGATTGTTAGGCGCTTGGATTGCAAAGAGGGCCGCAAGTATGACGGTGTGAAGAGAGCCACATTGAGGAGATTGTTAGGCGCTTGGTTTGCAAAGAGGGCCGGAAGTATGACGGAGTGGCGAGAGCAACACTGGGGAGATTGTTAGACGCTTGGATTGCAAAGAGGGCCGCAAGTATGACGGAGTGGCGAGAGCCACATTAAGGAGATGTTAGGCACATGGATTGCAAACAGCACATTTTTGTTTTTAGGATGTCTAGATAATTAACGCAAAAAAAATAAAAAAAAAATACAAAAACAAATTTGGACATCCCGTATGGTAGCTACGAGCGCTTGAAAAAAAAATTTCCCCTTAGTAAACCCTTCTTAACTTTGCTTGTCTGAATATGGAAGAAAAAAAGACTGCCGGTTACGGGACTCGAACCCCGGACCGCGAAAACTTAGTCGGCGTCGCTACCCCATACGCCATGCCACTCGATGGAAGTTGGATCGCTTACACTGATAGATAACCCACTGCTCTCAATGTATGCATGAATACATCTCATTGTATCTCGATTCATTCTTATTGTAATTGTAACACCAAAGCTAGATAGATTTATGGACAGCGAGGGTCTCATTGGATTTAAAAAACATCCAAGAATATCCAGGAAGCCGTTTTTTAACTAACTCTAAAAATTCAGTTTTAACACATTGTCTTTTAAAAATCGCCTTTGATAGATCTTGATCGCGTGATCGCGAAAGAGTAAATCGTTTGTGGTAACAACGAGCCGTTTAACCGGTAAAAAATAAACCGTGTCCATTCACGTTGATGCATTGATATTAATGCGTGAAAATGGTGGAACAAAAAAGAGTGGGTGTACCGGGTCTCGAATTTTAGACCTCAAGTATTCGAAGCTACAACGTTACTTCGTACGCCACGCCAATCGATGGAAGAAGCGTTGCTTACACTGGTAGATAACACACTGGTCTCAATGTATGACATAGCTTGTTGTATTCAGATAGCTCGTCATCACGCCAACATTAAAACATGTTTCCTCGGCTAACCATTAATGCAAGGCATGCTTTAACATGTTTTATGTATAGAGTATGAATGTTCAACGGAGAAACTCTAATCATTATTATATTAACCATTTAACAAGAGACGCTACGCGTCGTCAAAGACGTGCTCAAAGACACTCTGTTTTTTAGAATTATATTCTTTACGGCTATATTGTTTAATTGGGGGATCTAAAAGTTACTTCTCAAGGTAGATATGAACATGGTCTACTTTCAAAAAAATCATCGCGTCGCTATGTTTTTTGTGAGCGACGTGAGGAGTCGCCGAAATTTCAAAGATTTTCTTGTCAAGTTCCACTTTCGGTACCGATTGTGGATGAACGGTGGTACCTAGTTAGTCGTAGCGTCGAACTTAAGGTCAACAATAATCCTTGGTGACGTAGTAACTCTACTGGTGTGACGAGTGACGGTGTGACGAGAGCCACATTGGGGAGATTGTTTGGCACTTGGATTGCAAAGAGGGCCGCAAGTATGGTGGAGTTACGAGAGCCACACTGGGGAGATTGTTAGGCGTTTGGATTGCAAAGAGGGCCGCAAGTATGACGGAGTGACGAGAGAGCCACATTGGGGAGTTTGTGAGGCGCTTGGATTGCAAAGAGGGCCGCAAGTATGACAGAGCGACGAGAGCCACATTGGGGAGATTGTTAGGCGCTTGGATTGCCAAGGGGGCTGCCAGTATGGTGGAGTTACGAGAGCCACACTGGGGAGATTGTTAGGCGCTTGGATTGCAAAGAGGGCCGCAAGTATGTCGGAGTGACGAGAGCCACATTGGGGAGTTTGTTAGGTGCTTGGATTGCAAAGGGGGCCGCAAGTATGGCGGAGTGGCGAGAGCCACATCGGGGAGATTGTTAGGCGCTTGGATTGCAAAGAGGGCCGCAAGTATGACGGAGTGACGAGATCCACATCAGAGAGATTGTTAGGCGCTTGGGGCCACCTTGGGGAGTTTGTAAGCCGCTTGGATTACAAAGAGGGCCGCAAGTATGGCGGAGTGGCGAGAGCCACATCGGGGAGATTGTTAGGCGCTTGGATTGCAAAGAGGGCCGCAAGTATGACGGAGTGGCGAGAGCAACAAAGGGGAGATTGTTAGACGCTTGGATTGCAAAGAGGGCCGCAAGTATAACGGTGTGACGAGAGCCACATTGGGGAGATTGTTAGGCGCTTGGTTTGCAAAGAGGGCCGCAAGTATGACGGAGTGGCGAGAGCAACACTGGGGAGATTGTTAGACGCTTGGATTGCAAAGCGGGCCGCAAGTATGACGGAGTGGCGAGAGCCACATTAGGGAGATTGTTAGGCGCTTGTATTGCAAAGAGGGCCGAAAGTATGGCGGAGTGGCGAGAGCCACATTAGGGAGATGTTAGTTACTTGGATTGAAAAGACGGCCGCAAGTATGGTGGAGTGACGAGAGCCACATTGTAGAGATTGTTAGACGCTTGTATTGCAAAGAGGGCCGCAAGTATGACGGTGTGACGAGCGCCACATTGGGGAGATTGTTAGGCGCTTGGATTGCAAAGAGGGCCGCAAGTATGACGGAGTGGCGAGAGCAACACTGGGGAGATTGTAAGGCGCTTGGATTGCAAAGAGGGCCGCAAGTATGGTGCAGTGATGAGAGCCACATTGGGAAGATTGTTAGGTGCTTGGATTGCAAAGAGGGCCGCAAGAATGGCGGTGTGACGAGAGCCACATTGGGGAGATTGTTAGGCGCTTGGATTGCAAAGAGGGCCGCAAGTATGACGGAGTGACGAGATCCACATCAGAGGGATTGTTAGGCGCTTGGATTGCAAAGAGGGCCGCAAGTTTGACGGAGTGACGACAGGCCCATTTGGGAGATGTGAGGCACTTGGATTGCAAAGAGGGCCGCAAGTATGGTGGAGTGACGAGAGCCACATTGGGGAGATTGTAAGGCGTTTGGATTGCAAAGAGGGCCGCAAGTATGACAGTGTGAAGAGAGCCACATTGGGGAAATTGTAAGGCACTTGGATTGCAAAGAGGGCCGCAAGTATGAAGGAGCGGCAAGAGCCACATTGGGGAGATTGTTAGGCGCTTGGATTGCAAAGACGGCCGCAAGTATGACGGAGTGGCGAGAGCCACATTGGGGAGATTGTTAGGCGCTTGGATGGCAAAGAGGGCCGCAAGTATGGCGGAGTGGCGAAAGCCATATTGGGGAGATTGTTAGGCGCTTGGATTTCAAAGAGGGCCGCAAGTATGGCGGAGTGGCGAGAGCCACATTAGGGAGATGTTAGGCACTTGGATTGCAAAGAGGGCCGCAATTATGGGGGAGTGACGAGAGCCACATTGGAGAGATTGTGAGACGCTTGTATTGCAAAAAGGGCCGCAAGTATGACGGTGTGACGAGAGCCACATTGGGGAGATTGTTAGGCGCTTGGATTGCAAAGAGGGCCGCAAGTATGACGGAGTGGGAAAGCAACACTGGGGAGCTTGTTAGGCGCTTGGATTGCAAAGAGGGCCGCAAGTATGGTGCAGTGACGAGAGCTACATTGGGAAGATTGTAAGGTGCTTGGATTGCAAAGAGGGCCGCAAGAATGGCGGAGTGGCGAGATCCACATCGGGGAGATTGTAAGAAGCTCTGATTGCAAAGAGGGCCGCAAGTATGACGAAGTGACGAGAGCCACATTGGGGAGATTGTTAGGCGCTCTGATTGCAAAGAGGGCCGCAAGTATGGCGGTGTGACGAGAGCCACATTGGGGAGATTGTTTGGCACTTGGATTGCAAAGAGGGCCGCAAGTATGACGGAGCGACGAGAGCCACATTGGGGAGATTGTAAGGCGCTTGGATTGCCAAGAGGGCCGCAAGTATGGTGGAGTTACGAGAGCCACACTGGGGAGATTGTTTGGCGTTTGGATTGCAAAGAGGGCCGCAAGTATGACGGAGTGACGAGAGCCACATTGGGGAGTTTGTTAGGCGCTTGGATTGCAAAGGGGGCCGCAAGTATGGCGGAGTGGCGAGAGCCACATCGGGGAGATTGTTTGGCGCTTGGATTGCAAAGAGGGCCGCAAGTATGACGGAGTGACGAGATCCACATCGGAGAGATTGTTAGGCGCTTGGGGCCACCTTGGGGAGTTTGTTAGGCGCTTGGATTGCAAAGAGGGCCGCAAGTATGACGGAGTGGCGAGAGTCACATTAGGGAGATTGTTAGGCGCTTGGATTGCAAAGAGGGCCGCAAGTATGGCGGAGTGGCGAGAGCCACATTAGGGAGATGTTTGGCACTTGGATTGCAAAGAGGGCCGCAAGTATGGTGGAGTGACGAGAGCCACATTGGAGAGATTGTAAGACGCTTATATTGCAAAGAGGGCCGCAAGTATGACGGTGTGACGAGAGCCACATCGGGGAGATTGTTAGGCGCTTGGATTGCAAAGAGGGCCGCAAGTATGACGAAGTGGCGAGAGCAACACTGGGGAGATTGTTAGGCGCTTGGATTGCAAAGAGGGCCGCAAGTATGGTGCAGTGACGAGAGCCACATTGGGGAGATTGTTAGGTGCTTGGATTGCAAAGAGGGCCGCAAGAATGGACTGTGACGAGAGCCACATGGGGGAGATTGTTAGGCGCTTGGATTGCAAAGAGGGCCGCAAGTATGACGGTGTGAAGAGAGCCACATTTGGGAGATTGTTAGGCGCTTGGTTTGCAAAGAGGGCCGCAAGTATGACGGAGTGGCGAGAGCAACATTGAGGAGATTGTGAGGCGCTTGGATTGCAAAGAGGGCCGCAAGTATGACGGAGTGACGACAGGCCCATTTGGGAGATGTTAGGCACTTGGATTGCAAAGAGGGCCGCAAGTATGGTGGAGTGACGAGAGCCACATTGGGGAGATTGTTAGGCGTTTGGATTGCAAAGAGGGCCGCAAGTATGACGGTGTGAAGAGAGCCACATTGGGGAAATTGTTAGGCACTTGGATTGCAAAGAGGGCCGCAAGTATGACGGAGCGACGAGAGCCACATTGGGGAGATTGTAAGGCGCTTGGATTGCAAAGAGGGCCGCAAGTATGACGGTGTGAAGAGAGCCACATTGGGGAGATTGTTAGGCGCTTGGTTTGCAAAGAGGGCCGGAAGTATGACGGAGTGGCGAGAGCAACACTGGGGAGATTGTAAGACGCTTGGATTGCAAAGAGGGCCGCAAGTATGACGGAGTGGCGAGAGCCACATTAGGGAGATGTTAGGCACATGGATTGCAAACAGCACATTTTTGTTTTTAGGATGTCTAGATAATTAACGCAAAAAAATAAAAAAAAATACAAAAACAAATTTGGACATCTCGTATGGTAGCTACGAGCGCTTGAAAAAAAAACTTCCCCTTAGTAAACCCTTCTCAACTTTGCTTGTCTGAATATGGAAGAAAAAAAGACTGCCGGTTACGGGACTCGAACCCCGGACCGCGAAAACACTAGTCGGCGTCGCTACCCTGTACGCCATGCCACTCGATGGAAGTTGGATTGCTTACACTGATAGATAACCCACTGCTCTCAATGTATGCATGAATACATCTCATTGTATCTCGATTCATTCTTATTGTAATTGTAACACCAAAGCTAGATAGATTTATGGACAGCGAGGGTCTCATTGGATTTAAAAAACATCCAAGAATATCCAGAAAGCCGTTTTTTAACTAACTCTAAAAATTCAGTTTCAACACATTGTCTTTTTAAAATCGCCTTTGATAGATCTTGATCGCGTGATCGCGAAAGAGTAAATCGTTTGTGGTAACAACGAGGCGTTTAACCGGTAAAAAATAAACCATGTCCATTCACGTTGATGCATTGATATTAATGCGTGAAATAGGTGGAACAAAAAAGGGTGGGTGTACCGGGTCTCGAACCCCAGACCTCAAGTATTCGAAGCTACAACGTTACTTCGTACGCCACGCCAATCGAATGAAGTAGCGTTGCTTACACTGGTAGATAACACACTGGTCTCAATGTATGGCATAGCTTGTTGTATTCAGATAGCTCGTCATCCCGCCAACATTAAAACATGTTTCCTCGGCTAACCATTACTGCAAGGCAAGCATGAACATGTTTTATGTATTGAGTATGAATGTCCAACGGAGAAACTCTAATCATTATTATATTAACCATTTAACAAGAGACGCTACGCGTCGTCAAAGACGTGCTCAAAGACACACTGTTTTTTAAAATTATATTCTTTACGGCTATATTGTTTAATTGGGGGATCTTAAAGTTACTGCTCAAGGTAGATATGAACATGGTCTACTTTCAAAAAAATCATCGCGTCGCTATGTTTTTTGTGAGCGACGTGAGGCGTCGCCGAAATTTCAAAGATTTTCTTGTCAAGTTCCACTTTCGGTACCGATTGTGGATGAACGGTGGTACCTAGTTAGTCGTAGCGTCGAACTTAAGGTCAACAATAATCCTTGGTGACGTAGTAACTCTACTGGTGTAACGAGTGACGGTGTGACGAGAGCCACATTGGGGAGATTGTTTGGCACTTGGATTGCAAAGAGGGCCGCAAGTATGACGGAGCGACGAGAGCCACATTGGGGAGATTGTTAGGCGTTTGGATTGCCAAGAGGGCCGCAAGTATGGTGGAGTTACGAGAGTCACACTGGGGAGATTGTAAGGCGCTTGGATTGCAAAGAGGGCCGCAAGTATGACGGAGTGACGAGAGCCACATTGGGGAGTTTGTGAGGCGCTTGGATTGCAAAGAGGGCCGCTTGTATGACGGAGTGACGAGAGATACATTGGGGATATGTTAGGCACTTGGATTGCAAAGAGGGCCGCAAGTATGAAGGTTTGACGAGAGCCACATTGGGGAGATTGTTAGGCGTTTTGATTGCAAAGAGGGTCGAAAGTATGGTTGAGTGACGAGAGCCATATTGGAGAGATTGTTAGGCGCTTGGATTGCAAAGAGGGCCGCAAGAATGGCGGAGTGGCGAAGGCCACATCGGGGAGATTGTAAGGCGCTCTGATTGCAAAGAGGGCCGCAAGTATGACGGAGTGGCGAAAGCCACATTGGGGAGATTGTTAGGCGCTTGGATGGCAAAGAGGGCCGCAAGTATGACGGTGTGACGAGAGCCACATTGGGGACATAATTAGGCGCTTGGATTGCAAAGAGGGCCGCAAGTTTGACGGAGTGGCGAGAGCAACACTGGGGAGATTGTTAGGCGCTTTGATTGCACAGAGGGCCGCAAATATAGGTGGAGTGACGAGAGCCACATTGGGGAGATTGTTAGGCGCTTGGATTGCAAAGAGGGCCGCAAGTATGACGGAGTGGAGAGAGCCACATTGGGGAGATTGTAAGGCGCTTGGATTGCAAAGAGGGCCGCAAGTATGGCGGAGTGACGAGAGCCACACTGGGGAGATTGTTAGGCGCTTGAATTGCAAAGAGGGCCGCAAGCATGACGGTGTGACGAGAGCCACATTGGGGAGATTGTTAGGCGGTTGGACTGCAAAGAGGGCCGAAAGTATGGCGGAGTGACGAGAACCACATCGAGAGATTGTTTGGCGCTTGGATTGCAAAGAGGGCCGCAAGTATGACAAAGTGACGAGAGCCACATTGGGGAGATTGTTAGGCGCTTGGATTGAAAAGAGGGCCGCAAGTATGACGGAGTGGCGAAAGCCACATCGGGGAGATTGTTAGGCGCTTTGATTGCAAAGAGGGCCGCAAGTATGACGGAGTGGCGAGAACCACATGGGGGAGATTGTAAGGCGCTTGGATTGCAAAGAGGGCCGCAAGAGTGACGGAGTGAAAGTGCCACCTTGGGGAGATTGTGAGGCGCTTTGATTGCAAAGAGGGCCGCAAGTATGACGGAGTGGCGAGAGCCACATTGGGGAGATTGTTAGGCGCTCTGATTCAAGAGGGCCGCAAGTATGCCGGAGTACGAGAGCCACATTGGAGAGATTGTAAGGCGCTTGGATTGCAAAGAGGGCCGCAAGAGTGACAGAGTGAAAGTGCCACCTTGGGGAGATTGTTAGGCGCTTGGATTGCAAAGAGGGCCGCAAGTATGGCAGAGTGGCGAGAGCCATATTGGGGAAATTGTTAGGCACTTGGATTGCAAAGAGGGCCGCAAGTATGACGGTGTGAAGAGAGCCACATTGGGGAAATTGTTAGGCACTTGGATTGCAAAGAGGGCCGCAAGTATGACGGAGCGACGAGAGCCACATTGAGGATGTTGTTAGGCGCTTGGATTGCAAAGAGGGCCGCAAGTATGACGGTGTGAAGAGAGCCACATTGGGGAGATTAATAGGCACTTGGTTTGCAAAGAGGGTTGCAAGTATGACGGAGTGGCGAGAGCAACACTGGGGAGATTGTTAGACGCTTGGATTGCAAAGAGGGCCGCAAGTATGACGGAGTGGCGAGAGCCAAATTAGGGAGATGTGAGGCACATGAATTGCAAACAGCACATTTTTGTTTTCAGGATGTCTAGATAATTAACGCAAAAAAAATAAAAAAAAATACAAAAACAAATTTGGACATCCCGTATGGTAGCTACGAGCGCTGGAAAAAAAAATTTCCCCTTAGTTAACCCTTCTCAACTTTGCTTGTCTGAATATGGAAGAAAAAAAGACTGCCGGTTACGGGACTCGAACCCCGGACCGCGAAAACACTAGTCGGCGTCGCTACCCCGTACGCCATGCCACTCGATGGAAGTTGGATCGTTTACACTGATAGATAACCCACTGCTCTCAATGTATGCATGAATACATCTCATTGTATCTCGATTCATTCTTATTGTAGTTGTAACACCAAAGCTAGATAGATTTATGGACAGCGAGGGTCTCATTGGATTTAAAAAACATCCAAGAATATCCAGGAAGCCGTTTTTTAACTATTTCTAAAAATTAAGTTTCAACACATTGTCTTTTTAAAATCGCCTTTGATAGATCTTGATCGCGTGATCGCGAAAGAGTAAATCGTTTGTGGTAACAACGAGCCGTTTAACCGGTAAAAAATAAACCGTGTCCATTCACGTTGATGCATTGTTATTAATGCGTGAAAATGGTGGAACAAAAAAGAGTGGGTGTACCGGGTCTCGAACCCCAGACCTCAAGTATTCGAAGCTACAACGTTACTTCGTACGCCACGCCAATCGATGGAAGTAACGTTGCTTACACTGGTAGATAACACACTGGTCTCAATGTATGGCATAGCTTGTTGTATTCAGATAGCTCGTCATCACGCCAACATTAAAACATGTTTCCTCGGCTAACCATTAATGCAAGGCAAGCATTAACATGTTTTATGTATAGAGTATGAATGTCCAACGGAGAAACTCTAATCATTATTATATTAACCATTTAACAAGAGACGCTACGCGTCGTCAAAGACGTTCTCAAAGACACTCTGTTTTTTAGAATTATATTCTTTACGGCTATATTGTTTAATTGGGGGATCTTAAAGTTACTTCTCAAGGTAGATATGAACATGGTCTACTTTCAATAAAATCATCGCGTCGCTATGTTTTTTGTGAGCGACGTGAAGCGTCGCCGAAATTTCAAAGATTTTCTTGTCAAGTTCCACTTTCGGTACCGATTGTGGATGAACGGTGGTACCTAGTTAGTCGTAGCGTCGAACTTAAGGTCAACAATAATCCTTGGTGACGTAGTAACTCTACTGGTGTGACGAGTGACGGTGTGACGAGAGCCACATTGGGGAGATTGTTTGGCACTTGGATTGCAAAGAGGGCCGCAAGTATGGTGGAGTTACGAGAGCCACACTGGGGAGATTGTTAGGCGCTTGGATTGCAAAAGGGGGCCGCAAGTATGACGGAGTGACGAGAGCCACATTGGGGAGTTTGTGAGGCGCTTGGATTGCAAAGAGGGCCGCAAGTATGACAGAGGGACGAGAGCCACATTGGGGAGATTGTTAGGCGCTTGGATTGCCAAGGGGGCTGCCAGTATGGTGGAGTTACGAGAGCCACACTGGGGAGATTGTTAGGCGCTTGGATTGCAAAGAGGGCCGCAAGTAGGACGGAGTGACGAGAGCCACATTGGGGAGTTTGTTAGGCGCTTGGATTGCAAAGGGGGCCGCAAGTATGGCGGAGTGGCGAGAGTCACATCGGGGAGATTGTTAGGCGCTTGGATTGCAAAGAGGGCCGCAAGTATGACGGAGTGACGAGATCCACATCGGAGAGATTGTAAGGCGCTTGGGGCCACCTTGGGGAGTTTGTTAGGCGCTTGGATTGCAAAGAGGGCCGCAAGGATGGCGGAGTGGCGAGAGCCACACAGGGAGATTGTTAGGCGCTTGGATTGCAAAGAGGGCCGCAAGTATGACGGAGTGGCGAGAGCAACACTGGGGAGATTGTTAGACGCTTGGATTGCAAAGCGGGCCGCAAGTATGACGGAGTGGCGAGAGCCACATTAGGGAGATTGTTAGGCGCTTGGATTGCAAAGAGGGCCGAAAGTATGGCGGAGTGACGACAGGCCCATTTGGGAGATGTGAGGCACTTGGATTGCAAAGAGGGCCGCAAGTATGGTGGAGTGACGAGAGCCACATTAGGGAGATTGTTAGGCGATTGGATGGCAAAGAGGGCCCCGAGTATGACGGAGCGGCAAGAGCCACATTGGGTAGATTGTTAGGCGCTTGGATTGCAAAGAGGGCCGCAAGTATGACGGAGTGGGAAAGCAACACTGGGGAGCTTGTTAGGCGCTTGGATTGCAAAGAGGGCCGCAAGTATGGTGCAGTGACGAGAGCCACATTGGGAAAATTGAAAGGTGCTTGGATTGCAAAGAGGGCCGCAAGAATGGCGGAGTGGCGAGATCCACATCGGGGAGATTGTAAGAAGCTCTGATTGCAAAGAGGGCCGCAAGTATGACGAAGTGACGAGAGCCACATTGGAAGATTGTTAGGGGCTCTGATTGCAAAGAGGGCCGCAAGTATGGCGGTGTGACGAGAGCCACATTGGGGAGATTGTTTGGCACTTGGATTGCAAAGAGGGCCGCAAGTATGACGGAGCGACGAGAGCCACATTGGGGAGATTGTAAGGCGCTTGGATTGCCAAAAGGGCCGCAAGTATGGTGGAGTTACGAGAGCCACACTGGGGAGATTGTTAGGCGCTTGGATTGCAAAGAGGGCCGCAAGTATGACGGAGTGACGAGAGCCACATTGGGGAGTTTGTAAGGCGCTTGGATTTAAAAGGGGGCCGCAAGTATGGCGGAGTGGCGAGAGCCACATCGGGGAGATTGTTTGGCGCTTGGATTGCAAAGAGGGCCGCAAGTATGACGGAGTGACGAGATCCACATCGGAGAGATTGTTAGGCGCTTGGGGCCACCTTGGGGAGTTTGTTAGGCGCTTGGATTGCAAAGAGGGCCGCAAGTATGACGGAGTGGCGAGAGTCAAATTAGGGAGATTGTTAGGCGCTTGGATTGCAAAGAGGGCCGCAAGTATGGCGGAGTGGCGAGAGCCACGTCAGGGAGATGTTTGGCACTTAGATTGCAAAGAGGGCCGCAAGTATGGTGGAGTGACGAGAGCCACATTGGAGAGATTGTAAGACGCTTATATTGCAAAGAGGGCCGCAAGTATGACGGTGTGGTGAGAGCCACATCGGGGAGATTGTTAGGCGCTTGGATTGCAAAGAGGGCCGCAAGTATGACGAAGTGGCGAGAGCAACACTGGGGACCGCAAGTATGACGGAGTGGCGAGAGCAACACTGGGGAGATTGTTAGACGCTTGGATTGCAAAGCGGGCCGCAAGTATGACGGAGTGGCGAGAGCCACATTAGGGAGATTGTTAGGCGCTTGGATTGCAAAGAGGGCCGAAAGTATGGCGGAGTGGCGAGAGCCACATTAGGGAGATGTTAGTTACTTGGATTGAAAAGACGGCCGCAAGTATGGTGGAGTGACGAGAGCCACATTGGAGAGATTGTTAGACGCTTGTATTGCAAAGAGGGCCGCAAGTATGACGGTGTGACGAGCGCCACATTGGGGAGATTGTTGGGCGCTTGGATTGCAAAGAGGGCCGCAAGTATGACGGAGTGGCGAGAGCAACACTGGGGAGATTGTAAGGCGCTTGGATTGCAAAGAGGGCCGCAAGTATGGTGCAGTGATAAGAGCCACATTGGGAAGATTGTTAGGTGCTTGGATTGCAAAGAGGGCCGCAAGAATGGCGGTGTGACGAGAGCCACATTGGGGAGATTGTTAGGCGCTTGGATTGCAAAGAGGGCCGCAAGTATGACAGAGTGACGAGAGCCACATTGGGGAGATTGTGAGGCGCTTGGATTGCAAAGAGGGCCGCAAGTTTGACGGAGTGACGACAGGCCCATTTGGGAGATGTGAGGCACTTGGATTGCAAAGAGGGCCGCAAGTATGGTGGAGTGACGAGAGCCACATTGGGGAGATTGTAAGGCGTTTGGATTGCAAAGAGGGCCGCAAGTATGACAGTGTGAAGAGAGCCACATTGGGGAAATTGTAAGGCACTTGGATTGCAAAGAGGGCCGCAAGTATGACGGAGCGGCAAGAGCCACATTGGGGAGATTGTTAGGCGCTTGGATTGCAAAGACGGCCGCAAGTATGACGGAGTGGCGAGAGCCACATTAGGGAGATTGTTAGGCGCTTGGATGGCAAAGAGGGCCGCAAGTATGGCGGAGTGGCGAGAGCCATGTTGGGGAGATTGTTAGGCGCTTGGATTTCAAAGAGGGCCGCAAGTATGGCGGAGTGGCGAGAGCCACATTAGGGAGATGTTAGGCACTTGGATTGCAAAGAGGGCCGCAATTATGGGGGAGTGACGAGAGCCACATTTGAGAGATTGTGAGACGCTTGTATTGCAAAGAGGGCCGCAAGTATGACGGTGTGACGAGAGCCACATTGGGGAGATTGTTAGGCGCTTGGATTGCAAAGAGGGCCGCAAGTATGACGGAGTGGGAAAGCAACACTGGGGAGCTTGTTAGGCGCTTGGATTGCAAAGAGGGCCGCAAGTATGGTGCAGTGACGACAGCTTTATTGGGAAGATTGTAAGGTGCTTGGATTGCAAAGAGGGCCGCAAGAATGGCGGAGTGGCGAGATCCACATCGGGGAGATTGTAAGAAGCTCTGATTGCAAAGAGGGCCGCAAGTATGACGAAGTGACGAGAGCCACATTGGGGAGATTGTTAGGCGCTCTGATTGCAAAGAGGGCCGCAAGTATGGCGGTGTGACGAGAGCCACATTGGGGAGATTGTTGGGCACTTGGATTGCAAAGAGGGCCGCAAGTATGAAGGAGCGACGAGAGCCACATTGGGGAGATTGTAAGGCGCTTGGATTGCCAAGAGGGCCGCAAGTATGGTGGAGTTACGAGAGCCACACTGGGGAGATTGTTTGGCGCTTGGATTGCAAAGAGGGCCGCAAGTATGACGGAGTGACGAGATTCACATTGGGGAGTTTGTTAGGCGCTTGGATTGCAAAGGGGGCCGCAAGTATGGCGGAGTGGCGAGATCCACATCGGGGAGATTGTTTGGCGCTTGGATTGCAAAGAGGGCCGCAAGTATGACGGAGTGACGAGATCCACATCGGAGAGATTGTTAGGCGCTTGGGGCCACCTTGGGGAGTTTGTTAGGCGCTTGGATTGCAAAGAGGGCCGCAAGTATGACGGAGTGGCGAGAGTCACATTAGGGAGATTGTTAGGCGCTTGGATTGCAAAGAGGGCCGCAAGTATGGCGGAGTGGCGAGAGCCACATTAGGGAGATGTTTGGCACTTGGATTGCAAAGAGGGCCGCAAGTATGGTGGAGTGACGAGAGCCACATTGGAGAGATTGTAAGACGCTTATATTGCAAAGAGGGCCGCAAGTATGACGGTGTGACGAGAGCCACATCGGGGAGATTGTTAGGCGCTTGGATTGCAAAGAGGGCCGCAAGTATGACGAAGTGGCGAGAGCAACACTGGGGAGATTGTTAGGCGCTTGGATTGCAAAGAGGGCCGCAAGTATGGTGCAGTGACGAGAGCCACATTGGGGAGATTGTTAGGTGCTTGGATTGCAAAGAGGGCCGCAAGAATGGCGGTGTGACGAGAACCACATGGGGGAGATTGTTAGGCGCTTGGATTGCAAAGAGGGCCGCAAGTATGACGGTGTGAAGAGAGCCACATTTGGGAGATTGTTTGGCGCTTGGTTTGCAAAGAGGGCCGCAAGTATGACGGAGTGGCGAGAGCAACATTGAGGAGATTGTAAGGCGCTTGGATTGCAAAGAGGGCCGCAAGTATGACGGAGTGACGACAGGCCCATTTGGGAGATGTTAGGCACTTGGATTGCAAAGAGGGCCGCAAGTATGGTGGAGTGACGAGAGCCACATTGGGGAGCAAGTTAGGCGTTTGGATTGCAAAGAGGGCCGCAAGTATGACGGTGTGAAGAGAGCCACATTGGGGAAATTGTTAGGCACTTGGATTGCAAAGAGGGCCGCAAGTATGACGGAGCGACGAGAGCCACATTGGGGAGATTGTTAGGCGCTTGGATTGCAAAGAGGGCCGCAAGTATGACGGTGTGAAGAGAGCCACATTGGGGAGATTGTAAGGGGCTTGGTTTGCAAAGAGGGCCGGAAGTATGACGGAGTGGCGAGAGCAACACTGGGGAGATTGTAAGACGCTTGGATTGCAAAGAGGGCCGCAAGTATGACGGAGTGGCGAGAGCCACATTAGGGAGATGTTAGGCACATGGATTGCAAACAGCACATTTTTGTTTTTAGGATGTCTAGATAATTAACGCAAAAAAATAAAAAAAAATACAAAAACAAATTTGGACATCCCGTATGGTAGCTACGAGCGCTTGAAAAAAAAATTTCCCCTTAGTAAACCCTTCTCAACTTTGCTTGTCTGAATATGGAAGAAAAAAAGACTGCCGGTTACGGGACTCGAACCCCGGACCGCGAAAACACTAGTCGGCGTCGCTACCCCGTACGCCATGCCACTCGATGGAAGTTGGATTGCTTACACTGATAGATAACCCACTGCTCTCAATGTATGCATGAATACATCTCATTGTATCTCGATTCATTCTTATTGTAATTGTAACACCAAAGCTAGATAGATTTATGGACAGCGAGGGTCTCATTGGATTTAAAAAACATCCAAGAATATCCAGAAAGCCGTTTTTTGACTAACTCTAAAAATTCTGTTTCAACACATTGTCTTTTTAAAATCGCCTTTGATAGATCTTGATCGCGTGATCGCGAAAGAGTAAATCGTTTGTGGTAACAACGAGCCGTTTAACCGGTAAAAAATAAACCGTGTCCATTCACGTTGATGCATTGATATTAATGCGTGAAAATGGTGGAACAAAAAAGAGTGGGTGTACCGGGTCTCGAACCCCAGACCTCAAGTATTCGAAGCTACAACGTTACTTCGTACGCCACGCCAATCGATGGAAGTAGCGTGGCTTACACTGCTAGATAACACACTGGTCTCAATGTATGGCATAGCTTGTTGTATTCAGATAGCTCGTCATCCCGCCAACATTAAAACATGTTTCCTCGGCTAACCATTACTGCAAGGCAAGCATGAACATGTTTTATGTATTGAGTATGAATGTCCAACGGAGAAACTCTAATCATTATTATATTAACCATTTAACAAGAGACGCTACGCGTCGTCAAAGACGTGCTCAAAGACACACTGTTTTTTAGAATTATATTCTTTACGGCTATATTGTTTAATTGGGGGATCTTAAAGTTACTTCTCAAGGTAGATATGAACATGGTCTACTTTCAAAAAAATCATCGCGTCGCTATGTTTTTTGTGAGCGACGTGAGGCGTCGCCGAAATTACAAAGATTTTCTTGTCAAGTTCCACTTTCGGTACCGATTGTGGATGAACGGTGGTACGTAGTTAGTCGTAGCGTCGAACTTAAGGTCAACAATAATCCTTGGTGACGTAGTAACTCTACTGGTGTAACGAGTGACGGTGTGACGAGAGCCACATTGGGGTGATTGTTTGGCACTTGGATTGCAAAGAGGGCCGCTAGTATGACGGAGCGACGAGAGCCACATTGGGGAGATTGTTAGGCGCTTGGATTGCCAAGAGGGCCGCAAGTATGGTGGAGTTACGAGAGCCACACTGGGGAGATTGTAAGGCGCTTGGATTGCAAAGAGGGCCGCAAGTATGACGGAGTGACGAGAGCCACATTGGGGAGTTTGTGAGGCGCTTGGATTGCAAAGAGGGCCGCTTGTATGACGGAGTGACGAGAGATACATTGGGGATATGTTAGGCACTTGGATTGCAAAGAGGGCCGCAAGTATGAAGGTTTGACGAGAGCCACATTGGGGAGATTGTTAGGCGTTTTGATTGCAAAGAGGGTCGAAAGTATGGTGGAGTGACGAGAGCCATATTGGAGAGATTGTTAGGCGCTTGGATTGCAAAGAGGGCCGCAAGAATAACGGAGTGGCGAAAGCCACATCGGGGAGATTGTAAGGCGCTCTGATTGCAAAGAGGGCCGCAAGTATGACGGAGTGGCGAAAGCCACATTGGGGAGATTGTTAGGCACTTGGATGGCAAAGAGGGCCGCAAGTATGACGGTGTGACGAGAGCCACATTGGGGACATAATTAGGCGCTTGGATTGCAAAGAGGGCCGCAAGTTTGACGGAGTGGCGAGAGCAACACTAGGGAGATTGTTAGGCGCTTTGATTGCACAGAGGGCCGCAAATATAGGTGGAGTGACGAGAGCCACATTGGGGAGATTGTTAGGCGCTTGGATTGCAAAGAGGGCCGCAAGTATGACGGAGTGGCGAGAGCCACATTGGGGAGATTGTAAGGCGCTTGGATTGCAAAGAGGGCCGCAAGTATGGCGGAGTGACGAGAGCCACACTGGGAAGATTGTTAGGCGCTTGAATTGCAAAGAGGGCCGCAAGCATGACGGTGTGACGAGAGCCACATTGGGGAGATTGTTAGGCGCTTGGACTGCAAAGATGGCCGAAAGTATGGCGGAGTGACGAGAACCACATCGAGAGATTGTTTGGCGCTTGGATTGCAAAGAGGGCCGCAAGTATGACAAAGTGACGAGAGCCACATTGGGGAGATTGTTAGGCGCTTGGATTGAAAAGAGGGCCGCAAGTATGACGGAGTGGCGAGAGCCACATCGGGGAGATTGTTAGGCGCTTTGATTGCAAAGAGGGCCGCAAGTATGACGGAGTGGCGAGAACCACATGGGGGAGATTGTAAGGCGCTTGGATTGCAAAGAGGGCCGCAAGAGTGACGGAGTGAAAGTGCCACCTTGGGGAGATTGTGAGGCGCTTTGATTGCAAAGAGGGCCGCAAGTATGACGGAGTGGCGAGAGCCACATTGGGGAGATTGTTAGGCGCTCTGATTCAAGAGGGCCGCAAGTATGCCGGAGTGACGAGAGCCACATTGAAGAGATTGTAAGGCGCTTGGATTGCAAAGAGGGCCGCAAGAGTGACGGAGTGAAAGTGCCACCTTGGGGAGATTGTTAGGCGCTTGGATTGCAAAGAGGGCCGCAAGTATGGCGGAGTGGCGAGAGCCATATTGGGGAAATTGTTAGGCACTTGGATTGCAAAGAGGGCCGCAAGTATGACGGTGTGAAGAGAGCCACATTGGGGAAATTGTTAGGCACTTGGATTGCAAAGAGGGCCGCAAGTATGACGGAGCGACGAGAGCCACATTGAGGATGTTGTTAGGCGCTTGGATTGCAAAGAGGGCCGCAAGTATGACGGTGTGAAGAGAGCCACATTGGGGAGATTAATAGGCGCTTGGTTTGCAAAGAGGGTTGCAAGTATGACGGAGTGGCGAGAGCAACACTGGGGAGATTGTTAGACGCTTGGATTGCAAAGAGGGCCGCAAGTATGACGGAGTGGCGAGAGCCACATTAGGGAGATGTGAGGCACATGGATTGCAAACAGCACATTTTTGTTTTCAGGATGTCTAGATAATTAACGCAAAAAAAATAAAAAAAAATACAAAAACAAATTTGGACATCCCGTATGGTAGCTACGAGCGCTGGAAAAAAAAATTTCCCCTTAGTTAACCCTTCTCAACTTTGCTTGTCTGAATATGGAAGAAAAAAAGACTGCCGGTTACGGGACTCGAACCCCGGACCGCGAAAACACTAGTCGGCGTCGCTACCCCGTACGCCATGCCACTCGATGGAAGTTGGATCGTTTACACTGATAGATAACCCACTGCTCTCAATGTATGCATGAATACATGTCATTGTATCTCGATTCATTCTTATTGTAGTTGTAACACCAAAGCTAGATAGATTTATGGACAGCGAGGGTCTCATTGGATTTAAAAAACATCCAAGAATATCCAGGAAGCCGTTTTTTAACTATTTCTAAAAATTCAGTTTCAACACATTGTCTTTTTAAAATCGCCTTTGATAGATCTTGATCGCGTGATCGCGAAAGCGTAAATCGTTTGTGGTAACAACGAGCCGTTTAACCGGTAAAAAATAAACCGTGTCCATTCACGTTGATGCATTGTTATTAATGCGTGAAAATGGTGGAACAAAAAAGAGTGGGTGTACCGGGTCTCGAACCCCAGACCTCAAGTGTTCGAAGCTACAACGTTACTTCGTACGCCACGCCAATCGATGGAAGTAACGTTGCTTACACTGGTAGATAACACACTGGTCTCAATGTATGGCATAGCTTGTTGTATTCAGATAGCTCGTCATCACGCCAACATTAAAACATGTTTCCTCGGCTAACCATTAACGCAAGGCAAGCATTAACATGTTTTATGTATAGAGTATGAATGTCCAACGGAGAAACTCTAATCATTAATTTATTAACCATTTAACAAGAGACGCTACGCGTCGTCAAAGACGTGCTCAAAGACACTCTGTTTTTTAGAATTATATTCTTTACGGCTATATTGTTTAATTGGGGGATCTTAAAGTTACTTCTCAAGGTAGATATGAACATGGTCTACTTTCAATAAAATCATCGCTTCGCTATGTTTTTTGTGAGCGACGTGAGGCGTCGCCGAAATTTCAAAGATTTTCTTGTCAAGTTCCACTTTCGGTACCGATTGTGGATGAACGGTGGTACCTAGTTAGTCGTAGCGTCGAACTTAAGGTCAACAATAATCCTTGGTGACGTAGTAACTCTACTGGTGTGACGAGTGACGGTGTGACGAGAGCCACATTGAGGAGATTGTTTGGCACTTGGATTGCAAAGAGGGCCGCAAGTATGGTGGAGTTACGAGAGCCACACTGGGGAGATTGTTAGGCGCTTGGATTGCAAAAGGGGGCCGCAAGTATGACGGAGTGACGAGAGCCACATTGAAGAGTTTGTGAGGCGCTTGGATTGCAAAGAGGGCCGCAAGTATGACAGAGCGACGAGAGCCACATTGGGGAGATTGTTAGGCGCTTGGATTGCGAAGGGGGCTGCCAGTATGGTGGAGTTACGAGAGCCACACTGGGGAGATTGTTAGGCGCTTGGATTGCAAAGAGGGCCGCAAGTATGACGGAGTGACGAGAGCCACATTGGGGAGTTTGTTAGGCGCTTGGATTGCAAAGGGGGCCGCAAGTATGGCGGAGTGGCGAGAGCCACATCGGGGAGATTGTTAGGCGCTTGGATTGCAAAGAGGGCCGCAAGTATGACGGAGTGACGAGATCCACATCGGAGAGATTGTTAGGCGCTTGGGGCCACCTTGGGGAGTTTGTTAGGCGCTTGGATTGCAAAGAGGGCCGCAAGTATGGCGGAGTGGCGAGAGCCACATCGGGGAGATTGTTAGGCGCTTGGATTGCAAAGAGGGCCGCAAGTATGACGGAGTGGCGAGAGCAACACTGGGGAGATTGTTAGACGCTTGGATTGCAAAGCGAGCCGCAAGTATGACGGAGTGGCGAGAGCCACATTAGGGAGATTGTTAGGCGCTTGGATTGCAAAGAGGGCCGAAAGTATGGCGGAGTGGCGAGAGCCACATTAGGGAGATGTTAGGATCTTGGATTGAAAAGAGGGCCGCAAGTATGGTGGAGTGACGAGAGCCACATTGGAGAGATTGTTAGACGCTTGTATTGCAAAGAGGGCCGCAAGTATGACGGTGTGACGAGCGCCACATTGGGGAGATTGTTAGGCGCTTGGATTGCAAAGAGGGCCGCAAGTATGACGGAGTGGCGAGAGCAACACTGGGGAGATTGTAAGGCGCTTGTATTGCAAAGAGGGCCGCAAGTATGGTGCAGTGACGAGAGCCACATTGGGAAGATTGTGAGGTGCTTGGATTGCAAAGAGGGCCGCAAGAATGGCGGTGTGACGAGAGCCACATTAGGGAGATTGTTAGGCGCTTGGATTGCAAAGAGGGCCGCAAGTATGACAGAGTGACGAGAGCCACATTGGGGAGATTTTGAGGCGCTTGGATTGCAAAGAGGGCCGCAAGTTTGACGGAGTGACGACAGGCCCATTTGGGAGATGTGAGGCACTTGGATTGCAAAGAGGGCCGCAAGTATGGTGGAGTGACGAGAGCCACATTGGGGAGATTGTAAGGCGTTTGGATTGCAAAGAGGGCCGCAAGTATGACGGTGTGAAGAGAGCCACATTGGGGAAATTGTAAGGCACTTGGATTGCAAAGAGGGCCGCAAGTATGACGGAGCGGCAAGAGCCACATTGGGGAGATTGTTAGGCGCTTGGATTGCAAAGAGGGCCACAAGTATGACGGAGTGGCGAGAGCCACATTGGAGACATTGTTAGGCGCTTGGATGGCAAAGAGGGCCGCAAGTATGGCGGAGTGGCGAGAGCCATATTGGGGAGATTGTTAGGCGCTTGGATTTCAAAGAGGGCCGCAAGTATGGCGGAGTGGCGAGAGCCACATAAGGGAGATGTTAGGCACTTGGATTGCAAAGAGGGCCGCAATTATGGGGGAGTGACGAGTGCCATATTGGAGAGATTGTGAGACGCTTGTATTGCAAAGAGGGCCGCAAGTATGACGGTGTGACGAGACCCACATTGGGGAGATTGTTAGGCGCTTGGATTGCAAAGAGGGCCGCAAGTATGACGGAGTGGGAAAGCAACACTGGGGAGCTTGTTAGGCGCTTGGATTGCAAAGAGGGCCGCAAGTATGGTGAAGTGACGAGAGCCACATTGGGAAGATTGTAAGGTGCTTGGATTGCAAAGAGTGCCGCAAGAATGGCGGAGTGGCGAGATCCACATCGGGGAGATTGTAAGAAGCTCTGATTGCAAAGAGGGCCGCAAGTATGACGAAGTGACGAGAGCCACATTGGGGAGATTGTTAGGGGCTCTGATTGCAAAGAGGGCCGCAAGTATGGCGGTGTGACGAGAGCCACATTGGGGAGATTGTTTGGCACTTGGATTGCAAAGAGGGCCGCAAGTATGACGGAGCGACGAGAGCCACATTGGGGAGATTGTAAGGCGCTTGGATTGCCAAGAGGGCCGCAAGTATGGTGGAGTTACGAGAGCCACACTGGGGAGATTGTTAGGCGCTTGGATTGCAAAGAGGGCCGCAAGTATGACGGAGTGACGAGAGCCACATTAGGGAGTTTGTAAGGCGCTTGGATTTTAAAGGGGGTCGCAAGTATGGCGGAGTGGCGAGAGCCACATCGGGGAGATTGTTTGGCACTTGGATTGCAAAGAGGGCCGCAAGTATGACGGAGTGACGAGATCCACATCGGAGAGATTGTTAGGCGCTTGGGGCCACCTTGGGGAGTTTGTTAGGCGCTTGGATTGCAAAGAGGGCCGCAAGTATGACGGAGTGGCGAGAGTCACATTAGGGAGATTGTTAGGCGCTTGGATTGCAAAGAGGGCCGCAAGTATGGCGGAGTGGCGAGAGCCACATTAGGGAGATGTTTGGCACTTAGATTGCAAAGAGGGCCGCAAGTATGGTGGAGTGACGAGAGCCACATTGGAGAGATTGTAAGACGCTTATATTGCAAAGAGGGCCGCAAGTATGAAGGTGTGGCGAGAGCCACATCGGGGAGATTGTTAGGCGCTTGGATTGCAAAGAGGGCCGCAAGTATGACGAAGTGGCGAGAGCAACACTAGGGATATTGGTAGGCGCTTGGATTGCAAAGAGGGCCGCAAGTATGGTGCAGTGACGAGAGCCACATTGGGGAGATTGTTAGGTGCTTGGATTGCAAAGAGGGCCGCAAGAATGGCGGTGTGACGAGAGCCACATGGGGGAGATTGTTAGGCGCTTGGATTGCAAAGAGGGCCGCAAGTATGACGGTGTGAAGAGAGCCACAATGGGGAGATTGTAAGGCGCTTGGATTGCCAAGAGGGCCGCAAGTATGGTGGAGTTACGAGAGCCACACTGGGGAGATTGTTAGGCGCTTGGATTGCAAAGAGGGCCGCAAGTATGACGGAGTGACGAGAGCCACATTGGGGAGATTGTTAGGCGCTTGGATTGCCAAGAGGGCCGCAAGTATGGTGGAGTTACGAGAGCCACACTGGGGAGATTGTTAGGCGCTTGGATTGCAAAGAGGGCCGCAAGTATGACGGAGTGACGAGAGCCACATTGGGGAGTTTGTAAGGCGCTTGGATTGCAAAGAGGGCCGCAAGTATGACGGAGTGACGAGAGATACATTCGGGATATGTTAGGCACTTGGATTGCAAAGAGGGCCGAAAGTATGAAGGTTTGACGAGAGCCACATTGGGGAGATTGTTAGGCGTTTTGATTGCAAAGAGGGCCGCAAGTATGGTGGAGTGACGAGAGCCATATTGGGGAGATTATTAGGCGCTTGGATTGCAATGAGGGCCACAAGAATGGCGGAGTGGCAAAAGCCACATCGGGGAGATTGTAAGGCGCTCTGATTGCAAAGAGGGCCGCAAGTATGACGGAGTGGCGAGAGCCACATTGGGGAGATTGTTAGGCGCTTGGATGGCAAAGAGGGCCGCAAGTATGACGGTGTGACGAGAGCAACACTGGGGAGATGTAAGGCGCTTGGATTGCAAAGAGGGCCGCAAGTTTGACGGAGTGGCGAGAGCAACACTGGGGAGATTGTTAGGCGCTTTGATTGCACAGAGGGCCGCAAATATAGGTGGAATGACGAGAGCCACATTGGGGAGATTGTTAGGCGCTTGGATTGCAAAGAGGGCCGCAAGTATGACGGAGTGGCGAAAGCCACATTGGGGAGATTGTTAGGCGCTTGGATTGCAAAGAGGGCCGCAAGTATTACGGAGTGACGAGAGCCACACTGGGGAGATTGTTAGGCGCTTGAATTGCAAAGAGGGCCGCAAGCATGACGGTGTGACGAGAGCCACATTGGGGAGAATGTTAGGCGCTTGGACTGCAAAGAGGGCCGCAAGTATGGCGGAGTGACGAGAACCACATCGAGAGATTGTTAGGCGCTTGGATTGCAAAGAGGGCCGCAAGTATGACAAAGTGACGAGAGCCACATTGGGGAGATTGTTAGGCGCTTGGATTGAAAAGAGGGCCGCAAGTATGACGGAGTGGCGAGAGCCACATCGGGGAGATTGTTAGGCGCTTTGATTGCAAAGAGGGCCGCAAGTATGACGGAGTGGCGAGAACCACATGGGGGAGATTGTAAGGCGCTTGGATTGCAAAGAGGGCCGCAAGAGTGACGGAGTGAAAGTGCCACCTTGGGGAGATTGTGAGGCGCTTGGATTGCAAAAAGGGCCGCAAGTATGACGGAGTGGCGAGAGCCACATTGGGGAGATTGTTAGGCGCACTGATTCAAGAGGGCCGCAAGTATGCCGGAGTGACGAGTGCCACATTGGAGAGATTGTTAGGCGCTTGGATTGCAAAGAGGGCCGCAAGAGTGACGGAGTGAAAGTGCCACCTTGGGGAGATTGTTAGGCGCTTGGATTGCAAAGAGGGCCGCAAGTATGGCGGAGTGGCGAGAGCCATATTGGGGAAATTGTTAGGCACTTGGATTGCAAAGAGGGCCGCAAGTATGACGGTGTGAAGAGAGCCACATTGGGGAAATTGTTAAACATTTGGATTGCAAAGAGGGCCGCAAGTATGACGGAGCGACGAGAGCCACATTGGGAAGATTGTTAGGCGCTTGGATTGCAAAGAGGGCCGCAAGTATGGCGGTGTGAAGAGAGCCAAATTGGGAAGATTGTTAGGCGCTTGGTTTGCAAAGAGGGCCGCAAGTATGACGGAGTGGCGAGAGCAACACTGGGGAGATTGTTAGACGCTTGGATTGCAAAGAGGGCCGCAAGTATGACGGAGTGGCGAGAGCCACATTAGGGAGATGTTAGGCACATGGATTGCAAACAGCACATTTTGGTTTTCAGGATGTCTAGATAATTAACGCAAAAAAAATAAAAAAAAATACAAAAACAAATTTGGACATCCCGTATGGTAGCTACGAGCGCTTGGAAAAAAAATGTTCACTTAATAAACCCTTCTCAACTTTGCTTGTCTGAATATGAAAGAAAAAAAGACTGCCGGTTACGGGACTCGAACCCCACGCCGCGAAAACACTAGTCGGCGTCGCTACCCCGTACGCCATGCCACTCGATGGAAGTTGGATCGCTTACACTGATAGATAACCCACTGCTCTCAATGTATGCATGAATACATCTCATTGTATCTCGATTCATTCTTATTGTAATTGTAACACCAAAGCTAGATAGATTTATGGACAGCGAGGGTCTCATTGGATTAAAAAAACATCCAAGAATATCCAGGAAGCCGTTTTTTAAACTCTAAAAATTCAGTTTCAACACATTGTCTTTTTAAAATCGCCTTTGATACATCTTGATCGCGTGATCGCGAAAGAGTAAATCGTTTGTGGTAACAACGAGCCGTTTAACCGGTAAAAAATAAACCGTGTCCATTCACGTTGATGCATTGATATTAATGCGTGAAAATGGTGGAACAAAAAAGAGTGGGTGTACCGGGTCTCGAACCCCAGACCTCAAGTATTCGAAGCTACAACGTTACTTCGTACGCCACGCCAATCGATGGAAGTAACGTTGCTTACACTGGTAGATAACTCACTGGTCTCAATGTATGGCATAGCTTGTTGTATTCAGATAGCTCGTCATCACGCCAACATTAAAACATGTTTCCTCGGCTAACCATTAATGCAAGGCAAGCATTAACATGTTTTATGTATAGAGTATGAATGTCCAACGGAGAAACTCTAATCATTATTATATTAACCATTTAACAAGAGACGCTACGCGTCGTCAAACACGTGCTCAAAGACACTCTGTTTTTTAGAATTATATTCTTTACGGCTATATTGTTTAATTGGGGGATCTTAAAGGTACTTCTCAAGGTAGATATGAACATGGTCTACTTTCAAAAAAATCATCGCGTCGCTATGTTTTTTGTGAGCGACGTGAGGCGTCGCCGAAATTTCAAAGATTTTCTTATTAAGTTCCACTTTCGGTACCGATTGTGGATGAACGGTGGTACCTAGTTAGTCGTAGCGTCGAACTTAAGGTCAACAATAATCCTTGGTGACGTAGTAACTCTACTGGTGTGACGAGTGACGGTGTGACGAGAGCCACATTGGGGAGATTGTTTGGCACTTGGATTGCAAAGAGGGCCGCAAGTATGACGGAGCGACGAGAGCCACATTGGGGAGATTGTTAGGCGCTTGGATTGCCAAGAGGGCCGCAAGTATGGTGGAGTTACGAGAGCCACACTGGGGAGATTGTTAGGCGCTTTGATTGCAAAGAGGGCCGCAAGTATGACGGAGTGACGAGAGCCACATTGAGGAGTTTGTGAGGCGCTTGGATTGCAAAGAGGGCCGCAAGTATGACGGAGTGACGAGAGATACATTGGGGATATGTTAGGCACTTGGATTGCAAAAAGGGCCGCAAGTATGAAGGTTTGACGAGAGCCACATTGGGGAGATTGTTAAGCGTTTTGATTGCAAAGAGGGCCGCAAGTATGGTGGAGTGACGAGAGCCATATTGGGGAGATTGTTATGCGCTTGGATTGCAAAGAGGGCCGCAAGTATGACGGAGTGGCGAGAGCCACATTAGGGAGATTGTTAGGCGCTTGGATTGCAAAGAGTTCCGCAAGTATGGCGGAGTGGCGAGTGCAACATTAGGGAGATGTAAGGCACTTGGATTGCAAAGAGGGCCGCAAGTATGGTGGAGTGACAAGATTCACATTCGAGAGATTGTTAGACGCTTGTATTGCAAAGAGGGCCGCAAGTATGACGGTGTGACGAGGGCCACATTGGGGAGATTGTTAGGCGCTTGGATTGCAAAGAGGGCCGAGAGTATGACGGAGTGGCGAGAGCCACATTGGGGAGATTGTTAGGCGCTTGGATTGCAAAGAGGGCCGCAAGTATGACGGTGTGACGAGAGCCACATTTGGGAGATTGTTAGGCGCTTGGATTGCAAAGAGGGCCGCAAGACTGACTGAGTGAAATTGCCACCTTGGGGAGATTGTGAGGCGCTTGGATTGCAAAGAGGGCCGCAAGTATGACGGAGTGGCGAGAGCCACATTGGGGAGATTGTTAGGCGCTCTGATTGCAAAGAGGGCCGAAAGTATGGCGGTGTGACGAGAGCCACATTGGGGAGATTGTAAGGCGCTTGGATTGCAAAGAGGGCCGCAAGTATGCCGGAATGACGAGAGCCACATTGGAGAGATTGTTAGGCGCTTGGATTGCAAAGAGGGCCGCAAGAGTGACGGAGTGAAAGTGCCACCTTGGGGAGATTGTGAGGCGCTTGGATTGCAAAGAGGGCCGCAAGTATAACGAAGTGACGAGAGCAACACTGGGGAGATTTTTAGGCGCTCTGATTGCAAAGAGGGCCGCAAGTATGAAGGTTTGACGAGAGCCACATTGGGGAGATTGTTAGGCGTTTTGATTGCAAAGAGGACCGCAAGTATGAAGGTTTGACGAGAGCCACATTGGGGAGATTGTTAGGCGTTTTGATTGCAAAGAGGGCCGCAAGTATGGTGGAGTGACGAGAGCCATATTGGGGAGATTGTTTAGCGCTTGGATTGCAAAGAGGGCCGCAAGAATGGCGGAGTGACGAAAGCCACATCGGGGAGATTGTAAGGCGCTCTGATTGCAAAGAGGGCCGCAAGTATGACGGAGTTGCGAGAGCCACATTGGGGACATTGTTAGCCGCTTGGATTGCAAAGAGGGCCGCAAGTTTAACGGAGTGGCGAGAGCAACACTGAGGAGATTGTTAGGCGCTTTGATTGCAAAGAGGGCCGCGAGTATGACAGATTGTTTTGCGCTTGGATTGAAAAGAGGGCCGCAAGTATGACGGAGTGGCGAGAGCCACATCGGGGAGATTGTAAGGCGCTTGGATTGCAAAGAGGGCCGCAAGTATGACGGTGTGGCGAGAGCCACATTGGGGAGATTGTTAGGCGTTTGGATTGCAAAGAGGGCCGCAAGTATGACGGTGTGACGAGAGCCACATTAGGGATATTGTTAGGAGTTTTGATTGCAAAGAGGGCCGCAAGTATGGTGGAGTGACGAAAGCCATATTGGGGAGATTGTTAGGCGCTTGGATTGCAAAGAGGGCCGAGAGAATGGCGGAGTGGCGAGAGCCACATCGGGGAGATTGTTAGGCGCTCTGATTGCAAAGAGGGCCGCAAGTATGAGGGAGTGGCGTGAGCCACATTGGGGAGATTGTTAGGCGCTTGGATTGCAAAGAGGGCCGCAAGAGTGATGGAGTGAAAGTGCCACCTTGGGGAGATTGTGAGGCGCTTCGATTGCAAAGAGGGCCGCAAGTATGACGGAGTGACGAGAGATACATTGGGGATATGTTAGGCACTTGGATTGCAAAGAGGGCCGCAAGTATGAAGGTTTGACGAGAGCCACATTGGGGAGATTGTTAGGCGTCTTTTATTGCAAAGAGGGCCGCAAGTATGGTGGAGTGACGAGAGCCATATTGGGGAGATTGTTAGGCGCTTGGATTGCAAAGAGGGCCGCAAGAATGGCGGAGTGGCGAAAGCCACATCGGGGAGATTGTAAGGCGCTCTGATTGCAAAGAGGGCCGCAAGTATGACGGAGTGGCGAGAGCCACATTGGGGAGATTGTAAGGCGCTTGGATGGCAAAGAGGGCCGCAAGTATGACGGTGTGACGAGAGCCACATTGGGGACATAATAAGGCGCTTGGATTGCAAAGAGGGCCGCAAGTTTGACGGAGTGGCGAGAGCAACACTGGGGAGATTGTTAGGCGCTTTGATTGCACAGAGGGCCGCAAATATAGGTGGAGTGACGAGAGCCACATTGGGGAGATTTTTAGGCGCTTGGATTGCAAAGAGGGCCGCAAGAGTGACTGAGTGCAAGTATGAAGGTTTAACGAGAGCCACATTGGGGAGATTGTTAGGCGCTCTGATTGCAAAGAGGGCCGCAAGTATGACGGAGTGGCGAGAACCACATGGGGGAGATTGTTAGGCGCTTGGATTGCAAAGAGGGCCGCAAGTATGACGGAGTGGCGAGAGCCACATTAGGGAAATTGTTAGGCGCTGTTATTGCAAAGAGGGCCGCAAGTATGCCGGAGTGACGAGAGCCACATTGGAGAGATTGTTAGGTGCTTGCATTGCAAAGAGGGCCGCAAGAGTGACGGAGTGAAAGTGCCACCTTGGGGAGATTGTGAGGCGCTTGGATTGCAAAGAGGGCCGCAAGTATAACGAAGTGACGAGAGCAACACTGGGGAGATTTTTAGGCGAATGGATTGCAAAGAGGGCCGCAAGTATGACGGAATGGCGAGAGCCACATCGGGGAGATTGTAAGGCGCTCTGATTGCAAAGAGGGCCGCAAGTATGACGGAGTGGCGAGAGCCACATTAAGGAGATTGTTACGCGCTTGGATGGCAAAGAGGGCCGCAAGTATGACGGTGTGACGAGAGCCACATTGGGGACATTGTAAGGCGCTTGGATTGCAAAGTGGGCCGCAAGTATGACGGAGTGGCGAGAGCAACACTGGGGAGATTGTTAGGCGCTTTGATTGCACAGAGGGCCGCAAATATAGGTGGAGTGACGAGAGCCACATTGGGGAGATTGTTAGGCGCTTGGATTGCAAAGAGGGCCGCAAGTATGGCGGAGTGACGAGAGCCACACTAGGGAGATTGTTAGGCGCTTGAATTGCAAAGAGGGCCGCAAGCATTACGGTTTGACGAGAGCCACATTGGGGAGATTGTTAGGCGCTTGGATGGCAAAGAGGGCCGCAAGTATGACAGAGTGACGAGAACTACATCGGGGAGATTGTTAGGCGCTTGGATTGCAAAAAGGGCCGCAAGTATGACAAAGTGACGAGAGCCACATTGGGGAGATTGTTAGGCGCTTGGATTGAAAAGAGGGCCGCAAGTATGACGGAGTGGCGAGAGCCACATCGGGGAGATTGTTATGCGCTTTGATTGCAAAGAGGGCCGCAATTATGACGGAGTGGCGAGAACCACATTGGGGAGATTGTTAGGTGCTTGGATTGCAAAGAGGGCCGCAAGTATGACGGAGTGGCGAGAGCCACATTGGGGAGATTGTATGGCGCTTGGATTGCAAAGAGGGCCGCAAGTATGACGGTGTGACGAGAGCCACATTGGGGAGATTGTGAGGCGCTTTGATTGCAAAGAGGGCCGCAAGTATGAAGGTGTGACGAGAGCCACATTTGGGAGATTGTTAGGCGTTTTGTTTGCAAAGAGGGCCGCAAGTATGGTGGAGTGACGAGAGCCATATTGGGGAGATTGTTAGGCGCTTGGATTGCAAAGAGGGCCGCAAGAATGGCGGAGTGGCGAGAGCCACATCGGGGAGATTGTTAGGCGTTTTGATTGCAAAGAGGGCCGCAAGTATGGTGGAGTGACGAGAGCCACATTGGGGAGATTGTTAGGCGCTTGGATTGCAAAGAGGGCCGCCAGTATGACGGTGTGACGAGAGCCACATTGGGGAGATTGTAAGGCGCTCTTATTGCAAAGAGGGCCGAAAGTATGACGGAGTGGCGAGAGCCACATTGGGGAGATTGTTAGGCGCTTGGATGGCAAAGAGGGCCGCAAGTATAGCGGAGTGGCGAGAGCCACATTTGGGAGATGTAAGGCACTTGGATTGCAAAGAGGGCCGCAAGTATGGTGGAGTGACGAGAGCTACATTGGAGAGATTGTTAGACGCTTGTATTGCAAAGAGGGCCGCAAGTATGACGGTGTGACGAGAGCCACATTGGGGAGATTGTTAGGCGCTTGGATTGCAAAGAGGGCCGCAAGTATGACGGAGTATCGAGAGCCACATCGGGGAGATTGTTAGGCACTTGGATTGCAAAGAGGGCCGCAAGTATGACGGAGTAGCGAGAGCCACATTAGGGAAATTGTTTGGCGCTTGGATTGCAAAGAGGGCCGCAAGTATGACGAAGTGGCGAGAGCCACATTGGGGAGATTGTTAGGCGCTTGGTTTGCAAAGAGGGCCGCAAGTATGACGGAGTGGCGAGAGCCACATTGGGGAGATTGTTAAGCGCTTGGATTGCAAAGAGGGCCGCAAGTATGACGGAGTGGCGAGAGCCCCATTGGGGAGATTGTTAGGCGCACTGATTACAAAGAGGGCCGCAAGTATGGCGGAGTATCAAGAGCCACCTCGGGGAGATTGTTAGGCGCTTGGATTGCAAAGAGGGCCGCAAGTATGACGGAGTAGCGAGAGCCACATTAAGGAGATTGTTAGGCGCTTGGATTGCTAAGAGGGCCGCAAGTATGGCGGTGTGATGAGAGTCACATTGGGGAGATTGTTAGGCGCTTGGATTGCAAAGAGGGCCGCAAGTATGGCGGAGTAGCGAGAGCCACATTAGGGAGATTGTTAGGCGCTTGATTGCAAAGAGGGCCGCAAGTATGACAGAGTGACGAGAGCCACATTGGGGAGATTGTAAGGCGCTAGGATTGCAAAGAGGGCCGCAAGTATGACGGAGTGGCGAGAGCCACATAAGTGAGATTGTTAGGCACATGGATTGCAAAGAGGGCCGCAAGTATGACGGTGTGACGAGAGCCACATTAGGGAAATTGTTAGGCGCTAGGATTGCAAAGAGGGCCGCAAGTATGACGGAGTGGCGAGAGCCACATAAGTGAGATTGTTAGGCACATGGATTGCAATGAGGGCCGCAAGTATGACGGTGTGACGAGAGCCACATTAGGGAAATTGTTAGGCGTTTTGATTGCAAAGTGGGCCGCCAGTATGACGGAGTGACGACAGGCCTATTTGGGAGATGTGAGGCACTTGGATTGCAAAGAGGGCCGCAAGTATGGTGGAGTGACGAGAGCCACATTTGGGAGATTGTTAGGCGTTTGGATTGTAAAGAGGGCCGCAAGTATGACGGTATGAAGAGAGCCACATTGGGGAAATTGTTGGGCACTTGGATTGCAAAGAGGGCCGCAAGTATGACGGAGCGACGAGAGCCACATTGGGGAGATAGTTAGGCGCTTGGATTGCAAAGAGGGCCGCAAGTATGACGGAGTGACGAGATCCACATCGGAGAGATTGTTAGGCGCTTGGGGCCACCTTGGGGAGTTTGTTAGGCGCTTGGATTGCAAAGAGGGCCGCAAGTATGACGGAGTGGCGAGAGTCACATTAGGGAGATTGTTAGGCGCTTGGATTGCAAAGAGGGCCGCAAGTATGGCGGAGTGGCGAGAGCCACATTAGGGAGATGTTTGGCACTTAGATTGCAAAGAGGGCCGCAAGTATGGTGGAGTGACGAGAGCCACATTGGAGAGATTGTAAGACGCTTATATTGCAAAGAGGGCCGCAAGTATGACGGTGTGGCGAGAGCCACATCGGGGAGATTGTTAGGCGCTTGGATTGCAAAGAGGGCCGCAAGTATGACGAAGTGGCGAGAGCAACACTGGGGAGATTGGTAGGCATTTGGATTGCAAAGAGGGCCGCAAGTATGGTGCAGTGACGAGAGCCACATTGGGGAGATTGTTAGGTGCTTGGATTGCAAAGAGGGCCGCAAGAATGGCGGTGTGACGAGAGCCACGTGGGGGAGATTGTTAGGCGCTTGGATTGCAAAGAGGGCCGCAAGTATGACGGTGTGAAGAGAGCCACATTGGGGAGATTGTAAGGCGCTTCGTTTGCAAAGAGGGCCGCAAGTATGACGGAGTGGCGAGAGCAACATTGGGGAGATTGTGAGGCGCTTGGATTGCAAAGAGGGCCGCAAGTATGACGGAGTGACGACAGGCCCATTCGGGAGATGTTAGGCACTTGGATTGCAAAGAGGGCCGTAAGTATGACGGAGCGACGAGAGCCACATTGGTGAGATTGTTAGGCGCTTGGATTGCAAAGAGGGCCGCAAGTATGACGGTGTGAAGAGAGCCACATTGGGGAGATTGTTAGACGCTTGGTTTGCAAAGAGGGCCGAAAGTATGACGGAGTGGTGAGAGCAACACTGGGGAGATTGTTAGACGCTTGGATTGCAAAGAGGGCCGCAAGTATGACGGAGTGGCGAGAGCCACATTAGGGAGATGTTAGGCACATGGATTGCAAACAGCACATTTTTGTTTTTAGGATGTCTAGATAATTAACGCAAAAAAAATAAAAAAAAATACAAAAACAAATTTGGACATCCCGTATGGTAGCTACGAGCGCTTGAAAAAAAAATTTCCCCTTAGTAAACCCTTCTCAACTTCGCTTGTCTGAATATGGAAGAAAAAAAGACTGCCGGTTACGGGACTCGAACCCCGGACCGCGAAAACACTAGTCGGCGTCGCTACCCCGTACGCCATGCCACTCGATGGAAGTTGGATCGCTTACACTGATAGATAACCCACTGCTCTCAATGTATGCATGATTACATCTCAGGGGAGGATTGCAAAGAGGGCCGCAAGTTTGAAGGAGTGGCGAGAGCAACACTGGGGAGATTGTTAGGCGCTTTGATTGCACAGAGGGCCGCAAATATAGGTGGAATGACGAGAGCCACATTGGGGAGATTGTTAGGCGCTTGGATTGCAAAGAGGGCCGCAAGTATGACGGAGTGGCGAGAGCCACATTGGGGAGATTGTTAGGCGCTTGGATTGCAAAGAGGGCCGCAAGTATTGCGGAGTGACGAGAGCCACACTGGGGAGATTGTTAGGCGCTTGAATTGCAAAGAGGGCCGCAAGCATGACGGTGTGACGAGAGCCACATTGGGGAGAATGTTAGGCGCTTGGACTGGAGCCACATTGGGGAGATTGTTTGGCACTTGGATTGCAAAGAGGGCCGCAAGTATGACGGAGCGACGAGAGCCACATTGGGGAGATTGTTAGGCGCTTGGATTGCCAAGAGGGCCGCAAGTATGGTGGAGTTACGAGAGCCACACTGGGGAGATTGTTAGGCGCTTTGATTGCAAAGAGGGCCGCAAGTATGACGGAGTGACGAGAGCCACATTAAGGAGTTTGTGAGGCGCTTGGATTGCAAAGAGGGCCGCAAGTATGACGGAGTGACGAGAGATACATTGGGGATATGTTAGGCACTTGGATTGCAAAAAGGGCCGCAAGTTAGAAGGTTTGACGAGAGCCACATTGGGGAGATTGTTAAGCGTTTTGATTGCAAAGAGGGCCGCAAGTATGGTGGAGTGACGAGAGCCATATTGGGGAGATTGTTATGCGCTTGGATTGCAAAGAGGGCCGCAAGTATGACGGAGTGGCGAGAGCCACATTAGGGAGATTGTTAGGCGCTTGGATTGCAAAGAGTTCCGCAAGTATGGCGGAGTGGCGAGTGCAACATTAGGGAGATGTTAGGCACTTGGATTGCAAAGAGGGCCGCAAGTATGGTGGAGTGACAAGATTCACATTCGAGAGATTGTTAGACGCTTGTATTGCAAAGAGGGCCGCAAGTATGACGGTGTGACGAGGGCCACATTGGGGAGATTGTTAGGCGCTTGGATTGCAAAGAGGGCCGAGAGTATGACGGAGTGGCGAGAGCCACATTGGGGAGATTGTTAGGCGCTTGGATTGCAAAGAGGGCCGCAAGTATGACGGTGTGACGAGAGCCACATTTGGGAGATTGTTAGGCGCTTGGATTGCAAAGAGGGCCGCAAGAGTGACTGAGTGAAATTGCCACCTTGGGGAGATTGTGAGGCGCTTGGATTGCAAAGAGGGCCGCAAGTATGACGGAGTGGCGAGAGCCACATTGGGGAGATTGTTAGGCGCTCTGATTGCAAAGAGGGCCGAAAGTATGGCGGTGTGACGAGAGCCACATTGGGGAGATTGTAAGGCGCTTGGATTGCAAAGAGGGCCGCAAGTATGCCGGAATGACGAGAGCCACATTGGAGAGATTGTTAGGCGCTTGGATTGCAAAGAGGGCCGCAAGAGTGACGGAGTGAAAGTGCCACCTTGGGGAGATTGTGAGGCGCTTGGATTGCAAAGAGGGCCGCAAGTATAACGAAGTGACGAGAGCAACACTGGGGAGATTTTTAGGCGCTCTGATTGCAAAGAGGGCCGCAAGTATGAAGGTTTGACGAGAGCCACATTGGGGAGATTGTTAGGCGTTTTGATTGCAAAGAGGACCGCAAGTATGAAGGTTTGACGAGAGCCACATTGGGGAGATTGTTAGGCGTTTTGATTGCAAAGAGGACCGCAAGTATGAAGGTTTGACGAAAGCCACATCGGGGAGATTGTAAGGCGCTCTGATTGCAAAGAGGGCCGCAAGTATGACGGAGTTGCGAGAGCCACATTGGGGACATTGTAAGCCGCTTGGATTGTAAAGAGGGCCGCAAGTTTAACGGAGTGGCGAGAGCAACACTGAGGAGATTGTTAGGCGCTTTGATTGCAAAGAGGGCCGCGAGTATGACAGATTGTTTTGCGCTTGGATTGAAAAGAGGGCCGCAAGTATGACGGAGTGGCGAGAGCCACATCGGGGAGATTGTTAGGCGCTTGGATTGCAAAGAGGGCCGCAAGTATGACGGTGTGGCGAGAGCCACATTGGGGAGATTGTTAGGCGTTTGGATTGCAAAGAGGGCCGCAAGTATGACGGTGTGACGAGAGCCACATTAGGGATATTGTTAGGAGTTTTGATTGCAAAGAGGGCCGCAAGTATGGTGGAGTGACGAAAGCCATATTGGGGAGATTGTTAGGCGCTTGGATTGCAAAGAGGGCCGAGAGAATGGCGGAGTGGCGAGAGCCACATCGGGGAGATTGTTAGGCGCTCTGATTGCAAAGAGGGCCGCAAGTATGAGGGAGTGGCGTGAGCCACATTGGGGAGATTGTTAGGCGCTTGGATTGCAAAGAGGGCCGCAAGAGTGATGGAGTGAAAGTGCCACCTTGGGGAGATTGTGAGGCGCTTGGATTGCAAAGAGGGCCGCAAGTTTGACGGAGTGGCGAGAGCAACACTGGGGAGATTGTTAGGCGCTTTGATTGCACAGAGGGCCGCAAATATAGGTGGAGTGACGAGAGCCACATTGGGGAGATTTTTAGGCGCTTGGATTGCAAAGAGGGCCGCAAGAGTGACTGAGTGCAAGTATGAAGGTTTAACGAGAGCCACATTGGGGAGATTGTTAGGCGTTTTGATTGCAAAGAGGGCCGCAAGTATGGTGGAGTGACGAGAGCCATATTGGGGAGATTGTTAGGCGCTTGGATTGCAAAGAGGGCCGCAAGAATGGTGGAGTGGCGAAAGCCACATCGGGGAGATTGTAAGGCGCTCTGATTGCAAAGAGGGACGCAAGTAAGACGGAGTGGCGAGAGCCACATTGGGGAGATTGTTAGGCGCTTGGATGGCAAAGGAACCGCAAGTATGACGGTGTGACGAGAGCCACATTGGGGACATAATTAGGCGCTTGGATTGCAAAGAGGGCCGCAAGTTTGACGGAGTGGCGAGAGCAACACTGGGGAGATTGTTAGGCGCTTTGATTGCACAGAGGGCCGCAAATATAGGTGGAGTGACGAGAGCCACATTGGGAAGATTGTTAGGCGCTTCGATTGCAAAGAGGACCGCAAGTATGACGGAGTGGCGAGAGCCACATTGGGGAGATTGTTAGGCGCTTGGATTGCAAAGAGGGCCGAAGTATGGCGGAGTGACGAGAGCCACACTGGGGAGATTGTTAGGCGCTTGAATTGCAAAGAGGGCCGCAAGCATGACGGTGTGACGAGAGCCACATTGGGGAGATTGTTAAGCGCTTGGACTGCAAAGAGGGCCGCAAGTATGGCGGAGTGACGAGAGCCACATTGGGGAGTTTGTTAGGCGCTTGGATTGAAAAGAGGGCCGCAAGTATGACTGAGTAGCGAGAGCCACATCGGGGAGATTGTTATGCGCTTTGATTGCAAAGAGGGCCGCAAGTATGACGGAGTGGCGAGAACCACATGGGGGAGATTGTTAGGCGCTTGGATTGCAAAGAGGGCCGCAAGTATGACGGAGTGGCGAGAGCCACATTGGGGAAATTGTTAGGCGCTCTTATTGCAAAGAGGGCCGCAAGTATGCCGGAGTGACGAGAGCCACATTGGAGAGATTGTTAGGTGCTTTCATTGCAAAGAGGGCCGCAAGAGTGACGGAGTGAAAGTGCCACCTTGGGGAGATTGTGAGGCGCTTGGACTGCAAAGAGGGCCGCAAGTATAACGAAGTGACGAGAGCAACACTGGGGAGATTTTTAGGCGAATGGATTGCAAAGAGGGCCGCAAGTATGACGGAATGGCGAGAGCCACATCGGGGAGATTGTAAGGCGCTCTGATTGCAAAGAGGGCCGCAAGTATGACGGAATGGCGAGAGCCACATCGGGGAGATTGTTAGGCGCTCTGATTGCAAAGAGGGCCGCAAGTATGACGGAGTGGCGAGAGCCACATTAAGGAGATTGTTACGCGCTTGGATGGCAAAGAGGGCCGCAAGTATGACGGAGTGGCGAGAGCAACACTGGGGAGATTGTTAGGCGCTTTGATTGCACAGAGGGCCGCAAATATAGGTGGAGTGACGAGAGCCACATTAGGGAGATTGTTAGGCGCTTGGATTGCAAAGAGGGCCGCAAGTATGGCGGAGTGACGAGAGCCACACTAGGGAGATTGTTAGGCGCTTGAATTGCAAAGAGGGCCGCAAGCATTACGGTTTGACGAGAGCCACATTGGGGAGATTGTTAGGCGCTTGGATGGCAAAGAGGGCCGCAAGTATGACAGAGTGACGAGAACTACATCGGGGAGATTGTTAGGCGCTTGGATTGCAAAAAGGGCCGCAAGTATGACAAAGTGACGAGAGCCACATTGGGGAGATTGTTAGGCGCTTGGATTGAAAAGAGGGCCGCAAGTATGACGGAGTGGCGAGAGCCACATCGGGGAGATTGTTATGCGCTTTGATTGCAAAGAGGGCCGCAATTATGACGGAGTGGCGAGAACCACATTGGGGAGATTGTTAGGTGCTTGGATTGCAAAGAGGGCCGCAAGTATGACGGAGTGGCGAGAGCCACATTGGGGAGATTGTATGGCGCTTGGATTGCAAAGAGGGCCGCAAGTATGACGGTGTGACGAGAGCCACATTGGGGAGATTGTGAGGCGCTTTGATTGCAAAGAGGGCCGCAAGTATACAGGTGTGACGAGAGCCACATTTAGGAGATTGTTAGGCGTTTTGATTGCAAAGAGGGCCGCAAGTATGGTGGAGTGACGAGAGCCATATTGGGGAGATTGTTAGGCGCTTGGATTGCAAAGAGGGCCGCAAGAATGGCGGAGTGGCGAGAGCCACATCGGGGAGATTGTTAGGCGTTTTGATTGCAAAGAGGGCCGCAAGTATGGTGGAGTGACGAGAGCCATATTGGGGAGATTGTTAGGCGCTTGGATTGCAAAGAGGGCCGCAGAATGGCGGAGTGGCGAGAGCCACATCGGGGAGATTGTCAGGCGCTCTGATTGCAAAGAGGGCCGCAAGTATGACGGAGTGGCGAGAGCAACATTGGGGAGATTGTTAGGCGCTTGGATGGCAAAGAGGGCCGCAAGTATGACGGTGTGACGAGAGCCACATTGGGGAGATTGTAAGGCGCTCTTATTGCAAAGAGGGCCGAAAGTATGACGGAGTGGCGAGAGCCACATTGAGGAGATTGTAAGGCGCTTGGATGGCAAAGAGGGCCGCAAGTATGGCGGAGTGGCGAGAGCCACATTAGGGAGATGTAAGGCACTTGGATTGCAAAGAGGGCCGCAAGTATGGTGGAGTGACGAGAGCCACATTGGAGAGATTGTTAGACGCTTGTATTGCAAAGAGGGCCGCAAGTATGACGGTGTGACGAGAGCCACATTGGGGAGATTGTTAGGCGCTTGGATTGCAAAGAGGGCCGCAAGTATGACGGAGTATCGAGAGCCACATCGGGGAGATTGTTAGGCACTTGGATTGCAAAGAGGGCCGCAAGTATGACGGAGTAGCGAGAGCCACATTAGGGAAATTGTTTGGCGCTTGGATTGCAAAGAGGGCCGCAAGTATGACGAAGTGGCGAGAACCACATTGGGGAGATTGTTAGGCGCTTGGTTTGCAAAGAGGGCCGCAAGTATGACGGAGTGGCGAGAGCCACATTGGGGAGATTAATAGGCGCTTGGATTGCAAAGAGGGCCGCAAGTATGACGGAGTGGCGAGAGCCCCATTGGGGAGATTGTTAGGCGCACTGATTACAAAGAGGGCCGCAAGTATGGCGGAGTATCGAGAGCCACCTCGGGGAGATTGTTAGGCGCTTGGATTGCAAAGAGGGCCGCAAGTATGACGGAGTAGCGAGAGCCACATTAAGGAGATTGTTAGGCGCTTGGATTGCAAAGAGGGCCGCAAGTATGGCGGTGTGATGAGAGTCACATTGGGGAGATTGTTAGGCGCTTGGATTGCAAAGAGGGCCGCAAGTATGGCGGAGTAGCGAGAGCCACATTAGGGAGATTGTTAGGCGCTTGATTGCAAAGAGGGCTGCAAGTATGACAGAGTGACGAGAGCCACATTGGGGAGATTGTAAGGCGCTAGGATTGCAAAGAGGGCCGCAAGTATGACGGAGTGGCGAGAGCCACATAAGTGAGATTGTTAGGCACATGGATTGCAAAGAGGGCCGCAAGTATGACGGTGTGACGAGAGCCACATTAGGGAAATTGTAAGGCGCTAGGATTGCAAAGAGGGCCGCAAGTATGACGGAGTGGCGAGAGCCACATAAGTGAGATTGTTAGGCACATGGATTGCAATGAGGGCCGCAAGTATGACGGTGTGACGAGAGTCACATTAGGGAAATTGTTAGGCGTTTTGATTGCAAAGAGGGCCGCCAGTATGACGGAGTGACGACAGGCCTATTTGGGAGATGTGAGGCACTTGGATTGCAAAGAGGGCCGCAAGTATGGTGGAGTGACGAAAGCCACATTGGGGAGATTGTTACGCGTTTGGATTGTAAAGAGGGCCGCAAGTATGACGGTGTGAAGAGAGCCACATTGGGGAAATTGTTAGGCACTTGGATTGCAAAGAGGGCCGCAAGTATGACGGAGCGACGAGAACCACATTGGGGAGATAGTTAGGCGCTTGGATTGCAAAGAGGGCCGCAAGTATGACGGTGTGAAGAGAGCCACATTGGGGAGATTGTTAGGCGCTTGGTTTGCAAAGAGGGCCGCAAGTATGACGGAGTGGCGAGAGCAACACTGGGGAGATTGTTAGACGCTTGGATTGCAAAGAGGGCCGCAAGTATGACGGAGTGGCGAGAGCCACATTAGGGAGATGTTAGGCACATGGATTGCAAACAGCACATTTTGGTTTTCAGGATGTCTAGATAATTAACGCAAAAAAAATAAAAAAAAATACAAAAACAAATTTGGACATCCCGTATGGTAGCTACGAGCGCTTGAAAAAAAAATTTCCACTTAGTAAACCCTTCTCAACTTTGCTTGTCTGAATATGGAAGAAAAAAAGACTTCCGGTTACGGGACTCGAACCCCACGCCGCGAAAACACTAGTCGGCGTCGCTACCCCGTACGCCATGCCACTCGATGGAAGTTGGATCGCTTACACTGATAGATAACCCACTGCTCTCAATGTATGCATGAATACATCTCATTGTATCTCGATTCATTCTTATTGTAATTGTAACACCAAAGCTAGATAGATTTATGGACAGCGAGGGTCTCATTGGATTTAAAAAACATCCAAGAATATCCAGGAAGCCGTTTTTTAACTAACTCTAAAAATTCAGTTTCAACACATTGTCTTTTTAAAATCGCCTTTGATAGATCTTGATCGCGTGATCGCGAAAGAGTAAATCGTTTGTGGTAACAACGAGCCGTTTAACCGGTAAAAAATAAACCGTGTCCATTCACGTTGATGCATTGATATTAATGCGTGAAAATGGTGGAACAAAAAAGAGTGGGTGTACCGGGTCTCGAACCCCAGACCTCAAGTATTCGAAGCTACAACGTTACTTCGTACGCCACGCCAATCGATGGAAGTAACGTTGCTTACACTGGTAGATAACACACTGGTCTCAATGTATGGCATAGCTTGTTGTATTCAGATAGCTCGTCATCACGCCAACATTAAAACATGTTTACTCGGCTAACCATTAATGCAAGGCAAGCATTAACATGTTTTATGTATAGAGTATGAATGTCCAACGGAAAAACTCTAATCATTATTATATTAACCATTTAACAAGAGACGCTACGCGTCGTCAAAGACGTGCTCAAAGACATTCTGTTTTTTAGAATTATATTATTTACGGCTATATTGTTTAATTGGGGGATCTAAAAAGTTACTTCTCAAGGTAGATATGAACATGGTCTACTTTCAAAAAAATCATCGCGTCGCTATGTTTTTTGTGAGCGACGTGAGGCGTCGCCGAAATTTCAAAGATTTTCTTATCAAGTTCCACTTTCGGTACCGATTGTGGATGAACGGTGGTACCTAGTTAGTCGTAGCGTCGAACTTAAGGTCAACAATAATCCTTGGTGACGTAGTCACTCTACTGGTGTGACGAGTGACGGTGTGACGAGAGCCACATTGGGGAGATTGTTTGGCACTTGGATTGCAAAGAGGGCCGCAAGTATGACGGAGCGACGAGAGCTACATTGGGGAGATTGTTAGGCGCTTGGATTGCAAAGAGGGCCGCAAGTATGACGGAGTGACGAGAGCCACATTGGGGAGTTTGTGAGGCGCTTGGATTGCAAAGAGGGCCGCAAGTATGACGGAGTGACGAGAGATACATTGGGGATATGTTAGGCACTTGGATTGCAAAGAGGGCCGCAAGTATGACGGTGTGACGAGAGCCACATTGGGGAGATTGTAAGGCGCTCTGATTGCAAAGAGGGCCGCAAGTATGACGGAGTGGCGAGAGCCACATTGGGGAGATTGTTAGGCGCTTGGATGGCAAAGAGGGCCGCAAGTATGGCGGAGTGGCGAGAGCCACATTAGGGAGATGTAAGGCACTTGGATTGCAAAAAGGGCCGCAAGTATGGTGGAGTGACGAGAGCCACATTGGAGAGATTGTTAGACGCTTGTATTGCAAAGAGGGCCGCAAGTATGACGGTGTGACGAGAGCCACATTGGGGAGATTGTTAGGCGCTTGGATTGCAAAGAGGGCCGCAAGTATGACGGAGTGGCGAGAGCAACACTGGGGAGATGTAAGGCACTTGGATTGCAAAGAGGGCCGCAAGTATGGGGATGTGACGAGAGCCACATTGGAGAGATTGTTGGACGCTTGTATTGCCAAGAGGGCCGCAAGTATGACGGTGTGACGAGAGCCACATTGGGGAGATTGTTAGGCGCTTGGATTGCAAAGAGGGCCGCAAGTATGACGGAGTATCGAGAGCCACATCGGGGAGATTGTTAGGCGCTTGGATTGCAAAGAGGGCCGCAAGTATGACGGAGCGACGAGAGCCACATTGGGGAGATTGTTAGGCGCTTGGATTGCAAAGAGGGCCGCAAGTATGACGGAGTGACGAGAGCCACATTGGGGAGTTTGTGAGGCGCTTGGATTGCAAAGAGGGCCGCAAGTATGACGGAGTGACGAGAGATACATTGGGGATATGTTAGGCACTTGGATTGCAAAGAGGGCCGCAAGTATGAAGGTTTGACGAGAGCCACATTGGGGAGATTGTTAAGCGTTTGATTGCAAAGAGGGCCGCAAGTATGGTGAAGTGACGAGAGCCATATCGGGGAGATTGTTAGGCGCTTGGATTGCAAAGAGGGCCGCAAGAATGGCGGAGTGGCGAAAGCCACATCGGGGAGATTGTAAGGCGCTCTGATTGCAAAGAGGGCCGCAAGTATGACGGAGTGGCGAGAGCCACATTGGGGAGATTGTTAGGCGCTTGGATGGCAAAGAGGGCCGCAAGTATGACGGTGTGACGAGAGCCACATTGGGGACATAATAAGGCGCTTGGATTGCAAAGAGGGCCGCAAGTTTGACGGAGTGGCGAGAGCAACACTGGGGAGATTGTTAGGCGCTTTGATTGCACAGAGGGCCGCAAATATAGGTGGAGTGACGAGAGCCACATTGGGGAGATTGTTAGGTGCTTGGATTGCAAAGAGGGCCGCAAGTATGACGGAGTGGCGAGAGCCACATTGGGGAGATTGTAAGGCGCTTGGATTGCAAAGAGGGCCGCAAGTATGGCGGAGTGACGAGAGCCACACTGGGGAGATTGTAAGGCGCTTGAATTGCAAAGAGGGCCGAAAGCATGACGGTGTGACGAGAGCCCCATTGGGGAGATTGTTAGGCGCTTGGACTGCAAAGAGGGCCGCAAGTATGGCGGAGTGACGAGAACCACATCGAGAGATTGTAAGGCGCTTGGATTGCAAAAAGGGCCGCAAGTATGACAAAGTGACGAGAGCCACATTGGGGAGATTGTTAGGCGCTTGGATTGAAAAGAGGGCCGCAAGTATGACGGAGTGGCGAGAGCCACATCAGGGAGATTGTTAGGCGCTTTGATTGCAAAGAGGGCCGCAAGTATGACGGAGTGGCGAGAACCACATGGGGTAGATTGTTAGGCGCTTGGATTGCAAAGAGGGCCGCAAGAGTGACGGAGTGAAAGTGCCACCTTGGGGAGATTGTGAGGCGCTTGGATTGCAAAGAGGGCCGCAAGTATGACGGTGTGGCGAGAGCCACATTGGGGAGATTGTTAGGCGCTCTGATTCAAGAGGGCCGCAAGTATGCCGGAGTGACGAGAGCCACATTGGAGAGATTGTTAGGCGCTTGGATTGCAAAGAGGGCCGCAAGTATGGCGGAGTGGCGAGAGCCATATTGGGGAGATTGTTAGGCACTTGGATTGCAAAGAGGGCCGCTAGTATGGGGGAGTGACGAGAGCCACATTGGAGAGATTGTGAGACGCTTGTATTGCAAAGAGGGCCGCAAGTATGATGGTGTGACGAGAGCCACATTGGGGAGATTGTTAGGCGCTTGGATTGCAAAGAGGGCCGCAAGTATGACGGAGTGGGAAAGCAACACTGGGGAGATTGTTAGGCGCTTGGATTGCAAAGAGGGCCGCAAGTATGACGGTGTGACGAGAGCCACATTGGGGACATTGTTAGGCGCTTGGATTGCACAGAGGGCAGCAAGTATGACGGAGTGGCGAGAGCAACACTGGGGAGATTGTTAGGCGCTTTGATTGCACAGAGGGCCGCAAATATAGGTGGGGGGACGAGAGCCACATTGGGGAGATTGTTAGGCGCTTGGATTGCAAAGAGGGCCGCAAGTATGGCGGAGTGACGAGAGCCACACTGGGGAGATTGTTAGGCGCTTGAATTGCAAAGAGGGCCGCAAGCATTACGGTTTGACGAGAGCCACATTGGGGAGATTGTTAGGCGCTTGGATGGCAAAGAGGGCCGCAAGTATGACGGAGTGACGAGAACCACATCGGGGAGATGGTAAGGCGCTTGGAATTCAAAGAGGGCCGCAAGTATGACGGTGTGACGAGAGCCACATTGGGGGATTGTTAGGCGCTTTGATTGCAAAGAGGGCCGCAAGTATGAAGGTGTGACGAGAGCCACATTAGGGAGATTGTAAGTTGTTTTGATTGCAAAGAGGGCCGCAAGTATGGTGGAGTGACGAGAGCCATATTGGGGAGATTGTTAGGCGCTTGGATTGCAAAGAGGGCCGCAAGAATGGCGGAGTGGCGAGAGCCACATCGGGGAGATTGTTACGCGTTTTGATTGCAAAGAGGGCCGCAAGTATGGTGGAGTGACGAGAGCCATATTGGGGAGATTGTTAGGCGCTTGGATTGCAAAGAGGGCCGCAAGAATGGTGGGGTGGCGAGAGCCACATCGGGGAGATTGTAAGGCGCTCTGATTGCAAAGAGGGCCGCAAGTATGACGGAGTGGCGAGAGCAACATTGGCGAGATTGTTAGGTGCTTGGATAGCAAAGAGGGCCGCAAGTATGACGGTGTGACGAAAGCCACATTGGGGAGATTGTAAGGCGCTCTGATTGCAAAGAGGGCCGCAAGTATGACGGAGTGGCGAGAGCCACATTGGGGAGATTGTAAGGCGCTTTGATTGCAAAGTGGGCCGCAAGTATGACGGAGTGGCGAGAGCCACATTGAGGAGATCGTTAGGCGCTTGGATGGCAAAGAGGGCCGCAAGTAAGGCGGAGTGGTGAGAGCCACATTAGGGAGATGTAAGGCACTTGGATTGCAAAGAGGGCCGCAAGTATGGTGGAGTGACGAGAGCCACATTGGAGAGATTGTTAGACGCTTGTATTGCAAAAAGGGCCGCAAGTATGACGGTGTGACGAGAGCCACATTGGGGAGATTGTAAGGCGCTTGGATTGCAAAGAGGGCCGCAAGTATGACGGAGTGGCGAGAGCAACACTGGGGAGATGTAAGGCACTTGGATTGCAAAGAGGGCCGCAAGTATGGGGGAGTAACGAGAGCCACATTGGAGAGATTGTAAGGCGCTCTGATTGCAAAGAGCCATATTGGGGAGATTGTTATGCGCTTGGATTGCAAAGAGGGCCGCAAGTATGACGGAGTGGCGAGAGCCACATAAGGGAGATTGTTAGGCGCTTGGATTGCAAAGAGGGCCGCAAGTATGACGAAGTGGCGAGAGCCACATTGGGGAGATTGTTAGGCGCTTGGATTGCAAAAAGGGCCTCAAGAATGGCGGAGTAGCGAGAGCCACATTCGGGAGATTGTTAGGCGCTTGGATTGCAAAGAGGGCCGCAAGTATGACGAAGTGGCGAGAGCCACATTGGGGAGATTGTTAGGCGCTTGGATTGCAAAGAGGGCCTCAAGAATGGCGGAGTGGCGAGATCCACATCGGGGAGATTGTAAGGCGCTCTGATTGCAAAGAGCCATATTGGGGAGATTGTTATGCGCTTGGATTGCAAAGAGGGCCGCAAGTATGACAAAGTGGCGAGAGCCACATTAGGGAGATTGTTAGGCGCTTAAATTGCAAAGAGGGCCGCAAGTATGGCGGAGTGGCGAGAGCCACATTAGGGAGATGTTAGGCACTTGGATTGCAAAGAGGGCCGCAAGTATGGTGGAGTGACGAGAGCCACATTGGAGAGATTGTTAGACGCTTGTATTGCAAAGAGGGCCGCAAGTATGACGGTGTGACGAGGGCCACATTGGGGAGATTGTTAGGCGTTTGGATTGCAAAGAGGGCCGCAAGTATGACGGAGTGGCCAGAGCCACATTGGGGAGATTGTTAGGCGCTTGGATTGCAAAGAGGGCCGCAAGTATGACGGTGTGACGAGAGCCACATTGGGGAGATTGTTAGGCGCTTGGATTGCAAAGAGGTCCGCAAGTATGACGGAAAGGCGAGAGCCACATTGGGGAGATTGTAAGGCGCTTGGATTGCAAAGAGGGCCGCAAGAGTGACTGAGTGAAATTGCCACCTTGGGGAGATTGTGAGGCGCTTGGATTGCAAAGAGGTCCGCAAGTATGACGGAGTGGCGAGAGCCACATTGGGGAGATTGTTAGGCGCTCTGATTGCAAAGAGGGCCGCAAGTATGGCGGTGTGACGAGAGCCACATTAGGGAGATTGTAAGGCGCTTGGATTGCAAAGAGGGCCGCAAGTATGCCGGAGTGACGAGAGCCACATTGGAGAAATTGTTAGGCGCTTGGATTGCAAAGAGGGCCGCAAGAGTGACGGAGTGAAAGTTCCACATTAGGGAGATTGTTAGGCGTTTTGATTGCAAAGAGGGCCGCAAGTATGGTGGAGGGACGAGAGCCATATTGGGGAGATTGTTAGGCGCTTGGATTGCAAAGAGGGCCGCAAGAATGGCGGAGTGGCGAGAACCACATTGGGGAGATTGTTGGGCGCTCTGATTACAAAGAGGGCCGCAAGTATGGCGGAGTATCGAGAGCCACCTCGGGGAGATTGTTAGGCGCTTGGATTGCAAAGAGGGCCGCAAGTATGACGGAGTAGCGAGAGCCACATTAAGGAGATTGTTAGGCGCTTGGATTGCAAAGAGGGCCGCAAGTATGGCGGTGTGATGAGAGTCACATTGGGGAGATTGTTAGGCGCTTGGATTGCAAAGAGGGCCGCAAGTATGGCGTAGTAGCGAGTGCCACATAAGGGAGATTGTTAGGCGCTTGATTGCAAAGAGGGCCGCAAGTATGACAGAGTGACGAGAGCCACATTGGGGAGATTGTAAAGCGCTAGGATTGCAAAGAGGGCCGCAAGTATGACGGAGTGGCGAGAGCCACATAAGTGAGATTGTTAGGCACATGGATTGCAAAGAGGGCCGCAAGTATGACAGTGTGACGAGAGCCACATAAGGGAAATTGTTAGGCGCTAGGATTGCAAAGAGGGCCGCAAGTATGACGGAGTGGCGAGAGCCACATAAGTGAGATTGTTAGGCACATGGATTGCAAAGAGGGCCGCAAGTATGACGGTGTGACGAGAGCCACATTAGGGAAATTGTTAGGCGTTTTGATTGCAAAGAGGGCCGCAAGTATGACGGAGTGACGACAGGCCTATTTGGGAGATGTGAGGCACTTGGATTGCAAAGAGGGCCGCAAGTATGGTGGAGTGACGAGAGCCACATTGGGGAGATTGTTAGGCGTTTGGATTGCAAAGAGGGCCGCAAGTATGACGGTGTGAAGAGAGCCACATTGGGGAAATTGTTAGGCACTTGGATTGCAAAGAGGGCCGCAAGTATGAAGGAGCGACGAGAGCCACATTGGGGAGATTGTTAGGCGCTTGGATTGCAAAGAGGGCCGCAAGTATGACGGTGTGAAGAGAGCCACATTGGGGAGATTGTTAGGCGCTTGGTTTGCAAAGAGGGCCGCAAGTATGACGGAGTGGCGAGAGCAACACTGGGGAGATTGTTAGACGCTTGGATTGCAAAGAGGGCCGCAAGTATAACGGAGTGGCGAGAGCCACATTAGGGAGATGTTAGGCTAATGGATTGCAAACAGCACATTTTTGTTTTCAGGATGTCTAGATAATTAACTCAAAAAAAATAAAAAAAAAATACAAAAACAAATTTGGACATCCCGTATGGTAGCTACGAGCGCTTGAAAAAAAAATTTCCCCTTACTAAACCCTTCTTAACTTTGCTTGTCTGAATATGGAAGAAAAAAAGACTGCCGGTTACGGGACTCGAACCCCGGACCGCAAAAATACTAATCGGCGTCGCTACCCCGTACGCCATGCCACTCGATGGAAGTTGGATCGCTTACACTGATAGATAACCCACTGCTCTCAATGTATGCATGAATACATCTCATTGTATCTCGATTCATTCTTATTGTAATTGTAACACCAAAGCTAGATAGATTTATGGACAGCGAGGGTCTCATTGGATTAAAAAAACATCCAAGAATATCCAGGAAGCCGTTTTTTAACTAACTCTAAAAATTCAGTTTCAACACATTGTCTTTTTAAAATCGCCTTTGATAGATCTTGATCGCGTGATCGCGAAAGAGTAAATCGTTTCTGGTAACAACGAGCCGTTTAACCGGTAAAAAATAAACCGTGTCCATTCACGTTGATGCATTGGTATTAATGCGTGAAAATGGTGGAACAAAAAGAGTGGGTGTACCGGGTCTCGAACCCCAGACCTCAAGTATTCGAAGCTACAACGTTACTTCGTACGCCACGCCAATCGATGGAAGTAACGTTGCTTACACTGGTAGATAACACACTGGTCTCAATGTATGGCATAGCTTGTTGTATTCAGATAGCTCGTCATCACGCCAACATTAAAACATGTTTCCTCGGCTAACCATTAATGCAAGGCAAGCATTAACATGTTTTATGTATAGAGTATGAATGTCCAACGGAGAAACTCTAATCATTATTATATTAACCATTTAACAAGAGACGCTACGCGTCGTCAAAGACGTGCTCAAAGACACTCTGTTTTTTAGAATTATATTCTTTACGGCTATATTGTTTAATTGGGGGATCTTAAAGTTACTTCTCAAGGTAGATATGAACATGGTCTACTTTAAAAAAAATCATCGCGTCGCTATGTTTTTTGTGAGCGACGTGAGGCGTCGCCGAAATTTCAAAGATTTTCTTATCAAGTTCCACTTTCGGTACCGATTGTGGATGAACGGTGGTACCTAGTTAGTCGTAGCGTCGAACTTAAGGTCAACAATAATCCTTGGTGACGTAGTAACTCTACTGGTGTGACGAGTTACGGTGTGACGAGAGCCACATTGGGGAGATTGTTTGGCACTTGGATTGCAAAGAGGGCCGCAAGTATGACGGAGCGACGAGAGCCACATTGGGGAGATTGTTAGGCGCTTGGATTGCCAAGAGGGCCGCAAGTATGGTGGAGTTACGAGAGCCACACTGGGGAGATTGTTAGGCGCTTGGATTGCAAAGAGGGCCGCAAGTATGGCGGTGTGATGAGAGTCACATTGGGGAGATTGTTAGGCGCTTGGATTGCAAAGAGGGCCGCAAGTATGGCGGAGTAGCGAGTGCCACATAAGGGAGATTGTTAGGCGCTTGATTGCAAAGAGGGCCGCAAGTATGACAGAGTGACGAGAGCCACATTGGGGAGATTGTAAAGCGCTAGGATTGCAAAGAGGGCCGCAAGTATGACGGAGTGGCGAGAGCCACATAAGTGAGATTGTTAGGCACATGGATTGCAAAGAGGGCCGCAAGTATGACAGTGTGACGAGAGCCACATAAGGGAAATTGTTAGGCGCTAGGATTGCAAAGAGGGCCGCAAGTATGACGGAGTGGCGAGAGCCACATAAGTGAGATTGTTAGGCACATGGATTGCAAAGAGGGCCGCAAGTATGACGGTGTGACGAGAGCCACATTAGGGAAATTGTTAGGCGTTTTGATTGCAAAGAGGGCCGCAAGTATGACGGAGTGACGACAGGCCTATTTGGGAGATGTGAGGCACTTGGATTGCAAAGAGGGCCGCAAGTATGGTGGAGTGACGAGAGCCACATTGGGGAGATTGTTAGGCGTTTGGATTGCAAAGAGGGCCGCAAGTATGACGGTGTGAAGAGAGCCACATTGGGGAAATTGTTAGGCACTTGGATTGCAAAGAGGGCCGCAAGTATGAAGGAGCGACGAGAGCCACATTGGGGAGATTGTTAGGCGCTTGGATTGCAAAGAGGGCCGCAAGTATGACGGTGTGAAGAGAGCCACATTGGGGAGATTGTTAGGCGCTTGGTTTGCAAAGAGGGCCGCAAGTATGACGGAGTGGCGAGAGCAACACTGGGGAGATTGTTAGACGCTTGGATTGCAAAGAGGGCCGCAAGTATAACGGAGTGGCGAGAGCCACATTAGGGAGATGTTAGGCTAATGGATTGCAAACAGCACATTTTTGTTTTCAGGATGTCTAGATAATTAACTCAAAAAAAATAAAAAAAAAATACAAAAACAAATTTGGACATCCCGTATGGTAGCTACGAGCGCTTGAAAAAAAAATTTCCCCTTACTAAACCCTTCTTAACTTTGCTTGTCTGAATATGGAAGAAAAAAAGACTGCCGGTTACGGGACTCGAACCCCGGACCGCAAAAATACTAATCGGCGTCGCTACCCCGTACGCCATGCCACTCGATGGAAGTTGGATCGCTTACACTGATAGATAACCCACTGCTCTCAATGTATGCATGAATACATCTCATTGTATCTCGATTCATTCTTATTGTAATTGTAACACCAAAGCTAGATAGATTTATGGACAGCGAGGGTCTCATTGGATTAAAAAAACATCCAAGAATATCCAGGAAGCCGTTTTTTAACTAACTCTAAAAATTCAGTTTCAACACATTGTCTTTTTAAAATCGCCTTTGATAGATCTTGATCGCGTGATCGCGAAAGAGTAAATCGTTTCTGGTAACAACGAGCCGTTTAACCGGTAAAAAATAAACCGTGTCCATTCACGTTGATGCATTGGTATTAATGCGTGAAAATGGTGGAACAAAAAGAGTGGGTGTACCGGGTCTCGAACCCCAGACCTCAAGTATTCGAAGCTACAACGTTACTTCGTACGCCACGCCAATCGATGGAAGTAACGTTGCTTACACTGGTAGATAACACACTGGTCTCAATGTATGGCATAGCTTGTTGTATTCAGATAGCTCGTCATCACGCCAACATTAAAACATGTTTCCTCGGCTAACCATTAATGCAAGGCAAGCATTAACATGTTTTATGTATAGAGTATGAATGTCCAACGGAGAAACTCTAATCATTATTATATTAACCATTTAACAAGAGACGCTACGCGTCGTCAAAGACGTGCTCAAAGACACTCTGTTTTTTAGAATTATATTCTTTACGGCTATATTGTTTAATTGGGGGATCTTAAAGTTACTTCTCAAGGTAGATATGAACATGGTCTACTTTAAAAAAAATCATCGCGTCGCTATGTTTTTTGTGAGCGACGTGAGGCGTCGCCGAAATTTCAAAGATTTTCTTATCAAGTTCCACTTTCGGTACCGATTGTGGATGAACGGTGGTACCTAGTTAGTCGTAGCGTCGAACTTAAGGTCAACAATAATCCTTGGTGACGTAGTAACTCTACTGGTGTGACGAGTTACGGTGTGACGAGAGCCACATTGGGGAGATTGTTTGGCACTTGGATTGCAAAGAGGGCCGCAAGTATGACGGAGCGACGAGAGCCACATTGGGGAGATTGTTAGGCGCTTGGATTGCCAAGAGGGCCGCAAGTATGGTGGAGTTACGAGAGCCACACTGGGGAGATTGTTAGGCGCTTGGATTGCAAAGAGGGCCGCAAGTATGACGGAGTGACGAGAGCCACATTGGGGAGTTTGTGAGGCGCTTGGATTGCAAAGAGGGCCGCAAGTATGACGGAGTGACGAGAGATACATTGGGGATATGTTAAGCACTTGGATTGCAAAGCGGGCCGCAAGTATGAAGGTTCGACGAGAGCAACATTGGGGAGATTGTAAAGCGTTTTGATTGCAAAGAGGGCCGCAAGTATGGTGGAGTGACGAGAGCCATATTGGGGAGATTGTTAGGCGCTTGGATTGCAAAGAGGGCCGCAAGAATGGCGGAGTGGCGAAAGCCACATCGGGGAGATTGTAAGGCGCTCTGATTGCAAAGAGGGCCGCAAGTATGACGGAGTGGCGAGAGCCACATTGGGGAGATTGTAAGGCGCTTGGATGGCAAAGAGGGCCGCAAGTATGACGGTTTTACGAGAGCCACATTGGGGACATAATAAGGCGCTTGGATTGCAAAGAGGGCCGCAAGTTTGACGGAGTGGCGAGAGCAACACTGGGGAGATTGTAAGGCGCTTTGATTGCACAGAGGGCCGCAAATATAGGTGAAGTGACGAGAGCCACATTGGGGAGATTGTTAGGCGCTTGGATTGCAAAGAGGGCCGCCAGTATGACGGAGTGGCGAGAGCCACATTGGGGAGATTGTTAGGCGCTTGGATTGCAAAGAGGGCCGCAAGTATGGCGGAGTGACGAGAGCCACACTGGGGAGATTGTTAGGCGCTTGAATTGCAAAGAGGGCCGCAAGCATGACGTTGTGACGAGAGCCACATTGGGGAGATTGTTAGGCGCTTGGACTGCAAAGAGGGCCGCAAGTATGGCGGAGTGACGAGAACCACATCGAGAGATTGTTAGGCGCTTGGATTGCAAAGAGGGCCGCAAGTATGACAAAGTGACGAGAGCCACATTGGGGAGATTGTTAGGCGCTTGGATTGAAAAGAGGGCCGCAAGTATGACGGAGTGGCGAGAGCCACATCGGGGAGATTGTTAGGCGCTTTGATTGCAAAGAGGGCCGCAAGTATGATGGAGTGGCGAGAACCACATGGGGGAGATTGTTAGGCGCTTGGATTGCAAAGAGGGCGCAAGAGTGACGGAGTGAAAGTGCCACCTTGGGGAGATTGTGAGGCGCTTGGATTGCAAAGAGGACCGCAAGTATGACGGAGTGGCGAGAGCCACATTATGGAGATTGTTAGGCACTCTGATTCAAGAGGGCCGCAAGTATGCCGGAGTGACGAGAGCCACATTGGAGAGATTGTTAGGCGCTTGGATGGCAAAGAGGGCCGCAAGAGTGACGGAGTGCAAGTGCCACCTTGGGGAGATTGTTCGGCGCTTGGATTGCAAAGATGCCGCAAGTATGGCGGAGTGGCGAGAGCCATATTGGGGAGATTGTTAGGCAATTGGATTGCAAAGAGGGCCGCAAGTATGGGGGAGTGACGAGAGCCACATTGGAGAGATTGTGAGACGCTTGTATTGCAAAGAGGGCCGCAAGTATGACGGTGTGACGAGAGCCACATTGGGGAGATTGTTAGGCGCTTGGATTGCAAAGAGGGCCGCAAGTATGACGGAGTGGGAAAGCAACACTGTGGAGATTGTTAGGCGCTTGGATTGCAAAGAGGGCCGCAAGTATGACGGTGTGACGAGAGCCACATTGGGGACATTGTTAGGCGCTTGGATTGCAAAGAGGGCCGCAAGTATGACGGAGTGGCGAGAGCAACACTGGGGAGATTGTTAGGCGCTTTGATTGCACAGAGGGCCGCAAATATAGGTGGATGGACGAGAGCCACATTGGGGAGATTGTAAGGCGCTTGGATTGCAAAGAGGGCCGCAAGTATGGCGGAGTGACGAGAGCCACACTGGGGAGATTGTCAGGCGCTTGAATTGCAAAGAGGGCCGCAAGCATTACGGTTTGACGAGAGCCACATTGGGGAGATTGTTAGGCGCTTGGATGGCAAAGAGGGCCGCAAGTATGACGGAGTGACGAGAACCACATCGGGGAGATGGTAAGGCACATGGATTGCAAAGAGGGCCGCAAGTATGACAAAGTGACGAGAGCCACATTGGGGAGATTGTAAGGCGCTTTGATTGCAAAGAGGGCCGCAAGTATGAAGGTGTGACGAGAGCCACATTAGGGAGATTGTTAGTTGTTTTGATTGCAAAGAGGGCCGCAAGTATGGTGGAGTGACGAGAGCCATATTGGGGAGATTGTTAGGCGCTTGGATTGCAAAGAGGGCCGCAAGTATGACGGTGTGACGAGAGCCACATTGGGGAGATTGTAAGGCGCTCTGATTGCAAAGAGGGCCGCAAGTATGACGGAGTGGCGAGAGCCCCATTGGGGAGATTGTAAGGCGCTTGGATGGCAAAGAGGGCCGCAAGTATGGCGGAGTGGCGAGAGCCACATTAGGGAGATGTAAGGCACTTGGATTGCAAAGAGGGCTGCAAGTATGGTGGAGTGACGAGAGCCACATTGGAGAGATTGTTAGACGCTTGTATTGCAAAGAGGGCCGCAAGTATGACGGTGTGACGAGAGCCACATTGGGGAGATTGTTAGGCGCTTGGATTGCAAAGAGGGCCGCAAGTATGACGGAGTGGCGAGAGCAACACTGGGGAGATGTTAGGCACTTGGATTGCAAAGAGGGCCGCAAGTATGGGGGAGTGACGAGAGCCACATTGGAGAGATTGTTAGACGCTTGTATTGCAAAGAGGGCCGCAAGTATGACGGTGTGACGAGAGCCACATTGGGGAGATTGTTAGGCGCTTGGATTGCAAAGAGGGCCGCAAGTATGACGGAGTATCGAGAGCCACATCGGGGAGATTGTTAGGCGCTTGGATTGCAAAGAGGGCCGCAAGTATGACGGAGTAGCGAGAGCCACATTAGGGAAATTGTGAGGCGCTTGGATTGCAAAGAGGGCCGCAAGTATGACGAAGTGGCGAGAGCCACATTGGGGAGATTGTTAGGCGCTTGGTTTGCAAAGAGGGCCGCAAGTATGACGGAGTGGCGAGAGCCACATTGGGGAGATTGTAAGGCGCTTGGATTGCAAAGAGGGCCGCAAGTATGAAGGCGTGGCGAGAGCCACATTGGGGAGATTGTAAGGCGCTCTGATTACAAAGAGGGCCGCAAGTATGGCGGAGTACCGAGAGCCACCTCGGGGAGATTGTTAGGCGCTTGGATTGCAAAGAGGGCCGCAAGTATGACGGAGTAGCGAGAGCCACATTAAGGAGATTGTTAGGCGCTTGGATTGCAAAGAGGGCCGCAAGTATGGCGGAGTAGCGAGAGCCATAATAGGGAGATTGTTAGGCGCTTGATTGCAAAGAGGGCCGCAAGTATGACAGAGTGATGAGAGCCACATTGGGTAGATTGTAGGGCGCTAGGATTGCAAAGAGGGCCGCAAGTATGACGGAGTGGCGAGAGCCACATAAGTGAGATTGTAAGGCACATGGATTGCAAAGAGGGCCACAAGTATGACGGTGTGACGAGAGCCACATTAGGGAAATTGAAAGGCGTTTTGATTGCAAAGAGGGCCGCAAGTATGACGGAGTGACGACAGGCCTATTTAGAAGATGTGAGGCACTTGGATTGCAAAGAGGGCCGCAAGTAAGGTGGAGTGACGAGAGCCACATTGGGGAGATTGTTAGGCGTTTGGATTGCAAAGAGGGCCGCAAGTATGACGGTGTGAAGAGAGCCACATTGGGGAAATTGTTAGGCACTTGGTTTGCAAAGAGGGCCGCAAGTATGACGGAGCGACGAGAGCCACATTGGGGAGATTGTTAGGCGCTTGGATTGCAAAGAGGGCCGCAAGTATGGCGGTGTGAAGAGAGCTACATTGGGGAGATTGTTAGGCGCTTGGTTTGCAAAGAGGGCCGCAAGTATGACGGAGTGGCGAGAGCAACACTGGGGAGATTGTTAGACGCTTGGATTGCAAAGAGGGCCGCAAGTATGACGGAGTGGCGAGAGCCACATTAGGGAGATGTTAGGCACATGGATTGCAAACAGCACATTTTTGTTTTCAGGATGTCTAGATAATTAACGCAAAAAAAATAAAAAAAAATACAAAAACAAATTTGGACATCCCGTATGGTAGTTACGAGCGCTTGAAAAAAGAATTTCCCCTTAGTAAACCCTTCTCAACTTTGCTTGTCTGAATATGGAAGAAAAAAAGACTGCCGGTTACGGGACTCGAACCCCGGACCGCGAAAACACTAGTCGGCGTCGCTACGTCGTACGCCATGCCACTCGATGGAAGTTGGATCGCTAACACTGATAGATAACCCACTGCTCTCAATGTATGCATGAATACATCTCATTGTATCTCGATTCATTCTTATTGTTATTGTAACACCAAAGCTAGATAGATTTATGGACAGCGAGGGTCTCATTGGATTTAAAAAACATCCAAGAATATCCAGGAAGCCGTTTTTTAAACTAACTCTAAAAATTCAGTTTCAACACATTGTCTTTTTAAAATCGCCTTTGATAGATCTTGATCGCGTGATCGCGAAAGAGTAAATCGTTTGAGGTAACAACGAGCCGTTTAACCGGTAAAAAATAAACCGTGTCCATTCACGTTGATGCATTGATATTAATGCGTGAAAATGGTGGAACAAAAAAGAGTGGGTGTACCGGGTCTCGATCCCCAGACCTCAAGTATTCGAAGCTACAACGTTACTTCGTACGCCACGCCAATCGATGGAAGTAACGTTGCTTACACTGGTAGATAACACACTGGTCTCAATGTATGGCATAGCTTGTTGTATTCAGATAGCTCGTCATCACGCCAACATTAAAACATGTTTCCTCGGCTAACCATTAATGCAAGGCAAGCATTAACATGTTTTATGTATAGAGTATGAATGTCCAACGGAGAAACTCTAATCATTATTATATTAACCATTTAACACGAGACGCTACGCGTCGTCAAAGACGTGCTCAAAGACACTCTGTTTTTTAGAATTATATTCTTTACGGCTATATTGTTTAATTGGGGGATCTTAAAGTTAAATCTCAAGGTAGATATGAACATGGTCTACTTTCAAAAAAATCATCGGGTCGCTATGATTTTTGTGAGCGACGTGAGGCGTCGCCGAAATTTCAATTATTTTCTTATCAAGTTCCACTTTCGGTACCGATTGTGGATGAACGGTGGTACCTAGTTAGTCGTAGCGTCGAACTTAAGGTCAACAATAATCCTTGGTGACGTAGTAACTCTACTGGTGTGACGAGTGACGGTGTGACGAGAGCCACATTGGGGAGATTGTTTGGCACTTGGATTGCAAAGAGGGCCGCAAGTATGACGGAGCGACGAGAGCCACATTGGGGAGATTGTTAGGCGCTTGGATTGCAAAGAGGGCCGCAAGTATGACGGAGTGACGAGAGCCACATTGGGGAGTTTGTGAGGCGCTTGGATTGCAAAGAGGGCCGCAAGTATGACGGAGTGACGAGAGATACATTGGGGATATGTAAGCCACTTGGATTGCAAAGAGGGCCGCAAGAATGGCGGAGTGGCGTGATCCACATCGGGGAGATTGTAAGAAGCTCTGATTGCAAAGAGGGCCGCAAGTATGACAAAGTGACGAGAGCCACATTGGGGAGATTGTTAGGCGCTCTGATTGCAAAGAGGGCCGCAAGTATGGCGGTGTGACGAGAGCCACATTGGGGAGATTGTTTGGCACTTGGATTGCAAAGAGGGCCGCAAGTATGACGGAGCGACGAGAGCCACATTGGGGAGATTGTAAGGCGCTTGGATTGCCAAGAGGGCCGCAAGTATGGTGGAGTTACGAGAGCCACACTGGGGAGATTGTTTGGCGCTTGGATTGCAAAGAGGGCCGCAAGTATGACGGAGTGACGAGAGCCACATTGGGGAGATTGTTAGGCGCTTGGATTGCAAAGAGGGCCGCAAGTATGACGGTGTGACGAGAACAACATTGGGGACATAATTAGGCGCTTGGATTGCAAAGAGGGCCGCAAGTTTGACGGAGTGGCGAGAGCAACACTGGGGAGATTGTTAGGCGCTTTGATTGCACAGAGGGCCGCAAATATAGGTGGAGTGACGAGAGCCACATTGGGGAGATTGTTAGGCGCTTGGATTGCAAAGAGGGCCGCAAGTATGACGGAGTGGCGAGAGCCACATTGGGGAGATTGTAAGGCGCTTGGATTGCAAAGAGGGCCGCAAGTATGGTGGAGTGACGAGAGCCACACTGGGGAGATTGTTAGGCGCTTGAATTGCAAAGAGGGCCGCAAGAGTGACGGAGTGAAAGTGCCACCTTGGGGAGATTGTTAGGCGCTTGGATTGCAAAGAGGGCCGCAAGTATGGCGGAGTGGCGAGAGCCATATTGGGGAGATTGTTAGGCACTTGGATTGCAAAGAGGGCCGCAAGAGTGACGGAGTGAAAGTGCCACCTTGGGGAGATTGTTAGGCGCTTGGATTGCAAAGAGGGCCGCAAGTATGGCGGAGTGGCGAGAGCCATATTGGGGAGATTGTTAGGCACTTGGATTGCAAAGAGGGCCGCAAATATAGGTGGAGTGACGAGAGCCACATTGGGGAGATTGTTAGGCACTTGGATTGCAAAGAGGGCCGCAAGAGTGACTGAGTGCAAGTATGAAGGTTAAATGAGAGCCACATTGGGGAGATTGTTAGGCGTTTTGATTGCAAAGAGGGCCGCAAGTATGGTGGATTGACGAGAGCCATATTGGGGAGATTGTTAGGCGCTTGGATTACAAAGAGGGCCGCAAGAATGGCGGAGTGGCGAAAGCCACATCGGGGAGATTGTAAGGCGCTCTGATTGCAAAGAGGGCCGCAAGTAAGACGGAGTGGCGAGAGCCACATTGGGGAGATTGTTAGGCGCTTGGATGGCAAAGGAACCACAAGTATGACGGTGTGACGAGAGCCACATTGGGGACATAATTAGGCGCTTGGATTGCAAAGAGGGCCGCAAGTTTGACGGAGTGGCGAGAGCAACACTGGGGAGATTGTTAGGCGCTTTGATTGCACAGGGGGCCGCAAATATAGGTGGAGTGACGAGAGCCACATTGGGGAGATTGTTAGGCGCTTGGATTGCCAAGAGGGCCGCAAGTATGGTGGAGTTACGAGAGCCACACTGGGGAGATTGTTAGGCGCTTGGATTGCAAAGAGGGCCGCAAGTATGACGGAGTGACGAGAGCCACATTGGGGAGTTTGTGAGGCGCTTGGATTGCAAAGAGGGCCGCAAGTATGACGGAGTGACGAGAGATACATTGGGGATATGTTAGGCACTTGGATTGCAAAGAGGGCCGCAAGTATGAAGGTTTGACGAGAGCAACATTGGGGAGATTGTAAAGCGTTTTGATTGCAAAGAGGGCCGCAAGTATGGTGGAGTGACGAGAGCCATATTGGGGAGATTGTTAGGCGCTTGGATTGCAAAGAGGGCCGCAAGAATGGCGGAGTGGCGAAAGCCACATCGGGGAGATTGTAAGGCGCTCTGATTGAAAAGAGGGCTGCAAGTATGACGGAGTGGCGAGAGCCACATTGGGGAGATTGTAAGGCGCTTGGATGGCAAAGAGGGCCGCAAGTATGACGGTTTTACGAGAGCCACATTGGGGACATAATAAGGCGCTTGGATTGCAAAGAGGGCCGCAAGTTTGACGGAGTGGCGAGAGCAACACTGGGGAGATTGTAAGGCGCTTTGATTGCACAGAGGGCCGCAAATATAGGTGAAGTGACGAGAGCCACATTGGGGAGATTGTTAGGCGCTTGGATTGCAAAGAGGGCCGCCAGTATGACGGAGTGGCGAGAGCCACATTGGGGAGATTGTTAGGCGCTTGGATTGCAAAGAGGGCCGCAAGTATGGCGGAGTGACGAGAGCCACACTGGGGAGATTGTTAGGCGCTTGAATTGCAAAGAGGGCCGCAAGCATGACGTTGTGACGAGAGCCACATTGGGGAGATTGTTAGGCGCTTGGACTGCAAAGAGGGCCGCAAGTATGGCGGAGTGACGAGAACCACATCGAGAGATTGTTAGGCGCTTGGATTGCAAAGAGGGCCGCAAGTATGACAAAGTGACGAGAGCCACATTGGGGAGATTGTTAGGCGCTTGGATTGAAAAGAGGGCCGCAAGTATGACGGAGTGGCGAGAGCCACATCGGGGAGATTGTTAGGCGCTTTGATTGCAAAGAGGGCCGCAAGTATGACGGAGTGGCGAGAACCACATGAGGGAGATTGTTAGGCGCTTGGATTGCAAAGAGGGCGCAAGAGTGACGGAGTGAAAGTGCCACCTTGGGGAGATTGTGAGGCGCTTGGATTGCAAAGAGGACCGCAAGTATGACGGAGTGGCGAGAGCCACATTGGGGAGATTGTTAAGCACTCTGATTCAAGAGGGCCGCAAGTATGCCGGAGTGACGAGAGCCACATTGGAGAGATTGTTAGGCGCTTGGATGGCAAAGAGGGCCGCAAGAGTGACGGAGTGAAAGTGCCACCTTGGGGAGATTGTTCGGCGCTTGGATTGCAAAGATGCCGCAAGTATGGCGGAGTGGCGAGAGCCATATTGGGGAGATTGTTAGGCAATTGGATTGCAAAGAGGGCCGCAAGTATGGGGGAGTGACGAGAGCCACATTGGAGAGATTGTGAGACGCTTGTATTGCAAAGAGGGCCGCAAGTATGACGGTGTGACGAGAGCCACATTGGGGAGATTGTTAGGCGCTTGGATTGCAAAGAGGGCCGCAAGTATGACGGAGTGGGAAAGCAACACTGTGGAGATTGTTAGGCGCTTGGATTGCAAAGAGGGCCGCAAGTATGACGGTGTGACGAGAGCCACATTGGGGACATTGTTAGGCGCTTGGATTGCAAAGAGGGCCGCAAGTATGACGGAGTGGCGAGAGCAACACTGGGGAGATTGTTAGGCGCTTTGATTGCACAGAGGGCCGCAAATATAGGTGGATGGACGAGAGCCACATTGGGGAGATTGTAAGGCGCTTGGATTGCAAAGAGGGCCGCAAGTATGGCGGAGTGACGAGCCACACTGGGGAGATTGTCAGGCGCTTGAATTGCAAAGAGGGCCGCAAGCATTACGGTTTGACGAGAGCCACATTGGGGAGATTGTTAGGCGCTTGGATGGCAAAGAGGGCCGCAAGTATGACGGAGTGACGAGAACCACATCGGGGAGATGGTAAGGCGCATGGATTGCAAAGAGGGCCGCAAGTATGACAAAGTGACGAGAGCCACATTGGGGAGATTGTTAGGCGCTTGGATTGAAAAGAGGGCCGCAAGTATGACGGAGTGGCGAGAGCCACATCGGGGAGATTGTTATGCGCTTTGATTGGAAAGAGGGCCGCAAGTATGACGGAGTGGCGAGAACCACATTGGGGAGATTGTTAGGCGCTTGGATTGCAAAGAGGGCCGCAAGTATGACGGAGTGGCGAAAGCCACATTGGGGAGATTGTTAGGCGCTTGGATTGCAAAGAGGGCCGCAAGTATGACGGTGGACGAGAGCCACATTGGGGAGATTGTAAGGCGCTTTGATTGCAAAGAGGGCCGCAAGTATGAAGGTGTGACGAGAGCCACATTAGGGAGATTGTTAGTTGTTTTGATTGCAAAGAGGGCCGCAAGTATGGTGGAGTGACGAGAGCCATATTGGGGAGATTGTTAGGCGCTTGGATTGCAAAGAGGGCCGCAAGTATGACGGTGTGACGAGAGCCACATTGGGGAGATTGTAAGGCGCTCTGATTGCAAATAGGGCCGCAAGTATGACGGAGTGGCGAGAGCCACATTGGGGAGATTGTAAGGAGCTTGGATTGCAAAGAGGGCCGCAAGTATGGCGGAGTATCGAGAGCCACATCGGGGAGATTGTTAGGCGCTTGGATTGCAAAGAGGGCCGCAAGTATGACGGAGTAGCGAGAGCCACATTGAGGAGATTGTTAGGCGCTTGGATTGCAAAGAGGGCCGCAAGTATGACGGTGTGACGAGAGCCACATTGGGGAGATTGTTAGGCGCTTGGATTGCAAAGAGGGCCGCAAGTATGACGGAGTGGCGAGAGCAACACTGGGGAGATGTTAGGCACTTGGATTGCAAAGAGGGCCGCAAGTATGGGGGAGTGACGAGAGCCACATTGGAGAGATTGTTAGACGCTTGTATTGCAAAGAGGGCCGCAAGTATGACGGAGTGGCGAGAGCCACATCAGTGAGATTGTTAGGCACATGGATTGCAAAGAGGGCCGCAAGTATGACGGTGTGACGAGAGCCACATTAGGGAAATTGTTAGGCGCTAGGATTGCAAAGAGGGCCGCAAGTATGACGGAGTGGCGAGAGCCACATAAGTGAGATTGTTAGGCACATGGATTGCAAAGAGGGCCGCAAGTATGACGGTGTGACGAGAGCCACATTAGGGAAATTGTTAGGCGTTTTGATTGCAAAGAGGGCCGCAAGTATGACGGAGTGACGACAGGCCTATTTGGGAGATGTGAGGCACTTGGATTGCAAAGAGGGCCGCAAGTATGGTGGAGTAACGAGAGCCACATTGGGGAGATTGTTAGGCGTTTGGATTGCAAAGAGGGCCGCAAGTATGACGGTGTGAAGAGAGCCACATTGGGGAAATTGTTAGGCACTTGGATTGCAAAGAGGGCCGCAAGTATGAAGGAGCGACGAGAGCCACATTGGGGAGATTGTTAGGCGCTTGGATTGCAAAGAGGGCCGCAAGTATGACGGAGTGACGACAGGCCTATTTGGGAGATGTGAGGCACTTGGATTGCAAAGAGGGCCGCAAGTATGGTGGAGTGACGAGAGCCACATTAGGGAGATTGTTAGGCGTTTGGATTGCAAAGAGGGCCGCAAGTATGACGGAGTGGCGAGAGCCACATTAGGGAGATGTTAGGCACATGGATTGCAAACAGCACATTTTTGTTTTCAGGATGTCTAGATAATTAACGCAAAAAAAATAAAAAAAAAAATACAAAAACAAATTTGGACATCCCGTATGATAGCAACGAGCGCTTGAAAAAAAAATTTCCCCTTACTAAACCCTTCTCAACTTTGCTTGTCTGAATATGGAAGAAAAAAAGACTGCCGGTTACGGGACTCGAACCCCGGACCGCAAAAATACTAATCGGCGTCGCTACCCCGTACGCCATGCCACTCGATGGAAGTTGGATCGCTTACACTGATAGATAACCCACTGCTCTCAATGTATGCATGAATACATCTCATTGTATCTCGATTCATTCTTATTGTAATTGTAACACCAAAGCTAGATAGATTTATGGACAGCGAGGGTCTCATTGGATTTAAAAAACATCCAAGAATATCCAGGAAGCCGTTTTTTAACTAACTCTAAAAATTCAGTTTCAACACATTGTCTTTTTAAAATCGCCTTTGATAGATCTTGATCGCGTGATCGCGAAAGAGTAAATCGTTTGTGGTAACAACGAGCCGTTTAACCGGTAAAAAATAAACCGTGTCCATTCACGTTGATGCATTGATATTAATGCGTGAAAATGGTGGAACAAAAAGAGTGGGTGTACCGGGTCTCGAACCCCAGACCTCAAGTATTCGAAGCTACAACGTTACTTCGTACGCCACGCCAATCGATGGAAGTAACGTTGCTTACACTGGTAGATAACACACTGGTCTCAATGTATGGCATAGCTTGTTGTATTCAGATAGCTCGTCATCACGCCAACATTAAAACATGTTTCCTCGGCTAACCATTAATGCAAGGCAAGCATTAACATGTTTTATGTATAGAGTATGAATGTCCAACGGAGAAACTCTAATCATTATTATATTAACCATTTAACAAGAGACGCTACGCGTCGTCAAAGACGTGCTCAAAGACACTCTGTTTTTTAGAATTATATTCTTTACGGCTATATTGTTTAATTGGGTGATCTTAAAGTTACTTCTCAAGGTAGATATGAACATGGTCTACTTTCAAAAAAATCATCGCGTCGCTATGTTTTTTGTGAGCGACGTGAGGCGTCGCCGAAATTTCAAAGATTTTCTTATCAAGTTCCACTTTCGGTACCGATTGTGGATGAACGGTGGTACCTAGTTAGTCGTTGCGTCGAACTTAAGGTCAACAATAATCCTTGGTGACGTAGTAACTCTACTGGTGTGACGAGTTACGGTGTGACGAGAGCCACATTGGGGAGATTGTTTGGCACTTGGATTGCAAAGAGGGCCGCAAGTATGACGGAGCGACGAGAGCCACATTGGGGAGATTGTTAGGCACTTGGATTGCAAAGAGGGCCGCAAGTATGACGGAGCGACAAGAGCCACATTGGGGAGATTGTTAGGCGCTTGGATTGCAAAGAGGGCCGCAAGTATGACGGAGCGACGAGAGCCACATTGGGGAGATTGTGAGGCGCTTGGATTGCAAAGAGGGCCGCAAGTATAACGAAGTGACGAGAGCAACACTGGGGAGATTTTAAGGCGAATGGATTGCAAAGAGGGCCGCAAGTATGCCGGAGTGACGAGAGCCACATTGGAGAAATTGTAAGGCGCTTGGATTGCAAAGAGGGCCGCAAGAGTGACGGAGTGAAAGTTCCACCTTGGGGAGATTGTGAGGCGGTTGGATTGCAAAGAGGGCCGCAAGTATGACGGAGTGGCGAGAGCCACATTGGGGAGATTGTTAGGCGCTCTGATTACAAAGAGGGCCGCAAGTATGGCGGAGTATCGAGAGCCACCTCGGGGAGATTGTTAGGCGCTTGGATTGCAAAGAGGGCCGCAAGTATGACGGAGTAGCGAGAGCCACATTGAAGAGATTGTTAGGCGCTTGGATTGCAAAGAGGGCCGCAAGTATGGCGGTGTGATGAGAGTCACATTGGGGAGATTGTTAGGCGCTTGGATTGCAAAGAGGGCCGCAAGTATGGCGGAGTAGCGAGTGCCACATTAGGGAGATTGTTAGGCGCTTGATTGCAAAGAGGGCCGCAAGTATGACAGAGTGACGAGAGCCACATTGGGGAGATTGTAAGGCGCTAGGATTGCAAAGAGGGCCGCAAGTATGACGGAGTGGCGAGAGCCACATCAGTGAGATTGTTAGGCACATGGATTGCAAAGAGGGCCGCAAGTATGACGGTGTGACGAGAGCCACATTAGGGAAATTGTTAGGCGCTAGGATTGCAAAGAGGGCCGCAAGTATGACGGAGTGGCGAGAGCCACATAAGTGAGATTGTTAGGCACATGGATTGCAAAGAGGGCCGCAAGTATGACGGTGTGACGAGAGCCACATTAGGGAAATTGTTAGGCGTTTTGATTGCAAAGAGGGCCGCAAGTATGACGGAGTGACGACAGGCCTATTTGGGAGATGTGAGGCACTTGGATTGCAAAGAGGGCCGCAAGTATGAAGGAGCGACGAAAGCCACATTGGGGAGATTGTTAGGCGCTTGGATTGCAAAGAGGGCCGCAAGTATGACGGTGTGAAGAGAGCCACATTGGGGAGATTGTTAGGCGCTTGGTTTGCAAAGAGGGCCGCAAGTATGACGGAGTGGCGAGAGCAACACTGGGGAGATTGTTAGACGCTTGGATTGCAAAGAGGGCCGCAAGTATAACGGAGTGGCGAGAGCCACATTAGGGAGATGTTAGGCACATGGATTGCAAACAGCACATTTTTGTTTTCAGGATGTCTAGATAATTAACGCAAAAAAAATAAAAAAAAAATACAAAAACAAATTTGGACATCCCGTATGGTAGCTACGAGCGCTTGAAAAAAAAAATTCCCCTTACTAAACCCTTCTCAACTTTGCTTGTCTGAATATGGAAGAAAAAAGACTGCCGGTTACGGGACTCGAACCCCGGACCGCAAAAATACTAATCGGCGTCGCTACCCCGTACGCCATGCCACTCGATGGAAGTTGGATCGCTTACACTGATAGATAACCCACTGCTCTCAATGTATGCATGAATACATCTCATTGTATCTCGATTCATTCTTATTGTAATTGTAACACCAAAGCTAGATAGATTTATGGACAGCGAGGGTCTCATTGGATTTAAAAAACATCCAAGAATATCCAGGAAGCCGTTTTTTAACTAACTCTAAAAATTCAGTTTCAACACATTGTCTTTTTAAAATCGCCTTTGATAGATCTTGATCGCGTGATCGCGAAAGAGTAAATCGTTTGTGGTAACAACGAGCCGTTTAACCGGTAAAAAATAAACCGTGTCCATTCACGTTGATGCATTGATATTAATGCGTGAAAATGGTGGAACAAAAAGAGTGGGTGTACCGGGTCTCGAACCCCAGACCTCAAGTATTCGAAGCTACAACGTTACTTCGTACGCCACGCCAATCGATGGAAGTAACGTTGCTTACACTGGTAGATAACACACTGGTCTCAATGTATGGCATAGCTTGTTGTATTCAGATAGCTCGTCATCACGCCAACATTAAAACATGTTTCCTCGGCTAACCATTAATGCAAGGCAAGCATTAACATGTTTTATGTATAGAGTATGAATGTCCAACGGAGAAACTCTAATCATTATTATATTAACCATTTAACAAGAGACGCTACGCGTCGTCAAAGACGTGCTCAAAGACACTCTGTTTTTTAGAATTATATTCTTTACGGCTATATTGTTTAATTGGGGGATCTTAAAGTTACTTCTCAAGGTAGATATGAACATGGTCTACTTTCAAAAAAATCATCGCGTCGCTATGTTTTTTGTGAGCGACGTGAGGCGTCGCCGAAATTTCAAAGATTTTCTTATCAAGTTCCACTTTCGGTACCGATTGTGGATGAACGGTGGTACCTAGTTAGTCGTAGCGTCAAACTTAAGGTCAACAATAATCCTTGGTGACGTAGTAACTCTACTGGTGTGACGAGTTACGGTGTGACGAGAGCCACATTGGGGAGATTGTTTGGCACTTGGATTGCAAAGAGGGCCGCAAGTATGACGGAGCGACGAGAGCCACATTGGGGAGATTGTTAGGCGCTTGGATTGCCAAGAGGGCCGCAAGTATGGTGGAGTTACGAGAGCCACACTGGGGAGATTGTTAGGCGCTTGGATTGCAAAGAGGGCCGCAAGTATGACGGAGTGACGAGAGCCACATTGGGGAGTTTGTGAGGCGCTTGGATTGCAAAGAGGGCCGCAAGTATGACGGAGTGACGAGAGATACATTGGGGATATGTTAGGCACTTGGATTGCAAAGAGGGCCGCAAGTATGAAGGTTTGACGAGAGCAACATTGCGGAGATTGTAAAGCGTTTTGATTGCAAAGAGGGCCGCAAGTATGGTGGAGTGACGAGAGCCATATTGGGGAGATTGTTAGGCGCTTGGATTGCAAAGAGAGCCGCAAGAATGGCGGAGTGGCGAAAGCCACATCGGGGAGATTGTAAGGCGCTCTGATTGAAAAGAGGGCCGCAAGTATGACGGAGTGGCGAGAGCCACATTGGGGAGATTGTAAGGCGCTTGGATGGCTTAGAGGGCCGCAAGTATGACGGTGTGACGAGAGCCACATTGGGGACATAATAAGGCGCTTGGATTGCAAAGAGGGCCGCAAGTTTGACGGAGTGGCGAGAGCAACACTGGGGAGATTGTTAGGCGCTTTGATTGCACAGAGGGCCGCAAATATAGGTGAAGTGACGAGAGCCACATTGGGGAGATTGTTAGGCGCTTGGATTGCAAAGAGGGCCGCCAGTATGACGGAGTGGCGAGAGCCACATTGGGGAGATTGTTAGGCGCTTGGATTGCAAAGAGGGCCGCAAGTATGGCGGAGTGACGAGAGCCACACTGGGGAGATTGTTAGGCGCTTGAATTGCAAAGAGGGCCGCAAGCATGACGTTGTGACGAGAGCCACATTGGGGAGATTGTAAGGCGCTTGGACTGCAAAGAGGGCCGCAAGTATGGCGGAGTGACGAGAACCACATCGAGAGATTGTTAGGCGCTTGGATTGCAAAGAGGGCCGCCAGTATGACAAAGTGACGAGAGCCACATTGGGGAGATTGTTAGGCGCTTGGATTGAAAAGAGGGCCGCAAGTATGACGGAGTGGCGAGAGCCACATCGGGGAGATTGTTAGGCGCTTTGATTGCAAAGAGGGCCGCAAGTATGACGGAGTGGCGAGAACCACATGGGGGAGATTGTTAGGCGCTTGGATTGCAAAGAGGGCGCAAGAGTGACGGAGTGAAAGTGCCACCTTGGGGATATTGTGAGGCGCTTGGATTGCAAAGAGGGCCGCAAGTATGACGGAGTGGCGAGAGCCACATTGGGTAGATTGTTAGGCACTCTGATTCAAGAGGGCCGCAAGTATGCCGGAGTGACGAGAGCTACATTGGAGAGATTGTTAGGCGCTTGGACTGCAAAGAGGGCCGCAAGAGTGACGGAGTGAAAGTGCCACCTTGGGGAGATTGTTCGGCGCTTGGATTGCAAAGAGGGCCGCAAGTATGGCGGAGTGGCGAGAGCCATATTGGGGAGATTGTAAGGCACTTGGATTGCAAAGAGGGCCGCAAGTATGACGAAGTGGCGAGAGCCACATTGGGGAGATTGTTAGGCGCTTGGTTTGCAAAGAGGGCCGCAAGTATGAAGGAGTGGCGAGAGCCACATTGGGGAGATTGTAAGGCGCTCTGATTACAAAGAGGGCCGCAAGTATGGCGGAGTACCGAGAGCCACATTAAGGAGATTGTTAGGCGCTTGGATTGCAAAGAGGGCCGCAAGTATGGCGGAGTAGCGAGAGCCATATTAGGGAGATTGTTAGGCGCTTGATTGCAAAGAGGGCCGCAAGTTTGACAGAGTGACGAGAGCCACATTGGGGAGATTGTAAGGCGCTAGGATTGCAAAGAGGGCCGCAAGTATGACGGAGTGGCGAGAGCCACATAAGTGAGATTGTAAGGCACATGGATTGCAAAGAGGGCCACAAGTATGACGGTGTGACGAGAGCCACATTAGGGAAATTGTTAGGCGTTTTGATTGCAAAGAGGGCCGCAAGTATGACGGAGTGACGACAGGCCTATTTGGAAGATGTGAGGCACTTGGATTGCAAAGAGGGCCGCAAGTATGGTGGAGTGACGAGAGCCACATTGGGGAGATTGTTAGGCGTTTTGATTGCAAAGAGGGCCGCAAGTATGACGGTGTGAAGAGAGCCACATCGGGGAAATTGTTAGGCACTGCTATTGCAAAGAGGGCCGCAAGTATGACGGAGCGACGAGAGCCACATTGGGGAGATTGTTAGGCGCTTGGATTGCAAAGAGGGCCGCAAGTATGGCGGTGTGAAGAGAGCTACATTGGGGAGATTGTTAGGCGCTTGGTTTGCAAAGAGGGCCGCAAGTATGACGGAGTGGCGAGAGCAACACTGGGGAGATTGTTAGACGCTTGGATTGCAAAGAGGGCCGCAAGTATGACGGAGTGGCGAGAGCCACATTAGGGAGATGTTAGGCACATGGATTGCAAACAGCACATTTTTGTTTTCAGGATGTCTAGATAATTAACGGAAAAAAAATAAAAAAAAATACAAAAACAAATTTGGACATCCCGTATGGTAGCTACGAGCGCTTGAAAAAAAAATTTCCCCTCAGTAAACCCTTCTCAACTTTGCTTGTCTGAATATGGAAGAAAAAACGACTGCCGGTTACGGGACTCGAACCCCGGACCGCGAAAACACTAGTCGGCGTCGCTACCCCGTACGCCATGCCACTCGATGGAAGTTGGATCGCTTACACTGATAGATAACCCACTGCTTTCAATGTATGCATGAATACATCTCATTGTATCTCGATTCATTCTTATTGTTATTGTAACACCAAAGCTAGATAGATTTATGGACAGCGAGGGTCTCATTGGATTTAAAAAACATCCAAGAATATCCAGGAACCCGTTTTTTAAACTAACTCTAAAAATTCAGTTTCAACACATTGTCTTTTTAAAATCGCCTTTGATAGATCTTGATCGCGTGATTGCGAAAGAGTAAATCGTTTGTGGTAACAACGAGCCGTTTAACCGGTAAAAAATAAACCGTGTCCATTCACGTTGATGCATTGATATTAATGCGTGAAAATGGTGGAACAAAAAAGAGTGGGTGTACCGGGTCTCGAACCCCAGACCTCAAGTATTCGAAGCTACAACGGTACTTCGTACGCCACGCCAATCGATGGAAGTAACGTTGCTTACACTGGTAGATAACACACTGGTCTCAATGTATGGCATAGCTTGTTGTATTCAGATAGCTCGTCATCACGCCAACATTAAAACATGTTTCCTCAGCTAACCATTAATGCAAGGCAAGCATTAACATGTTTTATGTATAGAGTATTGTAACGTTTCGACCTCTCCGTCGAGTGGTGTTCTTACCCTGAGCAGGTGTTGTGACGTAGTAAAGGAGGAAGGGTTTAACTACAATTATGATAAACACAGACACGTGCGACAAACACAAGGTTTATTGTGTTAATGTGTGAAAGCAATGGCATAGAAAATAATACACAAATATAGAAAGTAATACCATATAACAGTTCTAGAACTCCTCCCTTATGGCCATAAGTATGTCGTAAATGAACGATACCAATGTGATAATTGTTGTCCGCGTAGTACGGTGATGTTGAGTTGCAGGAGGTGTTACGCCGGACTGTGACTCCAATACGAGGGTCCACTTACGACGCCCGAACACTTGTTACACACAGTCCAACAATTACAACGCGCGTCCGTCGACTTACGACGTCCGAACACTTGTTACACACAGTCCAACAATTACAACGCGCGTCCGTCGACTTACGACGTCCGAACACTTGTTACAGTTCAACAACCAACGCGCGTCCGTCGACTAACGACGCCCGAACGCAACTTGTTATACACACAGTCAAACAACCAACGCGCGTCCGTCGACTAACGACGCCCGAACGCAACTTGTTATACACACAGTCAAACAACCAACGCGCGTCCGTCGACTAACGACGCCCGAACGCAACTGCCGATGTCACCTCGAAAAAGAGTCCTCCTGAGGTCCAGGTTCCCGCCACTTCTTCTTATTGGCTAACCAGAAAGTCATTTGTCCCTTGGAGCACGTGATGGAAAATTTCCAGACTCTCGAGTCAAGGTCCTGACGCCATAGGGACCTCCCAGCACCCCTGCGTCGAGGCTAGGACGCCCAAGAACAAGCGTGAGAAAGCGTCCTCACCACCCACTTCACAGTCACCCCCGTGGCGCTGGACATGATGTAACTCTTCCGTAATGTGACAGGGCGCTCTCATTGTCCTCTGCGTTGACCAAGGAAGAACCCTTTTAACCTTCGGGAACAATGGTGTTTCGTCCCATTGTCCGGTGTTGCTTATTTAAATTGTCGAACTCTTGACGTTATTGTTAGCTAGTGTATAATGAAGAGGAGAAAACTTGAAAATATCTGGAGTCAGTTACGCTACATTTGCCCCTTCAATAGAATTTTGAATTGAGAAGCAATTAAAAACTCTATTTCATATTTACTGGTAGTGGGGGGTATGTGAATGTGATATAAAAGTAACAAAAATACATTGGTTTGTCTTACGTGGCTAATTACAACTAGTCGGGAGTAAACATTTCCCTTCTCTACATGTATACTGCCCCTTCTGACCCTGACCTAATCCACCATAAACTCCTTCGACAACATGTGTATTGTGTACTATAGGCTCAAGTCAAGGAGGCAGTACACATTACAATCTACGAAAATGGATCAATTATCACCCTTAAAACTATAACATTAAAATACTTAAGATTAATCCGGGTTACATTGTACCAATCATACTACTACTGTACACTGTTGTCTTCCTTACATAATTCATTGTCAGTGACATTTACCGTTGAATACCATTCTATATACATCACAGCAACATGATTCTAAATATCCAGTAACTTACATGAGTTGTATTCCTCTGACTAGAGCGTGAACTACAATTTCGCATTAAGGCAATGTGCTTTCCGTTTGTTACATGTTATATTGGCAATGATTTACTTCATACCTTCGTTTGTTTACATGTTCAGATTTCAAGACGCTGTATAGACACTTATGCATTAGTTATCTCGTAGCTGTGAATAACAGTATTCACTACATTTTATTTTTTTTTATCTTCATACCACCAAAAGCCCTGTATGCCTGTTATAGGTCATACCAAGCCCATCCTCATATCTCACAATACAAAAGCCCTGTATGCCTGTCATAGGTCATACCAAGCCCATCCTCATATCTCACAATACAAAAGCCCTGTATGCCTGTCATAGGTCATACCTAGCCCATCCTCCTATTTCACAATACAAAAGCCCTGTATGCCTGTCATAGGTCATACCAAGCCCATCCTCATACTTCACAATACAAAAGCCCTGTATGCCTGTCATAGGTCATACCAAGCCTCTCCATAAATAATATTTCAGTTCGTATACTATTTTATTTGCTAATCCGCAGACGATCCTCAGAATCTGTATCAAGTAAAAAAACGTTGTAACTGGTAATTATGATTTATTGCTGTCCATCTATATTTCCACCAAACAAAACGGATTTAATTGATATCAGAGGGATGCACCTTCCCTTCTACCCAATACTTCTAGTCTCCGACAAAACAACTGTCTGATACAGTTTTCAGATAATTCTAACCCAATGTTGCGATGAACACCTAAAGTAACCAGGTGGCACAATACCAACAAAATGAACCAACGCACGTCCCTGACAATGTTATCAGTAAAGTGTGTACCTAGCATGACTGAACCAACGACACCCTCAGCCGGATTATCTATAGTACACAACCACACAAATAAAACCAGATTGTAGACAACTAACATACTAAACTAACTATACCTTTACGTTATTCCTATACTATTACATCACTTCTATAATTACATGTCGGAATTCTCAACGGCTAAAATGATGACAGATTTTTACTAGTCTAGTCAGCTTGTTTTTTCGTACCCGTGCCCGCAGCCATCCAGTCCGTTGCATCCTCAACCCTGCTACTACATAGCGTTTTCAAAACAACTGACCGCCACTTCGAGCCCCTCCAAGGTCGGGCCACTACCTGCTCTCGCTGCAACCTTCGTTCGCAACCCAAACAAATGGTCTCGCCCCCTTTGTGACGTCAACTGCTTTCATTCCGTGTTTATGTCTGCTGACCCACTCTCCATTTCTAAGCCACCGACCATCTGTGAATGTAAACAACTAATCCAGACAACAACCCTTGGGAACGTCCTTGAAAGGTTACAACCATTTCCTGAACAACTAAATTATATATTATGTACAAGTACAATCTAACTTCCTTTCTTCCTGGCCTTGCCGTTTCTACTCAAACTCTCTTAGTCAATGTTTTATACTTCTTCAGATTGACAACGTTGTGAACACCTTTTGTTCGTCCTTTCTTATCTACTAGTTCATATGCGTTATGACCGGCGGCCGCATAAATAGTAAACGGTCCCTCATACAACTGAAAGAATTTCTTTGTTTCCTTCTTCAGCAGATTTGACAAGTGTAGTGACCTTACTAGAACCAAGTCTCCCTCCGCGAACTCGGTTTTGTGTGGATGTTTCTCGGCATGCGCTTTCTTTCGCTTTTCGCCTCTCCTGATGAGGCGATCCCGTGCCAATAACAATTTGACATCCGGCGTCAGCTCCGGCCTATCGGACTCTGGGTACTCGAACAACGAGGCTATGCCACGCATTGGTTTCGTGTGACAGTGCAACTCATGAGGAGTATACCCTGTACTGTCATGGTACGTACTGTTTAGCCAGTACTCGATCTGTGGTACCATTTTCACCCAGCCTGAGTGTCGTTCAGAACAAAATGCACGGAATAACCTGCCCAGTTCACGCATAACACGCTCAGCGGGGTTCGATTGAGGGTGTCTGACTGAGGAATGTACGGCCGTTATCTTGTAGGACTCGAGCTTATCATACCATACATGGGACGTATACTGTGTGCCGTGGTCTGACAGTAATTTTGTCGGTCTCTGAACATTAGCAACATAGTGGTCTACCTTGGCAACCATTGCGCTGGCGGTTGCTTTTCTCAGCGCGTACAGTGACACAAGTTCGTCGTTAGTATTGGGTGGTAACTGCTCGGTCCCTGTTTCCCCTCTCTCTATGGCCTCCTCCAGAGCTAACAGCTTGCTTTTTACCTCCCTTAGTTCAGCTACAGTTTTTGTAGAGTGCATATCGTACTGGCTGACTTTACCTTCCCACTTTTCGTCTTGCTCTCGTATTTTACCGCTAGTTTCGGCTTGCACTACCTTCACCATGTTAGTAACAGTGCTCACGCTATCCTTCACTTCAGCAATCTTAGTGTCTAAAGCCAGTATCCTAGACACCTGGACCTCACTCTTTTCCCCATCTACTTTAATTTGAGCTTCCACGTGGTTGAGGTGTTCAACCAACTCGTACATGTGGGAATTGACGCTGGTTTCAATTCTGGTAACCTCGTCTTTTAACGTTTTGTCTTGCCTACTGAGTTTGTTCTCTACCTCAGACCTAACCGTCTCTATACGTCGGTCCAAATGTGACCATCTAGCTTCCCATTTATTATCCAGTTGTTCGATAATTGACTTGGTCTGATTATCGACAAGACCTTTCAACATATCATACAGCGCTGGGACCGGCATGGGGGGATTAATGGTATGGTTATTAGTTTCCCTGGTACCCGTTATGGTATCCGGAGCGGACACTTCTTCAAACACAGATTGATTGCTATCTAGTTGACTCACCAACCCAATCATAGGGGATACGTTTTGTGACTACTAATGCCGCTAATACCGTCCACGTTTTCACTACGAACCTCCCCCCCAACATTGCAAACCTCACTATTCCCCTCTACCAGATCCACTACTTCCACCGTAGCACTGCTGGACGTACCAACACTATCACCATTGTCCACCTCTGGCAGCTGATTTTCCAACTCCTTGATTAATTGATCCATTTTCCGTGTCTATAATTAGTTATCTTATAAGCTAACACAATCGTCACATAATGATTGGTCTGTGTTCATTCAACCTTCCCTGAACCTCCCTAACAGTCACAACACCAAGTAAAAACACCACCCAAACACAACTAATTTGTCATTTTATGCAAATGCAAATCTCAGAACAAAACCTATCTCGGGGCTAACAGTTTATAGTCGAGCCTCTAACGTTGGGCGCCAATTGTAACGTTTCGACCTCTCCGTCGAGTGGTGTTCTTACCCTGAGCAGGTGTTGTGACGTAGTAAAGGAGGAAGGGTTTAACTACAATTATGATAAACACAGACACGTGCGACAAACACAAGGTTTATTGTGTTAATGTGTGAAAGCAATGGCATAGAAAATAATACACAAATATAGAAAGTAATACCATATAACAGTTCTAGAACTCCTCCCTTATGGCCATAAGTATGTCGTAAATGAACGATACCAATGTGATAATTGTTGTCCGCGTAGTACGGTGATGTTGAGTTGCAGGAGGTGTTACGCCGGACTGTGACTCCAATACGAGGGTCCACTTACGACGCCCGAACACTTGTTACACACAGTCCAACAATTACAACGCGCGTCCGTCGACTTACGACGTCCGAACACTTGTTACACACAGTCCAACAATTACAACGCGCGTCCGTCGACTTACGACGTCCGAACACTTGTTACAGTTCAACAACCAACGCGCGTCCGTCGACTAACGACGCCCGAACGCAACTTGTTATACACACAGTCAAACAACCAACGCGCGTCCGTCGACTAACGACGCCCGAACGCAACTTGTTATACACACAGTCAAACAACCAACGCGCGTCCGTCGACTAACGACGCCCGAACGCAACTGCCGATGTCACCTCGAAAAAGAGTCCTCCTGAGGTCCAGGTTCCCGCCACTTCTTCTTATTGGCTAACCAGAAAGTCATTTGTCCCTTGGAGCACGTGATGGAAAATTTCCAGACTCTCGAGTCAAGGTCCTGACGCCATAGGGATCTCCCAGCACCCCTGCGTCGAGGCTAGGACGCCCAAGAACAAGCGTGAGAAAGCGTCCTCACCACCCACTTCACAGTCACCCCCGAGGCGCTGGACATGATGTAACTCTTCCGTAATGTGACAGGGCGCTCTCATTGTCCTCTGCGTTGACCAAGGAAGAACCCTTTTAACCTTCGGGAACAATGGTGTTTCGTCCCATTGTCCGGTGTTGCTTATTTAAATTGTCGAACTCTTGACGTTATTGTTAGCTAGTGTATAATGAAGAGGAGAAAACTTGAAAATATCTGGAGTCAGTTACGCTACAGTATGAATGTCCAACGGAGAAACTCTAATTATTATTATATTAACCATTTAACAAGAGACGCTACGCGTCGTCAAAGACGTGCTCAAAGACACTCTGTTTTTTAGAATTATATTCTTTACGGCTATATTGTTTAATTGGGGGATCTTAAAGTTAAATCTCAAGGTAGATATGAACATGGTCTACTTTCAAAAAAATCATCGCGTCGCTATGTTTTTTGTGAGCGACGTGAGGCGTCGCCGAAATTTCAAATATTTTCTTATCAAGTTCCACTTTCGGTACCGATTGTGGATGAACGGTGGTACCTAGTTAGTCGTAGCGTCGAACTTAAGGTCAACAATAATCCTTGGTGACGTAGTAACTCTACTGGTGTGACGAGTGACGGTGTGACGAGAGCCACATTGGGGAGATTGTTTGGCACTTGGATTGCAAAGAGGGCCGCAAGTATGACGGAGCGACGAGAGATACATTGGGGATATGTTAGGCACTTGGATTGCAAAGAGGGCCGCAAGTATGAAGGTTTGACGAGAGCCACATTGGGGAGATTGTTAAGCGTTTTGATTGCAAAGAGGGCCGCAAGTATGGTGGAGTGACGAGAGCCATATTGGGGAGATTGTTAGGCGCTTGGATTGCAAAGAGGGCCGCAAGAATGGCGGAGTGGCGAAAGCCACATCGGGGAGATTGTAAGGCGCTCTGATTGCAAAGAGGGCCGCAAGTATGACGGAGTGGCGAGAGCCACATTGGGGAGATTGTTAGGCGCTTGGATGGCAAAGAGGGCCGCAAGTATGACGGTGTGACGAGAGCCACATTGGGGACATAATAAGGCGCTTGGATTGCAAAGAGGGCCGCAAGTTTGACGGAGTGGCGAGAGCAACACTGGGGAGATTGTTAGGCGCTTTGATTGCACAGAGGGCCGCAAATATAGGTGGAGTGACGAGAGCCACATTGGGGAGATTGTTAGGCGCTTGGATTGCAAAGAGGGCCGCAAGTATGACGGAGTGGCGAGAGCCACATTGGGGAGATTGTTAGGCGCTTGGATTGCAAAAAGAGCCGCAAGTATGGCGGAGTGACGAGAGCCACACTGGGGAGATTGTTAGGCGCTTGAATTGCAAAGAGGGCCGCAAGCATGACGGTGAGACGAGAGCCACATTGGGGAGATTGTTAGGCGCTTGGACTGCAAAGAGGGCCGCAAGTATGACAAAGTGACGAGAGCCCCATTGGGGAGATTGTTAGGCGCTTGGATTGAAAAGAGGGCCGCAAGTATGACGGAGTGGTGAGAGCCACATCGGGGAGATTGTTAGGCGCTTTGATTGCAAAGAGGGCCGCAAGTATGACGGAGTGGCGAGAACCACATGGGGGAGATTGTTAGGCGCTTGGATTGCAAAGAGGGCCGCAAAAGTGACGGAGTGAAAGTGCCACCTTGGGGAGATTGTGAGGCGCTTGGATTGCAAAGAGGGCCGCAAGTATGACGGAGTGGCGAGAGCCACACTGGGGAGATTGTTAGGCGCTTGAATTGCAAAGAGGGCCGCAAGCATGACGGTGTGACGAGAGCCACATTGGGGAGATTGTTAGGCGCTTGGACTGCAAAGAGGGCCGCAAGTATGGCGGAGTGACGAGAACCACATCGAGAGATTGTTAGGCGCTTGGATTGCAAAGAGGGCCGCAAGTATGACAAAGTGACGAGAGCCCCATTGGGGAGATTGTTAGGCGCTTGGATTGAAAAGAGGGCCGCAAGTATGACGGAGTGGTGAGAGCCACATCGGGGAGATTGTTAGGCGCTTTGATTGCAAAGAGGGCCGCAAGTATGACGGAGTGGCGAGAACCACATGGGGGAGATTGTTAGGCGCTTGGATTGCAAAGAGGGCCGCAAAAGTGACGGAGTGAAAGTGCCACCTTGGGGAGATTGTGAGGCGCTTGGATTGCAAAGAGGGCCGCAAGTATGACGGAGTGGCGAGAGCCACATTGAAGAGATTGTTAGGCGCTCTGATTCAAGAGGGCCGCAAGTATGCCGGAGTGACGAGAGCCACATTGGAGAGATTGTTAGGCGCTTGGATTGCAAAGAGGGCCGCAAGAGTGACGGAGTGAAAGTGCCACCTTGGGGAGATTGTTAGGCGCTTGGATTGCAAAGAGGGCCGCAAGTATGGCGGAGTGGCGAGAGCCAAATTGGGGAGATTGTTAGGCACTTGGATTGCAAAGAGGGCCGCAAATATAGGTGGAGTGACGAGAGCCACATTGGGGAGATTGTTAGGCGCTTGGATTGCAAAGAGGGCCGCAAGAGTGACTGAGTGCAAGTATGAAGGTTAAACGAGAGCCACATTGGGGAGATTGTTAGGCGTTTTGATTGCAAAGAGGGCCGCAAGTATGGTGGAGTGACGAGAGCCATATTGGGGAGATTGTTAGGCGCTTGGATTGCAAAGAGGGCCGCAAGAATGGCGGAGTGGCGAAAGCCACATCGGGGAGATTGTAAGGCGCTCTGATTGCAAAGAGGGCCGCAAGTAAGACGGAGTGGCGAGAGCCACATTGGGGAGATTGTTAGGCGCTTGGATGGCAAAGGAACCGCAAGTATGACGGTGTGACGAGAGCCACATTGGGGACATAATAAGGCGCTTGGATTGCAAAGAGGGCCGCAAGTTTGACGGAGTGGCGAGAGCAACACTGGGGAGATTGTTAGGCGCTCTGATTGCCTGCAGAGCGCTCTGATTGCAAAGTAGGGCCGCAAGTATGGTGGAGTGGCGAGAGCCATATTGGGGAGATTGTTAGGCGCTTGGATTGCAAAGAGGGCCGCAAGTATGACGGTGTGACGAGAGCCACATTGGGGAGATTGTAAGGCGCTTGGATTGCAAAGAGGGCCGCAAGTATGACGGAGTGGCGAGAGCCACATTGGGGAGATTGTTAGGCGCTTGGATTGCACAGAGGGCCGCAAGTATGACGGTGTGACGAGAGCAACACTGGGGAGATTTTAAGCCGCTTGGATTGCAAAGAGGGCCGCAAGTATGGGGGAGTGACGAGAGCCACATCGGAGAGATTGTTAGGCGTTTTGATTGCAAAGAGGGCCGCAAGTATGGTGGAGTGACGAGAGCCATATTGGGGAGATTGTTAGGCGCTTGGATTGCAAAGAGGGCCGCAAGTATGCCGGAGTGACGAGAGCCACATTGGAGAGATTGTTAGGCGCTTGGATTGCCAAGAGGGCCGCAAGAGTGACGGAGTGAAAGTGCCACCTTGGGGAGATTGTGAGGCGCTTGGATTGCAAAGAGGGCCGCAAGTATGACGGTGTGACGAGAGCAACACTGGGGAGATTTTTAGGCGCTTGGATTGCAAAGAGGGCCGCAAGTATGACGGATTAGCGAGAGCCACATTGGGATGATTGTTAGGCGCTTGGATTGCAAAGAGGGCCGCAAGTATGACGGTGTGACGAGAGCCACATTGGGGGATTGTTAGGCGCTTGGATTGCAAAGAGGGCCGCAAGAATGGCGGAGTGGCGAAAGCCACATCGGGGAGATTGTAAGGCGCTCTGATTGCAAAGAGGGCCGCAAGTAAGACGGAGTGGCGAGAGCCACATTGGGGAGATTGTTAGGCGCTTGGAAGGCAAAGGAACCGCAAGTATGACGGTGTGACGAGAGCCACATTGGGGACATAATAAGGCGCTTGGATTGCAAAGAGGGCCGCAAGTTTGACGGAGTGGCGAGAGCAACACTGAGGAGATTGTTAGGCGCTCTGATTGCCTGCAGAGCGCTCTGATTGCAAAGTAGGGCCGCAAGTATGGTGGAGTGGCGAGAGCCATATTGGGGAGATTGTTAGGCGCTTGGATTGCAAAGAGGGCCGCAAGTATGACGGTGTGACGAGAGCCACATTGGGGAGATTGTAAGGCGCTTGGATTGCAAAGAGGGCCGCAAGTATGACGGAGTGGCGAGAGCCACATTGGGGAGATTGTTAGGCGCTTGGATTGCACAGAGGGCCGCAAGTATGACGGTGTGACGAGAGCAACACTGGGGAGATTTTTAGGCGCTTGGATTGCAAAGAGGGCCGCAAGTATGAGGGAGTGACGAGAGCCACATCGGAGAGATTGTTAGGCGTTTTGATTGCAAAGAGGGCCGCAAGTATGGTGGAGTGACGAGAGCCATATTGGGGAGATTGTTAGGCGCTTGGATTGCAAAGAGGGCCGCAAGTATGGCGGTGTGACGAGAGCCACATTGGGGAGATTGTAAGGCGCTCTGATTGCAAACAGGGCCGCAAGTATGGCGGTGTGACGAGAGCCACATTGGGGAGATTGTAAGGCGCTTGGATTGCAAAGAGGGCCGCAAGTATGCCGGAGTGACGAGAGCCACATTGGAGAGATTGTTAGGCGCTTGGATTGCAAAGAGGGCCGCAAGAGTGACGGAGTGAAAGTGCCACCTTGGGGAGATTGTGAGGCACTTGGATTGCAAAGAGGGCCGCAAGTATGACGGTGTGACGAGAGCAACACTGGGGAGATTTTTAGGCGCTTGGATTGCAAAGAGGGCCGCAAGTATGACGGATTAGCGAGAGCCACATTGGGATGATTGTTAGGCGCTTGGATTGCAAAGAGGGCCGCAAGTATGACGGTGTGACGAGAGCCACATTGGGGGATTGTTATGCGCCTGGATTGCAAAGAGGGCCGCAAGTATGACGGAGTGACGAGAGATACATTGGGGATATGTTAGGCACTTGGATTGCAAAGAGGGCCGCAAGTATGAAGGTTTGACGAGAGCCACATTGGGGAGATTGTTAGGCGTTTTGATTGCAAAGAGGGCCGCAAGTATGGTGGAGTGACGAGAGCCATATTGGGGAGATTGTTAGGCGCTTGGATTGCAAAGAGGGCCGCAAGAATGGCGGAGTGGCGAGAGCCACATCGGGGAGATTGTAAGGCGCTCTGATTGCAAAGAGGGCCGCAAGTATGGCGGAGTGGTGAGAGCCACCTCGGGGAGATTGTTAGGCGCTTGGATTGCAAAGAGGGCCGCAAGTATGACGGTGTGACGAGAGCCACATTGGGGAGATTGTTAGGCGCTTGGATTGCAAAGAGGGCCGCAAGTATGACGGTGTGACGAGAGCCACATTTGGGAGATATTTAGGCGCTTGGATTGCAAAGAGGGCCGCAAGTATGACGGAGTGGCGAGAGCCACATTGGGGAGATTGTTAGGCGCTTGGATTGCAAAGAGGGCCGCAAGTATGACGGTGTGACGAGAGCCACATATGGGAGATTGTTAGGCGCTTTGATTGCAAAGAGGGCCGCAAGTATGGTGGAGTGACGAGAGTCATATTGGGGAGATTGTTAGGCGCTTGGATTGCAAAGAGGGCCGATAGAATTGTTGAGTGGCGAGAGCCACATCGGGGAGATTGTAAGGCGCTTGGATTGCAAAGAGGGCCGCAAGTATGACGGTGTGACGAGAGCCACATTGGGGAGATTGTTAGGCGCTTGGATTGCAAAGAGGGCCGCAAGTATGGCGGTGTGACGAGAGCCACATTGGGGAGATTGTTAGGCGCTTGGATTGCAATGAGGGCCGCAAGTATGGCGGAGTATCGAGAGCCACATCGGGGAGATTGTTAGGCGCTTGGATTGCAAAGAAGGCCGCAAGTACGACGGAGTAGCGAGAGCCATTAAGAGAGATTGTTAGGCGCTTGGATTGCAAAGAAGGCCGCAAGTATGGCGGTGTGACGAGAGCCACATTGGGGAGATTGTTAGGCGCTTGGATTGCAAAGAAGGCCGCAAGTATGGCGGAGTATCGAGAGCCACATCGGGGAGATTGTTAGGCGCTCTGATTGCAAAGAGGGCCGCAAGTATGGCGGAGTATCGAGAGCCACATCGGGGAGATTGTTAGGCGCTTTGATTGCAAAGAGGGCCGCAAGTATGACGGAGAAGCGAGAGCCACATTAGGGAGATTGTTAGGCGCTTGGATTGCAAAGAGGGCCGCAAGTTTGGCGGTGTGACGAGAGTCACATTGGGGAGATTGTTAGGCGCTTGGATTGCAAAGAGGGCCGCAAGTATGGCGGAGTAGCGAGAGCAACATTAGGGAAATTGTAAGGCCCTTGGATTGCAAAGAGGGCCGCAAGTATGACGGAGTGGCGAGAGCCACATTGGAGAGATTGTTAGGCGCTCTGATTGCAAAGAAGGCCGCAAGTATGGCGGTGTGACGAGAGCCACATTGGGGAGATTGTAAGGAGCTTGGATTGCAAAGAGGGCCGCAAGTATGACAAAGTGGCGAGAGCCACATTGAGGAGATTGTTAGGTGCTCTGATTGCAAAGAGGGCCCCAAGTATGGCGGTGTGACGAGAGCCACATCGGAGAGATTGTTAGGCGCTTGGATTGCAAAGAGGGCCGCAAGAGTGACGGAGTGAAAGTGCCACCTTGGGGAGATTGTGAGGCGCTTGGATTGCAAAGAGGGCCGCAAGAATGAGATTGTTAGGCGTTTTGATTGCAAAGAGGGCCGCAAGTATGGTGGAGTGACGAGAGCCATATTGGGGAGATTGTTTGGCGCTTAGATTGCAAAGAGGGCCTCAAGAATGGCGGAGTGGCGAGAGCCACATCGGGGAGATTGTTAGGCGCTCTGATTGCAAAGAGGGCCGCAAGTATGACGGAGTGGCGAGAGCAACATTGGGGAGATTGTTAGGCGCTTGGATTGCAAAGAGGGCCGCAAGTATGACGGTGTGACGAGAGCCACATTGGGGAGATTGTTAGGCGCTTGGATTGCAAAGAGGGCCGCAAGTATAACGAAGTGACGAGAGCAACACTGGGGAGATTTTTAGGCGCTTGGATTGCAAAGAAGGCCGCAAGTATAACGAAGTGACAAGATCAACTTTGGGGAGATTTTTAGGCGCTTGGATTGCAAAGAGGGCCGCAAGTATGACGGAGTGACAAGAGATACATTGGAGATATGTGAGGCACTTGGATTGCAAAGAGGGCCGCAAGTATGACGGAGTGACGAGAGCCACATTGGGGAGTTTGTGAGGCGCTTGGATTGCAAAGAGGGCCGCAAGTATGGCGGAGTGGTGAGAGCCACCTCGGGGAGATTGTTAGGCGCTTGGATTGCAAAGAGGGCCGCAAGTATGACGGTGTGACGAGAGCCACATTGGGGTGATATTTAGGCGCTTGGATTGCATAAAGGGCCGCAAGTATGACGGAGTGGCGAGAGCCACATTGGGGAGATTGTTAGGCGCTTGGATTGCAAAGAGGGCCGCAAGTATGACGGTGTGACGAGAGCCACATATGGGAGATTGTTAAACGCTTTGATTGCAAAGAGGGCCGCAAGTATGGTGGAGTGACGAGAGCCATATTGGGGAGATTGTTAGGCGCTTGGATTGCAAAGAGGGCCGCAAGAATTGTTGAGTGGCGAGAGCCACATCGGGGAGATTGTAAGGCGCTTGGATTGCAAAGAGGGCCGCAAGTATGACGGTGTGACGAGAGCCACATTGGGGAGATTGTTAGGCGCTTGGATTGCAAAGAGGGCCGCAAGTATGGCGGTGTGACGAGAGCCACATTGGGGAGATTGTTAGGCGCTTGGATTGCAATGAGGGCCGCAAGTATGGCGGAGTATCGAGAGCCACATCGGGGAGATTGTTAGGCGCTTGGATTGCAAAGAGGGCCGCAAGTATGACGGAGTAGCGAGAGCCATTAAGAGAGATTGTTAGGCGCTTGGATTGCAAAGAAGGCCGCAAGTATGGCGGTGTGACGAGAGCCACATTGGGGAGATTGTTACGCGCTTGGATTGCAAAGAGGTTCGCAAGTATGGCGGAGTATCGAGAGCCACATCGGGGAGATTGTTAGGCGCTCTGATTGCAAAGAGGGCCGCAAGTATGGCGGAGTATCGAGAGCCACATCGGAGAGATTGTTAGGCGCTTTGATTGCAAAGAGGGCCGCAAGTATGACGGAGTAGCGAGAGCCACATTAGGGAGATTGTTAGGCGCTTGGATTGCAAAGAGGGCCGCAAGTTTGGCGGTGTGACGAGAGTCACATTGGGGAGATTGTTAGGCGCTTGGATTGCAAAGAGGGCCGCAAGAATGGCGGAGTAGCGAGAGCAACATTAGGGAAATTGTTAGGCCCTTGGATTGCAAAGAGGGCCGCAAGTATGACGGAGTGGCGAGAGCCACATTGGAGAGATTGTTAGGCGCTCTGATTGCAAAGAGGGCCGCAAGTATGGCGGTGTGACGAGAGCCACATTGGGGAGATTGTAAGGAGCTTGGATTGCAAAGAGGGCCGCAAGTATGACAAAGTGGCGAGAGCCACATTGAGGAGATTGTTAGGTGCTCTGATTGCAAAGAGGGCCGCAAGTATGGCGGTGTGACGAGAGCCACATCGGAGAGATTGTTAGGGGCTTGGATTGCAAAGAGGGCCGCAAGAGTGACGGAGTGAAAGTGCCACCTTGGGGAGATTGTGAGGCGCTTGGATTGCAAAGAGGGCCGCAAGTATGAGATTGTTAGGCGTTTTGATTGCAAAGAGGGCCGCAAGTATGGTGGAGTGACGAGAGCCATATTGGGGAGATTGTTTGGCGCTTAGATTGCAAAGAGGGCCTCAAGAATGGCGGAGTGGCGAGAGCCACATCGGGGAGATTGTTAGGCGCTCTGATTGCAAAGAGGGCCGCAAGTATGACGGAGTGGCGAGAGCAACATTGGGGAGATTGTTAGGCGCTTGGATTGCAAAGAGGGCCGCAAGTATGACGGTGTGACGAGAGCCACATTGGGGAGATTGTTAGGCGCTTGGATTGCAAAGAGGGCCGCAAGTATAACGAAGTGACGAGAGCAACACTGGGGAGATTTTTAGGCGCTTGGATTGCAAAGAAGGCCGCAAGTATAACGAAGTGACGAGATCAACTTTGGGGAGATTTTTAGGCGCTTGGATTGCAAAGAGGGCCGCAAGTAAGACGGAGTGACAAGAGATACATTGGATATATGTGAGGCACTTGGATTGCAAAGAGGGCCGCAAGTATGACGGAGTGACGAGAGCCACATTGGGGAGTTTGTGAGGCGTTTGGATTGCAAAGAGGGCCGCAAGTATGGCGGAGTGGTGAGAGCCACCTCGGGGAGATTGTTAGGCGCTTGGATTGCAAAGAGGGCCGCAAGTATGACGGTGTGACGAGAGCCACATTGGGGAGATTGTTAGGCGCTTGGATTGCAAAGAGGGCCGCAAGTATGATGGTGTGACGAGAGCCACATTGAGGAGATTGTTAGGCGCTTGGATTGCAAAGAGGGCCGCAAGTATGACGGAGTGGCGAGAGCCAGATTGGGGAGATTGTTAGGTGCTTGGATTGCAAAGAGGGCCGCAAGTATGACGGTGTGACGAGAGCCACATATGGGAGATTATTAGGCGCTTTGATTGCAAAGCGGGCCGCAAGTATGGTGGAGTGACGAGAGCCATATTGGGGAGATTGTTAGGCGCTTGGATTGCAAAGAGGGCCGCAAGAATGGCGGAGTGGCGAGAGCCACATCGGGGAGATTGTAAAGCGCTTGGATTGCAAAGAGGGCCGCAAGTATGACGGTGTGACGAGAGCCACATTGGGGAGATTGTTAGGCGCTTGGATTGCAGGAGGGCCGCAAGTATGGCGGTGTGGCGAGAGCCACATTGGGGAGATTGTTAGGCGCTTGGATTGCAAAGAGGGCCGCAAGTATGGCGGAGTATCGAGAGCCACATCGGGGAGATTGTTAGGCGCTTGGATTGCAAAGAGGGCCGCAAGTATAACGGAGTAGCGAGAGCCACATTAGGGAGATTGTAAGGCGCTTGGATTGCTAAGAGGGCCGCAAGTATGGCGGTGTGACGAGAGCCACATTGGGGAGATTGTTAGGCGCTTGGATTGCAAAGAGGGCCGCAAGTATGGCGGAGTATCGAAAGCCACATCGGGGAGATTGTTACGCGCTCTGATTGCAAAGAGGGCCGCAAGTATGGCGGAGTATCGAGAGCCACATCGGGGAGATTGTTAGGCGCTTGGATTGCAAAGAGGGCCGCAAGTATGACGGAGTAGCGAGAGCCACATTAGGGAGAATGTTACGCGCTTGGATTGCAAAGAGGGCCGCAAGTATGGCGGTGTGACGAGAGTCACATTGGGGAGATTGGTAGGCGCTTGGATTGCAAAGAGGGCCGCAAGTATGGCGGAGTAGCGAGAGCCACATTAGGGAGATTGTTAGGCGCTTGGATTGCAAAGAGGGCCGCAAGTATGACGGAGTGGCGAGAGCAACATTGAGGAGATTGTTAGGCGCTCTGATTGCAAAGAGGGCCGCAAGTTTGGCGGTGTGACGAGAGCCACATTGGGGAGATTGTAAGGCGCTTGGATTGCAAAGAGGGCCGCAATTTTGACGGAGTGGCGAGAGCCACATTGAGGAGATTGTTAGGCGCTCTGATTGCAAAGAGGGCCGCAAGTATGGCGGTGTGACGAGAGCCTTATCGGAGAGATTGTTAGGCGCTTGGATTGCATAGAGGGCCGCAAGAGTGACGGAGTGAAAGTGCCACCTTGGGGAGATTGTGAGGCGCTTGGATTGCAGAGAGGGCCGCAAGTATGACGGTGTGACGAGAGCCACATTGGGGAGATTGTTAGGCGCTTGGATTGCAAAGAGGGCCGCAAGTATAACGAAGTGACGAGAGCAACACTGGGGAGATTTAAAGGCGCTTGGATTGCAAAGAGGGCCACAAGTATGACGGAGTGGCGAGAGCCACATTGGGATGATTGTAAGGCGCTCTGATTGCAAAGAGGACCGCAAGTATGACGGAGTGGCGAGAGCCACATTGGGGAGATTGTAAGGCGCTTGGATTGCAAAGAGGGCCGCAAGTATGACGGAGTGGCGAGAGCCACATTGAGGAGATTGTTAGGCGCTCTGATTGCAAAGAGGGCCGCAAGTATGGCGGTGTGACGAGAGCCACATCGGAGAGATTGTTAGGCGCTTGGATTTCAAAGAGGGCCGCAAGAGTGACGGAGTGAAAGTGCCACCTTGGGGAGATTGTGAGGCGCTTGGATTGCAGAGAGGGCCGCAAGTATGACGGTGTGACGAGAGCCACATTGGGGAGATTGTTAGGCGCTTGGATTGCAAAGAGGGCCGCAAGTATAACGAAGTGACGAGAGCAACACTGGGGAGATTTTTAGGCGCTTGGATTGCAAAGAGGGCCGCAAGTATGACGGAGTGGCGAGAGCCACATTGGGATGATTGTAAGGCGCTCTGATTGCAAAGAGGGCCGCAAGTATGACGGAGTGGCGAGAGCCACATTGGGGAGATTGTTAGGCGCTTGGAAGGCAAAGAGGGCCGCAAGTATGACGGTGTGACGAGAGCCACATTGGGGACATTGTTAGGCGCTTGGATTGCAAAGAGGGCCGCAAGTATGACGGAGTGGCGAGAGCAACACTGGGGAGATTGTTAGGCGCTTTGATTGCACAGAGGGCCGCAAATATAGGTGGAGTGACGAGAGCCACATTGGGGAGATTGTTAGGCGCTTGGATTGCAAAGAGGGCCGCAAGTATGACGGAGTGGCGAGAGCCACATTGGGGAGATTGTTAGGCGCTTGGATTGCAAAGAGGGCCGCAAGTATTGCGGAGTGACGAAAGCCACACTGGGGAGATTATTAGGCGCTTGAATTGCAAAGAGGGCCGCAAGCATTACGGTGTGACGAGAGCCACCTTGGGGAGATTGTGAGGCGCTTGGATTGCAAAGAGGGCCGCAAGTATGACGGTGTGACGAGAGCCACATTGGGGAGATTGTTAGGCGCTTGGATTGCAAAAAGGGCCGCAAGTATGAGATTGTTAGGCGTTTTGATTGCAAAGAGGGCCGCAAGTATGGTGGAGTGACGAGAGCCATATTGGGGAGATTGTTAGGCGCTTGGATTGCAAAGAGGGCCGCAAGTATGACGGAGTGACGAGAGCCACATTGGGGAGATTGTTAGGCGCTTGGATTGCAAAGAGGGCCGCAAGTATGACGGTGTGACGAGAGCCACATTGGGGAGATTGTTAGGCGCTTGGATTGCAAAGAGGGCCGCAAGTATGACGGTGTGACGAGAGCCACATATGGGAGATTGTTAGGCGCTTTGATTGCAAAGAGGGCCGCAAGTATGGTGGAGTGACGAGAGCCATATTGGGGAGATTGTTAGGCGCTTGGTTTGCAAAGAGGGCCGCTAGAATTGTTAAGTGGCGAGAGCCACATCGGGGAGATTGTAAGGCGCTTGGATTGCAAAGAGGGCCGCAAGTATGACGGTGTGACGAGAGCCACATTGGGGAACTTGTTAGGCGCTTGGATTGCAAAGAGGGCCGCAAGTATGGCGGTGTGACGAGAGCCACATTGGGGAGATTGTTAGGCGCTTGGATTGCAATGAGGGCCGCAAGTATGGCGGAGTATCGAGAGCCACATCGGGGAGGTTGTTAGGCGCTTGGATTGCAAAGAAGGCCGCAAGTACGACGGAGTAGCGAGAGCCATTAAGAGAGATTGTTAGGCGCTTGGATTGCAAAGAAGGCCGCAAGTATGGCGGTGTGACGAGAGCCACATTGGGGAGATTGTTAGGCGCTTGGATTGCAAAGAGGGCCGCAAGTATGGCGGAGTATCGAGAGCCACATCGGGGAGATTGTTAGGCGCTCTGATTGCAAAGAGGGCCGCAAGTATGGCGGAGTATCGAGAGCCACATCGGGGAGATTGTTAGGCGCTTTGATTGCAAAGAGGGCCGCAAGTATGACGGAGTAGTGAGAGCCACATTAGGGAGATTGTTAGGCGCTTGGATTGCAAAGAGGGCCGCAAGTTTGGCGGTGTGACGAGAGTCACATTGGGGAGATTGTTAGGCGCTTGGATTGCAAAGAGGGCCGCAAGTATGGCGGAGTAGCGAGAGCAACATTAGGGAAATTGTTAGGCCCTTGGATTGCAAAGAGGGCCGCAAGTATGACGGAGTGGCGAGAGCCACATTGGAGAGATTGTTAGGCGCTCTGATTGCAAAGAGGGCCGCAAGTATGGCGGTGTGACGAGAGCCACATTGGGGAGATTGTAAGGAGCTTGGATTGCAAAGAGGGCCGCAAGTATGACAAAGTGGCGAGAGCCACATTGAGGAGATTGTTAGGTGCTCTGATTGCAAAGAGGGCCCCAAGTATGGCGGTGTGACGAGAGCCACATCGGAGAGATTGTTAGGCGCTTGGATTGCAAAGAGGGCCGCAAGAGTGACGGAGTGAAAGTGCCACCTTGGGGAGATTGTGAGGCGCTTGGATTGCAAAGAGGGCCGCAAGTATGAGATTGTTAGGCGTTTTGATTGCCAAGAGGGCCGCAAGTATGGTGGAGTGACGAGAGCCATATTGGGGAGATTGTTTGGCGCTTAGATTGCAAAGAGGGCCTCAAGAATGGCGGAGTGGCGAGAGCCACATCGGGGAGATTGTTAGGCGCTCTGATTGCAAAGAGGGCCGCAAGTATGACGGAGTGGCGAGAGCAACATTGGGGAGATTGTTAGGCGCTTGGATTGCAAAGAGGGCCGCAAGTATGACGGTGTGACGAGAGCCACATTGGGGAGATTGTTAGGCGCTTGGATTGCAAAGAGGGCCGCAAGTATAACGAAGTGACGAGAGCAACACTGGGGAGATTTTTAGGCGCTTGGATTGCAAAGAAGGCCGCAAGTATAACGAAGTGACGAGATCAACTTTGGGGAGATTTTTAGGCGCTTGGATTGCAAAGAGGGCCGCAAGTATGACGGAGTGACAAGAGATACATTGGAGATATGTGAGGCATTTGGATTGCAAAGAGGGCCGCAAGTATGACGGAGTGACGAGAGCCACATTGGGGAGTTTGTGAGGCGCTTGGATTGCAAAGAGGGCCGCAAGTATGGCGGAGTGGTGAGAGCCACCTCGGGGAGATTGTTAGACGCTTGGATTGCAAAGAGGGCCGCAAGTATGACGGTGTGACGAGAGCCACATTGGGGAGATATTTAGGCGCTTGGATTGCAAAGAGGGCCGCAAGTATGACGGAGTGGCGAGAGCCACATTGGGGAGATTGTTAGGCGCTTGGATTGCAAAGAGGGCCGCAAGTATGACGGTGTGACGAGAGCCACATATGGGAGATTGTTAGGCGCTCTGATTGCAAAGAGGGCCGCAAGTATGGTGGAGTGACGAGAGCCATATTGGGGAGATTGTTAGGCGCTTGGATTGCAAAGAGGGCCGCAAGAATTGTTGAGTGGCGAGAGCCACATCGGGGAGATTGTAAGGCGCTTGGATTGCAAAGAGGGCCGCAAGTATGACGGTGTGACGAGAGCCACATTGGGGAGATTGTTAGGCGCTTGGATTGCAAAGAGGGCCGCAAGTATGGCGGTGTGACGAGAGCCACATTGGGGAGATTGTTAGGCGCTTGGATTGCAATGAGGGCCGCAAGTATGGCGGAGTATCGAGAGCCACATCGGGGAGATTGTTAGGCGCTTGGATTGCAAAGAGGGCCGCAAGTATGACGGAGTAGCGAGAGCCATTAAGAGAGATTGTTAGGCGCTTGGATTGCAAAGAAGGCCGCAAGTATGGCGGTGTGACGAGAGCCACATTGGGGAGGTTGTTAGGCGCTTGGATTGCAAAGAGGGCCGCAAGTATGGCGGAGTATCGAGAGCCACATCGGGGAGATTGTTAGGCGCTCTGATTGCAAAGAGGGCCGCAAGTATGGCGGAGTATCGAGAGTCACATTGGGGAGATTGTTAGGCGCTTGGATTGCAAAGAGGGCCGCAAGTATGGCGGAGTAGCGAGAGCAACATTAGGGAAAATGTTAGGCCCTTGGATTGCAAAGAGGGCCGCAAGTATGACGGAGTGGCGAGAGCCACATTGGAGAGATTGTTAGGCGCTCTGATTGCAAAGAGGGCCGCAAGTATGGCGGTGTGACGAGAGCCACATTGGGGAGATTGTAAGGAGCTTGGATTGCAAAGAGGGCCGCAAGTATGACAAAGTGGCGAGAGCCACATTGAGGAGATTGTTAGGTGCTCTGATTGCAAAGAGGGCCGCAAGTATGGCGGTGTGACGAGAGCCACATCGGAGAGATTGTTAGGCGCTTGGATTGCAAAGAGGGCCGCAAGAGTGACGGAGTGAAAGTGCCACCTTGGGGAGATTGTGAGGCGCTTGGATTGCAAAGAGGGCCGCAAGTATGAGATTGTTAGGCGTTTTGATTGCAAAGAGGGCCGCAAGTATGGTGGAGTGACGAGAGCCATATTGGGGAGATTGTTTGGCGCTTAGATTGCAAAGAGGGCCTTAAGAATGGCGGAGTGGCGAGAGCCACATCGGGGAGATTGTTAGGCGCTCTGATTGCAAAGAGGGCCGCAAGTATGACGGAGTGGCGAGAGCAACATTGGGGAGATTGTTAGGCGCTTGGATTGCAAAGAGGGCCGCAAGTATGACGGTGTGACGAGAGCCACATTGGGGAGATTGTTAGGCGCTTGGATTGCAAAGAGGGCCGCAAGTATAACGAAGTGACGAGAGCAACACTGGGGAGATTTTTAGGCGCTTGGATTGCAAAGAAGGCCGCAAGTATAACGAAGTGACGAGATCAACTTTGGGGAGATTTTTAGGCGCTTGGATTGCAAAGAGGGCCGCAAGTATGACGGAGTGACAAGAGATACATTGGATATATGTGAGGCACTTGGATTGCAAAGAGGGCCGCAAGTATGACGGAGTGACGAGAGCCACATTGGGGAGTTTGTGAGGCGTTTGGATTGCAAAGAGGGCCGCAAGTATGGCGGAGTGGTGAGAGCCACCTCGGGGAGATTGTTAGGCGCTTGGATTGCAAAGAGGGCCGCAAGTATGACGGTGTGACGAGAGCCACATTGGGGAGATTGTTTGGCGCTTGGATTGCAAAGAGGGCCGCAAGTATGATGGTGTGACGAGAGCCACATTGAGGAGATTGTTAGGCGCTTGGATTGCAAAGAGGGCCGCAAGTATGACGGAGTGGCGAGAGCCACATTGGGGAGATTGTTAGGTGCTTGGATTGCAAAGAGGGCCGCAAGTATGACGGTGTGACGAGAGCCACATATGGGAGATTGTTAGGCTCTTTGATTGCAAAGCGGGCCGCAAGTATGGTGGAGTGACGAGAGCCATATTGGGGAGATTGTTAGGCGCTTGGATTGCAAAGAGGGCCGCAAGAATGGCTTAGTGGCGAGAGCCACATCGGGGAGATTGTTAGGCGCTTGGATTGCAAAGAGGGCCGCAAGTATGACGGTGTGACGAGAGCCACATTGGGGAGATTGTTAGGCGCTTGGATTGCAAAGAGGGCCGCAAGTATGGCGGTGTGACGAGAGCCACATTGGGGAGATTGTTAGGCGCTTGGATTGCAAAGAGGGCCGCAAGTATGGCGGAGTATCGAGAGCCACATCGGGGAGATTGTTAGGCGCTTGGATTGCAAAGAGGGCCGCAAGTATGACGGAGTAGCGAGAGCCACATTAGGGAGATTGTAAGGCGCTTGGATTGCAAAGAGGGCCGCAAGTATGGCGGTGTGACGAGAGCCACATTGGGGAGATTGTTAGGCGCTTGGATTGCAAAGAGGGCCGCAAGTATGGCGGAGTATCGAAAGCCACATCGGGGAGATAATTAGGCGCTCTGATTGCAAAGAGGGCCGCAAGTATGGCGGAGTATCGAGAGCCACATCGGGGAGATTGTTAGGCGCTTGGATTGCAAAGAGGGCCGCAAGTATGACGGAGTAGCGAGAGCCACATTAGGGAGAATGTTACGCGCTTGGATTGCAAAGAGGGCCGCAAGTATGGCGGTGTGACGAGAGTCACATTGGGGAGATTGTTAGGCGCTTGGATTGCAAAGAGGGCCGCAAGTATGGCGGAGTAGCGAGAGCCACATTAGGGAGATTGTTAGGCGCTTGGATTGCAAAGAGGGCCGCAAGTATGACGGAGTGGCGAGAGCAACATTGAGGAGATTGTTAGGCGCTCTGATTGCAAAGAGGGCCGCAAGTTTGGCGGTGTGACGAGAGCCACATTGAGGAGATTGTAAGGCGCTCTGATTGCAAAGAGGGCCGCAAGTATGGCGGTGTGACGAGAGCCTTTGGAGAGATTGTTAGGCGCTTGGATTGCATAGAGGGCCGCAAGAGTGACGGAGTGAAAGTGCCACCTTGGGGAGATTGTGAGGCGCTTGGATTGCAGAGAGGGCCGCAAGTATGACGGTGTGACGAGAGCCACATTGGGGAGATTGTTAGGCGCTTGGATTGCAAAGAGGGCCGCAAGTATGGCGGTGTGACGAGAGCCACATCGGAGAGATTGTTAGGCGCTTGGATTTCAAAGAGGGCCGCAAGAGTGACGGAGTGAAAGTGCCACCTTGGGGAGATTGTGAGGCGCTTGGATTGCAGAGAGGGCCGCAAGTATGACGGTGTGACGAGAGCCACATTGGGGAGATTGTTAGGCGCTTGGATTGCAAAGAGGGCCGCAAGTATAACGAAGTGTCGAGAGCAACACTGGGGAGATTTTTAGGCGCTTGGATTGCAAAGAGGGCCGCAAGTATGACGGAGTGGCGAGAGCCACATTGGGATGATTGTAAGGCGCTCTGATTGCAAAGAGGGCCGCAAGTATGACGGAGTGGCGAGAGCCACATTGGGGAGATTGTTAGGCGCTTGGAAGGCAAAGAGGGCCGCAAGTATGACGGTGTGACGAGAGCCACATTGGGGACATTGTTAGGCGCTTGGATTGCAAAGAGGGCCGCAAGTATGACGGAGTGGCGAGAGCAACACTGGGGAGATTGTTAGGCGCTTTGATTGCACAGAGGGCCGCAAATATAGGTGGAGTGACGAGAGCCACATTGGGGAGATTGTTAGGCGCTTGGATTGCAAAGAGGGCCGCAAGTATGACGGAGTGGCGAGAGCCACATTGGGGAGATTGTTAGGCGCTTGGATTGCAAAGAGGGCCGCCAGTATGGCGGAGTGACGAAAGCCACACTGGGGAGATTATTAGGCGCTTGAATTGCAAAGAGGGCCGCAAGCATTACGGTGTGACGAGAGCCACCTTGGGGAGATTGTGAGGCGCTTGGATTGCAAAGAGGGCCGCAAGTATGACGGTGTGACGAGAGCCACATTGGGGAGATTGTTAGGCGCTTGGACTGCAAAGAGGGCCGCAAGTATGACAAAGTGACGAGAGCCCCATTGGGGAGATTGTTAGGCGCTTGGATTGAAAAGAGGGCCGCAAGTATGACGGAGTGGTGAGAGCCACATCGGGGAGATTGTTAGGCGCTTTGATTGCAAAGAGGGCCGCAAGTATGACGGAGTGGCGAGAACCACATGGGGGAGATTGTTAGGCGCTTGGATTGCAAAGAGGGCCGCAAAAGTGACGGAGTGAAAGTGCCACCTTGGGGAGATTGTGAGGCGCTTGGATTGCAAAGAGGGCCGCAAGTATGACGGAGTGGCGAGAGCCACACTGGGGAGATTGTTAGGCGCTTGAATTGCAAAGAGGGCCGCAAGCATGACGGTGTGACGAGAGCCACATTGGGGAGATTGTTAGGCGCTTGGACTGCAAAGAGGGCCGCAAGTATGGCGGAGTGACGAGAACCACATCGAGAGATTGTTAGGCGCTTGGATTGCAAAGAGGGCCGCAAGTATGACAAAGTGACGAGAGCCCCATTGGGGAGATTGTTAGGCGCTTGGATTGAAAAGAGGGCCGCAAGTATGACGGAGTGGTGAGAGCCACATCGGGGAGATTGTTAGGCGCTTTGATTGCAAAGAGGGCCGCAAGTATGACGGAGTGGCGAGAACCACATGGGGGAGATTGTTAGGCGCTTGGATTGCAAAGAGGGCCGCAAAAGTGACGGAGTGAAAGTGCCACCTTGGGGAGATTGTGAGGCGCTTGGATTGCAAAGAGGGCCGCAAGTATGACGGAGTGGCGAGAGCCACATTGAAGAGATTGTTAGGCGCTCTGATTCAAGAGGGCCGCAAGTATGCCGGAGTGACGAGAGCCACATTGGAGAGATTGTTAGGCGCTTGGATTGCAAAGAGGGCCGCAAGAGTGACGGAGTGAAAGTGCCACCTTGGGGAGATTGTTAGGCGCTTGGATTGCAAAGAGGGCCGCAAGTATGGCGGAGTGGCGAAGGCCATATTGGGGAGATTGTTAGGCACTTGGATTGCAAAGAGGGCCGCAAATATAGGTGGAGTGACGAGAGCCACATTGGGGAGATTGTTAGGCGCTTGGATTGCAAAGAGGGCCGCAAGAGTGACTGAGTGCAAGTATGAAGGTTAAACGAGAGCCACATTGGGGAGATTGTTAGGCGTTTTGATTGCAAAGAGGGCCGCAAGTATGGTGGAGTGACGAGAGCCATATTGGGGAGATTGTTAGGCGCTTGGATTGCAAAGAGGGCCGCAAGAATGGCGGAGTGGCGAAAGCCACATCGGGGAGATTGTAAGGCGCTCTGATTGCAAAGAGGGCCGCAAGTAAGACGGAGTGGCGAGAGCCACATTGGGGAGATTGTTAGGCGCTTGGATGGCAAAGGAACCGCAAGTATGACGGTGTGACGAGAGCCATATTGGGGACATAATAAGGCGCTTGGATTGCAAAGAGGGCCGCAAGTTTGACGGAGTGGCGAGAGCAACACTGGGGAGATTGTTAGGCGCTCTGATTGCCTGCAGAGCGCTCTGATTGCAAAGTAGGGCCGCAAGTATGGTGGAGTGGCGAGAGCCATATTGGGGAGATTGTTAGGCGCTTGGATTGCAAAGAGGGCCGCAAGTATGACGGTGTGACGAGAGCCACATTGGGGAGATTGTAAGGCGCTTGGATTGCAAAGAGGGCCGCAAGTATGACGGAGTGGCGAGAGCCACATTGGGGAGATTGTTAGGCGCTTGGATTGCACAGAGGGCCGCAAGTATGACGGTGTGACGAGAGCAACACTGGGGAGATTTTAAGCCGCTTGGATTGCAAAGAGGGCCGCAAGTATGGGGGAGTGACGAGAGCCACATCGGAGAGATTGTTAGGCGTTTTGATTGCAAAGAGGGCCGCAAGTATGGTGGAGTGACGAGAGCCATATTGGGGAGATTGTTAGGCGCTTGGATTGCAAAGAGGGCCGCAAGTATGCCGGAGTGACGAGAGCCACATTGGAGAGATTGTTAGGCGCTTGGATTGCCAAGAGGGCCGCAAGAGTGACGGAGTGAAAGTGCCACCTTGGGGAGATTGTGAGGCGCTTGGATTGCAAAGAGGGCCGCAAGTATGACGGTGTGACGAGAGCAACACTGGGGAGATTTTTAGGCGCTTGGATTGCAAAGAGGGCCGCAAGTATGACGGATTAGCGAGAGCCACATTGGGATGATTGTTAGGCGCTTGGATTGCAAAGAGGGCCGCAAGTATGACGGTGTGACGAGAGCCACATTGGGGGATTGTTAGGCGCTTGGATTGCAAAGAGGGCCGCAAGAATGGCGGAGTGGCGAAAGCCACATCGGGGAGATTGTAAGGCGCTCTGATTGCAAAGAGGGCCGCAAGTAAGACGGAGTGGCGAGAGCCACATTGGGGAGATTGTTAGGCGCTTGGAAGGCAAAGGAACCGCAAGTATGACGGTGTGACGAGAGCCACATTGGGGACATAATAAGGCGCTTGGATTGCAAAGAGGGCCGCAAGTTTGACGGAGTGGCGAGAGCAACACTGAGGAGATTGTTAGGCGCTCTGATTGCCTGCAGAGCGCTCTGATTGCAAAGTAGGGCCGCAAGTATGGTGGAGTGGCGAGAGCCATATTGGGGAGATTGTTAGGCGCTTGGATTGCAAAGAGGGCCGCAAGTATGACGGTGTGACGAGAGCCACATTGGGGAGATTGTAAGGCGCTTGGATTGCAAAGAGGGCCGCAAGTATGACGGAGTGGCGAGAGCCACATTGGGGAGATTGTTAGGCGCTTGGATTGCACAGAGGGCCGCAAGTATGACGGTGTGACGAGAGCAACACTGGGGAGATTTTTAGGCGCTTGGATTGCAAAGAGGGCCGCAAGTATGAGGGAGTGACGAGAGCCACATCGGAGAGATTGTTAGGCGTTTTGATTGCAAAGAGGGCCGCAAGTATGGTGGAGTGACGAGAGCCATATTGGGGAGATTGTTAGGCGCTTGGATTGCAAAGAGGGCCGCAAGTATGGCGGTGTGACGAGAGCCACATTGGGGAGATTGTAAGGCGCTCTGATTGCAAACAGGGCCGCAAGTATGGCGGTGTGACGAGAGCCACATTGGGGAGATTGTAAGGCGCTTGGATTGCAAAGAGGGCCGCAAGTATGCCGGAGTGACGAGAGCCACATTGGAGAGATTGTTAGGCGCTTGGATTGCAAAGAGGGCCGCAAGAGTGACGGAGTGAAAGTGCCACCTTGGGGAGATTGTGAGGCACTTATTGCAAAGAGGGCCGCAAGTATGACGGTGTGACGAGAGCAACACTGGGGAGATTTTTAGGCGCTTGGATTGCAAAGAGGGCCGCAAGTATGACGGATTAGCGAGAGCCACATTGGGATGATTGTTAGGCGCTTGGATTGCAAAGAGGGCCGCAAGTATGACGGTGTGACGAGAGCCACATTGGGGGATTGTTATGCGCCTGGATTGCAAAGAGGGCCGCAAGTATGACGGAGTGACGAGAGATACATTGGGGATATGTTAGGCACTTGGATTGCAAAGAGGGCCGCAAGTATGAAGGTTTGACGAGAGCCACATTGGGGAGATTGTTAGGCGTTTTGATTGCAAAGAGGGCCGCAAGTATGGTGGAGTGACGAGAGCCATATTGGGGAGATTGTTAGGCGCTTGGATTGCAAAGAGGGCCGCAAGAATGGCGGAGTGGCGAGAGCCACATCGGGGAGATTGTAAGGCGCTCTGATTGCAAAGAGGGCCGCAAGTATGGCGGAGTGGTGAGAGCCACCTCGGGGAGATTGTTAGGCGCTTGGATTGCAAAGAGGGCCGCAAGTATGACGGTGTGACGAGAGCCACATTGGGGAGATTGTTAGGCGCTTGGATTGCAAAGAGGGCCGCAAGTATGACGGTGTGACGAGAGCCACATTTGGGAGATATTTAGGCGCTTGGATTGCAAAGAGGGCCGCAAGTATGACGGAGTGGCGAGAGCCACATTGGGGAGATTGTTAGGCGCTTGGATTGCAAAGAGGGCCGCAAGTATGACGGTGTGACGAGAGCCACATATGGGAGATTGTTAGGCGCTTTGATTGCAAAGAGGGCCGCAAGTATGGTGGAGTGACGAGAGTCATATTGGGGAGATTGTTAGGCGCTTGGATTGCAAAGAGGGCCGATAGAATTGTTGAGTGGCGAGAGCCACATCGGGGAGATTGTAAGGCGCTTGGATTGCAAAGAGGGCCGCAAGTATGACGGTGTGACGAGAGCCACATTGGGGAGATTGTTAGGCGCTTGGATTGCAAAGAGGGCCGCAAGTATGGCGGTGTGACGAGAGCCACATTGGGGAGATTGTTAGGCGCTTGGATTGCAATGAGGGCCGCAAGTATGGCGGAGTATCGAGAGCCACATCGGGGAGATTGTTAGGCGCTTGGATTGCAAAGAAGGCCGCAAGTACGACGGAGTAGCGAGAGCCATTAAGAGAGATTGTTAGGCGCTTGGATTGCAAAGAAGGCCGCAAGTATGGCGGTGTGACGAGAGCCACATTGGGGAGATTGTTAGGCGCTTGGATTGCAAAGAAGGCCGCAAGTATGGCGGAGTATCGAGAGCCACATCGGGGAGATTGTTAGGCGCTCTGATTGCAAAGAGGGCCGCAAGTATGGCGGAGTATCGAGAGCCACATCGGGGAGATTGTTAGGCGCTTTGATTGCAAAGAGGGCCGCAAGTATGACGGAGAAGCGAGAGCCACATTAGGGAGATTGTTAGGCGCTTGGATTGCAAAGAGGGCCGCAAGTTTGGCGGTGTGACGAGAGTCACATTGGGGAGATTGTTAGGCGCTTGGATTGCAAAGAGGGCCGCAAGTATGGCGGAGTAGCGAGAGCAACATTAGGGAAATTGTAAGGCCCTTGGATTGCAAAGAGGGCCGCAAGTATGACGGAGTGGCGAGAGCCACATTGGAGAGATTGTTAGGCGCTCTGATTGCAAAGAGGGCCGCAAGTATGGCGGTGTGACGAGAGCCACATTGGGGAGATTGTAAGGAGCTTGGATTGCAAAGAGGGCCGCAAGTATGACAAAGTGGCGAGAGCCACATTGAGGAGATTGTTAGGTGCTCTGATTGCAAAGAGGGCCCCAAGTATGGCGGTGTGACGAGAGCCACATCGGAGAGATTGTTAGGCGCTTGGATTGCAAAGAGGGCCGCAAGAGTGACGGAGTGAAAGTGCCACCTTGGGGAGATTGTGAGGCGCTTGGATTGCAAAGAGGGCCGCAAGAATGAGATTGTTAGGCGTTTTGATTGCAAAGAGGGCCGCAAGTATGGTGGAGTGACGAGAGCCATATTGGGGAGATTGTTTGGCGCTTAGATTGCAAAGAGGGCCTCAAGAATGGCGGAGTGGCGAGAGCCACATCGGGGAGATTGTTAGGCGCTCTGATTGCAAAGAGGGCCGCAAGTATGACGGAGTGGCGAGAGCAACATTGGGGAGATTGTTAGGCGCTTGGATTGCAAAGAGGGCCGCAAGTATGACGGTGTGACGAGAGCCACATTGGGGAGATTGTTAGGCGCTTGGATTGCAAAGAGGGCCGCAAGTATAACGAAGTGACGAGAGCAACACTGGGGAGATTTTTAGGCGCTTGGATTGCAAAGAAGGCCGCAAGTATAACGAAGTGACAAGATCAACTTTGGGGAGATTTTTAGGCGCTTGGATTGCAAAGAGGGCCGCAAGTATGACGGAGTGACAAGAGATACATTGGAGATATGTGAGGCACTTGGATTGCAAAGAGGGCCGCAAGTATGACGGAGTGACGAGAGCCACATTGGGGAGTTTGTGAGGCGCTTGGATTGCAAAGAGGGCCGCAAGTATGGCGGAGTGGTGAGAGCCACCTCGGGGAGATTGTTAGGCGCTTGGATTGCAAAGAGGGCCGCAAGTATGACGGTGTGACGAGAGCCACATTGGGGTGATATTTAGGCGCTTGGATTGCATAAAGGGCCGCAAGTATGACGGAGTGGCGAGAGCCACATTGGGGAGATTGTTAGGCGCTTGGATTGCAAAGAGGGCCGCAAGTATGACGGTGTGACGAGAGCCACATATGGGAGATTGTTAAACGCTTTGATTGCAAAGAGGGCCGCAAGTATGGTGGAGTGACGAGAGCCATATTGGGGAGATTGTTAGGCGCTTGGATTGCAAAGAGGGCCGCAAGAATTGTTGAGTGGCGAGAGCCACATCGGGGAGATTGTAAGGCGCTTGGATTGCAAAGAGGGCCGCAAGTATGACGGTGTGACGAGAGCCACATTGGGGAGATTGTTAGGCGCTTGGATTGCAAAGAGGGCCGCAAGTATGGCGGTGTGACGAGAGCCACATTGGGGAGATTGTTAGGCGCTTGGATTGCAATGAGGGCCGCAAGTATGGCGGAGTATCGAGAGCCACATCGGGGAGATTGTTAGGCGCTTGGATTGCAAAGAGGGCCGCAAGTATGACGGAGTAGCGAGAGCCATTAAGAGAGATTGTTAGGCGCTTGGATTGCAAAGAAGGCCGCAAGTATGGCGGTGTGACGAGAGCCACATTGGGGAGATTGTTACGCGCTTGGATTGCAAAGAGGTTCGCAAGTATGGCGGAGTATCGAGAGCCACATCGGGGAGATTGTTAGGCGCTCTGATTGCAAAGAGGGCCGCAAGTATGGCGGAGTATCGAGAGCCACATCGGAGAGATTGTTAGGCGCTTTGATTGCAAAGAGGGCCGCAAGTATGACGGAGTGAAAGTGCCACCTTGGGGAGATTGTGAGGCGCTTGGATTGCAAAGAGGGCCGCAAGTATGAGATTGTTAGGCGTTTTGATTGCAAAGAGGGCCGCAAGTATGGTGGAGTGACGAGAGCCATATTGGGGAGATTGTTTGGCGCTTAGATTGCAAAGAGGGCCGCAAGTAAGACGGAGTGACGAGAGCCATATTGGGGAGATTGTTAGGCGCTTGGATTGCAAAGAGGGCCGCAAGAATGGCGGAGTGGCGAAAGCCACATCGGGGAGATTGTAAGGCGCTCTGATTGCAAAGAGGGCCGCAAGTAAGACGGAGTGGCGAGAGCCACATTGGGGAGATTGTTAGGCGCTTGGATGGCAAAGGAACCGCAAGTATGACGGTGTGACGAGAGCCACATTGGGGACATAATAAGGCGCTTGGATTGCAAAGAGGGCCGCAAGTTTGACGGAGTGGCGAGAGCAACACTGGGGAGATTGTTAGGCGCTCTGATTGCCTGCAGAGCGCTCTGATTGCAAAGTAGGGCCGCAAGTATGGTGGAGTGGCGAGAGCCATATTGGGGAGATTGTTAGGCGCTTGGATTGCAAAGAGGGCCGCAAGTATGACGGTGTGACGAGAGCCACATTGGGGAGATTGTAAGGCGCTTGGATTGCAAAGAGGGCCGCAAGTATGACGGAGTGGCGAGAGCCACATTGGGGAGATTGTTAGGCGCTTGGATTGCACAGAGGGCCGCAAGTATGACGGTGTGACGAGAGCAACACTGGGGAGATTTTAAGCCGCTTGGATTGCAAAGAGGGCCGCAAGTATGGGGGAGTGACGAGAGCCACATCGGGGAGGTTGTTAGGCGCTTGGATTGCAAAGAAGGCCGCAAGTACGACGGAGTAGCGAGAGCCATTAAGAGAGATTGTTAGGCGCTTGGATTGCAAAGAAGGCCGCAAGTATGGCGGTGTGACGAGAGCCACATTGGGGAGATTGTTAGGCGCTTGGATTGCAAAGAGGGCCGCAAGTATGGCGGAGTATCGAGAGCCACATCGGGGAGATTGTTAGGCGCTCTGATTGCAAAGAGGGCCGCAAGTATGGCGGAGTATCGAGAGCCACATCGGGGAGATTGTTAGGCGCTTTGATTGCAAAGAGGGCCGCAAGTATGACGGAGTAGTGAGAGCCACATTAGGGAGATTGTTAGGCGCTTGGATTGCAAAGAGGGCCGCAAGTTTGGCGGTGTGACGAGAGTCACATTGGGGAGATTGTTAGGCGCTTGGATTGCAAAGAGGGCCGCAAGTATGGCGGAGTAGCGAGAGCAACATTAGGGAAATTGTTAGGCCCTTGGATTGCAAAGAGGGCCGCAAGTATGACGGAGTGGCGAGAGCCACATTGGAGAGATTGTTAGGCGCTCTGATTGCAAAGAGGGCCGCAAGTATGGCGGTGTGACGAGAGCCACATTGGGGAGATTGTAAGGAGCTTGGATTGCAAAGAGGGCCGCAAGTATGACAAAGTGGCGAGAGCCACATTGAGGAGATTGTTAGGTGCTCTGATTGCAAAGAGGGCCCCAAGTATGGCGGTGTGACGAGAGCCACATCGGAGAGATTGTTAGGCGCTTGGATTGCAAAGAGGGCCGCAAGAGTGACGGAGTGAAAGTGCCACCTTGGGGAGATTGTGAGGCGCTTGGATTGCAAAGAGGGCCGCAAGTATGAGATTGTTAGGCGTTTTGATTGCCAAGAGGGCCGCAAGTATGGTGGAGTGACGAGAGCCATATTGGGGAGATTGTTTGGCGCTTAGATTGCAAAGAGGGCCTCAAGAATGGCGGAGTGGCGAGAGCCACATCGGGGAGATTGTTAGGCGCTCTGATTGCAAAGAGGGCCGCAAGTATGACGGAGTGGCGAGAGCAACATTGGGGAGATTGTTAGGCGCTTGGATTGCAAAGAGGGCCGCAAGTATGACGGTGTGACGAGAGCCACATTGGGGAGATTGTTAGGCGCTTGGATTGCAAAGAGGGCCGCAAGTATAACGAAGTGACGAGAGCAACACTGGGGAGATTTTTAGGCGCTTGGATTGCAAAGAAGGCCGCAAGTATAACGAAGTGACGAGATCAACTTTGGGGAGATTTTTAGGCGCTTGGATTGCAAAGAGGGCCGCAAGTATGACGGAGTGACAAGAGATACATTGGAGATATGTGAGGCATTTGGATTGCAAAGAGGGCCGCAAGTATGACGGAGTGACGAGAGCCACATTGGGGAGTTTGTGAGGCGCTTGGATTGCAAAGAGGGCCGCAAGTATGGCGGAGTGGTGAGAGCCACCTCGGGGAGATTGTTAGACGCTTGGATTGCAAAGAGGGCCGCAAGTATGACGGTGTGACGAGAGCCACATTGGGGAGATATTTAGGCGCTTGGATTGCAAAGAGGGCCGCAAGTATGACGGAGTGGCGAGAGCCACATTGGGGAGATTGTTAGGCGCTTGGATTGCAAAGAGGGCCGCAAGTATGACGGTGTGACGAGAGCCACATATGGGAGATTGTTAGGCGCTCTGATTGCAAAGAGGGCCGCAAGTATGGTGGAGTGACGAGAGCCATATTGGGGAGATTGTTAGGCGCTTGGATTGCAAAGAGGGCCGCAAGAATTGTTGAGTGGCGAGAGCCACATCGGGGAGATTGTAAGGCGCTTGGATTGCAAAGAGGGCCGCAAGTATGACGGTGTGACGAGAGCCACATTGGGGAGATTGTTAGGCGCTTGGATTGCAAAGAGGGCCGCAAGTATGGCGGTGTGACGAGAGCCACATTGGGGAGATTGTTAGGCGCTTGGATTGCAATGAGGGCCGCAAGTATGGCGGAGTATCGAGAGCCACATCGGGGAGATTGTTAGGCGCTTGGATTGCAAAGAGGGCCGCAAGTATGACGGAGTAGCGAGAGCCATTAAGAGAGATTGTTAGGCGCTTGGATTGCAAAGAAGGCCGCAAGTATGGCGGTGTGACGAGAGCCACATTGGGGAGGTTGTTAGGCGCTTGGATTGCAAAGAGGGCCGCAAGTATGGCGGAGTATCGAGAGCCACATCGGGGAGATTGTTAGGCGCTCTGATTGCAAAGAGGGCCGCAAGTATGGCGGAGTATCGAGAGTCACATTGGGGAGATTGTTAGGCGCTTGGATTGCAAAGAGGGCCGCAAGTATGGCGGAGTAGCGAGAGCAACATTAGGGAAAATGTTAGGCCCTTGGATTGCAAAGAGGGCCGCAAGTATGACGGAGTGGCGAGAGCCACATTGGAGAGATTGTTAGGCGTTCTGATTGCAAAGAGGGCCGCAAGTATGGCGGTGTGACGAGAGCCACATTGGGGAGATTGTAAGGAGCTTGGATTGCAAAGAGGGCCGCAAGTATGACAAAGTGGCGAGAGCCACATTGAGGAGATTGTTAGGTGCTCTGATTGCAAAGAGGGCCGCAAGTATGGCGGTGTGACGAGAGCCACATCGGAGAGATTGTTAGGCGCTTGGATTGCAAAGAGGGCCGCAAGAGTGACGGAGTGAAAGTGCCACCTTGGGGAGATTGTGAGGCGCTTGGATTGCAAAGAGGGCCGCAAGTATGAGATTGTTAGGCGTTTTGATTGCAAAGAGGGCCGCAAGTATGGTGGAGTGACGAGAGCCATATTGGGGAGATTGTTTGGCGCTTAGATTGCAAAGAGGGCCTTAAGAATGGCGGAGTGGCGAGAGCCACATCGGGGAGATTGTTAGGCGCTCTGATTGCAAAGAGGGCCGCAAGTATGACGGAGTGGCGAGAGCAACATTGGGGAGATTGTTAGGCGCTTGGATTGCAAAGAGGGCCGCAAGTATGACGGTGTGACGAGAGCCACATTGGGGAGATTGTTAGGCGCTTGGATTGCAAAGAGGGCCGCAAGTATAACGAAGTGACGAGAGCAACACTGGGGAGATTTTTAGGCGCTTGGATTGCAAAGAAGGCCGCAAGTATAACGAAGTGACGAGATCAACTTTGGGGAGATTTTTAGGCGCTTGGATTGCAAAGAGGGCCGCAAGTATGACGGAGTGACAAGAGATACATTGGATATATGTGAGGCACTTGGATTGCAAAGAGGGCCGCAAGTATGACGGAGTGACGAGAGCCACATTGGGGAGTTTGTGAGGCGTTTGGATTGCAAAGAGGGCCGCAAGTATGGCGGAGTGGTGAGAGCCACCTCGGGGAGATTGTTAGGCGCTTGGATTGCAAAGAGGGCCGCAAGTATGACGGTGTGACGAGAGCCACATTGGGGAGATTGTTTGGCGCTTGGATTGCAAAGAGGGCCGCAAGTATGATGGTGTGACGAGAGCCACATTGAGGAGATTGTTAGGCGCTTGGATTGCAAAGAGGGCCGCAAGTATGACGGAGTGGCGAGAGCCACATTGGGGAGATTGTTAGGTGCTTGGATTGCAAAGAGGGCCGCAAGTATGACGGTGTGACGAGAGCCACATATGGGAGATTGTTAGGCTCTTTGATTGCAAAGCGGGCCGCAAGTATGGTGGAGTGACGAGAGCCATATTGGGGAGATTGTTAGGCGCTTGGATTGCAAAGAGGGCCGCAAGAATGGCTTAGTGGCGAGAGCCACATCGGGGAGATTGTTAGGCGCTTGGATTGCAAAGAGGGCCGCAAGTATGACGGTGTGACGAGAGCCACATTGGGGAGATTGTTAGGCGCTTGGATTGCAAAGAGGGCCGCAAGTATGGCGGTGTGACGAGAGCCACATTGGGGAGATTGTTAGGCGCTTGGATTGCAAAGAGGGCCGCAAGTATGGCGGAGTATCGAGAGCCACATCGGGGAGATTGTTAGGCGCTTGGATTGCAAAGAGGGCCGCAAGTATGACGGAGTAGCGAGAGCCACATTAGGGAGATTGTAAGGCGCTTGGATTGCAAAGAGGGCCGCAAGTATGGCGGTGTGACGAGAGCCACATTGGGGAGATTGTTAGGCGCTTGGATTGCAAAGAGGGCCGCAAGTATGGCGGAGTATCGAAAGCCACATCGGGGAGATAATTAGGCGCTCTGATTGCAAAGAGGGCCGCAAGTATGGCGGAGTATCGAGAGCCACATCGGGGAGATTGTTAGGCGCTTGGATTGCAAAGAGGGCCGCAAGTATGACGGAGTAGCGAGAGCCACATTAGGGAGAATGTTACGCGCTTGGATTGCAAAGAGGGCCGCAAGTATGGCGGTGTGACGAGAGTCACATTGGGGAGATTGTTAGGCGCTTGGATTGCAAAGAGGGCCGCAAGTATGGCGGAGTAGCGAGAGCCACATTAGGGAGATTGTTAGGCGCTTGGATTGCAAAGAGGGCCGCAAGTATGACGGAGTGGCGAGAGCAACATTGAGGAGATTGTTAGGCGCTCTGATTGCAAAGAGGGCCGCAAGTTTGGCGGTGTGACGAGAGCCACATTGAGGAGATTGTAAGGCGCTCTGATTGCAAAGAGGGCCGCAAGTATGGCGGTGTGACGAGAGCCTTTGGAGAGATTGTTAGGCGCTTGGATTGCATAGAGGGCCGCAAGAGTGACGGAGTGAAAGTGCCACCTTGGGGAGATTGTGAGGCGCTTGGATTGCAGAGAGGGCCGCAAGTATGACGGTGTGACGAGAGCCACATTGGGGAGATTGTTAGGCGCTTGGATTGCAAAGAGGGCCGCAAGTATGGCGGTGTGACGAGAGCCACATCGGAGAGATTGTTAGGCGCTTGGATTTCAAAGAGGGCCGCAAGAGTGACGGAGTGAAAGTGCCACCTTGGGGAGATTGTGAGGCGCTTGGATTGCAGAGAGGGCCGCAAGTATGACGGTGTGACGAGAGCCACATTGGGGAGATTGTTAGGCGCTTGGATTGCAAAGAGGGCCGCAAGTATAACGAAGTGTCGAGAGCAACACTGGGGAGATTTTTAGGCGCTTGGATTGCAAAGAGGGCCGCAAGTATGACGGAGTGGCGAGAGCCACATTGGGATGATTGTAAGGCGCTCTGATTGCAAAGAGGGCCGCAAGTATGACGGAGTGGCGAGAGCCACATTGGGGAGATTGTTAGGCGCTTGGAAGGCAAAGAGGGCCGCAAGTATGACGGTGTGACGAGAGCCACATTGGGGACATTGTTAGGCGCTTGGATTGCAAAGAGGGCAGCAAGTATGACGGAGTGGCGAGAGCAACACTGGGGAGATTGTTAGGCGCTTTGATTGCACAGAGGGCCGCAAATATAGGTGGAGTGACGAGAGCCACATTGGGGAGATTGTTAGGCGCTTGGATTGCAAAGAGGGCCGCAAGTATGACGGAGTGGCGAGAGCCACATTGGGGAGATTGTTAGGCGCTTGGATTGCAAAGAGGGCCGCCAGTATGGCGGAGTGACGAAAGCCACACTGGGGAGATTATTAGGCGCTTGAATTGCAAAGAGGGCCGCAAGCATTACGGTGTGACGAGAGCCACCTTGGGGAGATTGTGAGGCGCTTGGATTGCAAAGAGGGCCGCAAGTATGACGGTGTGACGAGAGCCACATTGGGGAGATTGTTAGGCGCTTGGACTGCAAAGAGGGCCGCAAGTATGACAAAGTGACGAGAGCCCCATTGGGGAGATTGTTAGGCGCTTGGATTGAAAAGAGGGCCGCAAGTATGACGGAGTGGTGAGAGCCACATCGGGGAGATTGTTAGGCGCTTTGATTGCAAAGAGGGCCGCAAGTATGACGGAGTGGCGAGAACCACATGGGGGAGATTGTTAGGCGCTTGGATTGCAAAGAGGGCCGCAAAAGTGACGGAGTGAAAGTGCCACCTTGGGGAGATTGTGAGGCGCTTGGATTGCAAAGAGGGCCGCAAGTATGACGGAGTGGCGAGAGCCACACTGGGGAGATTGTTAGGCGCTTGAATTGCAAAGAGGGCCGCAAGCATGACGGTGTGACGAGAGCCACATTGGGGAGATTGTTAGGCGCTTGGACTGCAAAGAGGGCCGCAAGTATGGCGGAGTGACGAGAACCACATCGAGAGATTGTTAGGCGCTTGGATTGCAAAGAGGGCCGCAAGTATGACAAAGTGACGAGAGCCCCATTGGGGAGATTGTTAGGCGCTTGGATTGAAAAGAGGGCCGCAAGTATGACGGAGTGGTGAGAGCCACATCGGGGAGATTGTTAGGCGCTTTGATTGCAAAGAGGGCCGCAAGTATGACGGAGTGGCGAGAACCACATGGGGGAGATTGTTAGGCGCTTGGATTGCAAAGAGGGCCGCAAAAGTGACGGAGTGAAAGTGCCACCTTGGGGAGATTGTGAGGCGCTTGGATTGCAAAGAGGGCCGCAAGTATGACGGAGTGGCGAGAGCCACATTGAAGAGATTGTTAGGCGCTCTGATTCAAGAGGGCCGCAAGTATGCCGGAGTGACGAGAGCCACATTGGAGAGATTGTTAGGCGCTTGGATTGCAAAGAGGGCCGCAAGAGTGACGGAGTGAAAGTGCCACCTTGGGGAGATTGTTAGGCGCTTGGATTGCAAAGAGGGCCGCAAGTATGGCGGAGTGGCGAAGGCCATATTGGGGAGATTGTTAGGCACTTGGATTGCAAAGAGGGCCGCAAATATAGGTGGAGTGACGAGAGCCACATTGGGGAGATTGTTAGGCGCTTGGATTGCAAAGAGGGCCGCAAGAGTGACTGAGTGCAAGTATGAAGGTTAAACGAGAGCCACATTGGGGAGATTGTTAGGCGTTTTGATTGCAAAGAGGGCCGCAAGTATGGTGGAGTGACGAGAGCCATATTGGGGAGATTGTTAGGCGCTTGGATTGCAAAGAGGGCCGCAAGAATGGCGGAGTGGCGAAAGCCACATCGGGGAGATTGTAAGGCGCTCTGATTGCAAAGAGGGCCGCAAGTAAGACGGAGTGGCGAGAGCCACATTGGGGAGATTGTTAGGCGCTTGGATGGCAAAGGAACCGCAAGTATGACGGTGTGACGAGAGCCATATTGGGGACATAATAAGGCGCTTGGATTGCAAAGAGGGCCGCAAGTTTGACGGAGTGGCGAGAGCAACACTGGGGAGATTGTTAGGCGCTCTGATTGCCTGCAGAGCGCTCTGATTGCAAAGTAGGGCCGCAAGTATGGTGGAGTGGCGAGAGCCATATTGGGGAGATTGTTAGGCGCTTGGATTGCAAAGAGGGCCGCAAGTATGACGGTGTGACGAGAGCCACATTGGGGAGATTGTAAGGCGCTTGGATTGCAAAGAGGGCCGCAAGTATGACGGAGTGGCGAGAGCCACATTGGGGAGATTGTTAGGCGCTTGGATTGCACAGAGGGCCGCAAGTATGACGGTGTGACGAGAGCAACACTGGGGAGATTTTAAGCCGCTTGGATTGCAAAGAGGGCCGCAAGTATGGGGGAGTGACGAGAGCCACATCGGAGAGATTGTTAGGCGTTTTGATTGCAAAGAGGGCCGCAAGTATGGTGGAGTGACGAGAGCCATATTGGGGAGATTGTTAGGCGCTTGGATTGCAAAGAGGGCCGCAAGTATGCCGGAGTGACGAGAGCCACATTGGAGAGATTGTTAGGCGCTTGGATTGCCAAGAGGGCCGCAAGAGTGACGGAGTGAAAGTGCCACCTTGGGGAGATTGTGAGGCGCTTGGATTGCAAAGAGGGCCGCAAGTATGACGGTGTGACGAGAGCAACACTGGGGAGATTTTTAGGCGCTTGGATTGCAAAGAGGGCCGCAAGTATGACGGATTAGCGAGAGCCACATTGGGATGATTGTTAGGCGCTTGGATTGCAAAGAGGGCCGCAAGTATGACGGTGTGACGAGAGCCACATTGGGGGATTGTTAGGCGCTTGGATTGCAAAGAGGGCCGCAAGAATGGCGGAGTGGCGAAAGCCACATCGGGGAGATTGTAAGGCGCTCTGATTGCAAAGAGGGCCGCAAGTAAGACGGAGTGGCGAGAGCCACATTGGGGAGATTGTTAGGCGCTTGGAAGGCAAAGGAACCGCAAGTATGACGGTGTGACGAGAGCCACATTGGGGACATAATAAGGCGCTTGGATTGCAAAGAGGGCCGCAAGTTTGACGGAGTGGCGAGAGCAACACTGAGGAGATTGTTAGGCGCTCTGATTGCCTGCAGAGCGCTCTGATTGCAAAGTAGGGCCGCAAGTATGGTGGAGTGGCGAGAGCCATATTGGGGAGATTGTTAGGCGCTTGGATTGCAAAGAGGGCCGCAAGTATGACGGTGTGACGAGAGCCACATTGGGGAGATTGTAAGGCGCTTGGATTGCAAAGAGGGCCGCAAGTATGACGGAGTGGCGAGAGCCACATTGGGGAGATTGTTAGGCGCTTGGATTGCACAGAGGGCCGCAAGTATGACGGTGTGACGAGAGCAACACTGGGGAGATTTTTAGGCGCTTGGATTGCAAAGAGGGCCGCAAGTATGAGGGAGTGACGAGAGCCACATCGGAGAGATTGTTAGGCGTTTTGATTGCAAAGAGGGCCGCAAGTATGGTGGAGTGACGAGAGCCATATTGGGGAGATTGTTAGGCGCTTGGATTGCAAAGAGGGCCGCAAGTATGGCGGTGTGACGAGAGCCACATTGGGGAGATTGTAAGGCGCTCTGATTGCAAACAGGGCCGCAAGTATGGCGGTGTGACGAGAGCCACATTGGGGAGATTGTAAGGCGCTTGGATTGCAAAGAGGGCCGCAAGTATGCCGGAGTGACGAGAGCCACATTGGAGAGATTGTTAGGCGCTTGGATTGCAAAGAGGGCCGCAAGAGTGACGGAGTGAAAGTGCCACCTTGGGGAGATTGTGAGGCACTTATTGCAAAGAGGGCCGCAAGTATGACGGTGTGACGAGAGCAACACTGGGGAGATTTTTAGGCGCTTGGATTGCAAAGAGGGCCGCAAGTATGACGGATTAGCGAGAGCCACATTGGGATGATTGTTAGGCGCTTGGATTGCAAAGAGGGCCGCAAGTATGACGGTGTGACGAGAGCCACATTGGGGGATTGTTATGCGCCTGGATTGCAAAGAGGGCCGCAAGTATGACGGAGTGACGAGAGATACATTGGGGATATGTTAGGCACTTGGATTGCAAAGAGGGCCGCAAGTATGAAGGTTTGACGAGAGCCACATTGGGGAGATTGTTAGGCGTTTTGATTGCAAAGAGGGCCGCAAGTATGGTGGAGTGACGAGAGCCATATTGGGGAGATTGTTAGGCGCTTGGATTGCAAAGAGGGCCGCAAGAATGGCGGAGTGGCGAGAGCCACATCGGGGAGATTGTAAGGCGCTCTGATTGCAAAGAGGGCCGCAAGTATGGCGGAGTGGTGAGAGCCACCTCGGGGAGATTGTTAGGCGCTTGGATTGCAAAGAGGGCCGCAAGTATGACGGTGTGACGAGAGCCACATTGGGGAGATTGTTAGGCGCTTGGATTGCAAAGAGGGCCGCAAGTATGACGGTGTGACGAGAGCCACATTTGGGAGATATTTAGGCGCTTGGATTGCAAAGAGGGCCGCAAGTATGACGGAGTGGCGAGAGCCACATTGGGGAGATTGTTAGGCGCTTGGATTGCAAAGAGGGCCGCAAGTATGACGGTGTGACGAGAGCCACATATGGGAGATTGTTAGGCGCTTTGATTGCAAAGAGGGCCGCAAGTATGGTGGAGTGACGAGAGTCATATTGGGGAGATTGTTAGGCGCTTGGATTGCAAAGAGGGCCGATAGAATTGTTGAGTGGCGAGAGCCACATCGGGGAGATTGTAAGGCGCTTGGATTGCAAAGAGGGCCGCAAGTATGACGGTGTGACGAGAGCCACATTGGGGAGATTGTTAGGCGCTTGGATTGCAAAGAGGGCCGCAAGTATGGCGGTGTGACGAGAGCCACATTGGGGAGATTGTTAGGCGCTTGGATTGCAATGAGGGCCGCAAGTATGGCGGAGTATCGAGAGCCACATCGGGGAGATTGTTAGGCGCTTGGATTGCAAAGAAGGCCGCAAGTACGACGGAGTAGCGAGAGCCATTAAGAGAGATTGTTAGGCGCTTGGATTGCAAAGAAGGCCGCAAGTATGGCGGTGTGACGAGAGCCACATTGGGGAGATTGTTAGGCGCTTGGATTGCAAAGAAGGCCGCAAGTATGGCGGAGTATCGAGAGCCACATCGGGGAGATTGTTAGGCGCTCTGATTGCAAAGAGGGCCGCAAGTATGGCGGAGTATCGAGAGCCACATCGGGGAGATTGTTAGGCGCTTTGATTGCAAAGAGGGCCGCAAGTATGACGGAGAAGCGAGAGCCACATTAGGGAGATTGTTAGGCGCTTGGATTGCAAAGAGGGCCGCAAGTTTGGCGGTGTGACGAGAGTCACATTGGGGAGATTGTTAGGCGCTTGGATTGCAAAGAGGGCCGCAAGTATGGCGGAGTAGCGAGAGCAACATTAGGGAAATTGTAAGGCCCTTGGATTGCAAAGAGGGCCGCAAGTATGACGGAGTGGCGAGAGCCACATTGGAGAGATTGTTAGGCGCTCTGATTGCAAAGAGGGCCGCAAGTATGGCGGTGTGACGAGAGCCACATTGGGGAGATTGTAAGGAGCTTGGATTGCAAAGAGGGCCGCAAGTATGACAAAGTGGCGAGAGCCACATTGAGGAGATTGTTAGGTGCTCTGATTGCAAAGAGGGCCCCAAGTATGGCGGTGTGACGAGAGCCACATCGGAGAGATTGTTAGGCGCTTGGATTGCAAAGAGGGCCGCAAGAGTGACGGAGTGAAAGTGCCACCTTGGGGAGATTGTGAGGCGCTTGGATTGCAAAGAGGGCCGCAAGAATGAGATTGTTAGGCGTTTTGATTGCAAAGAGGGCCGCAAGTATGGTGGAGTGACGAGAGCCATATTGGGGAGATTGTTTGGCGCTTAGATTGCAAAGAGGGCCTCAAGAATGGCGGAGTGGCGAGAGCCACATCGGGGAGATTGTTAGGCGCTCTGATTGCAAAGAGGGCCGCAAGTATGACGGAGTGGCGAGAGCAACATTGGGGAGATTGTTAGGCGCTTGGATTGCAAAGAGGGCCGCAAGTATGACGGTGTGACGAGAGCCACATTGGGGAGATTGTTAGGCGCTTGGATTGCAAAGAGGGCCGCAAGTATAACGAAGTGACGAGAGCAACACTGGGGAGATTTTTAGGCGCTTGGATTGCAAAGAAGGCCGCAAGTATAACGAAGTGACAAGATCAACTTTGGGGAGATTTTTAGGCGCTTGGATTGCAAAGAGGGCCGCAAGTATGACGGAGTGACAAGAGATACATTGGAGATATGTGAGGCACTTGGATTGCAAAGAGGGCCGCAAGTATGACGGAGTGACGAGAGCCACATTGGGGAGTTTGTGAGGCGCTTGGATTGCAAAGAGGGCCGCAAGTATGGCGGAGTGGTGAGAGCCACCTCGGGGAGATTGTTAGGCGCTTGGATTGCAAAGAGGGTCGCAAGTATGACGGTGTGACGAGAGCCACATTGGGGTGATATTTAGGCGCTTGGATTGCATAAAGGGCCGCAAGTATGACGGAGTGGCGAGAGCCACATTGGGGAGATTGTTAGGCGCTTGGATTGCAAAGAGGGCCGCAAGTATGACGGTGTGACGAGAGCCACATATGGGAGATTGTTAAACGCTTTGATTGCAAAGAGGGCCGCAAGTATGGTGGAGTGACGAGAGCCATATTGGGGAGATTGTTAGGCGCTTGGATTGCAAAGAGGGCCGCAAGAATTGTTGAGTGGCGAGAGCCACATCGGGGAGATTGTAAGGCGCTTGGATTGCAAAGAGGGCCGCAAGTATGACGGTGTGACGAGAGCCACATTGGGGAGATTGTTAGGCGCTTGGATTGCAAAGAGGGCCGCAAGTATGGCGGTGTGACGAGAGCCACATTGGGGAGATTGTTAGGCGCTTGGATTGCAATGAGGGCCGCAAGTATGGCGGAGTATCGAGAGCCACATCGGGGAGATTGTTAGGCGCTTGGATTGCAAAGAGGGCCGCAAGTATGACGGAGTAGCGAGAGCCATTAAGAGAGATTGTTAGGCGCTTGGATTGCAAAGAAGGCCGCAAGTATGGCGGTGTGACGAGAGCCACATTGGGGAGATTGTTACGCGCTTGGATTGCAAAGAGGTTCGCAAGTATGGCGGAGTATCGAGAGCCACATCGGGGAGATTGTTAGGCGCTCTGATTGCAAAGAGGGCCGCAAGTATGGCGGAGTATCGAGAGCCACATCGGAGAGATTGTTAGGCGCTTTGATTGCAAAGAGGGCCGCAAGTATGACGGAGTGAAAGTGCCACCTTGGGGAGATTGTGAGGCGCTTGGATTGCAAAGAGGGCCGCAAGTATGAGATTGTTAGGCGTTTTGATTGCAAAGAGGGCCGCAAGTATGGTGGAGTGACGAGAGCCATATTGGGGAGATTGTTTGGCGCTTAGATTGCAAAGAGGGCCGCAAGTAAGACGGAGTGACGAGAGCCATATTGGGGAGATTGTTAGGCGCTTGGATTGCAAAGAGGGCCGCAAGAATGGCGGAGTGGCGAAAGCCACATCGGGGAGATTGTAAGGCGCTCTGATTGCAAAGAGGGCCGCAAGTAAGACGGAGTGGCGAGAGCCACATTGGGGAGATTGTTAGGCGCTTGGATGGCAAAGGAACCGCAAGTATGACGGTGTGACGAGAGCCACATTGGGGACATAATAAGGCGCTTGGATTGCAAAGAGGGCCGCAAGTTTGACGGAGTGGCGAGAGCAACACTGGGGAGATTGTTAGGCGCTCTGATTGCCTGCAGAGCGCTCTGATTGCAAAGTAGGGCCGCAAGTATGGTGGAGTGGCGAGAGCCATATTGGGGAGATTGTTAGGCGCTTGGATTGCAAAGAGGGCCGCAAGTATGACGGTGTGACGAGAGCCACATTGGGGAGATTGTAAGGCGCTTGGATTGCAAAGAGGGCCGCAAGTATGACGGAGTGGCGAGAGCCACATTGGGGAGATTGTTAGGCGCTTGGATTGCACAGAGGGCCGCAAGTATGACGGTGTGACGAGAGCAACACTGGGGAGATTTTAAGCCGCTTGGATTGCAAAGAGGGCCGCAAGTATGGGGGAGTGACGAGAGCCACATCGGAGAGATTGTTAGGCGTTTTGATTGCAAAGAGGGCCGCAAGTATGGTGGAGTGACGAGAGCCATATTGGGGAGATTGTTAGGCGCTTGGATTGCAAAGAGGGCCGCAAGTATGCCGGAGTGACGAGAGCCACATTGGAGAGATTGTTAGGCGCTTGGATTGCCAAGAGGGCCGCAAGAGTGACGGAGTGAAAGTGCCACCTTGGGGAGATTGTGAGGCGCTTGGATTGCAAAGAGGGCCGCAAGTATGACGGTGTGACGAGAGCAACACTGGGGAGATTTTTAGGCGCTTGGATTGCAAAGAGGGCCGCAAGTATGACGGATTAGCGAGAGCCACATTGGGATGATTGTTAGGCGCTTGGATTGCAAAGAGGGCCGCAAGTATGACGGTGTGACGAGAGCCACATTGGGGGATTGTTAGGCGCTTGGATTGCAAAGAGGGCCGCAAGAATGGCGGAGTGGCGAAAGCCACATCGGGGAGATTGTAAGGCGCTCTGATTGCAAAGAGGGCCGCAAGTAAGACGGAGTGGCGAGAGCCACATTGGGGAGATTGTTAGGCGCTTGGAAGGCAAAGGAACCGCAAGTATGACGGTGTGACGAGAGCCACATTGGGGACATAATAAGGCGCTTGGATTGCAAAGAGGGCCGCAAGTTTGACGGAGTGGCGAGAGCAACACTGAGGAGATTGTTAGGCGCTCTGATTGCCTGCAGAGCGCTCTGATTGCAAAGTAGGGCCGCAAGTATGGTGGAGTGGCGAGAGCCATATTGGGGAGATTGTTAGGCGCTTGGATTGCAAAGAGGGCCGCAAGTATGACGGTGTGACGAGAGCCACATTGGGGAGATTGTAAGGCGCTTGGATTGCAAAGAGGGCCGCAAGTATGACGGAGTGGCGAGAGCCACATTGGGGAGATTGTTAGGCGCTTGGATTGCACAGAGGGCCGCAAGTATGACGGTGTGACGAGAGCAACACTGGGGAGATTTTTAGGCGCTTGGATTGCAAAGAGGGCCGCAAGTATGAGGGAGTGACGAGAGCCACATCGGAGAGATTGTTAGGCGTTTTGATTGCAAAGAGGGCCGCAAGTATGGTGGAGTGACGAGAGCCATATTGGGGAGATTGTTAGGCGCTTGGATTGCAAAGAGGGCCGCAAGTATGGCGGTGTGACGAGAGCCACATTGGGGAGATTGTAAGGCGCTCTGATTGCAAACAGGGCCGCAAGTATGGCGGTGTGACGAGAGCCACATTGGGGAGATTGTAAGGCGCTTGGATTGCAAAGAGGGCCGCAAGTATGCCGGAGTGACGAGAGCCACATTGGAGAGATTGTTAGGCGCTTGGATTGCAAAGAGGGCCGCAAGAGTGACGGAGTGAAAGTGCCACCTTGGGGAGATTGTGAGGCACTTATTGCAAAGAGGGCCGCAAGTATGACGGTGTGACGAGAGCAACACTGGGGAGATTTTTAGGCGCTTGGATTGCAAAGAGGGCCGCAAGTATGACGGATTAGCGAGAGCCACATTGGGATGATTGTTAGGCGCTTGGATTGCAAAGAGGGCCGCAAGTATGACGGTGTGACGAGAGCCACATTGGGGGATTGTTATGCGCCTGGATTGCAAAGAGGGCCGCAAGTATGACGGAGTGACGAGAGATACATTGGGGATATGTTAGGCACTTGGATTGCAAAGAGGGCCGCAAGTATGAAGGTTTGACGAGAGCCACATTGGGGAGATTGTTAGGCGTTTTGATTGCAAAGAGGGCCGCAAGTATGGTGGAGTGACGAGAGCCATATTGGGGAGATTGTTAGGCGCTTGGATTGCAAAGAGGGCCGCAAGAATGGCGGAGTGGCGAGAGCCACATCGGGGAGATTGTAAGGCGCTCTGATTGCAAAGAGGGCCGCAAGTATGGCGGAGTGGTGAGAGCCACCTCGGGGAGATTGTTAGGCGCTTGGATTGCAAAGAGGGCCGCAAGTATGACGGTGTGACGAGAGCCACATTGGGGAGATTGTTAGGCGCTTGGATTGCAAAGAGGGCCGCAAGTATGACGGTGTGACGAGAGCCACATTTGGGAGATATTTAGGCGCTTGGATTGCAAAGAGGGCCGCAAGTATGACGGAGTGGCGAGAGCCACATTGGGGAGATTGTTAGGCGCTTGGATTGCAAAGAGGGCCGCAAGTATGACGGTGTGACGAGAGCCACATATGGGAGATTGTTAGGCGCTTTGATTGCAAAGAGGGCCGCAAGTATGGTGGAGTGACGAGAGTCATATTGGGGAGATTGTTAGGCGCTTGGATTGCAAAGAGGGCCGATAGAATTGTTGAGTGGCGAGAGCCACATCGGGGAGATTGTAAGGCGCTTGGATTGCAAAGAGGGCCGCAAGTATGACGGTGTGACGAGAGCCACATTGGGGAGATTGTTAGGCGCTTGGATTGCAAAGAGGGCCGCAAGTATGGCGGTGTGACGAGAGCCACATTGGGGAGATTGTTAGGCGCTTGGATTGCAATGAGGGCCGCAAGTATGGCGGAGTATCGAGAGCCACATCGGGGAGATTGTTAGGCGCTTGGATTGCAAAGAAGGCCGCAAGTACGACGGAGTAGCGAGAGCCATTAAGAGAGATTGTTAGGCGCTTGGATTGCAAAGAAGGCCGCAAGTATGGCGGTGTGACGAGAGCCACATTGGGGAGATTGTTAGGCGCTTGGATTGCAAAGAAGGCCGCAAGTATGGCGGAGTATCGAGAGCCACATCGGGGAGATTGTTAGGCGCTCTGATTGCAAAGAGGGCCGCAAGTATGGCGGAGTATCGAGAGCCACATCGGGGAGATTGTTAGGCGCTTTGATTGCAAAGAGGGCCGCAAGTATGACGGAGAAGCGAGAGCCACATTAGGGAGATTGTTAGGCGCTTGGATTGCAAAGAGGGCCGCAAGTTTGGCGGTGTGACGAGAGTCACATTGGGGAGATTGTTAGGCGCTTGGATTGCAAAGAGGGCCGCAAGTATGGCGGAGTAGCGAGAGCAACATTAGGGAAATTGTAAGGCCCTTGGATTGCAAAGAGGGCCGCAAGTATGACGGAGTGGCGAGAGCCACATTGGAGAGATTGTTAGGCGCTCTGATTGCAAAGAGGGCCGCAAGTATGGCGGTGTGACGAGAGCCACATTGGGGAGATTGTAAGGAGCTTGGATTGCAAAGAGGGCCGCAAGTATGACAAAGTGGCGAGAGCCACATTGAGGAGATTGTTAGGTGCTCTGATTGCAAAGAGGGCCCCAAGTATGGCGGTGTGACGAGAGCCACATCGGAGAGATTGTTAGGCGCTTGGATTGCAAAGAGGGCCGCAAGAGTGACGGAGTGAAAGTGCCACCTTGGGGAGATTGTGAGGCGCTTGGATTGCAAAGAGGGCCGCAAGAATGAGATTGTTAGGCGTTTTGATTGCAAAGAGGGCCGCAAGTATGGTGGAGTGACGAGAGCCATATTGGGGAGATTGTTTGGCGCTTAGATTGCAAAGAGGGCCTCAAGAATGGCGGAGTGGCGAGAGCCACATCGGGGAGATTGTTAGGCGCTCTGATTGCAAAGAGGGCCGCAAGTATGACGGAGTGGCGAGAGCAACATTGGGGAGATTGTTAGGCGCTTGGATTGCAAAGAGGGCCGCAAGTATGACGGTGTGACGAGAGCCACATTGGGGAGATTGTTAGGCGCTTGGATTGCAAAGAGGGCCGCAAGTATAACGAAGTGACGAGAGCAACACTGGGGAGATTTTTAGGCGCTTGGATTGCAAAGAAGGCCGCAAGTATAACGAAGTGACAAGATCAACTTTGGGGAGATTTTTAGGCGCTTGGATTGCAAAGAGGGCCGCAAGTATGACGGAGTGACAAGAGATACATTGGAGATATGTGAGGCACTTGGATTGCAAAGAGGGCCGCAAGTATGACGGAGTGACGAGAGCCACATTGGGGAGTTTGTGAGGCGCTTGGATTGCAAAGAGGGCCGCAAGTATGGCGGAGTGGTGAGAGCCACCTCGGGGAGATTGTTAGGCGCTTGGATTGCAAAGAGGGCCGCAAGTATGACGGTGTGACGAGAGCCACATTGGGGTGATATTTAGGCGCTTGGATTGCATAAAGGGCCGCAAGTATGACGGAGTGGCGAGAGCCACATTGGGGAGATTGTTAGGCGCTTGGATTGCAAAGAGGGCCGCAAGTATGACGGTGTGACGAGAGCCACATATGGGAGATTGTTAAACGCTTTGATTGCAAAGAGGGCCGCAAGTATGGTGGAGTGACGAGAGCCATATTGGGGAGATTGTTAGGCGCTTGGATTGCAAAGAGGGCCGCAAGAATTGTTGAGTGGCGAGAGCCACATCGGGGAGATTGTAAGGCGCTTGGATTGCAAAGAGGGCCGCAAGTATGACGGTGTGACGAGAGCCACATTGGGGAGATTGTTAGGCGCTTGGATTGCAAAGAGGGCCGCAAGTATGGCGGTGTGACGAGAGCCACATTGGGGAGATTGTTAGGCGCTTGGATTGCAATGAGGGCCGCAAGTATGGCGGAGTATCGAGAGCCACATCGGGGAGATTGTTAGGCGCTTGGATTGCAAAGAGGGCCGCAAGTATGACGGAGTAGCGAGAGCCATTAAGAGAGATTGTTAGGCGCTTGGATTGCAAAGAAGGCCGCAAGTATGGCGGTGTGACGAGAGCCACATTGGGGAGATTGTTACGCGCTTGGATTGCAAAGAGGTTCGCAAGTATGGCGGAGTATCGAGAGCCACATCGGGGAGATTGTTAGGCGCTCTGATTGCAAAGAGGGCCGCAAGTATGGCGGAGTATCGAGAGCCACATCGGAGAGATTGTTAGGCGCTTTGATTGCAAAGAGGGCCGCAAGTATGACGGAGTGAAAGTGCCACCTTGGGGAGATTGTGAGGCGCTTGGATTGCAAAGAGGGCCGCAAGTATGAGATTGTTAGGCGTTTTGATTGCAAAGAGGGCCGCAAGTATGGTGGAGTGACGAGAGCCATATTGGGGAGATTGTTTGGCGCTTAGATTGCAAAGAGGGCCTCAAGAATGGCGGAGTGGCGAGAGCCACATCGGGGAGATTGTTAGGCGCTCTGATTGCAAAGAGGGCCGCAAGTATGACGGAGTGGCGAGAGCAACATTGGGGAGATTGTTAGGCGCTTGGATTGCAAAGAGGGCCGCAAGTATGACGGTGTGACGAGAGCCACATTGGGGAGATTGTTAGGCGCTTGGATTGCAAAGAGGGCCGCAAGTATAACGAAGTGACGAGAGCAACACTGGGGAGATTTTTAGGCGCTTGGATTGCAAAGAAGGCCGCAAGTATAACGAAGTGACGAGATCAACTTTGGGGAGATTTTTAGGCGCTTGGATTGCAAAGAGGGCCGCAAGTAAGACGGAGTGACAAGAGATACATTGGATATATGTGAGGCACTTGGATTGCAAAGAGGGCCGCAAGTATGACGGAGTGACGAGAGCCACATTGGGGAGTTTGTGAGGCGTTTGGATTGCAAAGAGGGCCGCAAGTATGGCGGAGTGGTGAGAGCCACCTCGGGGAGATTGTTAGGCGCTTGGATTGCAAAGAGGGCCGCAAGTATGACGGTGTGACGAGAGCCACATTGGGGAGATTGTTAGGCGCTTGGATTGCAAAGAGGGCCGCAAGTATGATGGTGTGACGAGAGCCACATTGAGGAGATTGTTAGGCGCTTGGATTGCAAAGAGGGCCGCAAGTATGACGGAGTGGCGAGAGCCAGATTGGGGAGATTGTTAGGTGCTTGGATTGCAAAGAGGGCCGCAAGTATGACGGTGTGACGAGAGCCACATATGGGAGATTGTTAGGCGCTTTGATTGCAAAGCGGGCCGCAAGTATGGTGGAGTGACGAGAGCCATATTGGGGAGATTGTTAGGCGCTTGGATTGCAAAGAGGGCCGCAAGAATGGCGGAGTGGCGAGAGCCACATCGGGGAGATTGTAAAGCGCTTGGATTGCAAAGAGGGCCGCAAGTATGACGGTGTGACGAGAGCCACATTGGGGAGATTGTTAGGCGCTTGGATTGCAGGAGGGCCGCAAGTATGGCGGTGTGGCGAGAGCCACATTGGGGAGATTGTTAGGCGCTTGGATTGCAAAGAGGGCCGCAAGTATGGCGGAGTATCGAGAGCCACATCGGGGAGATTGTTAGGCGCTTGGATTGCAAAGAGGGCCGCAAGTATAACGGAGTAGCGAGAGCCACATTAGGGAGATTGTAAGGCGCTTGGATTGCTAAGAGGGCCGCAAGTATGGCGGTGTGACGAGAGCCACATTGGGGAGATTGTTAGGCGCTTGGATTGCAAAGAGGGCCGCAAGTATGGCGGAGTATCGAAAGCCACATCGGGGAGATTGTTACGCGCTCTGATTGCAAAGAGGGCCGCAAGTATGGCGGAGTATCGAGAGCCACATCGGGGAGATTGTTAGGCGCTTGGATTGCAAAGAGGGCCGCAAGTATGACGGAGTAGCGAGAGCCACATTAGGGAGAATGTTACGCGCTTGGATTGCAAAGAGGGCCGCAAGTATGGCGGTGTGACGAGAGTCACATTGGGGAGATTGGTAGGCGCTTGGATTGCAAAGAGGGCCGCAAGTATGGCGGAGTAGCGAGAGCCACATTAGGGAGATTGTTAGGCGCTTGGATTGCAAAGAGGGCCGCAAGTATGACGGAGTGGCGAGAGCAACATTGAGGAGATTGTTAGGCGCTCTGATTGCAAAGAGGGCCGCAAGTTTGGCGGTGTGACGAGAGCCACATTGGGGAGATTGTAAGGCGCTTGGATTGCAAAGAGGGCCGCAATTTTGACGGAGTGGCGAGAGCCACATTGAGGAGATTGTTAGGCGCTCTGATTGCAAAGAGGGCCGCAAGTATGGCGGTGTGACGAGAGCCTTATCGGAGAGATTGTTAGGCGCTTGGATTGCATAGAGGGCCGCAAGAGTGACGGAGTGAAAGTGCCACCTTGGGGAGATTGTGAGGCGCTTGGATTGCAGAGAGGGCCGCAAGTATGACGGTGTGACGAGAGCCACATTGGGGAGATTGTTAGGCGCTTGGATTGCAAAGAGGGCCGCAAGTATAACGAAGTGACGAGAGCAACACTGGGGAGATTTAAAGGCGCTTGGATTGCAAAGAGGGCCACAAGTATGACGGAGTGGCGAGAGCCACATTGGGATGATTGTAAGGCGCTCTGATTGCAAAGAGGACCGCAAGTATGACGGAGTGGCGAGAGCCACATTGGGGAGATTGTAAGGCGCTTGGATTGCAAAGAGGGCCGCAAGTATGACGGAGTGGCGAGAGCCACATTGAGGAGATTGTTAGGCGCTCTGATTGCAAAGAGGGCCGCAAGTATGGCGGTGTGACGAGAGCCACATCGGAGAGATTGTTAGGCGCTTGGATTTCAAAGAGGGCCGCAAGAGTGACGGAGTGAAAGTGCCACCTTGGGGAGATTGTGAGGCGCTTGGATTGCAGAGAGGGCCGCAAGTATGACGGTGTGACGAGAGCCACATTGGGGAGATTGTTAGGCGCTTGGATTGCAAAGAGGGCCGCAAGTATAACGAAGTGACGAGAGCAACACTGGGGAGATTTTTAGGCGCTTGGATTGCAAAGAGGGCCGCAAGTATGACGGAGTGGCGAGAGCCACATTGGGATGATTGTAAGGCGCTCTGATTGCAAAGAGGGCCGCAAGTATGACGGAGTGGCGAGAGCCACATTGGGGAGATTGTTAGGCGCTTGGAAGGCAAAGAGGGCCGCAAGTATGACGGTGTGACGAGAGCCACATTGGGGACATTGTTAGGCGCTTGGATTGCAAAGAGGGCCGCAAGTATGACGGAGTGGCGAGAGCAACACTGGGGAGATTGTTAGGCGCTTTGATTGCACAGAGGGCCGCAAATATAGGTGGAGTGACGAGAGCCACATTGGGGAGATTGTTAGGCGCTTGGATTGCAAAGAGGGCCGCAAGTATGACGGAGTGGCGAGAGCCACATTGGGGAGATTGTTAGGCGCTTGGATTGCAAAGAGGGCCGCAAGTATTGCGGAGTGACGAAAGCCACACTGGGGAGATTATTAGGCGCTTGAATTGCAAAGAGGGCCGCAAGCATTACGGTGTGACGAGAGCCACCTTGGGGAGATTGTGAGGCGCTTGGATTGCAAAGAGGGCCGCAAGTATGACGGTGTGACGAGAGCCACATTGGGGAGATTGTTAGGCGCTTGGATTGCAAAAAGGGCCGCAAGTATGAGATTGTTAGGCGTTTTGATTGCAAAGAGGGCCGCAAGTATGGTGGAGTGACGAGAGCCATATTGGGGAGATTGTTAGGCGCTTGGATTGCAAAGAGGGCCGCAAGTATGACGGAGTGACGAGAGCCACATTGGGGAGATTGTTAGGCGCTTGGATTGCAAAGAGGGCCGCAAGTATGACGGTGTGACGAGAGCCACATTGGGGAGATTGTTAGGCGCTTGGATTGCAAAGAGGGCCGCAAGTATGACGGTGTGACGAGAGCCACATATGGGAGATTGTTAGGCGCTTTGATTGCAAAGAGGGCCGCAAGTATGGTGGAGTGACGAGAGCCATATTGGGGAGATTGTTAGGCGCTTGGTTTGCAAAGAGGGCCGCTAGAATTGTTAAGTGGCGAGAGCCACATCGGGGAGATTGTAAGGCGCTTGGATTGCAAAGAGGGCCGCAAGTATGACGGTGTGACGAGAGCCACATTGGGGAACTTGTTAGGCGCTTGGATTGCAAAGAGGGCCGCAAGTATGGCGGTGTGACGAGAGCCACATTGGGGAGATTGTTAGGCGCTTGGATTGCAATGAGGGCCGCAAGTATGGCGGAGTATCGAGAGCCACATCGGGGAGGTTGTTAGGCGCTTGGATTGCAAAGAAGGCCGCAAGTACGACGGAGTAGCGAGAGCCATTAAGAGAGATTGTTAGGCGCTTGGATTGCAAAGAAGGCCGCAAGTATGGCGGTGTGACGAGAGCCACATTGGGGAGATTGTTAGGCGCTTGGATTGCAAAGAGGGCCGCAAGTATGGCGGAGTATCGAGAGCCACATCGGGGAGATTGTTAGGCGCTCTGATTGCAAAGAGGGCCGCAAGTATGGCGGAGTATCGAGAGCCACATCGGGGAGATTGTTAGGCGCTTTGATTGCAAAGAGGGCCGCAAGTATGACGGAGTAGTGAGAGCCACATTAGGGAGATTGTTAGGCGCTTGGATTGCAAAGAGGGCCGCAAGTTTGGCGTTGTGACGAGAGTCACATTGGGGAGATTGTTAGGCGCTTGGATTGCAAAGAGGGCCGCAAGTATGGCGGAGTAGCGAGAGCAACATTAGGGAAATTGTTAGGCCCTTGGATTGCAAAGAGGGCCGCAAGTATGACGGAGTGGCGAGAGCCACATTGGAGAGATTGTTAGGCGCTCTGATTGCAAAGAGGGCCGCAAGTATGGCGGTGTGACGAGAGCCACATTGGGGAGATTGTAAGGAGCTTGGATTGCAAAGAGGGCCGCAAGTATGACAAAGTGGCGAGAGCCACATTGAGGAGATTGTTAGGTGCTCTGATTGCAAAGAGGGCCCCAAGTATGGCGGTGTGACGAGAGCCACATCGGAGAGATTGTTAGGCGCTTGGATTGCAAAGAGGGCCGCAAGAGTGACGGAGTGAAAGTGCCACCTTGGGGAGATTGTGAGGCGCTTGGATTGCAAAGAGGGCCGCAAGTATGAGATTGTTAGGCGTTTTGATTGCCAAGAGGGCCGCAAGTATGGTGGAGTGACGAGAGCCATATTGGGGAGATTGTTTGGCGCTTAGATTGCAAAGAGGGCCTCAAGAATGGCGGAGTGGCGAGAGCCACATCGGGGAGATTGTTAGGCGCTCTGATTGCAAAGAGGGCCGCAAGTATGACGGAGTGGCGAGAGCAACATTGGGGAGATTGTTAGGCGCTTGGATTGCAAAGAGGGCCGCAAGTATGACGGTGTGACGAGAGCCACATTGGGGAGATTGTTAGGCGCTTGGATTGCAAAGAGGGCCGCAAGTATAACGAAGTGACGAGAGCAACACTGGGGAGATTTTTAGGCGCTTGGATTGCAAAGAAGGCCGCAAGTATAACGAAGTGACGAGATCAACTTTGGGGAGATTTTTAGGCGCTTGGATTGCAAAGAGGGCCGCAAGTATGACGGAGTGACAAGAGATACATTGGAGATATGTGAGGCATTTGGATTGCAAAGAGGGCCGCAAGTATGACGGAGTGACGAGAGCCACATTGGGGAGTTTGTGAGGCGCTTGGATTGCAAAGAGGGCCGCAAGTATGGCGGAGTGGTGAGAGCCACCTCGGGGAGATTGTTAGACGCTTGGATTGCAAAGAGGGCCGCAAGTATGACGGTGTGACGAGAGCCACATTGGGGAGATATTTAGGCGCTTGGATTGCAAAGAGGGCCGCAAGTATGACGGAGTGGCGAGAGCCACATTGGGGAGATTGTTAGGCGCTTGGATTGCAAAGAGGGCCGCAAGTATGACGGTGTGACGAGAGCCACATTGGGGAGATTGTTAGGCGCTTGGATTGCAGGAGGGCCGCAAGTATGGCGGTGTGGCGAGAGCCACATTGGGGAGATTGTTAGGCGCTTGGATTGCAAAGAGGGCCGCAAGTATGGCGGAGTATCGAGAGCCACATCGGGGAGATTGTTAGGCGCTTGGATTGCAAAGAGGGCCGCAAGTATAACGGAGTAGCGAGAGCCACATTAGGGAGATTGTAAGGCGCTTGGATTGCTAAGAGGGCCGCAAGTATGGCGGTGTGACGAGAGCCACATTGGGGAGATTGTTAGGCGCTTGGATTGCAAAGAGGGCCGCAAGTATGGCGGAGTATCGAAAGCCACATCGGGGAGATTGTTACGCGCTCTGATTGCAAAGAGGGCCGCAAGTATGGCGGAGTATCGAGAGCCACATCGGGGAGATTGTTAGGCGCTTGGATTGCAAAGAGGGCCGCAAGTATGACGGAGTAGCGAGAGCCACATTAGGGAGAATGTTACGCGCTTGGATTGCAAAGAGGGCCGCAAGTATGGCGGTGTGACGAGAGTCACATTGGGGAGATTGGTAGGCGCTTGGATTGCAAAGAGGGCCGCAAGTATGGCGGAGTAGCGAGAGCCACATTAGGGAGATTGTTAGGCGCTTGGATTGCAAAGAGGGCCGCAAGTATGACGGAGTGGCGAGAGCAACATTGAGGAGATTGTTAGGCGCTCTGATTGCAAAGAGGGCCGCAAGTTTGGCGGTGTGACGAGAGCCACATTGGGGAGATTGTAAGGCGCTTGGATTGCAAAGAGGGCCGCAATTTTGACGGAGTGGCGAGAGCCACATTGAGGAGATTGTTAGGCGCTCTGATTGCAAAGAGGGCCGCAAGTATGGCGGTGTGACGAGAGCCTTATCGGAGAGATTGTTAGGCGCTTGGATTGCATAGAGGGCCGCAAGAGTGACGGAGTGAAAGTGCCACCTTGGGGAGATTGTGAGGCGCTTGGATTGCAGAGAGGGCCGCAAGTATGACGGTGTGACGAGAGCCACATTGGGGAGATTGTTAGGCGCTTGGATTGCAAAGAGGGCCGCAAGTATAACGAAGTGACGAGAGCAACACTGGGGAGATTTAAAGGCGCTTGGATTGCAAAGAGGGCCACAAGTATGACGGAGTGGCGAGAGCCACATTGGGATGATTGTAAGGCGCTCTGATTGCAAAGAGGACCGCAAGTATGACGGAGTGGCGAGAGCCACATTGGGGAGATTGTAAGGCGCTTGGATTGCAAAGAGGGCCGCAAGTATGACGGAGTGGCGAGAGCCACATTGAGGAGATTGTTAGGCGCTCTGATTGCAAAGAGGGCCGCAAGTATGGCGGTGTGACGAGAGCCACATCGGAGAGATTGTTAGGCGCTTGGATTTCAAAGAGGGCCGCAAGAGTGACGGAGTGAAAGTGCCACCTTGGGGAGATTGTGAGGCGCTTGGATTGCAGAGAGGGCCGCAAGTATGACAGTGTGACGAGAGCCACATTGGGGAGATTGTTAGGCGCTTGGATTGCAAAGAGGGCCGCAAGTATAACGAAGTGACGAGAGCAACACTGGGGAGATTTTTAGGCGCTTGGATTGCAAAGAGGGCCGCAAGTATGACGGAGTGGCGAGAGCCACATTGGGATGATTGTAAGGCGCTCTGATTGCAAAGAGGGCCGCAAGTATGACGGAGTGGCGAGAGCCACATTGGGGAGATTGTTAGGCGCTTGGAAGGCAAAGAGGGCCGCAAGTATGACGGTGTGACGAGAGCCACATTGGGGACATTGTTAGGCGCTTGGATTGCAAAGAGGGCCGCAAGTATGACGGAGTGGCGAGAGCAACACTGGGGAGATTGTTAGGCGCTTTGATTGCACAGAGGGCCGCAAATATAGGTGGAGTGACGAGAGCCACATTGGGGAGATTGTTAGGCGCTTGGATTGCAAAGAGGGCCGCAAGTATGACGGAGTGGCGAGAGCCACATTGGGGAGATTGTTAGGCGCTTGGATTGCAAAGAGGGCCGCAAGTATTGCGGAGTGACGAAAGCCACACTGGGGAGATTATTAGGCGCTTGAATTGCAAAGAGGGCCGCAAGCATTACGGTGTGACGAGAGCCACCTTGGGGAGATTGTGAGGCGCTTGGATTGCAAAGAGGGCCGCAAGTATGACGGTGTGACGAGAGCCACATTGGGGAGATTGTTAGGCGCTTGGATTGCAAAAAGGGCCGCAAGTATGAGATTGTTAGGCGTTTTGATTGCAAAGAGGGCCGCAAGTATGGTGGAGTGACGAGAGCCATATTGGGGAGATTGTTAGGCGCTTGGATTGCAAAGAGGGCCGCAAGTATGACGGAGTGACGAGAGCCACATTGGGGAGATTGTTAGGCGCTTGGATTGCAAAGAGGGCCGCAAGTATGACGGTGTGACGAGAGCCACATTGGGGAGATTGTTAGGCGCTTGGATTGCAAAGAGGGCCGCAAGTATGACGGTGTGACGAGAGCCACATATGGGAGATTGTTAGGCGCTTTGATTGCAAAGAGGGCCGCAAGTATGGTGGAGTGACGAGAGCCATATTGGGGAGATTGTTAGGCGCTTGGTTTGCAAAGAGGGCCGCTAGAATTGTTAAGTGGCGAGAGCCACATCGGGGAGATTGTAAGGCGCTTGGATTGCAAAGAGGGCCGCAAGTATGACGGTGTGACGAGAGCCACATTGGGGAACTTGTTAGGCGCTTGGATTGCAAAGAGGGCCGCAAGTATGGCGGTGTGACGAGAGCCACATTGGGGAGATTGTTAGGCGCTTGGATTGCAATGAGGGCCGCAAGTATGGCGGAGTATCGAGAGCCACATCGGGGAGGTTGTTAGGCGCTTGGATTGCAAAGAAGGCCGCAAGTACGACGGAGTAGCGAGAGCCATTAAGAGAGATTGTTAGGCGCTTGGATTGCAAAGAAGGCCGCAAGTATGGCGGTGTGACGAGAGCCACATTGGGGAGATTGTTAGGCGCTTGGATTGCAAAGAGGGCCGCAAGTATGGCGGAGTATCGAGAGCCACATCGGGGAGATTGTTAGGCGCTCTGATTGCAAAGAGGGCCGCAAGTATGGCGGAGTATCGAGAGCCACATCGGGGAGATTGTTAGGCGCTTTGATTGCAAAGAGGGCCGCAAGTATGACGGAGTAGTGAGAGCCACATTAGGGAGATTGTTAGGCGCTTGGATTGCAAAGAGGGCCGCAAGTTTGGCGTTGTGACGAGAGTCACATTGGGGAGATTGTTAGGCGCTTGGATTGCAAAGAGGGCCGCAAGTATGGCGGAGTAGCGAGAGCAACATTAGGGAAATTGTTAGGCCCTTGGATTGCAAAGAGGGCCGCAAGTATGACGGAGTGGCGAGAGCCACATTGGAGAGATTGTTAGGCGCTCTGATTGCAAAGAGGGCCGCAAGTATGGCGGTGTGACGAGAGCCACATTGGGGAGATTGTAAGGAGCTTGGATTGCAAAGAGGGCCGCAAGTATGACAAAGTGGCGAGAGCCACATTGAGGAGATTGTTAGGTGCTCTGATTGCAAAGAGGGCCCCAAGTATGGCGGTGTGACGAGAGCCACATCGGAGAGATTGTTAGGCGCTTGGATTGCAAAGAGGGCCGCAAGAGTGACGGAGTGAAAGTGCCACCTTGGGGAGATTGTGAGGCGCTTGGATTGCAAAGAGGGCCGCAAGTATGAGATTGTTAGGCGTTTTGATTGCCAAGAGGGCCGCAAGTATGGTGGAGTGACGAGAGCCATATTGGGGAGATTGTTTGGCGCTTAGATTGCAAAGAGGGCCTCAAGAATGGCGGAGTGGCGAGAGCCACATCGGGGAGATTGTTAGGCGCTCTGATTGCAAAGAGGGCCGCAAGTATGACGGAGTGGCGAGAGCAACATTGGGGAGATTGTTAGGCGCTTGGATTGCAAAGAGGGCCGCAAGTATGACGGTGTGACGAGAGCCACATTGGGGAGATTGTTAGGCGCTTGGATTGCAAAGAGGGCCGCAAGTATAACGAAGTGACGAGAGCAACACTGGGGAGATTTTTAGGCGCTTGGATTGCAAAGAAGGCCGCAAGTATAACGAAGTGACGAGATCAACTTTGGGGAGATTTTTAGGCGCTTGGATTGCAAAGAGGGCCGCAAGTATGACGGAGTGACAAGAGATACATTGGAGATATGTGAGGCATTTGGATTGCAAAGAGGGCCGCAAGTATGACGGAGTGACGAGAGCCACATTGGGGAGTTTGTGAGGCGCTTGGATTGCAAAGAGGGCCGCAAGTATGGCGGAGTGGTGAGAGCCACCTCGGGGAGATTGTTAGACGCTTGGATTGCAAAGAGGGCCGCAAGTATGACGGTGTGACGAGAGCCACATTGGGGAGATATTTAGGCGCTTGGATTGCAAAGAGGGCCGCAAGTATGACGGAGTGGCGAGAGCCACATTGGGGAGATTGTTAGGCGCTTGGATTGCAAAGAGGGCCGCAAGTATGACGGTGTGACGAGAGCCACATATGGGAGATTGTTAGGCGCTCTGATTGCAAAGAGGGCCGCAAGTATGGTGGAGTGACGAGAGCCATATTGGGGAGATTGTTAGGCGCTTGGATTGCAAAGAGGGCCGCAAGAATTGTTGAGTGGCGAGAGCCACATCGGGGAGATTGTAAGGCGCTTGGATTGCAAAGAGGGCCGCAAGTATGACGGTGTGACGAGAGCCACATTGGGGAGATTGTTAGGCGCTTGGATTGCAAAGAGGGCCGCAAGTATGGCGGTGTGACGAGAGCCACATTGGGGAGATTGTTAGGCGCTTGGATTGCAATGAGGGCCGCAAGTATGGCGGAGTATCGAGAGCCACATCGGGGAGATTGTTAGGCGCTTGGATTGCAAAGAGGGCCGCAAGTATGACGGAGTAGCGAGAGCCATTAAGAGAGATTGTTAGGCGCTTGGATTGCAAAGAAGGCCGCAAGTATGGCGGTGTGACGAGAGCCACATTGGGGAGGTTGTTAGGCGCTTGGATTGCAAAGAGGGCCGCAAGTATGGCGGAGTATCGAGAGCCACATCGGGGAGATTGTTAGGCGCTCTGATTGCAAAGAGGGCCGCAAGTATGGCGGAGTATCGAGAGTCACATTGGGGAGATTGTTAGGCGCTTGGATTGCAAAGAGGGCCGCAAGTATGGCGGAGTAGCGAGAGCAACATTAGGGAAATTGTTAGGCCCTTGGATTGCAAAGAGGGCCGCAAGTATGACGGAGTGGCGAGAGCCACATTGGAGAGATTGTTAGGCGCTCTGATTGCAAAGAGGGCCGCAAGTATGGCGGTGTGACGAGAGCCACATTGGGGAGATTGTAAGGAGCTTGGATTGCAAAGAGGGCCGCAAGTATGACAAAGTGGCGAGAGCCACATTGAGGAGATTGTTAGGTGCTCTGATTGCAAAGAGGGCCGCAAGTATGGCGGTGTGACGAGAGCCACATCGGAGAGATTGTTAGGCGCTTGGATTGCAAAGAGGGCCGCAAGAGTGACGGAGTGAAAGTGCCACCTTGGGGAGATTGTGAGGCGCTTGGATTGCAAAGAGGGCCGCAAGTATGAGATTGTTAGGCGTTTTGATTGCAAAGAGGGCCGCAAGTATGGTGGAGTGACGAGAGCCATATTGGGGAGATTGTTTGGCGCTTAGATTGCAAAGAGGGCCTTAAGAATGGCGGAGTGGCGAGAGCCACATCGGGGAGATTGTTAGGCGCTCTGATTGCAAAGAGGGCCGCAAGTATGACGGAGTGGCGAGAGCAACATTGGGGAGATTGTTAGGCGCTTGGATTGCAAAGAGGGCCGCAAGTATGACGGTGTGACGAGAGCCACATTGGGGAGATTGTTAGGCGCTTGGATTGCAAAGAGGGCCGCAAGTATAACGAAGTGACGAGAGCAACACTGGGGAGATTTTTAGGCGCTTGGATTGCAAAGAAGGCCGCAAGTATAACGAAGTGACGAGATCAACTTTGGGGAGATTTTTAGGCGCTTGGATTGCAAAGAGGGCCGCAAGTATGACGGAGTGACAAGAGATACATTGGATATATGTGAGGCACTTGGATTGCAAAGAGGGCCGCAAGTATGACGGAGTGACGAGAGCCACATTGGGGAGTTTGTGAGGCGTTTGGATTGCAAAGAGGGCCGCAAGTATGGCGGAGTGGTGAGAGCCACCTCGGGGAGATTGTTAGGCGCTTGGATTGCAAAGAGGGCCGCAAGTATGACGGTGTGACGAGAGCCACATTGGGGAGATTGTTTGGCGCTTGGATTGCAAAGAGGGCCGCAAGTATGATGGTGTGACGAGAGCCACATTGAGGAGATTGTTAGGCGCTTGGATTGCAAAGAGGGCCGCAAGTATGACGGAGTGGCGAGAGCCACATTGGGGAGATTGTTAGGTGCTTGGATTGCAAAGAGGGCCGCAAGTATGACGGTGTGACGAGAGCCACATATGGGAGATTGTTAGGCTCTTTGATTGCAAAGCGGGCCGCAAGTATGGTGGAGTGACGAGAGCCATATTGGGGAGATTGTTAGGCGCTTGGATTGCAAAGAGGGCCGCAAGAATGGCTTAGTGGCGAGAGCCACATCGGGGAGATTGTTAGGCGCTTGGATTGCAAAGAGGGCCGCAAGTATGACGGTGTGACGAGAGCCACATTGGGGAGATTGTTAGGCGCTTGGATTGCAAAGAGGGCCGCAAGTATGGCGGTGTGACGAGAGCCACATTGGGGAGATTGTTAGGCGCTTGGATTGCAAAGAGGGCCGCAAGTATGGCGGAGTATCGAGAGCCACATCGGGGAGATTGTTAGGCGCTTGGATTGCAAAGAGGGCCGCAAGTATGACGGAGTAGCGAGAGCCACATTAGGGAGATTGTAAGGCGCTTAGATTGCAAAGAGGGCCGCAAGTATGGCGGTGTGACGAGAGCCACATTGGGGAGATTGTTAGGCGCTTGGATTGCAAAGAGGGCCGCAAGTATGGCGGAGTATCGAAAGCCACATCGGGGAGATAATTAGGCGCTCTGATTGCAAAGAGGGCCGCAAGTATGGCGGAGTATCGAGAGCCACATCGGGGAGATTGTTAGGCGCTTGGATTGCAAAGAGGGCCGCAAGTATGACGGAGTAGCGAGAGCCACATTAGGGAGAATGTTACGCGCTTGGATTGCAAAGAGGGCCGCAAGTATGGCGGTGTGACGAGAGTCACATTGGGGAGATTGTTAGGCGCTTGGATTGCAAAGAGGGCCGCAAGTATGGCGGAGTAGCGAGAGCCACATTAGGGAGATTGTTAGGCGCTTGGATTGCAAAGAGGGCCGCAAGTATGACGGAGTGGCGAGAGCAACATTGAGGAGATTGTTAGGCGCTCTGATTGCAAAGAGGGCCGCAAGTTTGGCGGTGTGACGAGAGCCACATTGGGGAGATTGTAAGGCGCTTGGATTGCAAAGAGGGCCGCAATTATGACGGAGTGGCGAGAGCCACATTGAGGAGATTGTAAGGCGCTCTGATTGCAAAGAGGGCCGCAAGTATGGCGGTGTGACGAGAGCCTTTGGAGAGATTGTTAGGCGCTTGGATTGCATAGAGGGCCGCAAGAGTGACGGAGTGAAAGTGCCACCTTGGGGAGATTGTGAGGCGCTTGGATTGCAGAGAGGGCCGCAAGTATGACGGTGTGACGAGAGCCACATTGGGGAGATTGTTAGGCGCTTGGATTGCAAAGAGGGCCGCAAGTATGGCGGTGTGACGAGAGCCACATCGGAGAGATTGTTAGGCGCTTGGATTTCAAAGAGGGCCGCAAGAGTGACGGAGTGAAAGTGCCACCTTGGGGAGATTGTGAGGCGCTTGGATTGCAGAGAGGGCCGCAAGTATGACGGTGTGACGAGAGCCACATTGGGGAGATTGTTAGGCGCTTGGATTGCAAAGAGGGCCGCAAGTATAACGAAGTGTCGAGAGCAACACTGGGGAGATTTTTAGGCGCTTGGATTGCAAAGAGGGCCGCAAGTATGACGGAGTGGCGAGAGCCACATTGGGATGATTGTAAGGCGCTCTGATTGCAAAGAGGGCCGCAAGTATGACGGAGTGGCGAGAGCCACATTGGGGAGATTGTTAGGCGCTTGGAAGGCAAAGAGGGCCGCAAGTATGACGGTGTGACGAGAGCCACATTGGGGACATTGTTAGGCGCTTGGATTGCAAAGAGGGCCGCAAGTATGACGGAGTGGCGAGAGCAACACTGGGGAGATTGTTAGGCGCTTTGATTGCACAGAGGGCCGCAAATATAGGTGGAGTGACGAGAGCCACATTGGGGAGATTGTTAGGCGCTTGGATTGCAAAGAGGGCCGCAAGTATGACGGAGTGGCGAGAGCCACATTGGGGAGATTGTTAGGCGCTTGGATTGCAAAGAGGGCCGCCAGTATGGCGGAGTGACGAAAGCCACACTGGGGAGATTATTAGGCGCTTGAATTGCAAAGAGGGCCGCAAGCATTACGGTGTGACGAGAGCCACCTTGGGGAGATTGTGAGGCGCTTGGATTGCAAAGAGGGCCGCAAGTATGACGGTGTGACGAGAGCCACATTGGGGAGATTGTTAGGCGCTTGGATTGCATAAAGGGCCGCAAGTATGAGATTGTTAGGCGTTTTGATTGCAAAGAGGGCCGCAAGTATGGTGGAGTGACGAGAGCCATATTGGGGAGATTGTTAGGCGCTTGGATTGCAAAGAGGGCCGCAAGTAAGACGGAGTGACAAGAGATACATTGGATATATGTGAGGCACTTGGATTGCAAAGAGGGCCGCAAGTATGACGGAGTGACGAGAGCCACATTGGGGAGTTTGTGAGGCGTTTGGATTGCAAAGAGGGCCGCAAGTATGGCGGAGTGGTGAGAGCCACCTCGGGGAGATTGTTAGGCGCTTGGATTGCAAAGAGGGCCGCAAGTATGACGGTGTGACGAGAGCCACATTGGGGAGATTGTTAGGCGCTTGGATTGCAAAGAGGGCCGCAAGTATGATGGTGTGACGAGAGCCACATTGAGGAGATTGTTAGGCGCTTGGATTGCAAAGAGGGCCGCAAGTATGACGGAGTGGCGAGAGCCAGATTGGGGAGATTGTTAGGTGCTTGGATTGCAAAGAGGGCCGCAAGTATGACGGTGTGACGAGAGCCACATATGGGAGATTGTTAGGCGCTTTGATTGCAAAGCGGGCCGCAAGTATGGTGGAGTGACGAGAGCCATATTGGGGAGATTGTTAGGCGCTTGGATTGCAAAGAGGGCCGCAAGAATGGCGGAGTGGCAAGAGCCACATCGGGGAGATTGTAAAGCGCTTGGATTGCAAAGAGGGCCGCAAGTATGACGATGTGACGAGAGCCACATTCGGGAGACTGTTAGGCGCTTGGATTGCAGGAGGGCCGCAAGTATGGCGGTGTGGCGAGAGCCACATTGGGGAGATTGTTAGGCGCTTGGATTGCAAAGAGGGCCGCAAGTATGGCGGAGTATCGAGAGCCACATCGGGGAGATTGTTAGGCGCTTGGATTGCAAAGAGGGCCGCAAGTATAACGGAGTAGCGAGAGCCACATTAGGGAGATTGTAAGGCGCTTGGATTGCTAAGAGGGCCGCAAGTATGGCGGTGTGACGAGAGCCACATTGGGGAGATTGTTAGGCGCTTGGATTGCAAAGAGGGCCGCAAGTATGGCGGAGTATCGAAAGCCACATCGGGGAGATTGTTACGCGCTCTGATTGCAAAGAGGGCCGCAAGTATGGCGGAGTATCGAGAGCCACATCGGGGAGATTGTTAGGCGCTTGGATTGCAAAGAGGGCCGCAAGTATGACGGAGTAGCGAGAGCCACATTAGGGAGAATGTTACGCGCTTGGATTGCAAAGAGGGCCGCAAGTATGGCGGTGTGACGAGAGTCACATTGGGGAGATTGGTAGGCGCTTGGATTGCAAAGAGTGCCGCAAGTATGGCGGAGTAGCGAGAGCCACATTAGGGAGATTGTTAGGCGCTTGGATTGCAAAGAGGGCCGCAAGTATGACGGAGTGGCGAGAGCAACATTGAGGAGATTGTTAGGCGCTCTGATTGCAAAGAGGGCCGCAAGTTTGGCGGTGTGACGAGAGCCACATTGGGGAGATTGTAAGGCGCTTGGATTGCAAAGAGGGCCGCAATTTTGACGGAGTGGCGAGAGCCACATTGAGGAGATTGTTAGGCGCTCTGATTGCAAAGAGGGCCGCAAGTATGGCGGTGTGACGAGAGCCTTATCGGAGAGATTGTTAGGCGCTTGGATTGCATAGAGGGCCGCAAGAGTGACGGAGTGAAAGTGCCACCTTGGGGAGATTGTGAGGCGCTTGGATTGCAGAGAGGGCCGCAAGTATGACGGTGTGACGAGAGCCACATTGGGGAGATTGTTAGGCGCTTGGATTGCAAAGAGGGCCGCAAGTATAACGAAGTGACGAGAGCAACACTGGGGAGATTTTAAGGCGCTTGGATTGCAAAGAGGGCCACAAGTATGACGGAGTGGCGAGAGCCACATTGGGATGATTGTAAGGCGCTCTGATTGCAAAGAGGACCGCAAGTATGACGGAGTGGCGAGAGCCACATTGGGGAGATTGTAAGGCGCTTGGATTGCAAAGAGGGCCGCAAGTATGACGGAGTGGCGAGAGCCACATTGAGGAGATTGTTAGGCGCTCTGATTGCAAAGAGGGCCGCAAGTATGGCGGTGTGACGAGAGCCACATCGGAGAGATTGTTAGGCGCTTGGATTTCAAAGAGGGCCGCAAGAGTGACGGAGTGAAAGTGCCACCTTGGGGAGATTGTGAGGCGCTTGGATTGCAGAGAGGGCCGCAAGTATGACGGTGTGACGAGAGCCACATTGGGGAGATTGTTAGGCGCTTGGATTGCAAAGAGGGCCGCAAGTATAACGAAGTGACGAGAGCAACACTGGGGAGATTTTTAGGCGCTTGGATTGCAAAGAGGGCCGCAAGTATGACGGAGTGGCGAGAGCCACATTGGGATGATTGTAAGGCGCTCTGATTGCAAAGAGGGCCGCAAGTATGACGGAGTGGCGAGAGCCACATTGGGGAGATTGTTAGGCGCTTGGAAGGCAAAGAGGGCCGCAAGTATGACGGTGTGACGAGAGCCACATTGGGGACATTGTTAGGCGCTTGGATTGCAAAGAGGGCCGCAAGTATGACGGAGTGGCGAGAGCAACACTGGGGAGATTGTTAGGCGCTTTGATTGCACAGAGGGCCGCAAATATAGGTGGAGTGACGAGAGCCACATTGGGGAGATTGTTAGGCGCTTGGATTGCAAAGAGGGCCGCAAGTATGACGGAGTGGCGAGAGCCACATTGGGGAGATTGTTAGGCGCTTGGATTGCAAAGAGGGCCGCAAGTATTGCGGAGTGACGAAAGCCACACTGGGGAGATTATTAGGCGCTTGAATTGCAAAGAGGGCCGCAAGCATTACGGTGTGACGAGAGCCACCTTGGGGAGATTGTGAGGCGCTTGGATTGCAAAGAGGGCCGCAAGTATGACGGTGTGACGAGAGCCACATTGGGGAGATTGTTAGGCGCTTGGATTGCAAAAAGGGCCGCAAGTATGAGATTGTTAGGCGTTTTGATTGCAAAGAGGGCCGCAAGTATGGTGGAGTGACGAGAGCCATATTGGGGAGATTGTTAGGCGCTTGGATTGCAAAGAGGGCCGCAAGTATGACGGAGTGACGAGAGCCACATTGGGGAGATTGTTAGGCGCTTGGATTGCAAAGAGGGCCGCAAGTATGACGGTGTGACGAGAGCCACATTGGGGAGATTGTTAGGCGCTTGGATTGCAAAGAGGGCCGCAAGTATGACGGTGTGACGAGAGCCACATATGGGAGATTGTTAGGCGCTTTGATTGCAAAGAGGGCCGCAAGTATGGTGGAGTGACGAGAGCCATATTGGGGAGATTGTTAGGCGCTTGGTTTGCAAAGAGGGCCGCTAGAATTGTTAAGTGGCGAGAGCCACATCGGGGAGATTGTAAGGCGCTTGGATTGCAAAGAGGGCCGCAAGTATGACGGTGTGACGAGAGCCACATTGGGGAACTTGTTAGGCGCTTGGATTGCAAAGAGGGCCGCAAGTATGGCGGTGTGACGAGAGCCACATTGGGGAGATTGTTAGGCGCTTGGATTGCAATGAGGGCCGCAAGTATGGCGGAGTATCGAGAGCCACATCGGGGAGGTTGTTAGGCGCTTGGATTGCAAAGAAGGCCGCAAGTACGACGGAGTAGCGAGAGCCATTAAGAGAGATTGTTAGGCGCTTGGATTGCAAAGAAGGCCGCAAGTATGGCGGTGTGACGAGAGCCACATTGGGGAGATTGTTAGGCGCTTGGATTGCAAAGAGGGCCGCAAGTATGGCGGAGTATCGAGAGCCACATCGGGGAGATTGTTAGGCGCTCTGATTGCAAAGAGGGCCGCAAGTATGGCGGAGTATCGAGAGCCACATCGGGGAGATTGTTAGGCGCTTTGATTGCAAAGAGGGCCGCAAGTATGACGGAGTAGCGAGAGCCACATTAGGGAGATTGTTAGGCGCTTGGATTGCAAAGAGGGCCGCAAGTTTGGCGGTGTGACGAGAGTCACATTGGGGAGATTGTTAGGCGCTTGGATTGCAAAGAGGGCCGCAAGTATGGCGGAGTAGCGAGAGCAACATTAGGGAAATTGTTAGGCCCTTGGATTGCAAAGAGGGCCGCAAGTATGACGGAGTGGCGAGAGCCACATTGGAGAGATTGTTAGGCGCTCTGATTGCAAAGAGGGCCGCAAGTATGGCGGTGTGACGAGAGCCACATTGGGGAGATTGTAAGGAGCTTGGATTGCAAAGAGGGCCGCAAGTATGACAAAGTGGCGAGAGCCACATTGAGGAGATTGTTAGGTGCTCTGATTGCAAAGAGGGCCCCAAGTATGGCGGTGTGACGAGAGCCACATCGGAGAGATTGTTAGGCGCTTGGATTGCAAAGAGGGCCGCAAGAGTGACGGAGTGAAAGTGCCACCTTGGGGAGATTGTGAGGCGCTTGGATTGCAAAGAGGGCCGCAAGTATGAGATTGTTAGGCGTTTTGATTGCCAAGAGGGCCGCAAGTATGGTGGAGTGACGAGAGCCATATTGGGGAGATTGTTTGGCGCTTAGATTGCAAAGAGGGCCTCAAGAATGGCGGAGTGGCGAGAGCCACATCGGGGAGATTGTTAGGCGCTCTGATTGCAAAGAGGGCCGCAAGTATGACGGAGTGGCGAGAGCAACATTGGGGAGATTGTTAGGCGCTTGGATTGCAAAGAGGGCCGCAAGTATGACGGTGTGACGAGAGCCACATTGGGGAGATTGTTAGGCGCTTGGATTGCAAAGAGGGCCGCAAGTATAACGAAGTGACGAGAGCAACACTGGGGAGATTTTTAGGCGCTTGGATTGCAAAGAAGGCCGCAAGTATAACGAAGTGACGAGATCAACTTTGGGGAGATTTTTAGGCGCTTGGATTGCAAAGAGGGCCGCAAGTATGACGGAGTGACAAGAGATACATTGGAGATATGTGAGGCATTTGGATTGCAAAGAGGGCCGCAAGTATGACGGAGTGACGAGAGCCACATTGGGGAGTTTGTGAGGCGCTTGGATTGCAAAGAGGGCCGCAAGTATGGCGGAGTGGTGAGAGCCACCTCGGGGAGATTGTTAGACGCTTGGATTGCAAAGAGGGCCGCAAGTATGACGGTGTGACGAGAGACACATTGGGGAGATATTTAGGCGCTTGGATTGCAAAGAGGGCCGCAAGTATGACGGAGTGGCGAGAGCCACATTGGGGAGATTGTTAGGCGCTTGGATTGCAAAGAGGGCCGCAAGTATGACGGTGTGACGAGAGCCACATATGGGAGATTGTTAGGCGCTCTGATTGCAAAGAGGGCCGCAAGTATGGTGGAGTGACGAGAGCCATATTGGGGAGATTGTTAGGCGCTTGGATTGCAAAGAGGGCCGCAAGAATTGTTGAGTGGCGAGAGCCACATCGGGGAGATTGTAAGGCGCTTGGATTGCAAAGAGGGCCGCAAGTATGACGGTGTGACGAGAGCCACATTGGGGAGATTGTTAGGCGCTTGGATTGCAAAGAGGGCCGCAAGTATGGCGGTGTGACGAGAGCCACATTGGGGAGATTGTTAGGCGCTTGGATTGCAATGAGGGCCGCAAGTATGGCGGAGTATCGAGAGCCACATCGGGGAGATTGTTAGGCGCTTGGATTGCAAAGAGGGCCGCAAGTATGACGGAGTAGCGAGAGCCATTAAGAGAGATTGTTAGGCGCTTGGATTGCAAAGAAGGCCGCAAGTATGGCGGTGTGACGAGAGCCACATTGGGGAGGTTGTTAGGCGCTTGGATTGCAAAGAGGGCCGCAAGTATGGCGGAGTATCGAGAGCCACATCGGGGAGATTGTTAGGCGCTCTGATTGCAAAGAGGGCCGCAAGTATGGCGGAGTATCGAGAGTCACATTGGGGAGATTGTTAGGCGCTTGGATTGCAAAGAGGGCCGCAAGTATGGCGGAGTAGCGAGAGCAACATTAGGGAAATTGTTAGGCCCTTGGATTGCAAAGAGGGCCGCAAGTATGACGGAGTGGCGAGAGCCACATTGGAGAGATTGTTAGGCGCTCTGATTGCAAAGAGGGCCGCAAGTATGGCGGTGTGACGAGAGCCACATTGGGGAGATTGTAAGGAGCTTGGATTGCAAAGAGGGCCGCAAGTATGACAAAGTGGCGAGAGCCACATTGAGGAGATTGTTAGGTGCTCTGATTGCAAAGAGGGCCGCAAGTATGGCGGTGTGACGAGAGCCACATCGGAGAGATTGTTAGGCGCTTGGATTGCAAAGAGGGCCGCAAGAGTGACGGAGTGAAAGTGCCACCTTGGGGAGATTGTGAGGCGCTTGGATTGCAAAGAGGGCCGCAAGTATGAGATTGTTAGGCGTTTTGATTGCAAAGAGGGCCGCAAGTATGGTGGAGTGACGAGAGCCATATTGGGGAGATTGTTTGGCGCTTAGATTGCAAAGAGGGCCTTAAGAATGGCGGAGTGGCGAGAGCCACATCGGGGAGATTGTTAGGCGCTCTGATTGCAAAGAGGGCCGCAAGTATGACGGAGTGGCGAGAGCAACATTGGGGAGATTGTTAGGCGCTTGGATTGCAAAGAGGGCCGCAAGTATGACGGTGTGACGAGAGCCACATTGGGGAGATTGTTAGGCGCTTGGATTGCAAAGAGGGCCGCAAGTATAACGAAGTGACGAGAGCAACACTGGGGAGATTTTTAGGCGCTTGGATTGCAAAGAAGGCCGCAAGTATAACGAAGTGACGAGATCAACTTTGGGGAGATTTTTAGGCGCTTGGATTGCAAAGAGGGCCGCAAGTATGACGGAGTGACAAGAGATACATTGGATATATGTGAGGCACTTGGATTGCAAAGAGGGCCGCAAGTATGACGGAGTGACGAGAGCCACATTGGGGAGTTTGTGAGGCGTTTGGATTGCAAAGAGGGCCGCAAGTATGGCGGAGTGGTGAGAGCCACCTCGGGGAGATTGTTAGGCGCTTGGATTGCAAAGAGGGCCGCAAGTATGACGGTGTGACGAGAGCCACATTGGGGAGATTGTTTGGCGCTTGGATTGCAAAGAGGGCCGCAAGTATGATGGTGTGACGAGAGCCACATTGAGGAGATTGTTAGGCGCTTGGATTGCAAAGAGGGCCGCAAGTATGACGGAGTGGCGAGAGCCACATTGGGGAGATTGTTAGGTGCTTGGATTGCAAAGAGGGCCGCACGTATGACGGTGTGACGAGAGCCACATATGGGAGATTGTTAGGCTCTTTGATTGCAAAGCGGGCCGCAAGTATGGTGGAGTGACGAGAGCCATATTGGGGAGATTGTTAGGCGCTTGGATTGCAAAGAGGGCCGCAAGAATGGCTTAGTGGCGAGAGCCACATCGGGGAGATTGTTAGGCGCTTGGATTGCAAAGAGGGCCGCAAGTATGACGGTGTGACGAGAGCCACATTGGGGAGATTGTTAGGCGCTTGGATTGCAAAGAGGGCCGCAAGTATGGCGGTGTGACGAGAGCCACATTGGGGAGATTGTTAGGCGCTTGGATTGCAAAGAGGGCCGCAAGTATGGCGGAGTATCGAGAGCCACATCGGGGAGATTGTTAGGCGCTTGGATTGCAAAGAGGGCCGCAAGTATGACGGAGTAGCGAGAGCCACATTAGGGAGATTGTAAGGCGCTTGGATTGCAAAGAGGGCCGCAAGTATGGCGGTGTGACGAGAGCCACATTGGGGAGATTGTTAGGCGCTTGGATTGCAAAGAGGGCCGCAAGTATGGCGGAGTATCGAAAGCCACATCGGGGAGATAATTAGGCGCTCTGATTGCAAAGAGGGCCGCAAGTATGGCGGAGTATCGAGAGCCACATCGGGGAGATTGTTAGGCGCTTGGATTGCAAAGAGGGCCGCAAGTATGACGGAGTAGCGAGAGCCACATTAGGGAGAATGTTACGCGCTTGGATTGCAAAGAGGGCCGCAAGTATGGCGGTGTGACGAGAGTCACATTGGGGAGATTGTTAGGCGCTTGGATTGCAAAGAGGGCCGCAAGTATGGCGGAGTAGCGAGAGCCACATTAGGGAGAATGTTAGGCGCTTGGATTGCAAAGAGGGCCGCAAGTATGACGGAGTGGCGAGAGCAACATTGAGGAGATTGTTAGGCGCTCTGATTGCAAAGAGGGCCGCAAGTTTGGCGGTGTGACGAGAGCCACATTGGGGAGATTGTAAGGCGCTTGGATTGCAAAGAGGGCCGCAATTATGACGGAGTGGCGAGAGCCACATTGAGGAGATTGTAAGGCGCTCTGATTGCAAAGAGGGCCGCAAGTATGGCGGTGTGACGAGAGCCTTTGGAGAGATTGTTAGGCGCTTGGATTGCATAGAGGGCCGCAAGAGTGACGGAGTGAAAGTGCCACCTTGGGGAGATTGTGAGGCGCTTGGATTGCAGAGAGGGCCGCAAGTATGACGGTGTGACGAGAGCCACATTGGGGAGATTGTTAGGCGCTTGGATTGCAAAGAGGGCCGCAAGTATGGCGGTGTGACGAGAGCCACATCGGAGAGATTGTTAGGCGCTTGGATTTCAAAGAGGGCCGCAAGAGTGACGGAGTGAAAGTGCCACCTTGGGGAGATTGTGAGGCGCTTGGATTGCAGAGAGGGCCGCAAGTATGACGGTGTGACGAGAGCCACATTGGGGAGATTGTTAGGCGCTTGGATTGCAAAGAGGGCCGCAAGTATAACGAAGTGTCGAGAGCAACACTGGGGAGATTTTTAGGCGCTTGGATTGCAAAGAGGGCCGCAAGTATGACGGAGTGGCGAGAGCCACATTGGGATGATTGTAAGGCGCTCTGATTGCAAAGAGGGCCGCAAGTATGACGGAGTGGCGAGAGCCACATTGGGGAGATTGTTAGGCGCTTGGAAGGCAAAGAGGGCCGCAAGTATGACGGTGTGACGAGAGCCACATTGGGGACATTGTTAGGCGCTTGGATTGCAAAGAGGGCCGCAAGTATGACGGAGTGGCGAGAGCAACACTGGGGAGATTGTTAGGCGCTTTGATTGCACAGAGGGCCGCAAATATAGGTGGAGTGACGAGAGCCACATTGGGGAGATTGTTAGGCGCTTGGATTGCAAAGAGGGCCGCAAGTATGACGGAGTGGCGAGAGCCACATTGGGGAGATTGTTAGGCGCTTGGATTGCAAAGAGGGCCGCCAGTATGGCGGAGTGACGAAAGCCACACTGGGGAGATTATTAGGCGCTTGAATTGCAAAGAGGGCCGCAAGCATTACGGTGTGACGAGAGCCACCTTGGGGAGATTGTGAGGCGCTTGGATTGCAAAGAGGGCCGCAAGTATGACGGTGTGACGAGAGCCACATTGGGGAGATTGTTAGGCGCTTGGATTGCATAAAGGGCCGCAAGTATGAGATTGTTAGGCGTTTTGATTGCAAAGAGGGCCGCAAGTATGGTGGAGTGACGAGAGCCATATTGGGGAGATTGTTAGGCGCTTGGATTGCAAAGAGGGCCGCAAGTATGACGGAGTGACGAGAGCCACATTGGGGAGATTGTTAGGCGCTTGGATTGCAAAGAGGGCCGCAAGTATGACGGTGTGACGAGAGCCACATTAGGGAGATTGTTAGGCGTTTTGATGGCAAAGAGGGCCGCAAGTATGGTGGAGTGACGAGAGCCATATTGGGGAGATTGTTTGGCGCTTGGATTGCAAAGAGGGCCGCAAGTATGACGGAGTGGCGAGAGCCACATTGGGGAGATTGTTAGGCGCTTGGATGGCAAAGAGGGCCGCAAGTATGACGGTGTGACGAAAGCCACATTGGGGAGATTGTTAGGCGCTTGGATTGCAAAGAGGGCCGCAAGTATGACGGAGTGGCGAGAGCAACACTGGGGAGATTGTAAGGCGTTTTGATTGCACAGAGGGCCGCGAGTATGGCGATGTGACGAGAGTCACATTGGGGAGATTGTTAGGCGCTTGGATTGCAAAGAGGGCCGCAAGTATAACGGAGTAGCGAGAGCCACATTAGGGAGATTGTTAGGCGCTTGGATTGCAAAGAGGGCCGCAGGTATGACGGAGTGGCGAGAGCAACATTGGGGAGATTGTTATGCGCTCTGATTGCAAAGAGGGCCGCAAGTATGGCGGTGTGCGAGAGCCACATTGGGGAGATTGTAAGGCGCTTGGATTGCAAAGAGGGCCGCAAGTATGACGGAGTGGCGAGAGCCACATTGAGGAGATTGTTAGGCGCTCTGATTGCAAAGAGGGCCGCAAGTATGGCGGTGTGACGAGAGCCACATCGGAGAGTTGTTAGGCGCTTGGATTGCAAAGAGGGCCGCAAGAGTGACGGAGTGAAAGTGCCACCTTGGGGAGATTGTGAGGCGCTTGGATTGCAAAGAGGGCCGCAAGTATGACGGTGTGACGAGAGCCACATTGGGGAGATTGTTAGGCGCTTGGATTGCAAAGAGGGCCGCAAGTATAACGAAGTGACGAGAGCAACACTGGGGAGATTTTAAGGCGCTTGGATTGCAAAGAGGGCCGCAAGTATGACGGAGTGGCGAGAGCCACATTGGGATGATTGTAAGGCGCTCTGATTGCAAAGAGGGCCGCAAGTATGACGGAGTGGCGAGAGCCACATTGGGGAGATTGTTAGGCGCTTGGATGGCAAAGAGGGCCGCAAGTATGACGGTGTGACGAGAGCCACATTGGGGACATTGTTAGGCGCTTGGATTGCAAAGAGGGCCGCAAGTATAACGAAGTGACGAGAGCAACACTGGGGAGATTTTTAGGCGCTTGGATTGCAAAGAGGGCCGCAAGTATGACGGAGTGGCGAGAGCCACATTGGGATGATTGTAAGGCGCTCTGATTGCAAAGAGGGCCGCAAGTATGACAGGGTGGCGAGAGCCACATTGGGTAGATTGTTAGGCGCTTGGATTGCAAAGAAGGCCGCAAGTATAACGAAGTGACGAGATCAACTTTGGGGAGATTTTTAGGCGCTTGGATTGCAAAGAGGGCCGCAAGTATGACGGAGTGACAAGAGATACATTGGATATATGTGAGGCACTTGGATTGCAAAGAGGGCCGCAAGTATGACGGAGTGACGAGAGCCACATTGGGGAGTTTGTGAGGCGTTTGGATTGCAAAGAGGGCCGCAAGTATGGCGGAGTGGTGAGAGCCACCTCGGGGAGATTGTTAGGCGCTTGGATTGCAAAGAGGGCCGCAAGTATGACGGTGTGACGAGAGCCACATTGGGGAGATTGTTAGGCGCTTGGATTGCAAAGAGGGCCGCAAGTATGATGGTGTGACGAGAGCCACATTGAGGAGATTGTTAGGCGCTTGGATTGCAAAGAGGGCCGCAAGTATGACGGAGTGGCGAGAGCCAGATTGGGGAGATTGTTAGGTGCTTGGATTGCAAAGAGGGCCGCAAGTATGACGGTGTGACGAGAGCCACATATGGGAGATTGTTAGGCGCTTTGATTGCAAAGCGGGCCGCAAGTATGGTGGAGTGACGAGAGCCATATTGGGGAGATTGTTAGGCGCTTGGATTGCAAAGAGGGCCGCAAGAATGGCGGAGTGGCGAGAGCCACATCGGGGAGATTGTAAGGCGCTTGGATTGCAAAGAGGGCCGCAAGTATGACGGTGTGACGAGAGCCACATTGGGGAGATTGTTAGGCGCTTGGATTGCAAAGAGGGCCGCAAGTATGGCGGTGTGGCGAGAGCCACATTGGGGAGATTGTTAGGCGCTTGGATTGCAAAGAGGGCCGCAAGTATGGCGGAGTATCGAGAGCCACATCGGGGAGATTGTTAGGCGCTTGGATTGCAAAGAGGGCCGCAAGTATGACGGAGTAGCGAGAGCCACATTAGGGAGATTGTAAGGCGCTTGGATTGCAAAGAGGGCCGCAAGTATGGCGGTGTGACGAGAGCCACATTGGGGAGATTGTTAGGCGCTTGGATTGCAAAGAGGGCCGCAAGTATGGCGGAGTATCGAAAGCCACATCGGGGAGATTGTTAGGCGCTCTGATTGCAAAGAGGGCCGCAAGTATGGCGGAGTATCGAGAGCCACATCGGGGAGATTGTTAGGCGCTTGGATTGCAAAGAGGGCCGCAAGTATGACGGAGTAGCGAGAGCCACATTAGGGAGAATGTTACGCGCTTGGATTGCAAAGAGGGCCGCAAGTATGGCGGTGTGACGAGAGTCACATTGGGGAGATTGTTAGGCGCTTGGATTGCAAAGAGGGCCGCAAGTATGGCGGAGTAGCGAGAGCCACATTAGGGAGATTGTTAGGCGCTTGGATTGCAAAGAGGGCCGCAAGTATGACGGAGTGGCGAGAGCAACATTGAGGAGATTGTTAGGCGCTCTGATTGCAAAGAGGGCCGCAAGTTTGGCGGTGTGACGAGAGCCACATTGGGGAGATTGTAAGGCGCTTGGATTGCAAAGAGGGCCGCAATTATGACGGAGTGGCGAGAGCCACATTGAGGAGATTGTTAGGCGCTCTGATTGCAAAGAGGGCCGAAAGTATGGCGGTGTGACGAGAGCCTTATCGGAGAGATTGTTAGGCGCTTGGATTGCATAGAGGGCCGCAAGAGTGACGGAGTGAAAGTGCCACCTTGGGGAGATTGTGAGGCGCTTGGATTGCAGAGAGGGCCGCAAGTATGACGGTGTGACGAGAGCCACATTGGGGAGATTGTTAGGCGCTTGGATTGCAAAGAGGGCCGCAAGTATAACGAAGTGACGAGAGCAACACTGGGGAGATTTTAAGGCGCTTGGATTGCAAAGAGGGCCACAAGTATGACGGAGTGGCGAGAGCCACATTGGGATGATTGTAAGGCGCTCTGATTGCAAAGAGGACCGCAAGTATGACGGAGTGGCGAGAGCCACATTGGGGAGATTGTAAGGCGCTTGGATTGCAAAGAGGGCCGCAAGTATGACGGAGTGGCGAGAGCCACATTGAAGAGATTGTTAGGCGCTCTGATTGCAAAGAGGGCCGCAAGTATGGCGGTGTGACGAGAGCCACATCGGAGAGATTGTTAGGCGCTTGGATTTCAAAGAGGGCCGCAAGAGTGACGGAGTGAAAGTGCCACCTTGGGGAGATTGTGAGGCGCTTGGATTGCAGAGAGGGCCGCAAGTTTGACGGTGTGACGAGAGCCACATTGGGGAGATTGTTAGGCGCTTGGATTGCAAAGAGGGCCGCAAGTATAACGAAGTGACAAGAGCAACACTGGTAGGATTTTTAGGCGCTTGGATTGCAAAGAGGGCCGCAAGTATGGGGGAGTGACGAGAGCCACATCGGAGAGATTGTTAGGCGTTTTGATTGCAAAGAGGGCCGCAAGTATGGTGGAGTGACGAGAGCCATATTGGGGAGATTGTTAGGCGCTTGGATTGCAAAGAGGGCCGCAAGTATGGCAGTGTGACGAGAGCCACATTGGGGAGATTGTAAGGCGCTTGGATTGCAAAGAGGGCCGCAAGTATGCCGGAGTGACGAGAGCCACATTGGGGAGATTGTAAGGCGCTTGGATTGCAAAGAGGGCCGCAAGTATGCCGGAGTGACGAGAGCCACATTGGAGAGATTGTTAGGCGCTTGGATTGCAAAGAGGGCCGCAAAAGTGACGGAGTGAAAGTGCCACCTTGGGGAGATTGTGAGGCGCTTGGATTGCAAAGAGGGCCGCAAGTATGACGGTGTGACGAGAGCAACACTGGGGAGATTTTTAGGCGCTTGGATTGCAAAGAGGGCCGCAAGTATGACGGATTAGCGAGAGCCACATTGGGATGATTGTTAGGCGCTTGGATTGCAAAGAGGGCCGCAAGTATGACGGTGTGACGAGAGCCACATGGGGGGATTGTTATGCGCTTGGATTGCAAAGAGGGCCGCAAGTATGACGGAGTGACGAGAGATACATTGGGGATATGTTAGGCACTTGGATTGCAAAGAGGGCCGCAAGTATGAAGGTTTGACGAGAGCCACATTGGGGAGATTGTTAGGCGTTTTGATTGCAAAGAGGGCCGCAAGTATGGTGGAGTGACGAGAGCCATATTGGGGAGATTGTTAGGCGCTTGGATTGCAAAGAGGGCCGCAAGAATGGCGGAGTGGCGAGAGCCACATCGGGGAGATTGTAAGGCGCTCTGATTGCAAAGAGGGCCGCAAGTATGGCGGAGTTGTGAGAGCCACCTCGGGGAGATTGTTAGGCGCTTGGATTGCAAAGAGGGCCGCAAGTATGACGGTGTGACGAGAGCCACATTGGGGAGATTGTTAGGCGCTTGGATTGCAAAGAGGGCCGCAAGTATGACGGAGTGGCGAGAGCCACATTGGGGAGATTGTAAGGCGCTTGGATTGCAAAGAGGGCCGCAAGTATGACGGTGTGACGAGAGCCACATATGGGAGATTGTTAGGCGCTTTGATTGCAAAGAGGGCCGCAAGTATGGTGGAGTGACGAGAGCCATATTGGGGAGATTGTTAGGCGCTTGGATTGCAAAGAGGGCCGCAAGAATTGTTGAGTGGCGAGAGCCACATCGGGGAGATTGTAAGGCGCTTGGATTGCAAAGAGGGCCGCAAGTATGACGGTGTGACGAGAGCCACATTGGGGAGATTGTTAGGCGCTTGGATTGCAAAGAGGGCCGCAAGTATGGCGGTGTGACGAGAGCCACATTGGGGAGATTGTTAGGCGCTTGGATTGCAATGAGGGCCGCAAGTATGGCGGAGTATCGAGAGCCACATCGGGGAGATTGTTAGGCGCTTGGATTGCAAAGAGGGCCGCAAGTATGACGGAGTAGCGAGAGCCATTAAGAGAGATTGTTAGGCGCTTGGATTGCAAAGAAGGCCGCAAGTATGGCGGTTTGACGAGAGCCACATTGGGGAGATTGTTAGGCGCTTGGATTGCAAAGAGGGCCGCAAGTATGGCGGAGTATCGAGAGCCACATCGGGGAGATTGTTAGGCGCTCTGATTGCAAAGAGGGCCGCAAGTATGGCGGAGTATCGAGAGCCACATCGTGGAGATTGTTAGGCGCTTTGATTGCAAAGAGGGCCGCAAGTATGACGAAGTAGCGAGAGCCACATTAGGGAGATTGTTAGGCGCTTGGATTGCAAAGAGGGCCGCAAGTTTGGCGGTGTGACGAGAGTCACATTGGGGAGATTGTTAGGCGCTTGGATTGCAAAGAGGGCCGCAAGTATGGCGGAGTAGCGAGAGCAACATTAGGGAAATTGTTAGGCCCTTGGATTGCAAAGAGGGCCGCAAGTATGACGAAGTGGCGAGAGCCACATTGGAGAGATTGTTAGGCGCTCTGATTGCAAAGAGGGCCGCAAGTATGGCGGTGTGACGAGAGCCACATTGGGGAGATTGTAAGGAGCTTGGATTGCAAAGAGGGCCGCAAGTATGACAAAGTGGCGAGAGCCACATTGAGGAGATTGTTAGGTGCTCTGATTGCAAAGAGGGCCGCAAGTATGGCGGTGTGACGAGAGCCACATCGGAGAGATTGTTAGGCGCTTGGATTGCAAAGAGGGCCGCAAGAGTGACGGAGTGAAAGTGCCACCTTGGGGAGATTGTGAGGCGCTTGGATTGCAAAGAGGGCCGCAAGTATGAGATTGTTAGGCGTTTTGATTGCAAAGAGGGCCGCAAGTATGGTGGAGTGACGAGAGCCATATTGGGGAGATTGTTTGGCGCTTAGATTGCAAAGAGGGCCTCAAGAATGGCGGAGTGGCGAGAGCCACATCGGGGAGATTGTTAGGCGCTCTGATTGCAAAGAGGGCCGCAAGTATGACGGAGTGGCGAGAGCAACATTGGGGAGATTGTTAGGCGCTTGGATTGCAAAGAGGGCCGCAAGTATGACGGTGTGACGAGAGCCACATTGGGGAGATTGTTAGGCGCTTGGATTGCAAAGAGGGCCGCAAGTATAACGAAGTGACGAGAGCAACACTGGGGAGATTTTTAGGCGCTTGGATTGCAAAGAAGGCCGCAAGTATAACGAAGTGACGAGATCAACTTTGGGGAGATTTTTAGGCGCTTGGATTGCAAAGAGGGCCGCAAGTATGACGGAGTGACAAGAGATACATTGGAGATATGTGAGGCACTTGGATTGCAAAGAGGGCCGCAAGTATGACGGAGTGACGAGAGCCACATTGGGGAGTTTGTGAGGCGCTTGGATTGCAAAGAGGGCCGCAAGTATGGCGGAGTGGTGAGAGCCACCTCGGGGAGATTGTTAGGCGCTTGGATTGCAAAGAGGGCCGCAACCATGACGGTGTGACGAGAGCCACATTGGGGAGATTGTTAGGCGCTTGGATTGCAAAGAGGGCCGCAAGTATGACGGTGTGACGAGAGCCACATTGAGGAGATTGTTAGGCGCTTGGATTGCAAAGAGGGCCGCAAGTATGAGGGAGTGGCGAGAGCCACATTGGGGAGATTGTTAGGCGCTTGGATTGCAAAGAGGGCCGCAAGTATGACGGTGTGACGAGAGCCACATATGGGAGATTGTTAGGCGCTTTGATTGCAAAGCGGGCCGCAAGTATGGTGGAGTGACGAGAGCCATATTGGGGAGATTGTTAGGCGCTTGGATTGCAAAGAGGGCCGCAAGAATGGCGGAGTGGCGAGAGCCACATCGGGGAGATTGTTAGGCGCTTGGATTGCAAAGAGGGCCGCAAGTATGACGGTGTGACGAGAGCCACATTGGGGAGATTGTTAGGCGCTTGGATTGCAAAGAGGGCCGCAAGTATGGCGGTGTGACGAGAGCCACATTGGGTAGATTGTTAGGCGCTTGGATTGCAAAGAAGGCCGCAAGTATAACGAAGTGACGAGATCAACTTTGGGGAGATTTTTAGGCGCTTGGATTGCAAAGAGGGCCGCAAGTATGACGGAGTGACAAGAGATACATTGGATATATGTGAGGCACTTGGATTGCAAAGAGGGCCGCAAGTATGACGGAGTGACGAGAGCCACATTGGGGAGTTTGTGAGGCGTTTGGATTGCAAAGAGGGCCGCAAGTATGGCGGAGTGGTGAGAGCCACCTCGGGGAGATTGTTAGGCGCTTGGATTGCAAAGAGGGCCGCAAGTATGACGGTGTGACGAGAGCCACATTGGGGAGATTGTTAGGCGCTTGGATTGCAAAGAGGGCCGCAAGTATGATGGTGTGACGAGAGCCACATTGAGGAGATTGTTAGGCGCTTGGATTGCAAAGAGGGCCGCAAGTATGACGGAGTGGCGAGAGCCAGATTGGGGAGATTGTTAGGTGCTTGGATTGCAAAGAGGGCCGCAAGTATGACGGTGTGACGAGAGCCACATATGGGAGATTGTTAGGCGCTTTGATTGCAAAGCGGGCCGCAAGTATGGTGGAGTGACGAGAGCCATATTGGGGAGATTGTTAGGCGCTTGGATTGCAAAGAGGGCCGCAAGAATGGCGGAGTGGCGAGAGCCACATCGGGGAGATTGTAAGGCGCTTGGATTGCAAAGAGGGCCGCAAGTATGACGGTGTGACGAGAGCCACATTGGGGAGATTGTTAGGCGCTTGGATTGCAAAGAGGGCCGCAAGTATGGCGGTGTGGCGAGAGCCACATTGGGGAGATTGTTAGGCGCTTGGATTGCAAAGAGGGCCGCAAGTATGGCGGAGTATCGAGAGCCACATCGGGGAGATTGTTAGGCGCTTGGATTGCAAAGAGGGCCGCAAGTATGACGGAGTAGCGAGAGCCACATTAGGGAGATTGTAAGGCGCTTGGATTGCAAAGAGGGCCGCAAGTATGGCGGTGTGACGAGAGCCACATTGGGGAGATTGTTAGGCGCTTGGATTGCAAAGAGGGCCGCAAGTATGGCGGAGTATCGAAAGCCACATCGGGGAGATTGTTAGGCGCTCTGATTGCAAAGAGGGCCGCAAGTATGGCGGAGTATCGAGAGCCACATCGGGGAGATTGTTAGGCGCTTGGATTGCAAAGAGGGCCGCAAGTATGACGGAGTAGCGAGAGCCACATTAGGGAGAATGTTACGCGCTTGGATTGCAAAGAGGGCCGCAAGTATGGCGGTGTGACGAGAGTCACATTGGGGAGATTGTTAGGCGCTTGGATTGCAAAGAGGGCCGCAAGTATGGCGGAGTAGCGAGAGCCACATTAGGGAGATTGTTAGGCGCTTGGATTGCAAAGAGGGCCGCAAGTATGACGGAGTGGCGAGAGCAACATTGAGGAGATTGTTAGGCGCTCTGATTGCAAAGAGGGCCGCAAGTTTGGCGGTGTGACGAGAGCCACATTGGGGAGATTGTAAGGCGCTTGGATTGCAAAGAGGGCCGCAATTATGACGGAGTGGCGAGAGCCACATTGAGTAGATTGTTAGGCGCTCTGATTGCAAAGAGGGCCGAAAGTATGGCGGTGTGACGAGAGCCTTATCGGAGAGATTGTTAGGCGCTTGGATTGCATAGAGGGCCGCAAGAGTGACGGAGTGAAAGTGCCACCTTGGGGAGATTGTGAGGCGCTTGGATTGCAGAGAGGGCCGCAAGTATGACGGTGTGACGAGAGCCACATTAGGGGGATATTGTTAGGCGCTTGGATTGCAAAGAGGGCCGCAAGTATAACGAAGTGACGAGAGCAACACTGGGGAGATTTTAAGGCGCTTGGATTGCAAAGAGAGCCACAAGTATGACGGAGTGGCGAGAGCCACATTGGGATGATTGTAAGGCGCTCTGATTGCAAAGAGGACCGCAAGTATGACGGAGTGGCGAGAGCCACATTGGGGAGATTGTAAGGCGCTTGGATTGCAAAGAGGGCCGCAAGTATGACGGAGTGGCGAGAGCCACATTGAAGAGATTGTTAGGCGCTCTGATTGCAAAGAGGGCCGCAAGTATGGCGGTGTGACGAGAGCCACATCGGAGAGATTGTTAGGCGCTTGGATTTCAAAGAGGGCCGCAAGAGTGAAGGAGTGAAAGTGCCACCTTGGGGAGATTGTGAGGCGCTTGGATTGCAGAGAGGGCCGCCAGTTTGACGGTGTGACGAGAGCCACATTGGGGAGATTGTTAGGCGCTTGGATTGCAAAGAGGGCCGCAAGTATAACGAAGTGACGAGAGCAACACTGGTAGGATTTTTAGGCGCTTGGATTGCAAAGAGGGCCGCAAGTATGACGGAGTGGCGAGAGCCACATTGGGATGATTGTAAGGCGCTCTGAATGCAAAGAGGGCCGCAAGTATGACGGAGTGGCGAAAGCCACATTGAAGAGATTGTTAGGCGCTTGGAAGGCAAAGAGGGCCGCAAGTATGACGGTGTGACGAGAGCCACATTGGGGACATTGTTAGGCGCTTGGATTGCAAAGAGGGCCGCAAGTATGACGGAGTGGCGAGAGCAACACTGGGGAGATTGTTAGGCGCTTTGATTGCACAGAGGGCCGCAAATATAGGTGGAGTGACGAGAGCCACATTGGGGAGATTGTTAGGCGCTTGGATTGCAAAGAGGGCCGCAAGTATGACGGAGTGGCGAGAGCCACATTGGGGAGATTGTTAGGCGCTTGGATTGCAAAGAGGGCCGCAAGTATTGCGGAGTGACGAAAGCCACACTGGGGAGATTATTAGGCGCTTGAATTGCAAAGAGGGCCGCAAGCATTACGGTGTGACGAGAGCCACCTTGGGGAGATTGTGAGGCGCTTGGATTGCAAAGAGGGCCGCAAGTATGACGGAGTGGCGAGAACCACATCGAGGAGATTGTTATGCGCTTTGATTGCAAAGAGGGCCGCAAGAATGACGGAGTGGCGAGAACCACATTGGGGAGATTGTTAGGCGCTTGGATTGCAAAGAGGGCCGCAAGTATGACGGTGTGACGAGAGCCACATTGGGGAGATTGTAAGGCGCTTGGATTGCAAAGCGGGCCGCAAGTATGACGGAGTGGCGAGAGCCACATTGGGGAGATTGTTAGGCGCTTGGATTGCACAGAGGGCCGCAAGTATGACGGTGTGACGAGAGCAACACTGGGGAGATTTTTAGGCGCTTGGATTGCAAAGAGGGCCGCAAGTATGGGGGAGTGACGAGAGCCACATCGGAGAGATTGTTAGGCGTTTTGATTGCAAAGAGGGCCGCAAGTATGGTGGAGTGACGAGAGCCATATTGGGGAGATTGTTAGGCGCTTGGATTGCAAAGAGGGCCGCAAGTATGGCAGTGTGACGAGAGCCACATTGGGGAGATTGTAAGGCGCTCTGATTGCAAACAGGGCCGCAAGTATGGCGGTGTGACGAGAGCCACATTGGGGAGATTGTAAGGCGCTTGGATTGCAAAGAGGGCCGCAAGTATGCCGGAGTGACGAGAGCCACATTGGAGAGATTGTTAGGCGCTTGGATTGCAAAGAGGGCCGCAAGAGTGACGGAGTGAAAGTGCCACCTTGGGGAGATTGTGAGGCGCTTGGATTGCAAAGAGGGCCGCAAGTATGACGGTGTGACGAGAGCAACACTGGGGAGATTTTTAGGCGCTTGGATTGCAAAGAGGGCCGCAAGTATGACGGATTAGCGAGAGCCACATTGGGATGATTGTTAGGCGCTTGGATTGCAAAGAGGGCCGCAAGTATGACGGTGTGACGAGAGCCACATGGGGGGATTGTTATGCGCTTGGATTGCAAAGAGGGCCGCAAGTATGACGGAGTGACGAGAGATACATTGAGGATATGTTAGGCACTTGGATTGCAAAGAGGGCCGCAAGTATGAAGGTTTGACGAGAGCCACATTGGGGAGATTGTTAGGCGTTTTGATTGCAAAGAGGGCCGCAAGTATGGTGGAGTGACGAGAGCCATATTGGGGAGATTGTTAGGCGCTTGGATTGCAAAGAGGGCCGCAAGAATGGCGGAGTGGCGAGAGCCACATCGGGGAGATTGTAAGGCGCTCTGATTGCAAAGAGGGCCGCAAGTATGGCGGAGTTGTGAGAGCCACCTCGGGGAGATTGTTAGGCGCTTGGATTGCAAAGAGGGCCGCAAGTATGACGGTGTGACGAGAGCCACATTGGGGAGATTGTTAGGCGCTTGGATTGCAAAGAGGGCCGCAAGTATGACGGAGTGGCGAGAGCCACATTGGGGAGATTGTAAGGCGCTTGGATTGCAAAGAGGGCCGCAAGTATGACGGTGTGACGAGAGCCACATATGGGAGATTGTTAGGCGCTTTGATTGCAAAGAGGGCCGCAAGTATGGTGGAGTGACGAGAGCCATATTGGGGAGATTGTTAGGCGCTTGGATTGCAAAGAGGGCCGCAAGAATTGTTGAGTGGCGAGAGCCACATCGGGGAGATTGTAAGGCGCTTGGATTGCAAAGAGGGCCGCAAGTATGACGGTGTGACGAGAGCCACATTGGGGAGATTGTTAGGCGCTTGGATTGCAAAGAGGGCCGCAAGTATGGCGGTGTGACGAGAGCCACATTGGGGAGATTGTTAGGCGCTTGGATTGCAATGAGGGCCGCAAGTATGGCGGAGTATCGAGAGCCACATCGGGGAGATTGTTAGGCGCTTGGATTGCAAAGAGGGCCGCAAGTATGACGGAGTAGCGAGAGCCATTAAGAGAGATTGTTAGGCGCTTGGATTGCAAAGAAGGCCGCAAGTATGGCGGTTTGACGAGAGCCACATTGGGGAGATTGTTAGGCGCTTGGATTGCAAAGAGGGCCGCAAGTATGGCGGAGTATCGAGAGCCACATCGGGGAGATTGTTAGGCGCTCTGATTGCAAAGAGGGCCGCAAGTATGGCGGAGTATCGAGAGCCACATCGTGGAGATTGTTAGGCGCTTTGATTGCAAAGAGGGCCGCAAGTATGACGAAGTAGCGAGAGCCACATTAGGGAGATTGTTAGGCGCTTGGATTGCAAAGAGGGCCGCAAGTTTGGCGGTGTGACGAGAGTCACATTGGGGAGATTGTTAGGCGCTTGGATTGCAAAGAGGGCCGCAAGTATGGCGGAGTAGCGAGAGCAACATTAGGGAAATTGTTAGGCCCTTGGATTGCAAAGAGGGCCGCAAGTATGGCGGAGTGGCGAGAGCCACATCGGGGAGATTGTTAGGCGCTTGGATTGCAAAGAGGGCCGCAAGTATGACGGTGTGACGAGAGCCACATTGGGGAGATTGTTAGGCGCTTGGATTGCAAAGAGGGCCGCAAGTATGGCGGTGTGACGAGAGCCACATTGGGTAGATTGTTAGGCGCTTGGATTGCAAAGAAGGCCGCAAGTATAACGAAGTGACGAGATCAACTTTGGGGAGATTTTTAGGCGCTTGGATTGCAAAGAGGGCCGCAAGTATGACGGAGTGACAAGAGATACATTGGATATATGTGAGGCACTTGGATTGCAAAGAGGGCCGCAAGTATGACGGAGTGACGAGAGCCACATTGGGGAGTTTGTGAGGCGTTTGGATTGCAAAGAGGGCCGCAAGTATGGCGGAGTGGTGAGAGCCACCTCGGGGAGATTGTTAGGCGCTTGGATTGCAAAGAGGGCCGCAAGTATGACGGTGTGACGAGAGCCACATTGGGGAGATTGTTAGGCGCTTGGATTGCAAAGAGGGCCGCAAGTATGATGGTGTGACGAGAGCCACATTGAGGAGATTGTTAGGCGCTTGGATTGCAAAGAGGGCCGCAAGTATGACGGAGTGGCGAGAGCCAGATTGGGGAGATTGTTAGGTGCTTGGATTGCAAAGAGGGCCGCAAGTATGACGGTGTGACGAGAGCCACATATGGGAGATTGTTAGGCGCTTTGATTGCAAAGCGGGCCGCAAGTATGGTGGAGTGACGAGAGCCATATTGGGGAGATTGTTAGGCGCTTGGATTGCAAAGAGGGCCGCAAGAATGGCGGAGTGGCGAGAGCCACATCGGGGAGATTGTAAGGCGCTTGGATTGCAAAGAGGGCCGCAAGTATGACGGTGTGACGAGAGCCACATTGGGGAGATTGTTAGGCGCTTGGATTGCAAAGAGGGCCGCAAGTATGGCGGTGTGGCGAGAGCCACATTGGGGAGATTGTTAGGCGCTTGGATTGCAAAGAGGGCCGCAAGTATGGCGGAGTATCGAGAGCCACATCGGGGAGATTGTTAGGCGCTTGGATTGCAAAGAGGGCCGCAAGTATGACGGAGTAGCGAGAGCCACATTAGGGAGATTGTAAGGCGCTTGGATTGCAAAGAGGGCCGCAAGTATGGCGGTGTGACGAGAGCCACATTGGGGAGATTGTTAGGCGCTTGGATTGCAAAGAGGGCCGCAAGTATGGCGGAGTATCGAAAGCCACATCGGGGAGATTGTTAGGCGCTCTGATTGCAAAGAGGGCCGCAAGTATGGCGGAGTATCGAGAGCCACATCGGGGAGATTGTTAGGCGCTTGGATTGCAAAGAGGGCCGCAAGTATGACGGAGTAGCGAGAGCCACATTAGGGAGAATGTTACGCGCTTGGATTGCAAAGAGGGCCGCAAGTATGGCGGTGTGACGAGAGTCACATTGGGGAGATTGTTAGGCGCTTGGATTGCAAAGAGGGCCGCAAGTATGGCGGAGTAGCGAGAGCCACATTAGGGAGATTGTTAGGCGCTTGGATTGCAAAGAGGGCCGCAAGTATGACGGAGTGGCGAGAGCAACATTGAGGAGATTGTTAGGCGCTCTGATTGCAAAGAGGGCCGCAAGTTTGGCGGTGTGACGAGAGCCACATTGGGGAGATTGTAAGGCGCTTGGATTGCAAAGAGGGCCGCAATTATGACGGAGTGGCGAGAGCCACATTGAGGAGATTGTTAGGCGCTCTGATTGCAAAGAGGGCCGAAAGTATGGCGGTGTGACGAGAGCCTTATCGGAGAGATTGTTAGGCGCTTGGATTGCATAGAGGGCCGCAAGAGTGACGGAGTGAAAGTGCCACCTTGGGGAGATTGTGAGGCGCTTGGATTGCAGAGAGGGCCGCAAGTATGACGGTGTGACGAGAGCCACATTAGGGGGATATTGTTAGGCGCTTGGATTGCAAAGAGGGCCGCAAGTATAACGAAGTGACGAGAGCAACACTGGGGAGATTTTAAGGCGCTTGGATTGCAAAGAGGGCCACAAGTATGACGGAGTGGCGAGAGCCACATTGGGATGATTGTAAGGCGCTCTGATTGCAAAGAGGACCGCAAGTATGACGGAGTGGCGAGAGCCACATTGGGGAGATTGTAAGGCGCTTGGATTGCAAAGAGGGCCGCAAGTATGACGGAGTGGCGAGAGCCACATTGAAGAGATTGTTAGGCGCTCTGATTGCAAAGAGGGCCGCAAGTATGGCGGTGTGACGAGAGCCACATCGGAGAGATTGTTAGGCGCTTGGATTTCAAAGAGGGCCGCAAGAGTGACGGAGTGAAAGTGCCACCTTGGGGAGATTGTGAGGCGCTTGGATTGCAGAGAGGGCCGCAAGTTTGACGGTGTGACGAGAGCCACATTGGGGAGATTGTTAGGCGCTTGGATTGCAAAGAGGGCCGCAAGTATAACGAAGTGACGAGAGCAACACTGGTAGGATTTTTAGGCGCTTGGATTGCAAAGAGGGCCGCAAGTATGACGGAGTGGCGAGAGCCACATTGGGATGATTGTAAGGCGCTCTGAATGCAAAGAGGGCCGCAAGTATGACGGAGTGGCGAGAGCCACATTGAAGAGATTGTTAGGCGCTTGGAAGGCAAAGAGGGCCGCAAGTATGACGGTGTGACGAGAGCCACATTGGGGACATTGTTAGGCGCTTGGATTGCAAAGAGGGCCGCAAGTATGACGGAGTGGCGAGAGCAACACTGGGGAGATTGTTAGGCGCTTTGATTGCACAGAGGGCCGCAAATATAGGTGGAGTGACGAGAGCCACATTGGGGAGATTGTTAGGCGCTTGGATTGCAAAGAGGGCCGCAAGTATGACGGAGTGGCGAGAGCCACATTGGGGAGATTGTTAGGCGCTTGGATTGCAAAGAGGGCCGCAAGTATTGCGGAGTGACGAAAGCCACACTGGGGAGATTATTAGGCGCTTGAATTGCAAAGAGGGCCGCAAGCATAACGGTGTGACGAGAGCCACCTTGGGGAGATTGTGAGGCGCTTGGATTGCAAAGAGGGCCGCAAGTATGACGGAGTGGCGAGAACCACATCGAGGAGATTGTTATGCGCTTTGATTGCAAAGAGGGCCGCAAGAATGACGGAGTGGCGAGAACCACATTGGGGAGATTGTTAGGCGCTTGGATTGCAAAGACCGCCGGAAGTATGACGGTGTGACGAGAGCCACATTGGGGAGATTGTAAGGCGCTTGGATTGCAAAGAGGGCCGCAAGTATGACGGAGTGGCGAGAGCCACATTGGGGAGATTGTTAGGCGCTTGGATTGCACAGAGGGCCGCAAGTATGACGGTGTGACGAGAGCAACACTGGGGAGATTTTTAGGCGCTTGGATTGCAAAGAGGGCCGCAAGTATGGGGGAGTGACGAGAGCCACATCGGAGAGATTGTTAGGCGTTTTGATTGCAAAGAGGGCCGCAAGTATGGTGGAGTGACGAGAGCCATATTGGGGAGATTGTTAGGCGCTTGGATTGCAAAGAGGGCCGCAAGTATGGCAGTGTGACGAGAGCCACATTGGGGAGATTGTAAGGCGCTCTGATTGCAAACAGGGCCGCAAGTATGGCGGTGTCACGAGAGCCACATTGGGGAGATTGTAAGGCGCTTGGATTGCAAAGAGGGCCGCAAGTATGCCGGAGTGACGAGAGCCACATTGGAGAGATTGTTAGGCGCTTGGATTGCAAAGAGGGCCGCAAGAGTGACGGAGTGAAAGTGCCACCTTGGGGAGATTGTGAGGCGCTTGGATTGCAAAGAGGGCCGCAAGTATGACGGTGTGACGAGAGCAACACTGGGGAGATTTTTAGGCGCTTGGATTGCAAAGAGGGCCGCAAGTATGACGGATTAGCGAGAGCCACATTGGGATGATTGTTAGGCGCTTGGATTGCAAAGAGGGCCGCAAGAATTGTTGAGTGGTGAGAGCCACATCGGGGAGATTGTAAGGCGCTTGGATTGCAAAGAGGGCCGCAAGTATGACGGTGTGACGAGAGCCACATTGGGGAGATTGTTAGGCGCTTGGATTGCAAAGAGGGCCGCAAGTATGGCGGTGTGACGAGAGCCACATTGGGGAGATTGTTAGGCGCTTGGATTGCAATGAGGGCCGCAAGTATGGCGGAGTATCGAGAGCCACATCGGGGAGATTGTTAGGCGCTTGGATTGCAAAGAGGGCCGCAAGTATGACGGAGTAGCGAGAGCCATTAAGAGAGATTGTTAGGCGCTTGGATTGCAAAGAAGGCCGCAAGTATGGCGGTTTGACGAGAGCCACATTGGGGAGATTGTTAGGCGCTTGGATTGCAAAGAGGGCCGCAAGTATGGCGGAGTATCGAGAGCCACATCGGGGAGATTGTTAGGCGCTCTGATTGCAAAGAGGGCCGCAAGTATGGCGGAGTATCGAGAGCCACATCGTGGAGATTGTTAGGCGCTTTGATTGCAAAGAGGGCCGCAAGTATGACGAAGTAGCGAGAGCCACATTAGGGAGATTGTTAGGCGCTTGGATTGCAAAGAGGGCCGCAAGTTTGGCGGTGTGACGAGAGTCACATTGGGGAGATTGTTAGGCGCTTGGATTGCAAAGAGGGCCGCAAGTATGGCGGAGTAGCGAGAGCAACATTAGGGAAATTGTTAGGCCCTTGGATTGCAAAGAGGGCCGCAAGTATGACGAAGTGGCGAGAGCCACATTGGAGAGATTGTTAGGCGCTCTGATTGCAAAGAGGGCCGCAAGTATGGCGGTGTGACGAGAGCCACATTGGGGAGATTGTAAGGAGCTTGGATTGCAAAGAGGGCCGCAAGTATGACGGAGTGGCGAGAGCAACACTGGGGAGATTGTTAGGCGCTTTGATTGCACAGAGGGCCGCAAATATAGGTGGAGTGACGAGAGCCACATTGGGGAGATTGTTAGGCGCTTGGATTGCAAAGAGGGCCGCAAGTATGACGGAGTGGCGAGAGCCACATTGGGGAGATTGTTAGGCGCTTGGATTGCAAAGAGGGCCGCAAGTATTGCGGAGTGACGAAAGCCACACTGGGGAGATTATTAGGCGCTTGAATTGCAAAGAGGGCCGCAAGCATTACGGTGTGACGAGAGCCACCTTGGGGAGATTGTGAGGCGCTTGGATTGCAAAGAGGGCCGCAAGTATGACGGAGTGGCGAGAACCACATCGAGGAGATTGTTATGCGCTTTGATTGCAAAGAGGGCCGCAAGAATGACGGAGTGGCGAGAACCACATTGGGGAGATTGTTAGGCGCTTGGATTGCAAAGAGGGCCGCAAGTATGACGGTGTGACGAGAGCCACATTAAGGAGATTGTAAGGCGCTTGGATTGCAAAGAGGGCCGCAAGTATGACGGAGTGGCGAGAGCCACATTGGGGAGATTGTTAGGCGCTTGGATTGCACAGAGGGCCGCAAGTATGACGGTGTGACGAGAGCAACACTGGGGAGATTTTTAGGCGCTTGGATTGCAAAGAGGGCCGCAAGTATGGGGGAGTGACGAGAGCCACATCGGAGAGATTGTTAGGCGTTTTGATTGCAAAGAGGGCCGCAAGTATGGTGGAGTGACGAGAGCCATATTGGGGAGATTGTAAGGCGCTCTGATTGCAAACAGGGCCGCAAGTATGGCGGTGTGACGAGAGCCACATTGGGGAGATTGTAAGGCGCTTGGATTGCAAAGAGGGCCGCAAGTATGCCGGAGTGACGAGAGCCACATTGGAGAGATTGTAAGGCGCTTGGATTGCAAAGAGGGCCGCAAGAGTGACGGAGTGAAAGTGCCACCTTGGGGAGATTGTGAGGCGCTTGGATTGCAAAGAGGGCCGCAAGTATGACGGTGTGACGAGAGCAACACTGGGGAGATTTTTAGGCGCTTGGATTGCAAAGAGGGCCGCAAGTATGACGGATTAGCGAGAGCCACATTGGGATGATTGTTAGGCGCTTGGATTGCAAAGAGGGCCGCAAGTATGACGGTGTGACGAGAGCCACATGGGGGGATTGTTATGCGCTTGGATTGCAAAGAGGGCCGCAAGTATGACGGAGTGACGAGAGATACATTGGGGATATGTTAGGCACTTGGATTGCAAAGAGGGCCGCAAGTATGAAGGTTTGACGAGAGCCACATTGGGGAGATTGTTAGGCGTTTTGATTGCAAAGAGGGCCGCAAGTATGGTGGAGTGACGAGAGCCATATTGGGGAGATTGTTAGGCGCTTGGATTGCAAAGAGGGCCGCAAGAATGGCGGAGTGGCGAGAGCCACATCGGGGAGATTGTAAGGCGCTCTGATTGCAAAGAGGGCCGCAAGTATGGCGGAGTTGTGAGAGCCACCTCGGGGAGATTGTTAGGCGCTTGGATTGCAAAGAGGGCCGCAAGTATGACGGTGTGACGAGAGCCACATTGGGGAGATTGTTAGGCGCTTGGATTGCAAAGAGGGCCGCAAGTATGACGGAGTGGCGAGAGCCACATTGGGGAGATTGTAAGGCGCTTGGATTGCAAAGAGGGCCGCAAGTATGACGGTGTGACGAGAGCCACATATGGGAGATTGTTAGGCGCTTTGATTGCAAAGAGGGCCGCAAGTATGGTGGAGTGACGAGAGCCATATTGGGGAGATTGTTAGGCGCTTGGATTGCAAAGAGGGCCGCAAGAATTGTTGAGTGGCGAGAGCCACATCGGGGAGATTGTAAGGCGCTTGGATTGCAAAGAGGGCCGCAAGTATGACGGTGTGACGAGAGCCACATTGGGGAGATTGATAGGCGCTTGGATTGCAAAGAGGGCCGCAAGTATGGCGGTGTGACGAGAGCCACATTGGGGAGATTGTTAGGCGCTTGGATTGCAATGAGGGCCGCAAGTATGGCGGAGTATCGAGAGCCACATCGGGGAGATTGTTAGGCGCTTGGATTGCAAAGAGGGCCGCAAGTATGACGGAGTAGCGAGAGCCATTAAGAGAGATTGTTAGGCGCTTGGATTGCAAAGAAGGCCGCAAGTATGGCGGTTTGACGAGAGCCACATTGGGGAGATTGTTAGGCGCTTGGATTGCAAAGAGGGCCGCAAGTATGGCGGATTAGCGAGAGCCACATTGGGATGATTGTTAGGCGCTTGGATTGCAAAGAGGGCCGCAAGTATGACGGTGTGACGAGAGCCACATGGGGGGATTGTTATGCGCTTGGATTGCAAAGAGGGCCGCAAGTATGACGGAGTGACGAGAGATACATTGGGGATATGTTAGGCACTTGGATTGCAAAGAGGGCCGCAAGTATGAAGGTTTGACGAGAGCCACATTGGGGAGATTGTTAGGCGTTTTGATTGCAAAGAGGGCCGCAAGTATGGTGGAGTGACGAGAGCCATATTGGGGAGATTGTTAGGCGCTTGGATTGCAAAGAGGGCCGCAAGAATGGCGGAGTGGCGAGAGCCACATCGGGGAGATTGTAAGGCGCTCTGATTGCAAAGAGGGCCGCAAGTATGGCGGAGTTGTGAGAGCCACCTCGGGGAGATTGTTAGGCGCTTGGATTGCAAAGAGGGCCGCAAGTATGACGGTGTGACGAGAGCCACATTGGGGAGATTGTTAGGCGCTTGGATTGCAAAGAGGGCCGCAAGTATGACGGAGTGGCGAGAGCCACATTGGGGAGATTGTAAGGCGCTTGGATTGCAAAGAGGGCCGCAAGTATGACGGTGTGACGAGAGCCACATATGGGAGATTGTTAGGCGCTTTGATTGCAAAGAGGGCCGCAAGTATGGTGGAGTGACGAGAGCCATATTGGGGAGATTGTTAGGCGCTTGGATTGCAAAGAGGGCCGCAAGAATTGTTGAGTGGCGAGAGCCACATCGGGGAGATTGTAAGGCGCTTGGATTGCAAAGAGGGCCGCAAGTATGACGGTGTGACGAGAGCCACATTGGGGAGATTGTTAGGCGCTTGGATTGCAAAGAGGGCCGCAAGTATGGCGGTGTGACGAGAGCCACATTGGGGAGATTGTTAGGCGCTTGGATTGCAATGAGGGCCGCAAGTATGGCGGAGTATCGAGAGCCACATCGGGGAGATTGTTAGGCGCTTGGATTGCAAAGAGGGCCGCAAGTATGACGGAGTAGCGAGAGCCATTAAGAGAGATTGTTAGGCGCTTGGATTGCAAAGAAGGCCGCAAGTATGGCGGTTTGACGAGAGCCACATTGGGGAGATTGTTAGGCGCTTGGATTGCAAAGAGGGCCGCAAGTATGGCGGAGTATCGAGAGCCACATCGGGGAGATTGTTAGGCGCTCTGATTGCAAAGAGGGCCGCAAGTATGGCGGAGTATCGAGAGCCACATCGTGGAGATTGTTAGGCGCTTTGATTGCAAAGAGGGCCGCAAGTATGACGAAGTAGCGAGAGCCACATTAGGGAGATTGTTAGGCGCTTGGATTGCAAAGAGGGCCGCAAGTTTGGCGGTGTGACGAGAGTCACATTGGGGAGATTGTTAGGCGCTTGGATTGCAAAGAGGGCCGCAAGTATGGCGGAGTAGCGAGAGCAACATTAGGGAAATTGTTAGGCCCTTGGATTGCAAAGAGGGCCGCAAGTATGACGAAGTGGCGAGAGCCACATTGGAGAGATTGTTAGGCGCTCTGATTGCAAAGAGGGCCGCAAGTATGGCGGTGTGACGAGAGCCACATTGGGGAGATTGTAAGGAGCTTGGATTGCAAAGAGGGCCGCAAGTATGACAAAGTGGCGAGAGCCACATTGAGGAGATTGTTAGGTGCTCTGATTGCAAAGAGGGCCGCAAGTATGGCGGTGTGACGAGAGCCACATCGGAGAGATTGTTAGGCGCTTGGATTGCAAAGAGGGCCGCAAGAGTGACGGAGTGAAAGTGCCACCTTGGGGAGATTGTGAGGCGCTTGGATTGCAAAGAGGGCCGCAAGTATGAGATTGTTAGGCGTTTTGATTGCAAAGAGGGCCGCAAGTATGGCGGTGTGACGAGAGCCACATTGGGGAGATTGTTAGGCGCTTGGATTGCAAAGAGGGCCGCAAGTATGGCGGAGTATCGAGAGCCACATCGGGGAGATTGATAGGCGCTTGGATTGCAAAGAGGGCCGCAAGTATGACGGAGTAGCGAGAGCCACATTAGGGAGATTGTAAGGCGCTTGGATTGCAAAGAGGGCCGCAAGTATGGCGGTGTGACGAGAGCCACATTGGGGAGATTGTTAGGCGCTTGGATTGCAAAGAGGGCCGCAAGTATGGCGGAGTATCGAAAGCCACATCGGGGAGATTGTTAGGCGCTCTGATTGCAAAGAGGGCCGCAAGTATGGCGGAGTATCGAGAGCCACATCGGGGAGATTGTTAGGCGCTTGGATTGCAAAGAGGGCCGCAAGTATGACGGAGTAGCGAGAGCCACATTAGGGAGAATGTTAGGCGCTTGGATTGCAAAGAGGGCCGCAAGTATGGCGGTGTGACGAGAATCACATTGGGGAGATTGTTAGGCGCTTGGATTGCAAAGAGGGCCGCAAGTATGGCGGAGTAGCGAGAGCCACATTAGGGAGATTGTTAGGCGCTTGGATTGCAAAGAGGGCCGCAAGTATGACGGAGTGGCGAGAGCAACATTGAGGAGATTGTTAGGCGCTCTGATTGCAAAGAGGGCCGCAAGTTTGGCGGTGTGACGAGAGCCACATTGGGGAGATTGTAAGGCGCTTGGATTGCAAAGAGGGCCGCAATTATGACGGAGTGGCGAGAGCCACATTGAGGAGATTGTTAGGCGCTCTGATTGCAAAGAGGGCCGCAAGTATGGCGGTGTGACGAGAGCCTTATCGGAGAGATTGTTAGGCGCTTGGATTGCAAAGAGGGCCGCAAGAGTGACGGAGTGAAAGTGCCACCTTGGGGAGATTGTGAGGCGCTTGGATTGCAGAGAGGGCCGCAAGTATGACGGTGTGACGAGAGCCACATTGGGGAGATTGTTAGGCGCTTGGATTGCAAAGAGGGCCGCAAGTATAACGAAGTGACGAGAGCAACACTGGGGAGATTTTTAGGCGCTTGGATTGCAAAGAGGGCCGCAAGTATGACGGAGTGGCGAGAGCCACATTGGGATGATTGTAAGGCGCTCTGATTGCAAAGAGGACCGCAAGTATGACGGAGTGGCGAGAGCCACATTGGGGAGATTGTTAGACGTTTGGATGGCAAAGAGGGCCGCAAGTATGACGGTGTGACGAGAGCCACATTGGGGACATTGTTAGGCGCTTGGATTGCAAAGAGGGCCGCAAGTATGACGGAGTGGCGAGAGAACAGTGGGGAGATTGTTAGGCGCTTTGATTGCACAGAGGGCCGCAAATATAGGTGGAGTGACGAGAGCCAAATTGGGGAGATTGTTAGGCGCTTGGATTGCAAAGAGGGCCGCAAGTATGACGGAGTGGCGAGAGCCACATTGGGGAGATTGTTAGGCGCTTGGATTGCAAATAGGGCCGCAAGTATGGCGGAGTGACGAAAGCCACACTGGGGAGATTGTTAGGCGCTTGAATTGCAAAGAGGGCCGCAAGCATTACGGTGTGACGAGAGCCACCTTGGGGAGATTGTGAGGCGCTTGGATTGCAATAAGGGCCGCAAGTATGACGGTGTGACGAGAGCCACATTGGGGAGATTGTTAGGCGTTTGAATTGCAAAGAGGGCCGCAAGTATGAGATTGTTAGGCGTTTTGATTGCAAAGAGGGCTGCAAGTATGGTGGAGTGACGAGAGCCATATTGGGGAGATTGTTAGGCGCTTGGATTGCAAAGAGGGCCGCAAGTATGACGGAGTGACGAGAGCCACATTGGGGAGATTGTTAGGCGCTTGGATTGCAAAGAGGGCCGCAAGTATGACGGTGTGACGAGAGCCACATTAGGGAGATTGTTAGGCGTTTTGATTGCAAAGAGGGCCGCAAGTATGGTGGAGTGACGAGAGCCATATTGGGGAGATTGTTTGGCGCTTGGATTGCAAAGAGGGCCGCAAGAATGGCGGAGTGGCGAGAGCCACATCGGGGAGATTGTTAGGTGCTCTGATTGCAAAGAGGGCCGCAAGTATGACGGAGTGGCGAGAGCCACATCGGGGAGATTGTAAGGCGCTCTGATTGCAAAGAGGGCCGCAAGTATGACGGAGTGGCGAGAGCCACATTGGGGAGATTGTTCGGCGCTTGGATGGCAAAGAGGGCCGCAAGTATGACGGTGTGACGAGAGCCACATTGGGGAGATTGTTAGGCGCTTGGATTGCAAAGAGGGCCGCAAGTATGACGGAGTGGCGAGAGCAACACTGGGGAGATTGTTAGGCGCTTTGATTGCACAGAGGGCCGCAAATATAGGTGGAGTGACGAGAGCCACATTGGGGAGATTGTTAGGCGCTTGGATTGCAAAGAGGGCCGCAAGTATGACGGAGTGGCGAGAGCCACATTGGGGAGATTGTTAGGCGCTTGGATTGCAAAGAGGGCCGCAAGTATGGCGGAGTGACGAGAACCACATCGGGGAGATTGTTAGGCGCTTGGATTGCAAAGAGGGCCGCAAGTATGACGGAGTGGCGAGAGCCACATTGGGGAGATTGTTAGGCGCTTGGATTGCAAAGAGGGCCGCAAGTATGGCGGAGTAGCGAGAGCCACATTAGGGAGATTGTTAGGCGCTTGGATTGCAAAGAGGGCCGCAAGTATGACGGAGTGGCGAGAGCAACATTGAGGAGATTGTTAGGCGCTCTGATTGCAAAGAGGGCCGCAAGTATGGCGGTGTGGCGAGAGCCACATTGGGGAGATTGTTAGGCGCTTGGATTGCAAAGAGGGCCGCAAGTATGGCGGAGTATCGAGAGCCACATCGGGGAGATTGTTAGGCGCTTGGATTGCAAAGAGGGCCGCAAGTATGACGGAGTAGCGAGAGCCACATTAGGGAGATTGTAAGGCGCTTGGATTGCAAAGAGGGCCGCAAGTATGGCGGTGTGACGAGAGCCACATTGGGGAGATTGTTAGGCGCTTGGATTGCAAAGAGGGCCGCAAGTATGGCGGAGTATCGAAAGCCACATCGGGGAGATTGTTAGGCGCTCTGATTGCAAAGAGGGCCGCAAGTATGGCGGAGTATCGAGAGCCACATCGGGGAGATTGTTAGGCGCTTGGATTGCAAAGAGGGCCGCAAGTATGACGGAGTAGCGAGAGCCACATTAGGGAGAATGTTACGCGCTTGGATTGCAAAGAGGGCCGCAAGTATGGCGGTGTGACGAGAGTCACATTGGGGAGATTGTTAGGCGCTTGGATTGCAAAGAGGGCCGCAAGTATGGCGGAGTAGCGAGAGCCACATTAGGGAGATTGTTAGGCGCTTGGATTGCAAAGAGGGCCGCAAGTATGACGGAGTGGCGAGAGCAACATTGAGGAGATTGTTAGGCGCTCTGATTGCAAAGAGGGCCGCAAGTTTGGCGGTGTGACGAGAGCCACATTGGGGAGATTGTAAGGCGCTTGGATTGCAAAGAGGGCCGCAATTATGACGGAGTGGCGAGAGCCACATTGAGGAGATTGTTAGGCGCTCTGATTGCAAAGAGGGCCGAAAGTATGGCGGTGTGACGAGAGCCTTATCGGAGAGATTGTTAGGCGCTTGGATTGCATAGAGGGCCGCAAGAGTGACGGAGTGAAAGTGCCACCTTGGGGAGATTGTGAGGCGCTTGGATTGCAGAGAGGGCCGCAAGTATGACGGTGTGACGAGAGCCACATTAGGGGGATATTGTTAGGCGCTTGGATTGCAAAGAGGGCCGCAAGTATAACGAAGTGACGAGAGCAACACTGGGGAGATTTTAAGGCGCTTGGATTGCAAGGAGGGCCACAAGTATGACGGAGTGGCGAGAGCCACATTGGGATGATTGTAAGGCGCTCTGATTGCAAAGAGGACCGCAAGTATGACGGAGTGGCGAGAGCCACATTGGGGAGATTGTAAGGCGCTTGGATTGCAAAGAGGGCCGCAAGTATGACGGAGTGGCGAGAGCCACATTGAAGACATTGTTAGGCGCTCTGATTGCAAAGAGGGCCGCAAGTATGGCGGTGTGACGAGAGCCACATCGGAGAGATTGTTAGGCGCTTGGATTTCAAAGAGGGCCGCAAGAGTGACGGAGTGAAAGTGCCACCTTGGGGAGATTGTGAGGCGCTTGGATTGCAGAGAGGGCCGCAAGTTTGACGGTGTGACGAGAGCCACATTGGGGAGATTGTTAGGCGCTTGGATTGCAAAGAGGGCCGCAAGTATAACGAAGTGACGAGAGCAACACTGGTAGGATTTTTAGGCGCTTGGATTGCAAAGAGGGCCGCAAGTATGACGGAGTGGCGAGAGCCACATTGGGATGATTGTAAGGCGCTCTGAATGCAAAGAGGGCCGCAAGTATGACGGAGTGGCGAGAGCCACATTGAAGAGATTGTTAGGCGCTTGGAAGGCAAAGAGGGCCGCAAGTATGACGGTGTGACGAGAGCCACATTGGGGACATTGTTAGGAGCTTGGATTGCAAAGAGGGCCGCAAGTATGACGGAGTGGCGAGAGCAACACTGGGGAGATTGTTAGGCGCTTTGATTGCACAGAGGGCCGCAAATATAGGTGGAGTGACGAGAGCCACATTGGGGAGATTGTTAGGCGCTTGGATTGCAAAGAGGGCCGCAAGTATGACGGAGTGGCGAGAGCCACATTGGGGAGATTGTTAGGCGCTTGGATTGCAAAGAGGGCCGCAAGTATTGCGGAGTGACGAAAGCCACACTGGGGAGATTATTAGGCGCTTGAATTGCAAAGAGGGCCGCAAGCATTACGGTGTGACGAGAGCCACCTTGGGGAGATTGTGAGGCGCTTGGATTGCAAAGAGGGCCGCAAGTATGACGGAGTGGCGAGAACCACATCGAGGAGATTGTTATGCGCTTTGATTGCAAAGAGGGCCGCAAGAATGACGGAGTGGCGAGAACCACATTGGGGAGATTGTTAGGCGCTTGGATTGCAAAGAGGGCCGCAAGTATGACGGTGTGACGAGAGCCACATTGGTGAGATTTTAAGGCGCTTGGATTGCAAAGAGGGCCGCAAGTATGACGGAGTGGCGAGAGCCACATTGGGGAGATTGTTAGGCGCTTGGATTGCACAGAGGGCCGCAAGTATGACGGTGTGACGAGAGCAACACTGGGGAGATTTTTAGGCGCTTGGATTGCAAAGAGGGCCGCAAGTATGGGGGAGTGACGAGAGCCACATCGGAGAGATTGTTAGGCGTTTTGATTGCAAAGAGGGCCGCAAGTATGGTGGAGTGACGAGAGCCATATTGGGGAGATTGTTAGGCGCTTGGATTGCAAAGAGGGCCGCAAGTATGGCAGTGTGACGAGAGCCACATTGGGGAGATTGTAAGGCGCTCTGATTGCAAACAGGGCCGCAAGTATGGCGGTGTGACGAGAGCCACATTGGGGAGATTGTAAGGCGCTTGGATTGCAAAGAGGGCCGCAAGTATGCCGGAGTGACGAGAGCCACATTGGAGAGATTGTTAGGCGCTTGGATTGCAAAGAGGGCCGCAAGAGTGACGGAGTGAAAGTGCCACCTTGGGGAGATTGTGAGGCGCTTGGATTGCAAAGAGGGCCGCAAGTATGACGGTGTGACGAGAGCAACACTGGGGAGATTTTTAGGCGCTTGGATTGCAAAGAGGGCCGCAAGTATGACGGATAAGCGAGAGCCACATTGGGATGATTGTTAGGCGCTTGGATTGCAAAGAGGGCCGCAAGTATGACGGTGTGACGAGAGCCACATGGGGGGATTGTTATGCGCTTGGATTGCAAAGAGGGCCGCAAGTATGACGGAGTGACGAGAGATACATTGGGGATATGTTAGGCACTTGGATTGCAAAGAGGGCCGCAAGTATGAAGGTTTGACGAGAGCCACATTGGGGAGATTGTTAGGCGTTTTGATTGCAAAGAGGGCCGCAAGTATGGTGGAGTGACGAGAGCCATATTGGGGAGATTGTTAGGCGCTTGGATTGCAAAGAGGGCCGCAAGAATGGCGGAGTGGCGAGAGCCACATCGGGGAGATTGTAAGGCGCTCTGATTGCAAAGAGGGCCGCAAGTATGGCGGAGTTGTGAGAGCCACCTCGGGGAGATTGTTAGGCGCTTGGATTGCAAAGAGGGCCGCAAGTATGACGGTGTGACGAGAGCCACATTGGGGAGATTGTTAGGCGCTTGGATTGCAAAGAGGGCCGCAAGTATGACGGAGTGGCGAGAGCCACATTGGGGAGATTGTAAGGCGCTTGGATTGCAAAGAGGGCCGCAAGTATGACGGTGTGACGAGAGCCACATATGGGAGATTGTTAGGCGCTTTGATTGCAAAGAGGGCCGCAAGTATGGTGGAGTGACGAGAGCCATATTGGGGAGATTGTTAGGCGCTTGGATTGCAAAGAAGGCCGCAAGAATTGTTGAGTGGCGAGAGCCACATCGGGGAGATTGTAAGGCGCTTGGATTGCAAAGAGGGCCGCAAGTATGACGGTGTGACGAGAGCCACATTGGGGAGATTGTTAGGCGCTTGGATTGCAAAGAGGGCCGCAAGTATGGCGGTGTGACGAGAGCCACATTGGGGAGATTGTTAGGCGCTTGGATTGCAATGAGGGCCGCAAGTATGGCGGAGTATCGAGAGCCACATCGGGGAGATTGTTAGGCGCTTGGATTGCAAAGAGGGCCGCAAGTATGACGGAGTAGCGAGAGCCATTAAGAGAGATTGTTAGGCGCTTGGATTGCAAAGAAGGCCGCAAGTATGGCGGTTTGACGAGAGCCACATTGGGGAGATTGTTAGGCGCTTGGATTGCAAAGAGGGCCGCAAGTATGGCGGAGTATCGAGAGCCACATCGGGGAGATTGTTAGGCGCTCTGATTGCAAAGAGGGCCGCAAGTATGGCGGAGTATCGAGAGCCACATCGTGGAGATTGTTAGGCGCTTTGATTGCAAAGAGGGCCGCAAGTATGACGAAGTAGCGAAAGCCACATTAGGGAGATTGTTAGGCGCTTGGATTGCAAAGAGGGCCGCAAGTTTGGCGGTGTGACGAGAGTCACATTGGGGAGATTGTTAGGCGCTTGGATTGCAAAGAGGGCCGCAAGTATGGCGGAGTAGCGAGAGCAACATTAGGGAAATTGTTAGGCCCTTGGATTGCAAAGAGGGCCGCAAGTATGGCGGAGTGGCGAGAGCCACATCGGGGAGATTGTTAGGCGCTTGGATTGCAAAGAGGGCCGCAAGTATGACGGTGTGACGAGAGCCACATTGGGGAGATTGTTAGGCGCTTGGATTGCAAAGAGGGCCGCAAGTATGGCGGTTACGAGAGCCACATTGGGTAGATTGTTAGGCGCTTGGATTGCAAAGAAGGCCGCAAGTATAACGAAGTGACGAGATCAACTTTGGGGAGATTTTTAGGCGCTTGGATTGCAAAGAGTGCCGCAAGTATGACGGAGTGACAAGAGATACATTGGATATATGTGAGGCACTTGGATTGCAAAGAGGGCCGCAAGTATGACGGAGTGACGAGAGCCACATTGGGGAGTTTGTGAGGCGTTTGGATTGCAAAGAGGGCCGCAAGTATGGCGGAGTGGTGAGAGCCACCTCGGGGAGATTGTTAGGCGCTTGGATTGCAAAGAGGGCCGCAAGTATGACGGTGTGACGAGAGCCACATTGGGGAGATTGTTAGGCGCTTGGATTGCAAAGAGGGCCGCAAGTATGATGGTGTGACGAGAGCCACATTGAGGAGATTGTTAGGCGCTTGGATTGCAAAGAGGGCCGCAAGTATGACGGAGTGGCGAGAGCCAGATTGGGGAGATTGTTAGGTGCTTGGATTGCAAAGAGGGCCGCAAGTATGACGGTGTGACGAGAGCCACATATGGGAGATTGTTAGGCGCTTTGATTGCAAAGCGGGCCGCAAGTATGGTGGAGTGACGAGAGCCATATTGGGGAGATTGTTAGGCGCTTGGATTGCAAAGAGGGCCGCAAGAATGGCGGAGTGGCGAGAGCCACATCGGGGAGATTGTAAGGCGCTTGGATTGCAAAGAGGGCCGCAAGTATGACGGTGTGACGAGAGCCACATTGGGGAGATTGTTAGGCGCTTGGATTGCAAAGAGGGCCGCAAGTATGGCGGTGTGGCGAGAGCCACATTGGGGAGATTGTTAGGCGCTTGGATTGCAAAGAGGGCCGCAAGTATGGCGGAGTATCGAGAGCCACATCGGGGAGATTGTTAGGCGCTTGGATTGCAAAGAGGGCCGCAAGTATGACGGAGTAGCGAGAGCCACATTAGGGAGATTGTAAGGCGCTTGGATTGCAAAGAGGGCCGCAAGTATGGCGGTGTGACGAGAGCCACATTGGGGAGATTGTTAGGCGCTTGGATTGCAAAGAGGGCCGCAAGTATGGCGGAGTATCGAAAGCCACATCGGGGAGATTGTTAGGCGCTCTGATTGCAAAGAGGGCCGCAAGTATGGCGGAGTATCGAGAGCCACATCGGGGAGATTGTTAGGCGCTTGGATTGCAAAGAGGGCCGCAAGTATGACGGAGTAGCGAGAGCCACATTAGGGAGAATGTTACGCGCTTGGATTGCAAAGAGGGCCGCAAGTATGGCGGTGTGACGAGAGTCACATTGGGGTGATTGTTAGGCGCTTGGATTGCAAAGAGGGCCGCAAGTATGGCGGAGTAGCGAGAGCCACATTAGGGAGATTGTTAGGCGCTTGGATTGCAAAGAGGGCCGCAAGTATGACGGAGTGGCGAGAGCAACATTGAGGAGATTGTTAGGCGCTCTGATTGCAAAGAGGGCCGCAAGTTTGGCGGTGTGACGAGAGCCACATTGGGGAGATTGTAAGGCGCTTGGATTGCAAAGAGGGCCGCAATTATGACGGAGTGGCGAGAGCCACATTGAGGAGATTGTTAGGCGCTCTGATTGCAAAGAGGGCCGAAAGTATGGCGGTGTGACGAGAGCCTTATCGGAGAGATTGTTAGGCGCTTGGATTGCATAGAGGGCCGCAAGAGTGACGGAGTGAAAGTGCCACCTTGGGGAGATTGTGAGGCGCTTGGATTGCAGAGAGGGCCGCAAGTATGACGGTGTGACGAGAGCCACATTAGGGGGATATTGTTAGGCGCTTGGATTGCAAAGAGGGCCGCAAGTATAACGAAGTGACGAGAGCAACACTGGGGAGATTTTAAGGCGCTTGGATTGCAAAGAGGGCCACAAGTATGACGGAGTGGCGAGAGCCACATTGGGATGATTGTAAGGCGCTCTGATTGCAAAGAGGACCTCAAGTATGACGGAGTGGCGAGAGCCACATTGGGGAGATTGTAAGGCGCTTGGATTGCAAAGAGGGCCGCAAGTATGACGGAGTGGCGAGAGCCACATTGAAGAGATTGTTAGGCGCTCTGATTGCAAAGAGGGCCGCAAGTATGGCGGTGTGACGAGAGCCACATCGGAGAGATTGTTAGGCGCTTGGATTTCAAAGAGGGCCGCAAGAGTGACGGAGTGAAAGTGCCACCTTGGGGAGATTGTGAGGCGCTTGGATTGCAGAGAGGGCCGCAAGTTTGACGGTGTGACGAGAGCCACATTGGGGAGATTGTTAGGCGCTTGGATTGCAAAGAGGGCCGCAAGTATAACGAAGTGACGAGAGCAACACTGGTAGGATTTTTAGGCGCTTGGATTGCAAAGAGGGCCGCAAGTATGACGGAGTGGCGAGAGCCACATTGGGATGATTGTAAGGCGCTCTGAATGCAAAGAGGGCCGCAAGTATGACGGAGTGGCGAGAGCCACATTGAAGAGATTGTTAGGCGCTTGGAAGGCAAAGAGGGCCGCAAGTATGACGGTGTGACGAGAGCCACATTGGGGACATTGTTAGGCGCTTGGATTGCAAAGAGGGCCGCAAGTATGACGGAGTGGCGAGAGCAACACTGGGGAGATTGTTAGGCGCTTTGATTGCACAGAGGGCCGCAAATATAGGTGGAGTGACGAGAGCCACATTGGGGAGATTGTTAGGCGCTTGGATTGCAAAGAGGGCCGCAAGTATGACGGAGTGGCGAGAGCCACATTGGGGAGATTGTTAGGCGCTTGGATTGCAAAGAGGGCCGCAAGTATTGCGGAGTGACGAAAGCCACACTGGGGAGATTATTAGGCGCTTGAATTGCAAAGAGGGCCGCAAGCATTACGGTGTGACGAGAGCCACCTTGGGGAGATTGTGAGGCGCTTGGATTGCAAAGAGGGCCGCAAGTATGACGGAGTGGCGAGAACCACATCGAGGAGATTGTTATGCGCTTTGATTGCAAAGAGGGCCGCAAGAATGACGGAGTGGCGAGAACCACATTGGGGAGATTGTTAGGCGCTTGGATTGCAAAGAGGGCCGCAAGTATGACGGTGTGACGAGAGCCACATTGGGGAGATTGTAAGGCGCTTGGATTGCAAAGAGGGCCGCAAGTATGACGGAGTGGCGAGAGCCACATTGGGGAGATTGTTAGGCGCTTGGATTGCACAGAGGGCCGCAAGTATGACGGTGTGACGAGAGCAACACTGGGGAGATTTTTAGGCGCTTGGATTGCAAAGAGGGCCGCAAGTATGGGGGAGTGACGAGAGCCACATCGGAGAGATTGTTAGGCGTTTTGATTGCAAAGAGGGCCGCAAGTATGGTGGAGTGACGAGAGCCATATTGGGGAGATTGTTAGGCGCTTGGATTGCAAAGAGGGCCGCAAGTATGGCAGTGTGACGAGAGCCACATTGGGGAGATTGTAAGGCGCTCTGATTGCAAACAGGGCCGCAAGTATGGCGGTGTCACGAGAGCCACATTGGGGAGATTGTAAGGCGCTTGGATTGCAAAGAGGGCCGCAAGTATGCCGGAGTGACGAGAGCCACATTGGAGAGATTGTTAGGCGCTTGGATTGCAAAGAGGGCCGCAAGAGTGACGGAGTGAAAGTGCCACCTTGGGGAGATTGTGAGGCGCTTGGATTGCAAAGAGGGCCGCAAGTATGACGGTGTGACGAGAGCAACACTGGGGAGATTTTAAGGCGCTTGGATTGCAAAGAGGGCCGCAAGTATGACGGATTAGCGAGAGCCACATTGGGATGATTGTTAGGCGCTTGGATTGCAAAGAGGGCCGCAAGTATGACGGTGTGACGAGAGCCACATGGGGGGATTGTTATGCGCTTGGATTGCAAAGAGGGCCGCAAGTATGACGGAGTGACGAGAGATACATTGGGGATATGTTAGGCACTTGGATTGCAAAGAGGGCCGCAAGTATGAAGGTTTGACGAGAGCCACATTGGGGAGATTGTTAGGCGTTTTGATTGCAAAGAGGGCCGCAAGTATGGTGGAGTGACGAGAGCCATATTGGGGAGATTGTTAGGCGCTTGGATTGCAAAGAGGGCCGCAAGAATGGCGGAGTGGCGAGAGCCACATCGGGGAGATTGTAAGGCGCTCTGATTGCAAAGAGGGCCGCAAGTATGGCGGAGTTGTGAGAGCCACCTCGGGGAGATTGTTAGGCGCTTGGATTGCAAAGAGGGCCGCAAGTATGACGGTGTGACGAGAGCCACATTGGGGAGATTGTTAGGCGCTTGGATTGCAAAGAGGGCCGCAAGTATGACGGAGTGGCGAGAGCCACATTGGGGAGATTGTAAGGCGCTTGGATTGCAAAGAGGGCCGCAAGTATGACGGTGTGACGAGAGCCACATATGGGAGATTGTTAGGCGCTTTGATTGCAAAGAGGGCCGCAAGTATGGTGGAGTGACGAGAGCCATATTGGGGAGATTGTTAGGCGCTTGGATTGCAAAGAGGGCCGCAAGAACTGTTGAGTGGCGAGAGCCACATCGGGGAGATTGTAAGGCGCTTGGATTGCAAAGAGGGCCGCAAGTATGACGGTGTGACGAGAGCCACATTGGGGAGATTGTTAGGCGCTTGGATTGCAAAGAGGGCCGCAAGTATGGCGGTGTGACGAGAGCCACATTGGGGAGATTGTTAGGCGCTTGGATTGCAATGAGGGCCGCAAGTATGGCGGAGTATCGAGAGCCACATCGGGGAGATTGTTAGGCGCTTGGATTGCAAAGAGGGCCGCAAGTATGACGGAGTAGCGAGAGCCATTAAGAGAGATTGTTAGGCGCTTGGATTGCAAAGAAGGCCGCAAGTATGGCGGTTTGACGAGAACCACATTGGGGAGATTGTTAGGCGCTTGGATTGCAAAGAGGGCCGCAAGTATGGCGGAGTATCGAGAGCCACATCGGGGAGATTGTTAGGCGCTCTGATTGCAAAGAGGGCCGCAAGTATGGCGGAGTATCGAGAGCCACATCGTGGAGATTGTTAGGCGCTTTGATTGCAAAGAGGGCCGCAAGTATGACGAAGTAGCGAGAGCCACATTAGGGAGATTGTTAGGCGCTTGGATTGCAAAGAGGGCCGCAAGTTTGGCGGTGTGACGAGAGTCACATTGGGGAGATTGTTAGGCGCTTGGATTGCAAAGAGGGCCGCAAGTATGGCGGAGTAGCGAGAGCAACATTAGGGAAATTGTTAGGCCCTTGGATTGCAAAGAGGGCCGCAAGTATGACGAAGTGGCGAGAGCCACATTGGAGAGATTGTTAGGCGCTCTGATTGCAAAGAGGGCCGCAAGTATGGCGGTGTGACGAGAGCCACATTGGGGAGATTGTAAGGAGCTTGGATTGCAAAGAGGGCCGCAAGTATGACGGAGTGGCGAGAGCAACACTGGGGAGATTGTTAGGCGCTTTGATTGCACAGAGGGCCGCAAATATAGGTGGAGTGACGAGAGCCACATTGGGGAGATTGTTAGGCGCTTGGATTGCAAAGAGGGCCGCAAGTATGACGGAGTGGCGAGAGCCACATTGGGGAGATTGTTAGGCGCTTGGATTGCAAAGAGGGCCGCAAGTATTGCGGGGTGACGAAAGCCACACTGGGGAGATTATTAGGCGCTTGAATTGCAAAGAGGGCCGCAAGCATTACGGTGTGACGAGAGCCACCTTGGGGAGATTGTGAGGCGCTTGGATTGCAAAGAGGGCCGCAAGTATGACGGAGTGGCGAGAACCACATCGAGGAGATTGTTATGCGCTTTGATTGCAAAGAGGGCCGCAAGAATGACGGAGTGGCGAGAACCACATTGGGGAGATTGTTAGGCGCTTGGATTGCAAAGAGGGCCGCAAGTATGACGGTGTGACGAGAGCCACATTGGGGAGATTGTAAGGCGCTTGGATTGCAAAGAGGGCCGCAAGTATGACGGAGTGGCGAGAGCCACATTGGGGAGATTGTTAGGCGCTTGGATTGCACAGAGGGCCGCAAGTATGACGGTGTGACGAGAGCAACACTGGGGAGATTTTTAGGCGCTTGGATTGCAAAGAGGGCCGCAAGTATGGGGGAGTGACGAGAGCCACATCGGAGAGATTGTTAGGCGTTTTGATTGCAAAGAGGGCCGCAAGTATGGTGGAGTGACGAGAGCCATATTGGGGAGATTGTTAGGCGCTTGGATTGCAAAGAGGGCCGCAAGTATGGCAGTGTGACGAGAGCCACATTGGGGAGATTGTAAGGCGCTCTGATTGCAAACAGGGCCGCAAGTATGGCGGTGTGACGAGAGCCACATTGGGGAGATTGTAAGGCGCTTGGATTGCAAAGAGGGCCGCAAGTATGCCGGAGTGACGAGAGCCACATTGGAGAGATTGTTAGGCGCTTGGATTGCAAAGAGGGCCGCAAGAGTGACGGAGTGAAAGTGCCACCTTGGGGAGATTGTGAGGCGCTTGGATTGCAAAGAGGGCCGCAAGTATGACGGTGTGACGAGAGCAACACTGGGGAGATTTTTAGGCGCTTGGATTGCAAAGAGGGCCGCAAGTATGACGGATTAGCGAGAGCCACATTGGGATGATTGTTAGGCGCTTGGATTGCAAAGAGGGCCGCAAGTATGACGGTGTGACGAGAGCCACATGGGGGGATTGTTATGCGCTTGGATTGCAAAGAGGGCCGCAAGTATGACGGAGTGACGAGAGATACATTGGGGATATGTTAGGCACTTGGATTGCAAAGAGGGCCGCAAGTATGAAGGTTTGACGAGAGCCACATTGGGGAGATTGTTAGGCGTTTTGATTGCAAAGAGGGCCGCAAGTATGGTGGAGTGACGAGAGCCATATTGGGGAGATTGTTAGGCGCTTGGATTGCAAAGAGGGCCGCAAGAATGGCGGAGTGGCGAGAGCCACATCGGGGAGATTGTAAGGCGCTCTGATTGCAAAGAGGGCCGCAAGTATGGCGGAGTTGTGAGAGCCACCTCGGGGAGATTGTTAGGCGCTTGGATTGCAAAGAGGGCCGCAAGTATGACGGTGTGACGAGAGCCACATTGGGGAGATTGTTAGGCGCTTGGATTGCAAAGAGGGCCGCAAGTATGACGGAGTGGCGAGAGCCACATTGGGGAGATTGTAAGGCGCTTGGATTGCAAAGAGGGCCGCAAGTATGACGGTGTGACGAGAGCCACATATGGGAGATTGTTAGGCGCTTTGATTGCAAAGAGGGCCGAAAGTATGGTGGAGTGACGAGAGCCATATTGGGGAGATTGTTAGGCGCTTGGATTGCAAAGAGGGCCGCAAGAATTGTTGAGTGGCGAGAGCCACATCGGGGAGATTGTAAGGCGCTTGGATTGCAAAGAGGGCCGCAAGTATGACGGTGTGACGAGAGCCACATTGGGGAGATTGTTAGGCGCTTGGATTGCAAAGAGGGCCGCAAGTATGGCGGTGTGACGAGAGCCACATTGGGGAGATTGTTAGGCGCTTGGATTGCAATGAGGGCCGCAAGTATGGCGGAGTATCGAGAGCCACATCGGGGAGATTGTTAGGCGCTTGGATTGCAAAGAGGGCCGCAAGTATGACGGAGTAGCGAGAGCCATTAAGAGAGATTGTTAGGCGCTTGGATTGCAAAGAAGGCCGCAAGTATGGCGGTTTGACGAGAGCCACATTGGGGAGATTGTTAGGCGCTTGGATTGCAAAGAGGGCCGCAAGTATGGCGGAGTATCGAGAGCCACATCGGGGAGATTGTTAGGCGCTCTGATTGCAAAGAGGGCCGCAAGTATGGCGGAGTATCGAGAGCCACATCGTGGAGATTGTTAGGCGCTTTGATTGCAAAGAGGGCCGCAAGTATGACGAAGTAGCGAGAGCCACATTAGGGAGATTGTTAGGCGCTTGGATTGCAAAGAGGGCCGCAAGTTTGGCGGTGTGACGAGAGTCACATTGGGGAGATTGTTAGGCGCTTGGATTGCAAAGAGGGCCGCAAGTATGGCGGAGTAGCGAGAGCAACATTAGGGAAATTGTTAGGCCCTTGGATTGCAAAGAGGGCCGCAAGTATGACGAAGTGGCGAGAGCCACATTGGAGAGATTGTTAGGCGCTCTGATTGCAAAGAGGGCCGCAAGTATGGCGGTGTGACGAGAGCCACATTGGGGAGATTGTAAGGAGCTTGGATTGCAAAGAGGGCCGCAAGTATGACAAAGTGGCGTGAGCCACATTGAGGAGATTGTTAGGTGCTCTGATTGCAAAGAGGGCCGCAAGTATGGCGGTGTGACGAGAGCCACATCGGAGAGATTGTTAGGCGCTTGGATTGCAAAGAGGGCCGCAAGAGTGACGGAGTGAAAGTGCCACCTTGGGGAGATTGTGAGGCGCTTGGATTGCAAAGAGGGCCGCAAGTATGAGATTGTTAGGCGTTTTGATTGCAAAGAGGGCCGCAAGTATGGTGGAGTGACGAGAGCCATATTGGGGAGATTGTTTGGCGCTTAGATTGCAAAGAGGGCCTCAAGAATGGCGGAGTGGCGAGAGCCACATCGGGGAGATTGTTAGGCGCTCTGATTGCAAAGAGGGCCGCAAGTATGACGGAGTGGCGAGAGCAACATTGGGGAGATTGTTAGGCGCTTGGATTGCAAAGAGGGCCGCAAGTATGACGGTGTGACGAGAGCCACATTGGGGAGATTGTTAGGCGCTTGGATTGCAAAGAGGGCCGCAAGTATAACGAAGTGACGAGAGCAACACTGGGGAGATTTTTAGGCGCTTGGATTGCAAAGAAGGCCGCAAGTATAACGAAGTGACGAGATCAACTTTGGGGAGATTTTTAGGCGCTTGGATTGCAAAGAGGGCCGCAAGTATGACGGAGTGACAAGAGATACATTGGAGATATGTGAGGCACTTGGATTGCAAAGAGGGCCGCAAGTATGACGGAGTGACGAGAGCCACATTGGGGAGTTTGTGAGGCGCTTGGATTGCAAAGAGGGCCGCAAGTATGGCGGAGTGGTGAGAGCCACCTCGGGGAGATTGTTAGGCGCTTGGATTGCAAAGAGGGCCGCAACCATGACGGTGTGACGAGAGCCACATTGGGGAGATTGTTAGGCGCTTGGATTGCAAAGAGGGCCGCAAGTATGACGGTGTGACGAGAGCCACATTGAGGAGATTGTTAGGCGCTTGGATTGCAAAGAGGGCCGCAAGTATGAGGGAGTGGCGAGAGCCACATTGGGGAGATTGTTAGGCGCTTGGATTGCAAAGAGGGCCGCAAGTATGACGGTGTGACGAGAGCCACATATGGGAGATTGTTAGGCGCTTTGATTGCAAAGCGGGCCGCAAGTATGGTGGAGTGACGAGAGCCATATTGGGGAGATTGTTAGGCGCTTGGATTGCAAAGAGGGCCGCAAGAATGGCGGAGTGGCGAGAGCCACATCGGGGAGATTGTTAGGCGCTTGGATTGCAAAGAGGGCCGCAAGTATGACGGTGTGACGAGAGCCACATTGGGGAGATTGTTAGGCGCTTGGATTGCAAAGAGGGCCGCAAGTATGGCGGTGTGACGAGAGCCACATTGGGGAGATTGTTAGGCGCTTGGATTGCAAAGAGGGCCGCAAGTATGGCGGAGTATCGAGAGCCACATCGGGGAGATTGATAGGCGCTTGGATTGCAAAGAGGGCCGCAAGTATGACGGAGTAGCGAGAGCCACATTAGGGAGATTGTAAGGCGCTTGGATTGCAAAGAGGGCCGCAAGTATGGCGGTGTGACGAGAGCCACATTGGGGAGATTGTTAGGCGCTTGGATTGCAAAGAGGGCCGCAAGTATGGCGGAGTATCGAAAGCCACATCGGGGAGATTGTTAGGCGCTCTGATTGCAAAGAGGGCCGCAAGTATGGCGGAGTATCGAGAGCCACATCGGGGAGATTGTTAGGCGCTTGGATTGCAAAGAGGGCCGCAAGTATGACGGAGTAGCGAGAGCCACATTAGGGAGAATGTTAGGCGCTTGGATTGCAAAGAGGGCCGCAAGTATGGCGGTGTGACGAGAATCACATTGGGGAGATTGTTAGGCGCTTGGATTGCAAAGAGGGCCGCAAGTATGGCGGAGTAGCGAGAGCCACATTAGGGAGATTGTTAGGCGCTTGGATTGCAAAGAGGGCCGCAAGTATGACGGAGTGGCGAGAGCAACATTGAGGAGATTGTTAGGCGCTCTGATTGCAAAGAGGGCCGCAAGTTTGGCGGTGTGACGAGAGCCACATTGGGGAGATTGTAAGGCGCTTGGATTGCAAAGAGGGCCGCAATTATGACGGAGTGGCGAGAGCCACATTGAGGAGATTGTTAGGCGCTCTGATTGCAAAGAGGGCCGCAAGTATGGCGGTGTGACGAGAGCCTTATCGGAGAGATTGTTAGGCGCTTGGATTGCAAAGAGGGCCGCAAGAGTGACGGAGTGAAAGTGCCACCTTGGGGAGATTGTGAGGCGCTTGGATTGCAGAGAGGGCCGCAAGTATGACGGTGTGACGAGAGCCACATTGGGGAGATTGTTAGGCGCTTGGATTGCAAAGAGGGCCGCAAGTATAACGAAGTGACGAGAGCAACACTGGGGAGATTTTTAGGCGCTTGGATTGCAAAGAGGGCCGCAAGTATGACGGAGTGGCGAGAGCCACATTGGGATGATTGTAAGGCGCTCTGATTGCAAAGAGGACCGCAAGTATGACGGAGTGGCGAGAGCCACATTGGGGAGATTGTTAGGCGCTTGGATGGCAAAGAGGGCCGCAAGTATGACGGTGTGACGAGAGCCACATTGGGGACATTGTTAGGCGCTTGGATTGCAAAGAGGGCCGCAAGTATGACGGAGTGGCGAGAGAACAGTGGGGAGATTGTTAGGCGCTTTGATTGCACAGAGGGCCGCAAATATAGGTGGAGTGACGAGAGCCAAATTGGGGAGATTGTTAGGCGCTTGGATTGCAAAGAGGGCCGCAAGTATGACGGAGTGGCGAGAGCCACATTGGGGAGATTGTTAGGCGCTTGGATTGCAAAGAGGGCCGCAAGTATGGCGGAGTGACGAAAGCCACACTGGGGAGATTGTTAGGCGCTTGAATTGCAAAGAGGGCCGCAAGCATTACGGTGTGACGAGAGCCACCTTGGGGAGATTGTGAGGCGCTTGGATTGCAATAAGGGCCGCAAGTATGACGGTGTGACGAGAGCCACATTGGGGAGATTGTTAGGCGTTTGAATTGCAAAGAGGGCCGCAAGTATGAGATTGTTAGGCGTTTTGATTGCAAAGAGGGCTGCAAGTATGGTGGAGTGACGAGAGCCATATTGGGGAGATTGTTAGGCGCTTGGATTGCAAAGAGGGCCGCAAGTATGACGGAGTGACGAGAGCCACATTGGGGAGATTGTTAGGCGCTTGGATTGCAAAGAGGGCCGCAAGTATGACGGTGTGACGAGAGCCACATTAGGGAGATTGTTAGGCGTTTTGATTGCAAAGAGGGCCGCAAGTATGGTGGAGTGACGAGAGCCATATTGGGGAGATTGTTTGGCGCTTGGATTGCAAAGAGGGCCGCAAGAATGGCGGAGTGGCGAGAGCCACATCGGGGAGATTGTTAGGTGCTCTGATTGCAAAGAGGGCCGCAAGTATGACGGAGTGGCGAGAGCCACATCGGGGAGATTGTAAGGCGCTCTGATTGCAAAGAGGGCCGCAAGTATGACGGAGTGGCGAGAGCCACATTGGGGAGATTGTTCGGCGCTTGGATGGCAAAGAGGGCCGCAAGTATGACGGTGTGACGAGAGCCACATTGGGGAGATTGTTAGGCGCTTGGATTGCAAAGAGGGCCGCAAGTATGACGGAGTGGCGAGAGCAACACTGGGGAGATTGTTAGGCGCTTTGATTGCACAGAGGGCCGCAAATATAGGTGGAGTGACGAGAGCCACATTGGGGAGATTGTTAGGCGCTTGGATTGCAAAGAGGGCCGCAAGTATGACGGAGTGGCGAGAGCCACATTGGGGAGATTGTTAGGCGCTTGGATTGCAAAGAGGGCCGCAAGTATGGCGGAGTGACGAGAACCACATCGGGGAGATTGTTAGGCGCTTGGATTGCAAAGAGGGCCGCAAGTATGACGGAGTGGCGAGAGCCACATTGGGGAGATTGTTAGGCGCTTGGATTGCAAAGAGGGCCGCAAGTATGGCGGAGTGACGAGAACCACATCGGGGAGATTGTTAGGCGCTTGGACTGCAAAGAGGGCCGCAAGTATGGCGGAGTGACGAGAACCACATCGGGGAGATTGTTAGGCGCTTGGACTGCAAAGAGGGCCGCAAGTATGGCGGAGTGACGAGAACCACATTGGGGAGATTGTTAGGCGCTTGGATTGCAAAGAGGGCCGCAAGTATGGCGGAGTGACGAGAACCACATTGGGGAGATTGTTAGGCGCTTGGATTGCAAAGAGGGCCGCAAGTATGGCGGAGTGACGAGAACCACATCGGGGAGATTGTTAGGCGCTTGGACTGCAAAGAGGGCCGCAAGTATGGCGGAGTGACGAATTTACTACTCTTGATTTATAGACACTATAAACACATAAAAGTGCACACTCGCTGATGTGTATAAATCAAAAATGAAAAGTGCTGACTACTTATTCGTTATCAATTCAGCTCTTCGAGTTCATGAGATCCTGATAGTGTGAATTTACTGTACCTTATAACCAGATTCCACCTTGCTTATTTCAAACTATAAAGCTTTCGACCGCGCGCCACACAAACGACTCCTGGAGAAACTTCAAAACTATAACATCAATGGAAGTACGCTGAGCTGGCTTAGAAGTTTTGTGTCCGGACGAAGCATGCGAGTGACCTACGACGGGGCCCAATCCAGTGAATTTAGTGTTGTTTCCGGGGTTCCGCAAGGTTCGGTTCTTGGCCCTTTGCGATTTACAGTGTTCATGATGGACCTCCCACAATGTGTACATTCCGAAATCCGCCAATATGCTGAGGACTGTACCCTGTACAGAGTCATCAACTCGCAGGACGACGTAACTGTACTGCAAAATGATTTGGACAATTTACAATTGTGGTGTCATGTCAATTACATGTCATTGAATGAGCAAAAATGTCACCATATGTGTATTACAAAGTCAAAACAACATAATTACTCTGATTATCACATAAGCAATAGTAGGGTAAAAACTTTGGAATGTATAAACATTTTGGACATAACTATTACTCGCGACTTAAAATGGAACATTCAAACGGAAATAGTCAGGAACAATTGGCTGCAAAACTCCTGGGGTTCCTTTCTAGAACCTTGTACAGTGCCAGGCCAAAGGTTAAGCAAACTGTGTACATATCTTTAGTTAAGTCCGTATTAGTGTATGGATGTCCTGCGTGGCATCCCACCACTAAGTGTAATATACAGAAACTTGAGAGCATTCAGAACAGAGCCACGAAATTTATTACTCGAAGACATGACTGTGACAGTAAAGAAAGGAATAGAATATGCAACATACTATCGCTTGAAAATACCTTGGTTGAAATGGATATTATATACCTAAAAAAAATGTTCAATAATTTGGTAGACCTAGACCCGTTACATAGAATTCAGCTAAATAACCGCTCAGCAAGGTACGGAAAAGGGGTCATATTGTGTCCTCCTTTTGCCCGGACTTCTTTATATCAAAAAGGATTCTACTGTAGAGCAGCAAACATGTACAATAAGTTAAATTCAGACGTAAAAAGCCTGGAGATAAAATCATTTAAAAAGCAACTTAGAGAGTCATTGTCTGAGAGCCCGGTAAACGACGCTTGTATATAGACCCAGGAACATACACAAGGAACACACGCACTAACATACATTCACACATAGACCCATACAAGCACATGCACACACAAGCACATGCACACTTACACATTCACGCCTGACATAACTGGATCTGTTTAGCATTGTTATCACATCACAAACTTGAACTGTAAATATTAAATAACAACTACTACTGTATTATCTAGCAACATTTAACACAAAGTAAATGCCTTGTACATAACAACATCAACGTACATTAGAAATGTAGTTTTAGAAACTAATTGTAAGAACATGGTAGTGAGACACATGCTATGTGTATATGGGGCTTGTTCTAACACTAACTGCTCACACATCAGTTTGAACATCAGTGTGTTTTGATTTATATATTGTATTACTTATATTATGTATGGTCTTAACATATTGAAAATAAATAATAATAATAATAATAATAATAATAATAATAATAATAATAATAATAATAATAATAATGTAACTGTTATACCGTTAATTATATCAGCAAATGGCATTGTTCCACGTAAACTCCATGACAGTATTGAACTAATTGGTCTCCAACCGAACATATACATCGAGATGCAAAAAGCAATTATTTTGAACACGTAGGATAGTGCGAAAATTTTTGAACTAAGAAGAATGAAGACTTCAAGAAGTTCTCCATCCCGATGGTGGTTTTCGTGGTTTCCACCGTACAAAGAGCGAATGCTGGGATGAGTACAAATCGGCCACGACCGTACATAGCATCCACAGTTCGGTTTGGAAAAAATAATGTGGACAATGATATATTAAGTAGTTCTAAGTAGATTTTAATAAGGTAAACACATGGAAATACTTGACATTTGTGTCCGTACAACATGTTTATGCCGGTTTTGACCTAGTTTGTATGTATTGCAACAATAAAATAATAATAATAATAATAATAATAATAATAATAATAATAATAATAATAATAATAATAATAATAATAATAATAATAATAATAATAATAATAATAATAATAATAATAATAATAATTATAATAATAATAATAATAATAATAATAATAATAATAACACATAATACATCTTGTAAGTTCTAGATTTGAAATAAAATAATCGTGCAAAAAATATTTGCAAAAATAGTTGAATCATAACTTACTAAGTTTCTGCTAGAGAACAAGATAATAACTAAAGCACAACATGGCTTTGTAGAAGGCAAATCAACAAAAACGTCTCTGCATTCGAAAAGTATACACTAGACTCGCTGGATAATGGAAAGCATACGTTAGAAGTTTTTTTGTGATTTAACAAAGGCCTTCGACTGTGTAGACTTTGAGATATTACTGGAAAAGCTGCGACTGATAGAGTTCCAAGACGCCACAATACGTTGGTTTAGGTCGTACTTGACAGGCAGAAACCAACAAGTTAAACTTTACTTTATTTATTTTGAAAATTATGTCTCCTCGTGGTTAGAGACTAGAGCTGGGGTGCCCCAGGGGTCCATTCTGGGCCCTGTTTTGTTTTTAATGTACATAAACGACCTGGAAGCTAACATAAATAGTTTGATGCTAATCCTGTACGCAGATGACATAACAGCTATTATAGCAGATGCAACGCTAATAGGGGCAGAAGAAAAAGCAAATGCTATTTTACTTTTAATTTATAATTGGCTTTTAGCAAATAAACTGGCCTTGAACGATCTTAAAACTTACTTTATCAAATACCAACTTATATTTAATAAAAAAGAAAAAATTACAATAGAGTTAAACAATACTAAAATCAAAGAAGTTGACCGGGCACGACTTCTTGGCATTATTACAGATAAAACGTGCTCCTGGAAAAATCACATACAAGTATTGTGCTCGAAACTAGCATCTGCATGCTATGCACTAGAGATAATAAAAAATGCGATAGGAAGTAAAACAGCAAAAACGGCATATCACGCGTATTTCGAGTCACAGCTTCGGTATGGGATCCACTTATGGGGTAACTCAACAAAATATGCTGTAGATGCGTTTATCATGCAAAAAAGAGCAATACGAACACTTAATAACCTAAAAAATACAGATTCCTGCAAGGAATCATTTAAAAAGCTACACGTACTGTCCCTGCCTAGTTTATTTATAAATACAATAAAATAAATAAATTCACATTTAGAGTCTACCCACTCAGTAATTAAACTGATTTGCAGTGGGGGACTTTAATTTTTAAAGTGACTAAACCAACCCTGTATGCTTCGAACACCATCGACGAGTGAACGATAACCAATCAAAGATCGACATTTCAAATACGAAACATATGAATCAGTGATTGGACAGTGCGAACACCTGCGGACAAATGCCAGAATCAACAAGGCCGATTCAGAACAACTTTGAATTTTTGAGTGCTTCGTTGCTAGGACAGCTCCAAAGTCACCGTTTACTTATTCCTAAGCCAAGAAGTAATGGAAACATTAAAAATAATCATTTAAAATAATAATACAGGGGAGGACAGTATAATTAATGAAGAAATTCACCAGCACGCTACACGACAGAGAGAACACCTTCATAAAGAAAGAAGCAATACAAAAAAGGACAGTCATCATCATTAAATATAGGAAAGGGCTTATACAATAATGAACCAACCCATATCAAACAAATACCGGATACAAGTAATCAACTAATGACATTGAAAGAATATTTAATTGATAATTGTTTCTACAGTGTGGAAGAATACATGAACAAAGGGAAAAATCCAGATTTTAAATACCATTAAGGATGGTTTTTCTAGTTTTATTTTCTTACAATGTTTATGATTGTATTATAATATCTGTTTGTTGTTCTACTAGGTTAAGTATTTTAAATAACTTGTACAATTCTGTTATTGTTAATGATATATGTATAGATGTATAGATGAAATGTGCAAACCTGACAAATCCTATGTTATGTAACCCTACAGGATCCTAATAAACTGAACTGAACTGAACTGTGCGCTAAGTTCGAGTGTGTTAAGCGAAGCCAATTACATAATGTGCCTAGTTTCTAATATCAATATTATCTACATCTAAGATCAATTTATAATTTTCAGTGGCCAATACGATAGTAAAACAATCACTTTAACGAGGAAAACACAAACTAGCATGATAAGTAGTTGATAATGAGGATATCCTTGACGTGCACCATATATTTTGACGAATGTAGCCTATCCCAAGACAGCATCGAACATGTCTACACATGATCACAGGTGTCTACAGCTTCAAAACCCTTCCGCTTGAAGGCGCTGTTGTTGTTGTAGTGCTAGAGGTGGCGTCATTCTTGCACAGTTGGTGTAGATGAGCCATGACGTCATCGGAAGTAGCAGAAGAAGCTTCCTCGACTCGCCGCAGCTTCGCCGGAGCGCTCACGACGTTAGTTTTCTGCAACTGTAGAGGAAAGTTGTAAAGGCTGACATAGAATACTCAATTAATTTCTGTTCAAAACTTCGAGATAAGTCTCACATTGTAATAACTTACAAAATAACACACTTCTGAAAGTGTAAGGGATTAACAAAATCAAATCAAGCTAAAAGCATTAGGGCGTTAACACACTTTCCTAGGATTTAAGAATTAAAGTCATATTGTCACATGAAACAAAGTATTTTTTATCACTAGTAGACATTTAAAAAAAAAGAAAACGGCGGTTCATGGTTTGTTTTGACGCGTGCCTCGAGGCATGTGACGTCAGTGGTTATAAAGATCTGAGCGAGCGCCCGGCGAGGGTCGCACGGAGGAATGACTGACCCCCGCACCGTGCAGTTAAGGGTTGGCACTTGATCTGGTTGGATGGTTTGTTCTTGTGCCTTGTGGCGAACACAACACAGTGTCACTGTATCTCGTGTTTCTCGTGATATTGGTCTAAAAACTTGTAAGTGCTAATGATTGGTTTAATAATAATACTTTATTGAACTTATAGATAAATCATATAACTACAACACTTCAATACAAACAGAAATTCCTGAGTATAACAACTCTTAACTTTCCCAACATAAATTGATAATATTTAAAGGTAACATAAAGGTTCTGGAAAAAAGAACAAAAACATGTAAAGTGTGTTGGGGAAAAAAATTGGAAAAACCCCCTGGGCTAATGATTGGAGTAATAGTTATAACAGCCGTGTATTGCGAGTGTTTGTAAAAACTGTATAGGCTACAGGCGTGGTGTTTGTTATATTTATTCTACCTAAGATTATGCCTGACCCCCCCCCCCCCCTGATTATGCTTAAACCGATGTACCACAAAATATCGCTCCAACAATGAAGACATCAATCGAAGAAGTAAAAGGAAGAGCAAGATATTCAAGATTTGAAAATATGTAACTCGCAAAGGTAAGCATTGTGTGAATCGTGTTAGAAAATGGATATGTATATTTTATTGAGTGCTGAAACTTTATACAACATATTTTAATATATGTATCGAATCCATGTAGGCTGTGGATCATGTTTTAAATAATTAATATACGACTTATACAAATATAACTCACACAGTATTCAGTCAAAATAGTCCCCAGTGTTTCCGTCGGCAACTTTAAACCCTTCATAAATCCCGTGCAGGATATTCTTCCCTTATAGATTGCACTATACACGATGGAATTACGATTCGGCGCAGTCCGTGAGTTGATCCACGCCACAAACTGCTTGTAGGCCATGTGACGCCACATTTTGCTTCACGTCTCCCGCCACCGTTGTCGATCGTTTTCGCACGTGGAGTGTAGCAACAGCTGTAGTCTTGCCGTGTTCAGGGAATGGATATTAATTGTGTTGGAATGCGTCGTGAATAGTAATACAATCAAAGTGACCGCACACACTAGTTATTTTGTCTGACTCGTGACAACATAATGACTCTATGTCCGTGTCCATTGGAATACACTCATCACAAGTAGGCCTACACCAGTCGATATTTCCTTTCTGACCGCTAAATGTTTTGAGCCAGTCTTTTTTCTCCCTCTGTTTTCTTTCACTTTCCCTGCTCATGTTCTATGTAATTTGGCTCGAAACTGTAGGGAGACAGGCCTAGCATCTTGCGCTATGGGCAGGTTTCAACTGCCCAGCGCGTTGATGCGCGAGGCAGGCACACGGTAGCCAGACAGCTTATAACCAGTGACGTCACGCTATGGGCAGGCTTCAACTGACCAGCGCGTTGATGCGCCAGGCAGGCATACGGTAGCCAGACAGCTTATAACCAGTGACGTCACGCTATGGGCAGGCTTCAACTGACCAGCGCGATGATGCGCGAGGCAGGCACACGGTAGCCAGACAGCTTATAACCAGTGACGTCACGCTATGGGCAGGCTTCAACTGACCAGCGCGTTGATGCGCCAGGCAGGCACACGGTAGCCAGACAGCTTATAACCAGTGACGTCACGCTATGGGCAGGCTTCAACTGACCAGCGCGTTGATGCGCGAGGCAGGCACACGGTAGCCAGACAGCTTATAACCAGTGACGTCACGCTATGGGCAGGCTTCAACTGCCCAGCGCGTTGATGCGCGAGGCAGGCACACGGTAGCCAGACAGCTTATAACCAGTGACGTCACGCTATGGGCAGGCTTCAACTGACCAGCGCGTTGATGCGCGAGGCAGGCACACGGTAGCCAGACAGCTTATAACCAGTGACGTCACGCTATGGGCAGGCTTCAACTGACCAGCGCGTTGATGCGCCAGGCAGGCACACGGTAGCAAGACAGCTTATAACCAGTGACGTCACGCTATGGGCAGGCTTCAACTGACCAGCGCGTTGATGCGCCAGGCAGGCACACGGTAGCCAGACAGCTTATAACCAGTGACGTCACGCTATGGGCAGGCTTCAACTGACCAGCGCGTTGATGCGCCAGGCAGGCACACGGTAGCCAGACAGCTTATAACCAGTGACGTCACGCTATGGGCAGGCTTCAACTGACCAGCGCGTTGATGCGCCAGGCAGGCACACGGTAGCCAGACAGCTTATAACCAGTGACGTCACGCTATGGGCAGGCTTCAACTGACCAGCGCGTTGATGCGCCAGGCAGGCACACGGTAGCCAGACAGCTTATAACCAGTGACGTCACGCTATGGGCAGGCTTCAACTGACCAGCGCGTTGATGCGCCAGGCAGGCACACGGTAGCCAGACAGCTTATAACCAGTGACGTCACGCTATGGGCAGGCTTCAACTGACCAGCGCGTTGATGCGCCAGGCAGGCACACGGTAGCCAGACAGCTTATAACCAGTGACGTCACGCTATGGGCAGGCTTCAACTGACCAGCGCGTTGATGCGCGAGGCAGGCACACTCACGCTCACACTCACACTCACACTCACTCACTCACACTCACTCACCCACACTCACTCACACTCACTTTCACGCTCACACACACACTCACACTTACATTCACAGCCACACACACTCACTCACACTCACACACACACACACACACACACACTCACACACACTCACACTCACACACACACACACACACACTCACACACACTCCCACACACTCACACACACTCACACACACACACTCACACTCACTTTCACGCTCACACACACACTCACACTTACATTCACAGCCACACACACTCACTCACACTCACACACACACACACACACACACACTCACACACACTCACACTCACACACACACACACACACACTCACACACACTCCCACACACTCACACACACTCACACACACACACTCACACTCACAATCACATTCACACTCACTCACTCACGCTAACACTCACACTCACTCACACTCACACACACTCACACACACACTCACTCACACTCATATTCACACTCACACACTCACACTAACTCACACTTACATTGACACTCACGCACACACTCACACTCACATTCACACTCACACTCACAAACTCACTCACACTCACGCTAACACCACACTCACACATTTACAATCACACTCACACTCACTCACTCACCTACACTCACATTCACACTCACACACACACTCACACTCACATTCACACTCACAAACTCACTCACACTCACGCTAACACTCACACTCACACATTTACAATCACACTCACACTCACTCACTCACTCACACTCACATTTACACTCACACTCTCACTCACTCACCCACACTCACATTCACACTCACACACACACACACTCACAATCACACTCACACTCAACCACTCACACTCACATTTACAATCACACTCACACACACACACACACTCACACACAAGCACACACACACACACACACACACACACACACACACACACACACACACACACACACACACACATACTCACACACACACTCACTCACGCTAACACTCACACATTCACAATCACACTCACACTCACTCACTCACACTCACATTCGCACTCACACACACACTCACACTACCATTCACACTCACAAACTCACTCACACTCACGCTAACACTCACACTCACAATTACACTCACACTCACTCACTCACTCACACTCACATTCACACTTACACACACACACTCACATTCACACTCACACACACTCACACACACACTCACTCACACTCATATTCACACTCACACACTCACACACTCACACTAACTCACACTTACATTGACACTCACACACACAATCACACTCACATTCACACTCACACTCACAAACTCACTCACACTCACGCTAACACCACACTCACACATTTACAATCACACTCACACTCACTCACCTACAATCACATTCACACTCACACACACACTCACACTCACATTCACACTCACAAACTCACTCACACTCACGCTTACACTCACACTCACACATTTAGAATCACACTCACACTCACTCACTCACTCACACTCACATTTACACTCACACTCTCACTCACTCACCCACACTCACATTCACACTCACACACACACACTCACAATCACACTCACACTCAACCACTCACACTCACATTTACAATCACACTCACACACACACACACAAGCACACACACACACACACACACACACACACACACACACACACACACACACACACACACACACACACACACACACACACACACACACACACACATACTCACACACACACTCACTCACGCTAACACTCACACATTCACAATCACACTCACACTCACTCACTCACACTCACATTCGCACTCACACACACACTCACACTCACACTCACAAACTCACTCACACTCACGCTAACACTCACACTCACAATCACACTCACACTCACTCACTCACTCACACTCACATTCACACTTACACACGCACACTCACATTCACACTCACACACTCACTCACACTCACGCTAACACTCACACTCACACATTCACAATCACACTCATACTCACTCACTCACACTCACAATCACACACTCTCACTCACTCACCCACACTCATATTCACACTCACACACACTCACAATCACACTCACACTCACTCACTCACTCACACTCACATTCACAATCACACTCACATACACACACACACACACTCACACACACAAGCACACACACACACACACACACACACACACACACACACACATACACACACACACACACACACACACACACACACACACACACACACACACACACACACACACACACACACACACACACACACACACACACACACACACACACACACACACACACACACACACACACACACACACACACACACACACATACACACACTCTCTCCCCTATCGGTCAATTTATAATAATAATAATAATAATAATAATAATAATAATAATAACACACACACACACACACACACACACACACACACACACACACACACACACACACACACACACACCGGCCTCCGTCGGAGACGGACGTGTTTTTCGTTCGCTCCGCTTTACCGTGTTATTTCCGTGCTATTCCCAGCGCGGTACAGTTACAGCCTTAGGTGCGGGGCAGCGCAGTCGTTTGTCTATTTCTTACTGTCTGCTAGTTTCTGCTTGTGCCTGACAAGTTATTGTTGCTTATTCTCAATCAGTTTTTTCTCCTCTTTCGTTTGGAGTAGTTTTTGTTTTCGAATTATTCAATTTTAAGTTTGTTTTGGCCTTGCAAATTATTGCTATTCTTTTCTCATTTTAACCCTCCTTGTTAACCCTGCCATTTTAGAAGTGTCTTATTCATCATTGTGGTTTTTGGTTATTCGTTCTTGTTCGGTTTGCTGCCTGGTCTTCAAGGCCAGGTAGCAGTGGTTTTGTCCGACTTGTCTGGCGTGTTTTATTTAAATATTCCAGAGGGTTTTTAGTTGACTCGTATCACCATGAGTCAACTGAAGCCGCAAGACTTTTTGAAGAAGTCCCCTGTCCCCGCTGTAAAAAACGGGGCCGGTAAGGCCGTTAAGGTGCCCCTCGTGCGAGGGCCCAATAAAGGTGTGCCTGCGCCCCTTGCTAGGGGACACAGCACACCGGAACTCAAACCGTCCACCGTGACTGTCCTCAGGCCTTCTCTGGCGGCCCTCACTACTGTCAACCAACGGGTTGATGTGCTGACTGGCTCAGCGCATCAGACTGTTACTGTTCTTCCCGTCTCTCCGTGCCTAAACAGGTCCTTATCTGACATCCAGGTAGCGACCAGCTCTGTTAAGGCTGCAGAAAACGTGGTCGCTGGTTCAGTCAGCGCGCCGACACCGTTGTGCCCTACGCCGATCCCTGCTTTTCCGGTGGTTTCGTCGATCGTTGTCCCTGGGGTCCAGACTCCGCCAGTTACTAAGCCGACCATGGCCCAGGCTTTGCTGTCGGGCGCAGGTCAACGACCCCAGAGTCGCGTTGACCAACCCCGACCCTCCGCTGGTCAGGCATGTCCACAGAAGGACCAAGCTATCTTGTTTCCTTCTATAGAAAACGTTACCATCTCACAGTACATGCGGTCCCTCGCTGATGTCATCGGGGGCAAAAACATTACTTTTGCTTCCAGGATATCACAAGGCCATGTGTGCTTCTATCTAAAGAGCAAGGCCTTGGTGGACACTTTCATGATTGACCACGGAGGGCTGTCAATAAAGGACCAGTTCCTGCCTGCCCGCAGGCTGGTCACTCCCGCCGAGCGGCTGGTGCTCTCCAACGTCTCTCCCCATATTCCACACCAAGTCGTCGAGGCCGAGTTGGCAAAACTTGTTCGGCTCGCGTCCCCGATGGCCTACATCAACGTGGGTGTAAAACAAGCCGACGTTGGCCACGTCTTCAGCTTCCGTCGGCAGATATTTGTTGTCAAGGCTGAGAACATCAATCTACCAGATTCCATCCTGGTCGATTTCGACGGAGAGCGGAATCGTGTTTTTCTCAGCTTTGACGACATCAAGTGTTTCAAGTGCAAGCAGACCGGTCACATTGCCCGTGCTTGCACTGTCTCCACTGTTAAACCAGTCTCTGTCGATGTGGCTTCCACAATTACTGCGTCCACCTGTGAGAAAAGGAAGACTCCCGCGACGGTAGAGAGCGCCGAGGCCACCGCCTCGACGTCGACTGAGAAATCTTCAGCCGTGACGCCAGTGGAAATCCACGAAGCGGCTGGTCCCCTGCGTCAAGTCTCAATGGACTGCAGCGAGCCAAGCCTTCTCCAAGTCAACGAGGGTGATGCCATTTTCACTCTTGTTGGGAAATCTACGAAGTCCCGTAGCAAGTCCCCTGCTAAGAAGCGACCCAGGCAGGATGATAGGGCACCACCCGGTGAGGTGACCATGCCCCTGGCTGCCGTAGAGCTTCTTAACAGTAAGGAGCCTACCAACACGCTTTCCACCAGCGCTTTCCTGCAATTCTTTGCAGACGTCAAGGGGACCGATCAACCATTAAAGATTGCCCATCGTTTCACGCGCGACATTCGAGGACTTGTCGAGATGCTTGAGCTAATAAGGCCGGCAGTCCGAGATGTGCGAGCCATAAAATCGAGAGTTGGGCGTCTCACAAGCACACTACTCAAGGCACATGCCTACTACGAGGCGACCGGTGACGACAGTCAATCTCTCTCCAGGTCGAACTCGGTAGAGAGCCTTGAGTCGAATGGTCTGGAGTGATACACAACATCATGGGAGAGGCAACAATAATCACCCTAAATACTAAGAGCGTCCGCAGCGACTCGAAGTGGAGTCAGCTGTCTACTTTCCTCGATCGCCACTTTCCTGACGTCATCCTCTTACAGGAGACAAACACGCCTTCTGCACCTCTGCCCCTTCTCATTTCTAAATACACATTTTATTTCAACTCCCCAGTTCAAGTGTGTACTGGCACCATGATCGGACTTCGAAAGTCGTCCCCCATTGTGTTCCGTGCACACAATATTCTCTGTCCCGGTTATCTTCAAGAACTACTCTTGGAGATTCCCGCCACAAAACGGTCTCTACACGTAATCTGCGTGTACTTACCTCACGACCAACACGTGGCCCTCGATGTGTTAGGGCTACTCGAGCGACACATTCGAGACGTGCGTGGTGCTGCTGGAGCCGACGCCCAGGTTGTTGTCGGGGGAGATTTCAACTGCACGTTGAATCCCAACATCGACAGATCTAGTGGCAACGAGCGGTATCCACGGCTCGTTAACCAGCTCCGCAACACGGTCACTGCAGCAGATCTCTCCGATTTGTGGCGGGAGTTTTATCCCGTCGACCCAGGCTTCACCTTCGTCGGCAACGCCCCTTTAAACAGCGCATCACGCATTGATCGTTTTTATGCTACTCCCGACGTGACGACCACGGTGACCGGAGTGCGGGTTCTGCCCTCGTTTTCCGATCACCTGGCCTTGGTCACAACCTTGTCTCTACGCACACCAAAGTTTGCCTCTCCCTATTGGCGATTTGACAACTCCCTCCTCGACGACCCTTGCTTCGGGGATTGCGTTCGAGAGCTCTTAACCTCCTTCGAGGCACGACGCCACATGTACGCTTCCCTCCACCACTGGTGGGATGCCCTCAAACAGGAGATTAGTACCACGACAATCAGGTTCGTTCGACTACGCCGACAGCTCAACGACGAAACGTTCATTCGTCTGGAGCGGCGAGTCGACCAAATCGTGTCTAGCCCCTTGCTTGGGGGACACACTGTAGCATAACAGAAGCTCACTACATGTTTTATATCTATCTTTGGTTATTAATTATGAAATTTAATAATTAACTGGTAATCAATAATCATTCATTGGAAATTAATTGTATTTAATTTGGATATTTCATAATATACAAATAAACTCATGTACAAGCCAGAACTTGGTCAGTGGACCTGATGTATTTGATCTGGTCTGTATTTCGAACTTTCAACATTTAACAACAAATCTCGACAACTACGCCGAACAGAACATTCCAGGAGCATTCAGTCAACCTGTGAAATCACTGCTTCCAAGAAACAGAACAAAACTTATTCTCTTCGAAAAACTGCGACGCATTACCCTCAGGCGAATAGAACCATCGCGACTTCGTACGTACGTTCTGGACTTTGACAGAAGCTAACAACATTTGGCCTTGAAACGAATCCTTCCAACCAATAGTAACTGTTGATACATTTCACCCACCAATCACAGGCCACGAGAGATACCACTTCGAGGACACTTGTTGGGGTAGCTTGGAGGCCTCGCTCGAGAGGAAAGCAGAACAGTCGTCAAAGAGCCATCATACAGTCCGTACGCGTACAGTGTTCGGTACATCCACAACACACCACATCGGCTTCCCGGCTACATCTCCATAGACCGGCATATAACTTAGGTTGGAATTCATAGTCGGCCCCTACACCTAGGGGCACCCATTGTTGCTATGGATTTGTTTTGTTTATGGGAAATAACATGGACACAACTGTTACCTTGGTAACAATGGGCGCCCCTAGGTGTAGGGGCCGACTATGAATTCCAACCTTAAACCCGGACGTCACCTTGAGGACCCGGAGGAACCACAAACCGTAACTAACAAAACCATCATATTTTGCGTGTGCTTTTGCGTGTGTCGATTGTGCGCGCATAAATTTAATCAAAGACCTTTCGATTTAACAGAGAAACAACAAGTAACCGATAAACAGTTCATTTACTTGATTTTGATTTGATTTGATAATGATTTGAAGTTGATTTTGATTTGATTTGATAATGATTTGAAGTTGATTTTGATTTGATTTGATAATGATTTGAAGTTGATTTTGATTTGATTTGATAATGATTTGAAGTTGATTTTGATTTGATTTGATAATGATTTGAAGTTGATTTTGAAGTTGACCGGATTATTCATCCAACATATTAATTGTTATGTATATGTAATTTAACAATATAATTTAGTTAATTTTAAAGTTTCAATTGTTGTTAATTGTTCCTAACGATCTCCTGCTTGACATAATCCATTTCTTGTGTTTTTACTGGTAAGCTAGCCAAGCACAAAAGAATAACATAGCTAAAAAGGTGGTTTAGTTACATTGGCGCCCAACGTGGTTGGCACAGATACTTGTTCACTGTAAAATTCATAAATGGATGTCATGCAAACAAGAGATGGAGCTTGAAGGGGGCAATGTAAATGACAATAGTATTAAAACATGTGTTGAAACTGTTACATGCACTACCGGTACTGAACTGCAAACAACAACAATAACAACGACACCAGAGACAGCGCAGATGACTACTGACTTGTACATAGGACTACCTGCAGCGCACTCAACGATGATAGGACCACAGACACAGGTTCCGAGTCCATCACCAGCCGCTGAAACCGGTAGGCCTAATCCTGTCCTTAATCAAAATGAGCAACCATCTGGTGAGTTCAATGATCTTAAATCGTTACTTATTAGCATGATGCAACAGATTAACAAGAATGATGAAAACATGAATGAAAAATTGGATTCTCGATTTGATGAATTGAAAGCTGATTTTAACAGCATAAAACCAAACGTAGATATGAATACAAACAAGATTAATGTTCTTGAAATTGAGTTAGGATCAGTTAAGACAGAAACAATCAAACAGGTACAACAGCAAAATTAAAAATTCACCGTAACACTGAGGAGATTGACACAATTAAAAATAAAATGAACGATGCAGATTCAAAATTATTGGAAATCACACAAACTGAACATTCATTAACACAAGTGGTAAATAACATACATTCAGAAATATCAGCAATAAAGAAAGATGTCAAAGATTCCACAGAACATATTCGTGATTCTTTCCGTTACGCTACAAACAATTCAAACAAGTTACACGATATGACAACACAGATAATGCATCTAAGCGACACACTTAAAAGAGAAAGAGTCACATTTTCGAACAATCATAGAGGGCTTCACCCTATTGAATTCTTAACTCGATTGGAAAACAAATTCGAAGCATATGATATCCCTGCCGATGAGAAGCTAGGTCTAGTGTTACAGTGCCTAACAGATCAGGTCTATCAGTGGGTACAGGATAACTCATTTGAAACATACAACAGTTTCCGTTCGGCTTTCTGCGAAAAGTATTGGGGTCCGTTTCAACATGCATCATTAATCAGACAAATTTATACTGGACGTTGGGAATACAACAAAGTAAGAAGTATGGCCAGCTATTTCAAAAGATTCATAAAACGATCAAAATATCTCCCAGACCCAATCTCAATTAAAACACTGATCCGACAACTAATTACACATCTTCCATTTGAGGTAAGGATACTTCTGGCACAACATGATTACGATGAAACTAGTGTACTCGCGTGCTTACAACGACTCGACCAGGAAAATTTACTGAGAGATACCCATAACCGAGACAACCAGAACACTCATAACAACCAATACAATCATAACACTGAATACAACCGTAATGATGACAGGTCAAGGCCAACAGAGATCACACCCCCTAACAATAGCAACAGTACCAATAGCACCAGTCAAAACAAGAACTTACCAAACACTTACAGTAACCAGAGAAATATCAGCGATCAACCACAGAGTACCAGTAATTGTCAAAATCCATCACGAACCCCAGACACTCATGACAATCGGCAGCAATCGGAAAACGCGCAGCGGCCCCGATAGGCGACGCGGAACCGGAGGCCGGTAATAGTAATCCTGATTTTGATCACAAATCGCGTCATAACCCTATTAAAGTTTCCACCATAATATCAAAACTTGATAAATTGTCAGAGGAAGACACAGAACAGGAAAACGATAAGACAAAAACACTACAAAACAATCCATTTGAAACACACAACATAAATTTGAACATGCAAGGTAAACTTGACAATGAAGAAGTAAACTTGACAATCAACAAAACATTCAGAGCACTCACATTCCGTGGTAGTACAAAGAGGTAAAACATATAAACCGATTTCCATTGTAAGTGCTAGTTTGCGTGGATGAGCCATGTAAATGGACGAGCGAACTAGTACTATTCAGTTGACAACTTTGCATTTCATGGACATGATTTTCATTTTTAAACATTAACTTTACACTTTGATTATGATTATGATAAAACCATTAATAATAAACATTAAATAAAAATAAATATGAACATCATTGAAAGAGTAAATGAACACTAAACATTGAAACGCATAACTTTAATTCACACCAGTACACATGAACTTTGATTAAACATAACGAACCTAATACATTTTACCGTTACACTACATGATATTATATTAAACTTTCTACACGATTTGAATGGCATTGGCCCTATCATATTTTCTGTCGATGTCATTTTATTAAAGAGGATGTGGATCGAAACCTCATTACTGCGAAGCTTGGGAAGGTATGTAGGCCTATCTAGCTAGATGGATCTTACCTTGGGGGGTTATTGTCAGTATGGAGGAGTGAAGAGGGTTGTAGTGTTCTATCCTTCATTGGGTGCACTACGGAGCGAGACGTCGTTCCAAGAGGACCGTCTCATGTATTCGATTTTGAAACGTATGTGAGAATAAAGCACTAATGAGGCATTTTGGAGGTCACACCTTTCTAGTCGGGGTTTTTGACCGGATTTCGGCCTTTTTATTTTTTTTTTATAATATAAGCTTGGTCCACTTGGATATGGCAAGCGACCTAAATTCTAAACTGTATGCACGAAATTTAGTCGATCGCACATCTTCACCTAATTTGCACATAACCTAGTTTATAAGGCGATAAAGAGAAGGAGAGTAAGGGGACGGGGTGAACAATGCCTACATGGCAGCTGACACACAGCAACACCTTGTCGGATATTTAGGTTTAAGACAATGTTAATTTAAAATACAATTCAGTAACTCAAGTTTTTAAACGTTGTAATATTAGTATACTAGAATAATTTTGAGTTTCTTTGTTCAAAGTTTTATTTTTGAAGGAGTAAGGTAACAGGTGTAGAATGATATCGAGTTGCTCATTTTGTTTCCTTCTCTCCATATACCTCCCTATGTACTTTCGACATGACGACTGACTGACTGACGAACACACTGAAAATTGTACTTATATAATTGCATCATAATCTCATATTTGTAAAATTGATACCATTGTAACAACCTTTGGAAGTAACTTTGTGCATTTTTTTTCTAAACAAAAATTCAAAAGTAACTTGGGGGCAATGTAGCATAACAGAAGCTCACTACATGTTTTATATCTATCTTTGGTTATTAATTATGTAATTTAATAATTAACTGGTAATCAATAATCATTCATTGGAAATTAATTGTATTTAATTTGGATATTTCATAATATACAAATAAACTCATGTACAAGCCAGAACTTGGTCAGTGGACCTGATGTATTTGATCTGGTCTGTATTTCGAACTTTCAACATTTAACAACAAATCTCGACAACTACGCCGAACAGAACATTCCAGGAGCATTCAGTCAACCTGTGAAATCACTGCTTCCAAGAAACAGAACAAAACTTATTCTCTTCGAAAAACTGCGACGCATTACCCTCAGGCGAATAGAACCATCGCGACTTCGTACGTTCTGGACTTTGACAGAAGCTAACAACATTTGGCCTTGAAACGAATCCTTCCAACCAATAGTAACTGTTGATACATTTCACCCACCAATCACAGGCCACGAGAGATACCACTTCGAGGACACTTGTTGGGGTAGCTTGGAGGCCTCGCTCGAGAGGAAAGCAGAACAGTCGTCAAAGAGCCATCATACAGTCCGTACGCGTACAGTGTTCGGTACATCCACAACACACCACATCGGCTTCCCGGCTACATCTCCATAGACCGGCATATAACTTAAACCCGGACGTCACCTTGAGGACCCGGAGGAACCACAAACCGTAACTAACAAAACCATCATATTTTGCGTGTGCTTTTGCGTGTGTCGATTGTGCGCGCAAAAATTTAATCAAAGACCTTTCGATTTAACAGAGAAACAACAAGTAACCGATAAACAGCTCATTTACTTGATTTTGATTTGATTTGATAATGATTTAAAGTTGATTTTGATTTGATTTGATAATGATTTGAAGTTGATTTTGATTTGATTTGATAATGATTTGAAGTTGATTTTGATTTGATTTGATAATGATTTGAAGTTGATTTTGATTTGATTTGATAATGATTTGAAGTTGATTTTGAAGTTGACCGGATTATTCATCCAACATATTAATTGTTATGTATATGTAATTTAACAATATAATTTAGTTAATTTTAAAGTTTCAATTGTTGTTAATTGTTCCTAACGATCTCCTGCTTGACATCATCCATTTCTTGTGTTTTTACTGGTAAGCTAGCCAAGCACAAAAGAATTACATAGCTAAAAAGGTGGTTTAGTAACAACACCACGGCCGATTTAGCCCGTGCTAACGAGCAAGTTCGCGAGGCCTACACACGACGAAGCGAGAGACTGTTGGCACACTCGCGCTACGAACAACTGCTTGCCATAGACAGTCCTGCAGCTCCGAATTTGGCGCGGGACATGGCACCAACTTTCCAGCCTCTTAAACAGCTGCGGTTCGAGGGACGTATCGTCTCCGACGGCTCATCTCTCTGCACGGCAGCAAAGCAACACTTCCAGGAGGTCTATAGTGCCATGCCCGTGGCCATCGATGGGGACTCGCCTTTGTACGAGTTGCTGCCAACTCTCTCTCGTTTCCAACGCGAAAGTCTGGATCGGCCCTTCACTCACCAAGAACTCTCAGAGGCGCTGGGCTCCCTGAACAAGGGTAAGGCCCCAGGCATAGACGGTCTCACTCCCTAGTTCTACTCGTTCTTCTGGAATGAGCTGTCTGACCCTTTCAAGTCCGTGCTGGAGTGCTCTCTAGTGGATGGGTTTCTCCCCAAGTCCGCTCAAAAATCCATTCTGACCCTTTTGCCTAAATCGGGAGACAGGATGGAAATCAAGAACTGGCGTCCCATCTCCCCCCTCACCGTGGATTATAAAATTCTAGCCCGCGCTCTGGAGACGCGTCTTAGCGAGGTTGTCAGCTGCCTGGTCCATCCTGACCAGGGATATTGCATTCCCGGGAGAACTATCTTTGATAGTGTCCACCTTCACCGAGACGTCCTAGAGTATGCCAACAGTGAAGGAGTGCCCCTGGCAGTGCTGTCCCTCGATCAGCAGGGTGCGTTCGACAGGGTCAACCACGACTATCTCTTCCACCTTCTTCGCACTTACGGGTTCGGAGAGTCTTTCGTGAGTACCCTGCGAACGCTCTACGCCGGGGCCACGTGTCATGTACGGGTGGGGTGTTGCCTCACGGCACCCTTTGTTTTTGGCCGTGGCATCCGACAGGGTTGCCCGCTGTCAGCGTTACTCTTCTCCTTGACGGCTGAGCCGTTTCTCCGTCTGTGCAGAACAAAACTCGAGGGTTTCTCTCTGCCAGGAATGCCCGAACGCAGGCTCGTGGTATCCGGCTATGCCGACGACTTCTCGGCATTCATTGCCAACAACCAAGATTTCGATCGCCTCCGAGAAGTGTACGATGTCTACTCTGCACAGTCGGGAGCGAAGCTAAATGCCGAGAAGTCCACGGGACTGTGGGCGGGCAGTTGGATCGGCCGGCTTGACGCCCCGCTCGGGTTTGCGTGGTCTAACGAAGGCGCCAAAGGTTTGGGAGTCGTGTTAGGAAACACGCCCGGCGTGGTGGCCAGGAGCTTGGAGGAATTGCTCACTAAGTTCATGGCAGCGATTCACAGGTGGCGTTTCAGGTCGTCGGCCATGTCGCTTCGTGGCCGCGTCCTGGTGGCAAATCAGTTCCTGGCTCCCAGGCTATGGTACACCTTCCAAATAATTCCTCCCCCTCTGGCTCTTATTAATCGGTTGCAGGGAGAACTGGCCAACTTCGTTTGGGCGGGCAGGAGACATTGGACTCGCCTACGAGAACTTTGCGCTCCTCTTCATCTGGGGGGGCTCGGTCTGGTTCACCTTGCGTCCAAGGTAGCGATGTTTCGGGTTCTCTATGCCCACCGATACTTATCGAACTTGGACGACCATCCCTGTCACGCCATGACCCGACACTTCCTCGGAAAGTTTCGACGTCTTGGTCTTGGGTGGCAGGTATTGTTTCATCCGCAAATCAGTGGACCAGCAGCCCGAAGCACGTCCGATTTTCTCCGGACGGTTCTGGCGGCTTGGTTCTCCCTGCAAATAAAGCCTAGAAATTTTCCCTCCACCATCTGGGGTCTGCGCGACGTACCTCTAACGCTGACGTCACTTATCCCCACAGCCACCTCTCCGTTTATTCCGACCTGGTCTTCACTGGGATGCACAACGTTGGGAGACCTCCTTGTTGGGAACGAGTGGCTGAGAGTCGACCAACTGGAGGGTTTTGATGGGCTACTCGGTCGCACTCGGGGGGCTCTGACAATCAACGGAAACAGGATCCGGGCCTTTTGCAGCCTCCGGTTCCGTGGGGTATTGCAGATTCCGGGTCCTGAACCGTGGCCACCGGCGCTTTTCTACCGCCGCCCGCTTTCCGGCAAGTGGGTGCCCCTTCTTGCCGAGACCAATAGGTGGTCGATCCTGCTCGGCATCATGGTCAAGGGGCTCGGTATAGACGGTTCGGCAGAAGGCCAGTGGTCGAATGATCGGGTCAACTGGAAAGGCTTAGCTCGGCCACCTTCGTTAGGCTTAGATTCCGAGGTGGTTTGGCGATTAAACAAGAACCGTCTAGCCGATCCCATATTCTTGTACCACGCAGGACTGACCGCCTCCCGCCTGTGCCCATGGTGCCAGGTCGAGGGGACAGCCTGGCATATGCTAGTCTCATGTCGGCAGGCCACAGCCATGTGGCGGTTGGCTGACTCCTTGATCAGGGGCATACTGGGACGCCCTAGACTGTCTCTGAGAGATCTCTATGTCGGGTTCTGGCCCGACAAGGCCTCCAATGCCACACAGATAGATCTTGCCAACTATGTTCTCGTGTTGGCCAAGAGCACAGTATACAGGCTCCTAGTATGCTATTACAAGGATGGTAGGGTGCCTGCTCCCTACGACGTTGTCCTAACGGCCCGTCTGAAGTCCCGCCTCCTCAAGGAGTATGCTTGGCATCTCGCACGCGGGACGATTGACAGCTTTAGGGCAAAGTGGTGCGAGAGAGAGGCGTTCTGTTCCATCCTTGATGGAGAGCTCCTCTTTAGCCAAGCACTATCCCAGTGAAGCTCATGTATATTTCAGTAACTGACCGGTAGGGTTTGCTCACCCAAACCCTAATATTAATAATTTTGTAAGTATTTTCGACGGAAGGTAGAAGCCCATTAGGCTCTTCCTAGTTATTTTTTGTTTTCTCTGCCATACATTATTAACGTCCTCAAAATTGTTTTCCGTCAGCATTTAGTTCTTTTGTTTCAGTTTTGAGAAAAATATATCCTTTTGGAACAACGTTTTCGTTCCCCTATCGGTCAATTTATAATAATAATAATAATAATAATAATAACACACACACACACACACACACACACACACACACACACACACACACACACACACACACACACACACACACACACACACACACACACACACACACACACACATAGTTTTCTCTCCCCTATCGGTTTTATATAATAATAATAATAATAATAATAATAATAATAATAATAATAATAATAATAACACACACACACACACACACACACACACACACACACACACACACACACACACACACACACACACACACACACCGGCCTCCGTCGGAGACGGACGTGTTTTTCGTTCGCTCCGCTTTACCGTGTTATTTGCGTGCTATTCCCAGCGCGGTACAGTTACAGCCTTAGGTGCGGGGCAGCGCAGTCGTTTGTCCATATCTTACTGTCTGCTACGTTCTGCTTGTGCCTGATAAGTTATTGTTGCTTATTCTCAATCAGTTTTTTCTCCTCTTTCGTTTGGAGTAGTTTTTGTTTTCTAATTATTCATTTTTAAGTTAGTTTTTGGCCATGCAAATTATTGCTTTTCTTTTCTCATTTTAACCCTCCTTGTTGAACCCTGCCATTTTAGAAGTCTCTAATTAATCATTGTGGTTTTGGTTATTCGTTCTTGTTCGGTTTGCTGCCTGGTCTTCAAGGCCAGGTAGCAGTGGGTTTTGTCCGTCTTGTCTGGCGTGTTTTTATTTTGAATATTCCGGAGGGTTTTTAGTTGACTCGTATCACCATGAGTCAACTGAAGCCGCAAGACTTTTTGAAGAAGTCCCCTGTCCCCGCTGTTAAAAACGGGGCCGGTAAGGCCGTTAAGGTGCCCCTCGTGCGAGGGCCCAATAAAGGTGTGCCTGCGCCCCTTCCTAGGGGACACAGCACACCGGAACTCAAACCGTCCTCCGTGACTGTCCTCAGGCCTTCTCTGGCGGCAGACACTACTGTCAACCAACGGGTTGGTGTGCTGACTGGCTCAGCGCATCAGTCTGTTACCGTTCTTCCCGTCTCTCCGCGCCTAAACAGGTCCTTATCTGACGTCCAGGTAGCGACCAGCCCTGTAAGGCTGCAGAAAACGTGGTGGCTGGTTCAGCCAGCGCGCCAACACCGTTGTGCCCTACGCCGATCCCTGCTTTTCCGGTGGTTTCGTCGATCGTTGTCCCTGGGGTCCAGACTCCGCCAGTTACTAAGCCAACCATGGCGCAGGCCTTGCTCTCGGGGGCGGGCCAGCAGCGTCGCGGTCGCGACGGTCCGTCTGGGCCCTCCTTTGGTCCGCCGTGTCCCAAGAAGGACCAGGCAATACTGTTCCCTTCCATCGATCATGTCACCATCTCGCAGTACTTGCGGTCCCTGGCAGACCTCATTGGGGGCAAAAACATAACTTTTGCCTCCAGGTTGTCGCAGGGCCGTGTGTGCTGCTACTTAAAATCCAAGGCCTTGGTGGACTCTTTCATGCTGGACCACGGAGGTATATCGATCAAGGACCAATTTTTGTCTGCGCGCAGGCTGGTCACCCCCGCTGAGCGTTTGGTACTGTCCAATGTTAGCCCCTACATCCCGCACCACGCCGTTGAGGCCGAGCTGACAAAACTTGTTAGGCTTGTGTCACCTATGGCATACATTACCGTGGGCTTGAAGGAGGCTGACATTGGTCACGTCTTCAGTTTTAGACGACAGATCTTTGTCATCAAAGCTGAGAACGTCAATCTTCCCGACTCCATCGTAGTAGAACACGATGGAGAACGTAACCGTGTCTTCCTCAGCTTTGACGACGTCAAATGCTTCAAGTGCAGGCAAACTGGACATATTGCCAGAACATGCACTGCCAACATTGGTACCAAGGAAAGGTCTGCGGTAGAGACTGAAAGCCAAACGTCTAGAGGCGAAAACAAGAGAAAGATTCTTGTGGAATTGGGTGAGAGTGCTTCGGTCACCACTTTGACGCCAAGCGATGGGACCATCCCACCAGCTTCGGTTGCGACCGACGCAGCTTGTGCCCTGGATGCAATGGAAACTAATGATGCAGATCTTAGCCTTGACACTGGGACGCCGCACCAGCTCGAACCGGTGCTGGATGAACCGGTTTACACTCAGGTCAAGACAAAGAAAAAACCAAGGAGCAACTCTCCGGCCAAGAAGCGTCCACGTCAAGATGAAAGGGCGTCTCCTGGTGAGGCAACCATGCCCCTGGCTGCGGTGGAGCTACTTGACAGTGGAAAGGCTGGAAAGACGCTGTCCACTAGCGCTTTTCTACAGTTCTTAGCGGACGTGAAGGGCAACGATCAGCCATTCAAGGTTGCCCGCCGTTTTACGAACGACATTACCGGGCTGGTTTTTATGCTGACATCAGTTCTTCCGGTCTTGAAAAATGATCGTGCAATCAACCAACGTTCACGACGCCTTATTGCCACTCTAAAGAAGGCGCAGGCGTACTTTGACGCGACCGGAGAAGACGAGGTCACCCTATCTCGATCCACCTCTCTGGAAAGTGTCAGTTCCACTGGACTAGAGTAAAAAACCTGTCACCAACATGGCGGAGACAATTTTCATCACCCTTAATGCAAGGAGCGTTCGTAGCGACTTTAAATGGAGTCAGCTGTCGACCTTCCTGGATCGCCACTTCCCCGACGTCGTCCTCCTACAGGAGACAAACACGTCCTCATCACCACTACCCCTTCTAATCTCGAAGTACTCTTTTTATTTCAACCCCCCTGTTCAAGTGTGCTCGGGGACCATGATAGGACTTCGTAAGTCATCACCCATGGTCTTTCGAGCCCAAAATATTCTATACCCTGGCTATCTTCAGGAACTTCTCCTAGAGATTCCCACCACAGGTCGGACGCTTCACGTCATCTCCGTTTATTTGCCACACAACCAAGCCATAGCTCTAGACATTCTGACGTGCCTTGAACGTCACATCAGCGACGTACGTGGTACCGCTGGAGTCGACGCTCAGTTCCTTGTTGGGGGGGACTTCAACTGTACGTTGGATCCCAACACTGACAGATCCGGGGGCGTCGAGCGGTATCCGCGCGTTGCCCGACTGCTCCGGAACACAGTTACGACAGCAGACCTCTCCGATTTGTGGCGGGAGTTTCACCCCGGGGAGCCAGGTTTCACGTATGTGGGCAATGCCCCACTGCATTCCGCCTCTCGCATAGACAGGTTCTATGGCACTCCCGAAGTGACCACTTTGATGACCGGCGTGCGCGTATTGCCCGCTTTCTCCGACCACCTTGCACTGCTGGCCACTATGTCGCTACGAACGCCTAAGTTTGTCTCGCCATATTGGCGCTTTGACAATACTCTCTTGGAGGACCCGAACTTCGGAGATTGTATTCGCGAGCTTCTCGAATCATTCGAGGCTCGTCGCAATCATTACTCCTCGCTCCACCACTGGTGGGATGCCATCAAGCAGGAGATTCAGACCACGACCATCCGATTCATTAGACTCCGCCGGCAAATGTCGGACGAGACGTTTGCACAACTCGAGAGGCGTGTCGATCGAATCGTGTCCAGTCCCCTGCTGGGTGAACACACCACGGCAGATTTAGCTCACGCAACCTCCCAAGTGCGCGACGCGTACACAAGGAGAAGCGAGAGAGTGCTGGCAAACTCTCGCTACGCCCACCTCCTCGCTTCAGACAGTCCGGCAGGACCAAGTTTGGCTCGTGATATGGCTCCCACGTTTCAACCCCTCAAAGAACTGCGGCTGGAAGGGCGCGTCGTGTCTGATGGACCGTCGCTATGCACGGTCGCGAGGCGTCACTTCCAGGAGGTTTACGCTGCCACGCCCGTGACAATCGAGGAAGACTCGCCCCTGTACGAGACCCTGCCTCTACTTTCTCGCCTCCAACGTGAGAGCCTAGATCGGCCGCTGAGCCAACAAGAACTCACCGAAGTTCTTGGGTCCCTGAACAAAGGGAAGTCTCCCGGAATTGATGGTCTCACTCCCGAGTTCTACTTGTTCTTTTGGAGTGAGCTGTCGGGTCCGTTTGAGGAAATGTTGGCGCACTCCATGGAGACCGGCCTTCTTCCCCGATCTGCACAAAAGTCTATCCTGACGCTACTTCCTAAGTCGGGTGACAGGCTGGACATCAAAAACTGGCGTCCAATTTCTCTGCTCACCGTGGACTACAAGATCGTCGCACGTGCTTTGGCAACACGGTTGAGCCGAGTAATTGGCTCGCTGGTCCACCCCGATCAGGGCTACTGCGTTCCGGGGAGAACCATCTTCGACAGCCTCCACCTGCATCGTGACGTCGTGGAGTACGCCAACACCGAACAGGTTCCCCTAGCAGTTCTCTCTCTTGACCAACAGGGAGCATTCGACAGGGTGAACCAACACTATCTCTTTCACCTTCTCCGATCGTATGGTTTCGGCGAACATTTCGTGCAAACCCTGCGGACACTTTACGCCGGCGCCACGTGCTTCGTACGAGTGGGGTCATGTTTGACGGCTCCCTTTCCTTTCGGTCAGGGAATCCGACAGGGATGTCCCCTGTCAGGTCAGCTGTTCTCGCTTACAGCCGAGCCTTTCCTCAGACTGTGCAGATCAAGACTCTCGGGGTTTCTTATGCCTGGTCAACTGGAACGCAGACTCGTCGTCTCAGGATACGCCGATGACGTATCGGTCTTCATCGCTGACGACGAGGATTTCGACCGGTTGGGGGTAGTTTACCACATCTACGCGGTTCAGTCTGGGGCACGACTCAATACTCAAAAGTCCACCGGTCTGTGGGCAGGCAGCTGGGTCGGGCGTCGGGACTCTCCACTCGATTTCGCTTGGTCGAGTGAGGGCGGCAAGTGTTTGGGGGTAATGTTGGGCAATACGCCTGTAATCAAGGCCAGGGGCTTCGACGCGTTGCGGGAAAAGTTCCTCGTTGCAATCCAAAGGTGGCGAGGCCGAGCGTCGACCATGTCTCTTCGTGGTCGAGTTCTAGTCGCAAACCAGTTCCTGGCACCTAGACTGTGGTACACATTTCAAGTGCTGCCCCCACCTCCTGCGCTTCTCAACCGGCTTCAGGGGGAACTGGCAAATTTTGTATGGGCCGGCCGGAGACACTGGACGCGTCTGCGCGACCTCTGTGCCCCCGTCCATCTTGGAGGACTCGGCCTGGTCCACCTGGCGTCGAAGGTGGCCATGTTCCGAGTCGTTTATGCACACCGATTTCTTTCCAACTTAGAAGATCACCCCTGTCACGTCATGACTCGGCATTTCCTTGGCAAGTTTTGCCGATTAGGTCTTGGCTGGCAGGTTTTGTTTCACCCCAAAATCGGTGGGCCTGCGGCTCGTAACACCTCCGAGTTTCTCCAAACCGTGCTCAAAGCTTGGTTCTCCCTGAAACCAAAGCCCGAGAATTTCCCGTCAACGAACTGCGGAATGCGAGACGTTCCCCTGACAGAAACGTCGCTTCTCCCAACGGCCACTTCTCCCTTCATTCCCTCATGGGCTTTGCTGGGTTGTAAAACGCTCGGGGACCTACTCAATGGTTCAGAGTGGACCGACGTCGACCGGTTGGAGGGCTTTGCCGAACAATCTGGTCGAGTTCGCCAAGCTCTTGGCGTCAACGGAAACAGGATCCGAGCCTTCTGCCATCTACGTTTTCGTGGCGTGAAAGATGTTCTGGGTCCTGAACCCTGGCCCCCAAATCTGTTGTATCGTCGCCCGTTGAACGGCGAGTGGGTCTCCCTGCTCCCTCAACAGCACAGGCGGTCGATCCTGCGTGACATCATGGTCAACTCTCTCCGCCTAGACGGTTCTCTAGAGTGACACTGGTCGCACGATCGAGTCAATTGGAGAGCTCTCGTTCGCTCACCCTCCCTTGGATTCGATTCCGAGGTCGTGTGGCGTTTCTACAAGAACCGTCTGGCAGATCCTATCTTCTTGTTACACGCAGGGTTGGCCGCCTCTCGCCTGTGCCCCTGGTGCCAGGTCGAGGGTTCGGCTTGGCACATGATAGTGTCCTGTCGCCGGGCCGTGCAAATGTGGCGCCTGGCTGATTTGCTAATCAGAAACTTACTGGGTCGCCGTGGATTGTCTGCTCGAGAGCTCTATGTCGGGTTCAGTCCCGACAATACCTCCACCTCCAACCAAATCGATTTGGCCAATTTTATTCTCGTGTTGGCCAAGAGCACAGTCTACAGGCTACTTGTAAGCTTCTTCAAAGAGGACCGCGAGCCTGCGCTCTACGATCATGTCCTGAAAGCTCGTCTAAAGTCTCGCCTCATCAAGGAGTACGCTTGGTACCTTGGTCGCGGAGCGATCGATGGCTTCATGGCAAAGTGGTGCGATAGGGGGGCGCTCTGCTCCATTGAAAATGGCGAGATTCTTTTTAGTCAAGCGCTTACACAGTAAAGCCAAATGTCTTTAGTCTTCGACCGGTAGGGTTTGTTTTTCCAAACCCAAACTTTGTTTTCATTCTTTCCTCCAATATCGACGGGAAGGAAGCACGCCCTCAGCCTGCATCCTAAAGTGCAATTTTAAGTTGGATTTCTGTTCCATTCCTTGTAACTATCCCCTATTGATTCCGTCAGATTGAAGAGACTTGTTTCATGTTTTTGAGTTAACATATCCTTCTGGACATAGTTTTCTCTCCCCTATCGGTTTTATATAATAATAATAATAATAATAATAATAATAATAATAATAATAATAATAATAATAATAATAATAACCAAATCGATTTGGCCAATTTTGTTCTCGTGTTGGCCAAGAGCACAGTCTACAGGCTACTTGTAAGCTTCTTCAAAGAGGACCGCGAGCCTGCGCTCTACGATCATGTCCTGAAAGCTCGTCTAAAGTCTCGCATCATCAAGGAGTACGCTTGGTACCTTGGTCGCGGAGCGATCGATGGCTTCATGGCAAAGTGGTGCGATAGGGGGGCGCTCTGCTCCATTGAAAATGGCGAGATTCTTTTTAGTCAAGCGCTTACACAGTAAAGCCAAATGTCTTTAGTCTTCGACCGGTAGGGTTTGTTTTTCCAAACCCAAACTTTGTTTTCATTCTTTCCTCCAATATCGACGGGGAAGGAAGCACGCCCTCAGCCTGCATCCTAAAGTGCAATTTTAAGTTGGATTTCTGTTCCATTCCTTGTAACTATCCCCTATTGATTCCGTCAGATTGAAGAGACTTGTTTCATTTTTTTGAGTTAACATATCCTTCTGGACATAGTTTTCTCTCCCCTATCGGTTTTATATAATAATAATAATAATAATAATAATAATAATAATAATAATAATAATAATAATAATAATAATAATAATAACACACACATACACACACACACACACACACACACACACACACACACACACACACACACACACACACACACACACACACACACACACACACACACACACACACACACACACACACACACACACACACACACACACACACACACACACACACACACACACACACACACACACACACACACACACACACACACACACACACACACACACACACACACACACACACACACACACACACACACACACACACACACACACACACACACACACACACACACACACACACACACACACACACACACACACACACACACACACACACACACACACACACACACACACACACACACACACACACACACACACACACACACACACACACACACACACACACACACACACACACACACACACACACACACACACACACACACACACACACACACACACACACACACACACACACACACACACACACACACACACACACACACACACACACACACACACACACACACACACACACACACACACACACACACACACACACACACACACACACACACACACACACACACACACACACACACACACACACACACACACACACACACACACACACACACACACACACACACACACACACACACACACACACACACACACACACACACACACACACACACACACACACACACACACACACACACACACACACACACACACACACACACACACACTCGCACAGGTTCTATGGCACTCCCGAAGTGACCACTTTGATGACCGGCGTGCGCGTATTGCCCGCTTTCTCCGACCACCTTGCACTGCTGGCCACTATGTCGCTACGAACGCCTAAGTTTGTCTCGCCATATTGGCGCTTTGACAATACTCTCTTGGAGGACCCGAACTTCGGAGATTGTATTCGCGAGCTTCTCGAATCATTCGAGGCTCGTCACAATTATTACTCCTCGCTCCACCACTGGTGGGATGCCATCAAGCAGGAGATTCAGACCACGACCATCCGATTCATTAGACTCCGCCGGCAAATGTCGGACGAGACGTTTGCACAACTCGAGAGGCGTGTCGATCGAATCGTGTCCAGTCCCCTGCTGGGTGAACACACCACGGCAGATTTAGCTCACGCAACCTCCCAAGTGCGCGACGCGTACACAAGGAGAAGCGAGAGAGTGCTGGCAAACTCTCGCTACGCCCACCTCCTCGCTTCGGACAGTCCGGCAGGACCAAGTTTGGCTCGTGATATGGCTCCCACGTTTCAACCCCTCAAAGAACTGCGGCTGGAAGGGCGCGTCGTGTCTGATGGACCGTCGCTATGCACGGTCGCGAGGCGTCACTTCCAGGAGGTTTACGCTGCCACGCCCGTGACAATCGAGGAAGACTCGCCCCTGTACGAGACCCTGCCTCTACTTTCTCGCCTCCAACGTGAGAGCCTAGATCGGCCGCTGAGCCAACAAGAACTCACCGAAGCTCTTGGGTCCCTGAACAAAGGGAAGTCTCCCGGAATTGATGGTCTCACTCCCGAGTTCTACTCGTTCTTTTGGAGTGAGCTGTCGGGTCCGTTTGAGGAAATGTTGGCGCACTCCATGGAGACCGGCTTTCTTCCCCGATCTGCACAAAAGTCTATCCTGACGCTACTTCCTAAGTCGGGTGACAGGCTGGACATCAAAAACTGGCGTCCAATTTCTCTGCTCACCGTGGACTACAAGATCGTCGCACGTGCTTTGGCAACACGGTTGAGCCGAGTAATTGGCTCGCTGGTCCACCCCGATCAGGGCTACTGCGTTCCGGGGAGAACCATCTTCGACAGCCTCCACCTGCATCGTGACGTCGTGGAGTACGCCAACACCGAACAGGTTCCCCTAGCAGTTCTCTCCCTTGACCAACAGGGAGCATTCGACAGGGTGAACCAACACTATCTCTTTCACCTTCTCCGATCGTATGGTTTCGGCGAACATTTCGTGCAAACCCTGCGGACACTTTACGCCGGCGCCACGTGCTTCGTACGAGTGGGGTCATGTTTGACGGCTCCCTTTCCTTTCGGTCAGGGAATCCGACAGGGATGTCCCCTATCAGGTCAGCTGTTCTCGCTTACAGCCGAGCCTTTCCTCAGACTGTGCAGATCAAGCCTCTCGGGGTTTCTTATGCCTGGTCAACTGGAACGCAGACTCGTCGTCTCAGGATACGCCGATGACGTATCGGTCTTCATCGCTGACGACGAGGATTTCGACCGGTTGGGGGTAGTTTACCACATCTACGCGGTTCAGTCTGGGGCACGACTCAATACTCAAAAGTCCACCGGTCTGTGGGCAGGCAGCTGGGTCGGGCGTCGGGACTCTCCACTCGATTTCGCTTGGTCGAGTGAGGGCGGCAAGTGTTTGGGGGTAATGTTGGGCAATACGCCTGTAATCAAGGCCAGGGGCTTCGACGCGTTGCGGGAAAAGTTCCTCGTCGCAATCCAAAGGTGGCGAGGCCGAGCGTCGACCATGTCTCTTCGTGGTCGAGTTCTAGTCGCAAACCAGTTCCTGGCACCTAGACTGTGGTACACATTTCAAGTGCTGCCCCCACCTCCTGCGCTTCTCAACCGGCTTCAGGGGGAACTGGCAAATTTTGTATGGGCCGGCCGGAGACACTGGACGCGTCTGCGCGACCTCTGTGCCCCCGTCCATCTTGGAGGACTCGGCCTGGTCCACCTGGCGTCGAAGGTGGCCATGTTCCGAGTCGTTTATGCACACCGATTTCTTTCCAACTTAGAAGATCACCCCTGTCACGTCATGACTCGGCATTTCCTTGGCAAGTTTTGCCGATTAGGTCTTGGCTGGCAGGTTTTGTTTCACCCCAAAATCGGTGGGCCTGCGGCTCGTAACACCTCCGAGTTTCTCCAAACCGTGCTCAAAGCTTGGTTCTCCCTGAAACCAAAGCCCGAGAATTTCCCGTCAACGAACTGCGGAATGCGAGACGTTCCCCTGACAGAAACGTCGCTTCTCCCAACGGCCACTTCTCCCTTCATTCCCTCATGGGCTTTGCTGGGTTGTAAAACGCTCGGGGACCTACTCAATGGTTCAGAGTGGACCGACGTCGACCGGTTGGAGGGCTTTGCCGAACAATCTGGTCGAGTTCGCCAAGCTCTTGGCGTCAACGGGAACAGGATCCGAGCCTTCTGCCATCTACGTTTTCGTGGCGTGAAAGATGTTCTGGGTCCTGAACCCTGGCCCCCAAATCTGTTGTATCGTCGCCCGTTGACCGGCGAGTGGGTCTCCCTGCTCCCTCAACAGCACAGGCGGTCGATCCTGCGTGACATCATGGTCAACTCCCTCCGCCTAGACGGTTCTCTAGAGGGACACTGGTCGCACGATCGAGTCAATTGGAGAGCTCTCGTTCGCTCACCCTCCCTTGGATTCGATTCCGAGGTCGTGTGGCGTTTCAACAAGAACCGTCTGGCAGATCCTATCTTCTTGTTCCACGCAGGGTTGGCCGCCTCTCGCCTGTGCCCCTGGTGCCAGGTCGAGGGTTCGGCTTGGCACATGATAGTGTCCTGTCGCCGGGCCGTGCAAATGTGGCGCCTGGCTGATTTGCTAATCAGAAACTTACTGGGTCGCCGTGGATTGTCTGCTCGAGAGCTCTATGTCGGGTTCAGTCCCGACAATACCTCCACCTCCAACCAAATCGATTTGGCCAATTTTGTTCTCGTGTTGGCCAAGAGCACAGTCTACAGGCTACTTGTAAGCTTCTTCAAAGAGGACCGCGAGCCTGCGCTCTACGATCATGTGGTGAAAGCTCGTCTAAAGTCTCGCATCATCAAGGAGTACGCTTGGTACCTTGGTCGCGGAGCGATCGATGGCTTCATGGCAAAGTGGTGCGATAGGGGGGCGCTCTGCTCCATTGAAAATGGCGAGATTCTTTTTAGTCAAGCGCTTACACAGTAAAGCCAAATGTCTTTAGTCTTCGACCGGTAGGGTTTGTTTTTCCAAACCCAAACTTTGTTTTCATTCTTTCCTCCAATATCGACGGGAAGGAAGCAGGCCCTCAGCCTGCATCCTAAAGTGCAATTTTAAGTTGGATTTCTGTTCCATTCCTTGTAACTATCCCCTATTGATTCCGTCCGATTGAAGAGACTTGTTTCATGTTTTTGAGTTACCATATCCTTCTGGACATAGTTTTCTCTCCCCTATCGGTTTTATATAATAATAATAATAATAATAATAATAATAATAATAATAATAATAATAATAATAATAACACACACACACACACACACACACACACACACACACACACACACACACACACACACACACACACACACACACACACACACACACACACACACACACACACACACACACACACACACACACACACACACACACACACACACACACACACACACACACACACACACACACACACACACACACACACTCCCTTGACCAACAGGGAGCATTCGACAGGGTGAACCAACACTATCTCTTTCACCTTCTCCGATCGTATGGTTTCGGCGAACATTTCGTGCAAACCCTGCGGACACTTTACGCCGGCGCCACGTGCTTCGTACGAGTGGGGTCATGTTTGACGGCTCCCTTTCCTTTCGGTCAGGGAATCCGACAGGGATGTCCCCTGTCAGGTCAGCTGTTCTCGCTTACAGCCGAGGCTTTCCTCAGACTGTGCAGATCAAGACTCTCGGGGTTTCTTATGCCTGGTCAACTGGAACGCAGACTCGTCGTCTCAGGATACGCCGATGACGTTTTGGTCTTCATCGCTGACGACGAGGATTTCGACCGGTTGGGGGTAGTTTACCACATCTACGCGGTTCAGTCTGGGGCACGACTCAATACTCAAAAGTCCACCGGTCTGTGGGCAGGCACCTGGGTCGGGCGTCGGGACTCTCCACTCGATTTCGCTTGGTCGAGTGAGGGCGGCAAGTGTTTGGGGGTAATGTTGGGCAATACGCCTGTAATCAAGGCCAGGGGCTTCGACGCGTTGCGGGAAAAGTTCCTCGTCGCAATCCAAAGGTGGCGAGGCCGAGCGTCGACCATGTCTCTTCGTGGTCGAGTTCTAGTCGCAAACCAGTTCCTGGCACCTAGACTGTGGTACACATTTCAAGTGCTGCCCCCACCTCCTGCGCTTCTCAACCGGCTTCAGGGGGAACTGGCAAATTTTGTATGGGCCGGCCGGAGACACTGGACGCGTCTGCGCGACCTCTGTGCCCCCGTCCATCTTGGAGGACTCGGCCTGGTCCACCTGGCGTCGAAGGTGGCCATGTTCCGAGTCGTTTATGCACACCGATTTCTTTCCAACTTAGAAGATCACCCCTGTCACGTCATGACTCGGCATTTCCTTGGCAAGTTTTGCCGATTAGGTCTTGGCTGGCAGGTTTTGTTTCACCCCAAAATCGGTGGGCCTGCGGCTCGTAACACCTCCGAGTTTCTCCAAACCGTGCTCAAAGCTTGGTTCTCCCTGAAACCAAAGCCCGAGAATTTCCCGTCAACGAACTGCGGAATGCGAGACGTTCCCCTGACAGAAACGTCGCTTCTCCCAACGGCCACTTCTCCCTTCATTCCCTCATGGGCTTTGCTGGGTTGTAAAACGCTCGGGGACCTACTCAATGGTTCAGAGTGGACCGACGTCGACCGGTTGGAGGGCTTTGCCGAACAATCTGGTCGAGTTCGCCAAGCTCTTGGCGTCAACGGGAACAGGATCCGAGCCTTCTGCCATCTACGTTTTCGTGGCGTGAAAGATGTTCTGGGTCCTGAACCCTGGCCCCCAAATCTGTTGTATCGTCGCCCGTTGACCGGCGAGTGGGTCTCCCTGCTCCCTCAACAGCACAGGCGGTCGATCCTGCGTGACATCATGGTCAACTCTCTCCGCCTAGACGGTTCTCTAGAGGGACACTGGTCGCACGATCGAGTCAATTGGAGAGCTCTCGTTCGCTCACCCTCCCTTGGATTCGATTCCGAGGTCGTGTGGCGTTTCAACAAGAACCGTCTGGCAGATCCTATCTTCTTGTTCCACGCAGGGTTGGCCGCCTCTCGCCTGTGCCCCTGGTGCCAGGTCGAGGGTTCGGCTTGGCACATGATAGTGTCCTGTCGCCGGGCCGTGCAAATGTGGCGCCTGGCTGATTTGCTAATCAGAAACTTACTGGGTCGCCGTGGATTGTCTGCTCGAGAGCTCTATGTCGGGTTCAGTCCCGACAATACCTCCACCTCCAACCAAATCGATTTGGCCAATTTTGTCCTCGTGTTGGCCAAGAGCACAGTCTACAGGCTACTTGTAAGCTTCTTCAAAGAGGACCGCGAGCCTGCGCTCTACGATCATGTCCTGAAAGCTCGTCTAAAGTCTCGCCTCATCAAGGAGTACGCTTGGTACCTTGGTCGCGGAGCGATCGATGGCTTCATGGCAAAGTGGTGCGATAGGGGGGCGCTCTGCTCCATTGAAAATGGCGAGATTCTTTTTAGTCAAGCGCTTACACAGTAAAGCCAAATGTCTTTAGTCTTCGACCGGTAGGGTTTGTTTTTCCAAACCCAAACTTTGTTTTCATTCTTTCCTCCAATATCGACGGGAAGGAAGCACGCCCTCAGCCTGCATCCTAAAGTGCAATTTTAAGTTGGATTTCTGTTCCATTCCTTGTAACTATCCCCTATTGATTCCGTCAGATTGAAGAGACTTGTTTCATGTTTTTGAGTTAACATATCCTTCTGGACATAGTTTTCTCTCCCCTATCGGTTTTATATAATAATAATAATAACACACACACACACACACACACACACACACACACACACACACACACACACACACACACACACACACACACACACACACACACACACACACACACACACACACACACACACACACACACACACACACACACACACACACACACACACACACACACACACACACACACACACACACACACACACACACACACACACACACACACACACACACACACACACACACACACACACACACACACACACACACACACACACACACACACACACACACACACACACACACACACACACACACACACACACACACACACACACACACACACACACACACACACACACACACACACACACACACACACACACACACACACACACACACACACACACACACACACACACACACACACACACACACACACACACACACACACACACACACACACACACACACACACACACACACACACACACACACACACACACACACACACACACACACACACACACACACACACACACACACACACACACACACACACACACACACACACACACACAGACACACACACACACACACACACACACACACACACACACACACACACACACACACACACACACACACACACACACACACACACACACACACACACACACACACACACACACACACACACACACACACACACACACACACACACACACACACACACACACACACACACACACACACACACACACACACACACACACACACACACACACACACACACACACACACACACACACACACACACACACACACACACACACACACACACACACACACACACACACACACACACACACACACACACACACACACACACACACACACACACACACACACACACACACACACACACACAGACACAGACACAGACACAGACACAGACACACACACACACACTCACTCACACTCATATAAGGTAAGAATCAGAACTAGTAAAAAGACATCCGGTAGCAGATGGAACTGAGGAAGAGGTTGGGGATGAAGTAATCATTCAATAAATAATAATGATAAGCACTCACATTATTAGACCGCAGTGCGTTGGTCCACCTAGCGAGCCACCGAGCCGGCTGGACTGCATTACCGGCCGCGCCCGTTACAGTCGCCGGTCTCCGCCGTTGCGTGTCGCCACCTGCATTACCGGCCGCTACAGTCGCCTGTCTCCGCCGCTGCTGGTCGCCACCTGTATTACCGGCCGCTTTAGTTGCCTGTCTCTGCCGCTGCGGGTCGCCACCTGTATTACCGGCCGCTCTAGTTGCCTGTCTCTGCCGCTGCGGGTCGCCACCTGTATTACCGGCCGCTTTAGTTGCCTGTCTCTGCCGCTGCGGATCGCCACCTGTATTACCGGCCGCTCTAGTTGCCTGTCTCTGCCGCTGCGGGTCGCCACTTGTCAGCGGTGCAGTCTTGTTCTGAGGGCCCAGCTCGAGGACTATCTGAAAGTCTACGTGACGACCTAAGGCAAAGCCGAGACCCACCCTGGAGTCGGTTCCTGGACAAAGAGAGAGAGAGAGAACATTTAGATTATGCTCTATATCCGTTTCATCTGGTGAATTGATGTTTTAAAATATGTACACATTTTCTACTCTTTTGTAAACCCTGGACAGAAGAACGTTGAATGATAAGAAACTAAGGCCTGGTATAATGAGCTTCGGATAAATATTTAGAAGGCTATACAAACAATTATTTTTCACCATGGCAACAACCCGTGGAAAGTCTGGTTGTCTTAGTGAAAAAAGTTAGTGACTAAATGGTCTTCCCATATTGGCCACTCAAACAATGATGCATTCTGGAGACCATAACATGTACTATGAGGAGTTGTAAAGAATTAACTGTTAACTGTTAACTATTCATTGATATTTAATTATGCAGTACTTGTGTTATTTAACAATGATGCATTCTGGAGACCATAACATGTACTATGAGGAGTTGTAAAGAATTAACTGTTAACTGTTAACTATTCATTGATATTTAATTATGCAGTACTTGTGTTATTTAACAATGGTGCATTCTGGAGACCATAACATGTACTATGAGGAGTTGTAAAGAATTAACTGTTAACTGTTAACTATTCATTGATATTTAATTATGCAGTACTTGTGTTATTTAACAATGGTGCAGATTAGGAGGTTGCTTAGCAGCGTTATCCACTTGTTAGCTTCAGTCTCTAATTAAGAAACGAAAAAACGAAAACTATTGCTTTATTAATTCATTGTATGTTACAACTTCACACAAAAGATAAATAAAAAGTATATTTTAAGCAGTAAAAAAGTGTCGTCTATATTTCATTGATAGCCCCAGGCATCGCTTTTTACGTACATTTCGCTTTATTTAGCTGTTAGAATCTAAGCGCACGATGTACAGTTGAGTTAAGTTAATAATTGTTATGGAGGTTTTTCTTCTGTAAAATAGCAAACCCTAATAATGCATTACCTAACTTGAGTGTGGATCTGGCCCTAACCTACGTTGCAAGCGCAGTATGTCTATTTTGGTTTATCGCTCATATCAAAAAACAACTCCACCTAGGGTGACCACACGTCCCGAATTTGAGCTAAGCGTCCCGCGTCCCGAAATGTTTCATTTCGGGACGCCATTTGGTCCCGAAATTGGTAAATTCACGACTTTCTTTGATTTGCTTTTCGAAAATTACAAATTTCAACTAAATAAAACAAACAAGAATAAAACAACAACTACAGTAAAACAACAATAAAACAATACGTGAAGATTAGCGGTCAGTAATTGGCGCCTAACTTCAACTACACTGGCCAAGAACTTTTTTAACTGTGCTCATTCCTGAAGAGATGTGATGAAAAAAGTAAAAAGCTCTAGAATATGTCTAATTGTGATGTGATGTGATGACTGAATATTTGAAGTTATATGAAGAAGATGCATTTCACAATATTTGAAGATTTTATCTTTCGATCTTATCATCATTATCATTATCATTATCATCATCATTATTATAATTATTATTATTTTATTATTATTATATTAGAACTAATTGAATATATCATTGGCCACATTATTTTTCAAACTGTTGATGCTATGTACGGTCGTGGCCGATTTATACTCATCCAGCATTCGCTCTTCGTATGGTGGGAACCACGAAAACCACCATTAGTACACCAGCCCAGGACGTTTTGCTTACAAAAAAGGTTGACGCATTTTGACTTTGGAATATGATAAAAAAAACGTTACCTGAGCTGTAATTCATGAGGTGCTTAGCTGGCAAAAGGGCCAAACATGCCGCCATCTTGGATTTTATATAATTCACACTAATGGCTATAAAAACTTAAGTGCTTGACCAATTTAAAAAAACCTTAGTATTTTCAATTCCATTTTCCATCAGGATGGAGAACTTCTTGAAGTTTTATTCTCCTTAGTTAAAAATTTTTCGCACTATCCTACACGTGTTCAAAATGATTGCTTTTTGCGTCTCGATGTATATGTTCGGTATACTTTTATTATTATATTTATTATTATTATTATTATTATTATTATTATTATTATTATTATTATTATTATTATTATTATTATTATTATTATTATTATTATTATTATTATTATTATTATTATAATAATTATCATTATTATTATTATTATTATTATTATTATTATTATTATTATTATTATTATTATTATTATTATTATTATTATTATTATTATTATTATTATTATTTTATTGTTGCAATACATACAAACTCGGTCAAAACCGGCATAAACATGTTGTACGGACATAAATGTCAAGTATTTCTATATGTTTACCTTATTAAAATCTACTTAGAACTAATTAAATATATCATCGTCCATATTAGTTTTTACAAACCAAACTGTGGATGCTATGAACGGTCGTGGCCGATTTGTACTCATCCCAGCATTCGCTCTTCGTATGGTGGAAACCACGAAAACCACCATCAGGATGGAGAACTTCTTGAAGTCTTCATTCTTCTTATTTCAAAAATTTTCGCACTATCCTGCACGTGTTCAAAATTATTGCTTTTTGCATTATTATTTTTATTATTATTATTATTATTATTATTATTATTATTATTAATATTATTATTATTGTTATTTTTATTATTATTGTTATTATTATTATTATTATTATTATTATTATTATTATTATTATTATTATTATTATTATTATTATTATTATTATTATTATTATTATTATTTTATTGTTGCAATACATACAAACTCAGTCAAAACCGGCATAAACATGTTGTACGGACACAAATGTCAAGTATTTCCATGTGTTTACCTTATTAAAATCTACTTAGAACTACTTAATATATCTTCTTTTTCTTCTTCTTCTTCTTCTTCTTCTTCTTCTTCTTCTTCTTCTTCTTCTGCTTCTCAAATGCCCACATTTGGCTATACTACTTAATATATCATTGTCCACATTATTTTTTCCAAACCGAACTGTGGATGCTATGTACGGTCGTGGCCGATTTGTACTCATCCCAGCATTCGCTCTTTGTACGGTGGAAACCACGAAAACCACCATCGGGATGGAGAACTTCTTGAAGTCTTCATTCTTCTTAGTTCAAAAATCTTCGCACTATCCTACACGTGTTCAAAATAATTGCTTTTTGCATCTCGATGTATATGTTCGGTTGGAGACCAATTAGTTTAATACTGTCATGGAGTTTACGTGGAACAATGCCATTTGCTGATATAATTAACGGTATAACAGTTACATTATTCTGCTTCCACAACCTTTTTATTTCAATAGATAATTCCTTATATCTGTTTATCTTTTCCCGCCAAGTTGTCTCTACATTGTGGCATAAAGGGACGGCAACATCAATTAAAATCGTTTCTTGTTTCTTCTTGTCAATAAATATAATATCCGGTCTATTGTGATGTATGGTTTGGTCTGTAATAACTGCCCGGTCGTAATATAATTTGTAGTCTTTACTATCTAATACCTTTTCAGGCTTGTATTTGTAATACGCAGTGGTTGTGTTTATAAGTTTATACTTCATGGCTAATTTTTGATGTACAATGTTTGCAACTTGGTTATGCCTATGAAGATAATCTGTTTGACAAAGCATTTTGCACCCAGATACGATATGTTCAATTGTTTCGCCGTTCAAATTACATTTTCTACATTTATCTTCCACTGTGACGTCTTTCAGTATGTATTTTTTGTAATTATTAAGGCTCGTGTACATCCACTTTGCGTACGTGTGAAAATTATAGAAAATTATAGAAATTAGGTTAGCCGTTCCCATCGAATGTTGATAATTTTCTTAAGTAAACGTAAACCAATCAGAGCTCACGA